>CM076264.1:52941532-53541532 GCA_038380795.1 Pyrocephalus nanus | reverse complement strand
GAACTTCACAGAACAGCGTCTATCCTTGCAGGGTATTAATAGTACCTTCTCTTTAAGCAGCTGTACATTAAGACCATCTGCAAAAAGTTTATCTGAGGTCAAAACTGATTCAGATATTTTAACTTTTATTTCAGAGATACATATATATATATATATATATATATATATATATATATATATATATTTTTATATTTACCAGAGATATCCCAGTCCTTTAAAATTAAGGTTAAATTTTGTATAAGGAATGTTTTACTCTCAAACACTTTAGTGTAGTCCTGGTAAATAGAGATGTTTATGGATCATACCTTACTCCATTATGGTAGGGTCTTACGTGACTTTTCAAATTTGTCTAGGAAGACAGAGAGGTTTAATGCAATTTTTTGCTTAGCTCAGAGGCACAACAAAAGGCATGTTCATGGATATGCCTGTGTCTTCAGACTCCTGTGGAGTTCTGGGATACAATCATAATGCATCCAGCATGGAACTTCAAATTAAAGCATGTATTGATTTTGGACACTGTCAGAAAGCGGGCAGTGCTACCAAGTAAGCAGACTGGATCAGTGTATGAGATACAGTGATTTAAAGTGTATCCGAAGTGTATCCAAAGTTCCAGGTTTGTTGCAGAAGAGCTAAAATGTGATCAGTCTCATTCTGGTATCCCTTTGAAACACAAAAGCAGAATTAATTTGATGTAAAAAACCTGTGTGATGATTTTAGCTGTTTTTGAGATGGGTTGTAAATGTACTAGTCATTTGTGCCTGATCCAAAAAAATTTTTTTTCCAAATTTTGGTTTTCAAGGCACTAACAGTGAATCACTTCCATACCAAAATGTTTAATTCATTTAATGCAGTAAGTTCAAACTGAGCATAAACCAGTAAATTTCTTGTTTAAAGAACTAATTAGAAAAAACCTCCAAGTCAGATATTCATTTAGCATTTCTCCTATCTTTGCAGTTGAGACTGCTTTTTTTTTTTCTTGCTACAACAATTAATATATCGTCTCAACAGAGAGAAAGTAGATTGCCTTTTTCCTTTGACTTTTCTAAAATTTGGGTGTTTTTCAGATGATAATGCCAGTAGTAACTCATACTTTATCCCAAGTTCATCACATTTTTCAGCAAAGCTGAGTGCAAGATTTTTCAACAGTGCTTGAGAAGGTAAATGTTTAGATGGAAATAATTTGCATAAAACGTGCGAGAAAGTAGTTACTCCAGATGTGGGGAGAGATTCCAAAGGATTAGTCAGCCTCAGAACTGTGTTAGAGGAGAATATGTTTTCCTGTGTCACTGTTCTGTCTAATCAGCTCCAATTCTGAGTGTACTTGAAATGGCAGTAAACTTTCTGTGAGTACCCCAGATGCAGAATACACTGAAATAGTATCCTGTCAAAAGAAGATGATCAGACAGATAAAAAATGAGAACCCTAAGGAAAGTCCAAAGAACAGGGAAATATTTATGACAAAATAAATTAGATATTATAATAAGAATATTTTTGTTATATAATTAAGAAAATTCTGGTTTGCATTAGCTGGAACCATTTCTAAGTCTGCTTCAAAACATTTTTTAACATACATTTGGGAGTAATGAAATATCTTGCTTTTTAGCTTAGAAAATAGAAGTTAAATGCTTGATTTCAATGACTTTTCATTCTGAAAATATGTTAGTCAGAGTGGTTCAGCATAGATTACAATTGACACGCTTTGAATATGTAAGCAAGAATTGTTGATTAACTTATTTCTATTTTTTCGCCCCCCAGTTATTATTTTGTAAGAAAAATCTGGATTATCAGTTTTTCAATCCAACTTGTATTGGAAAAATTATATTAAAAAGCTTTGAAAAAGAATAACTAATTACCAACATCATTCTAGATTATGGCCTACGTCTCTGGAGAAGTATATTGGTTTTACCATCTTAAATTATATATTCAAAACACATATACTAAACCATATTTTTACTGTATTGTCACAGAGAAAATCCCAATAAAGGTAAGGTAAGTATAAAGAAAATAGTCCATGAATTTAACTTAATTAATATTTCATGATAAAATATATCACAGAATTAAGTAACAATTCCATAAAAATTTTCACATTAGGTTTTAATTTAGTGGTATATGTAGTATATGTATATACATTGTATATATATAGATATACAGTAGTATTTGTAGTATACTTTTATTAAAGTGTACTAGCATTCTCAAGGCCCCTTTGTATAAAAAATGCATTTTACACCTCTCTGGGGTTTACGATAAAACTTGTAATGTCACCAGCCATTTTTTCCTTTCAATAAATGCTGATTAGATAGAATGCGTTTGGATGCCCTCTGTGCTTATGCATCAGTGTTGTACGATAATGTAAGCTTTTGACTGAGTCAAGCTGTCATAACATAAATACAACACAAATCAAAATATATTTTAACTGATAGTGCTTCGTAAAGGCTTTTGAATTGCCTTGGTCCTTCAAATGCTTTGTTTCCCTATGTAAGCCATTGTTTGCACTGATTCTTTTTACAATTTCTCTTATTTCTTGTGTGAGTACAATGAGGATTATGACTAAAATTCTCTCACCTTTACCTATAGGATGCTTCTGATTGCACAGCTAGCACCTGACAAAATGAAAACTAATTCTGAAATAGCTTTAATTACCTGTGGAATAAACTCTTCCAGGAAGTCGGTTCAATTGCGACTTGCAGTTAATGCACTTTTATGAAGAAACCAAATAGGACTATATATTCATACACTTTTAATTGTTTTTAAATGTCTAAATAAGACAAGCTTTAACTTCACAGTCTTTGGATTATATTGGCAAACTTGCTTAGGTGTCAAAATGAGCTGCAAATATAAGAGTCCTTTAGACCCCAACCTTACTCCTTTTGTTCTTAAAGCAATGGAAAAGTAATTTGTTATTTGCTCTTAATTGGTCAGAAGCAAGAAAAATTCTGAGTCTTTGTTTTAAAAATATGAAGATATTAGGAGACTAAATCTACACTGACTTGAGGGCTAATAGACAGCCGTTGCCATCAGTAAAATATTTCAACATTATTAATGTTAGAGACGTGAATCAGGTAATCAGCATCTGAAGGCAATGACTTCTGTAAACATAAAACTTAATATGTGTATTTGAGATGTTTTTTAAAAAATTATATTATTATATATATTTTATATATATATTATATTTTATTATAAAATATAGATATTCTACCACTTTACTTCCTCTTTGGCAAAACTGATTCTGTTATTTGTCAAATATGTATTTCTGATTGTTGGAATTTATGGTACCATGAGGGTACAGCTAGATTCCCAAGAGATATAATACTGGTGATCTTGAATTATCATTTAAGTCCCCCATCATAAATCCTTTTTTATTCTTTTTTTTTTTTTTTTCTCATTACGATTTTGGACTGCTTTTACTGACTGTTCTGTTGGGAGCTATTAGAAGTTAAGGCTGTCCTAAAGTGCAGAAATACAATATGAAATAGTATGAGATCAGCAAGACTATACAGTGAAATGAGAGCACAACAACTTGATTTCAGAATGGTCACCATCAAACTAGAGTATTTCTGAAGTTCCAGCAATTATCTATGTCTATAAATCAGGCAAATTAGTGTCAAGTATACCTGGTGAGACTTCTATAATTTATGTTTCCATTAAAGTAAGTAGAAAAACTGTTCTAACTGACCTGGTAAACTCAGCATTGTACCCACAAAGTTAAATTATTTTTTAAAAGCACCATTAAAAAAGGAATTATTTTTTAGATCTGATATCAGGCTTTGATCTCATTTTGATGTTCTTGATGTTCCACAGTTATAGTGGAAAATTGGTGTGTGTGTAATTGTTATGGTTCTGTTATTAAAATTATTAGAAATGTCTCTACCCAAATGAAGATGCAAACGAGACCAGATGCCAAAGTCAATAGTATAGGTTTTATTTAATGGTAACGTGAAACAGAGAAAGAGAAAGAAATAAAGAAAAAAAGAGGTGGGGGGCAGAAGAGAGATTAAAATAGAAAATATATTACCACTCCGTGTAACCCAGTGACATCCCGTTGGTCCAGTTCTTCTGGTCTTACTGGGGGAGACAGTTTCCTAAAATACATAGAGTCCAATGGATTAATATCTGTTCAGGAGGTGCCTGTCACCTCCGATTGTAGGGGGAAACTTTGCAGTCTCTTGTAACAGATTTGTTGCCTCACTTGGATCATGTGCAGTCTTCTGGCGGTGGAAGGCCTTAGGAATGAATTAGGAGGGCACTTTGGGGGTCTTTGGTGGTTTATGATCCTTTTTCAGCTGAATTTCAGAGAAATTCACATTTCTCAAGTGAATGTCCAGTAAATACGTGGTCTTCTCAGGGGGGCAGGGGGTTACTCCTTTGGTTGGTGTGGAGAGATTTCACCATCACAAGCAAAACCCTTCTCCCCCACCACCTGTTGAGCCCAGCTAGGGCTGATTCTTAACACAGATACGTTCTTCTTTCCTGAGCCTTGGTTACTTCTCCTCAGACTTGAGGTGATTAGACAATAGTCTTATCTCAAGTTCCCAGCCACAGTCCATAATCCAGTAATCCAGTTCGGAGGCATTTGGAAGAGGGGAGTGCTTCAGTGGCTGCAGACAGACTGTTGTTTCCTTGCAGTTTGACAAAAGACCTTCTATTATTTTGACATTGTTTAAGACATTATAACATTCAATCCATCACAGTAATTTAGAAATTTATCTGGAATGTATGACTTTTTAAGCACTAAATTTTATGGTTTGGGTTTTTTTTTTTTGTTTGTTTGTTTTTTGTTTTTTTTTTTTTTTTTTTTTTTGTTTTTTTGTTTTTTGTTTTTTGGTTTTTTTTTTGTTTGTTTTTTTCTCCTGCAATACTAACTTAAATCACAGAGAGCTTTTCAGGACAAAAAATAAGCCAATTGCTATTCAAACTTACAAATGTGAATATTAACATATTGCTGAAGTACCTGTAAAAACTGTTAAGACCTGTCTGGGAGAGCCTAGAATGTCAAGGAAAGGCTGACCTGCATGAAAGAAGAAAATGGGCTGGTGCTTAGAGTAATTAAATCTCAGGTGTGTTGGTTAATTCTGACTTAGATGTGAGATACAAAACAAGACCCATTGAAAATAATGGTTCTGTTGCTTCCTTGAAAATTGTAACACGCAGCAGGGTGTGTGATTCTTGATTAATAAACAGGCACCTAAAGTGCACGATGAGTCACAGGCTAAAGCCAAATGTTTTCAGACACCCTGCTGAGCGGTTGCATATACAGGTGCCAGGATACTGAGGAGAGTGTAATCAAAATTGTTCTATAAGTAGTTAAGAAATACGAATCACCCATCAACCTTGTTCTCCTCTAAGTATGTCTATGCAGAACATATTATAGGTGAACCTTCAACTTGTGGTAGATGATGCTTTTTTTTTTAAGTAGTGGTGTTTACTGACTATTCATAATGCTTGCGGGTCTTTATGCTGCATTTTGAGGGCACTCATGACATTTCTCTTTCCCTGTTACCCTTTACTGCCCCATGCCAGTCAGACTAAACTAAAGGATGTACAGCCTGCTACCTTTCATTGTACTTCAAGACAGCAGAAGACCTCTTGTGCTCTGCCTGTGCAGCAAGTCTTTTATTGTTGGCTATTTCAGGTGAAATATTATGGCAGACACAGTAGTGGTGTGTTTGGGTTTTTTCCATTGAAAGAATTTGCCTTGGTAGCTAGAGCCTTTATATTTGGAAAAGATACATCTCCTAATATAGGGCTTGGAAGTTTTTTTTTCCTGAGGTCATGAAAGTTTAAAGGACATCTTTTTCAGAATTTGCACAAGGGATTGTTGTTTCACATCCAGTCTGTGAAAAAACCATAGGTTTTATGCAATGAGAGGTGAGGCAAAGTAATCAGTAGCACTAAATCCTGGGCATTAGAACAGCAATTGATCTGAAACAAGTGGGCCCAGGAACTCCGCTTCAGCTCAGACCTGACTGTTTCTGAATTGTTGTTTGGGATTTTCTGGGTCGATCTTGAACCTGGCTTGTTAGCTGGCATTGACCTGAGGGTCACTATGCTGTTGATATGTTCGTGTCACCACCATATCCCTTTGCCTGGCTGATGTTCAGTGTGGCTGTTCCCTCTCAGTGCAGTCATTGCCTGGCCTGTCACCCTGGGTTCTTGGCTCACTTTCCTGCACGGATCAGCCCAGATCTTGCTCCTCCCGGATATTAAACATCTCTTCTGGCATTGAACTGAGAGGCTTCCTTTCTAGTTGACTTCAGAGACATTCTGAAGTACCTTCTGGGCAGAGTTGGATAGCATGGTGTTATTTAACCTTAATTACTATACATTTCCTAATGGGATTTGGCAAGCACTAGAGGAGTGGGAGGGATGGCAGTATTTCACTCTGAAGTACTTAGTCAGCATAGGAGTAAATCGCAATAGCTGACTAGCCAGAATTACAGTGGTATGCATGTCACTTTATCCGTATTGATCCCACAGAGGATACTTACTCTCTTTATCTTCTTTGTATTTTTATTCTCTGTATTAAGCAGAAGACCAGGCTTCTTCATTAGTAGATCATTGACATAGAACTTGGGGCACATAACCAATGGTAACAGTAGTAATGTCAATTAAAAAAATACTATTATTGTGTGCTAGGACTGCTCAGTGAAAATTTGTATTCTGTACTGAAATGCAACCTAGAGTTTCTAGTTCTATATTTTCTGGACTAAGATAATACCGATGATCTTATCTATAGAACTCTAGAAATCAGTAGTACTCTAGAAATTTCTGTAGCAAACGGCATATCCAACCACAAATGCTTATCTCAGTTGTGGAAAGTAAGGAGTTTGGGTTTTGTTTTTTTGTTCAAGAGTAACTCCAGATCTCAAATCCTTTATTCCAGGGAGGCATGACATCAGTCTGGATGTTTTATCTCCACAGGAGGATAAGATCACATACTAGTTTCTTGTTTCTTCTGGTTTTGATATAATGATAATGGTTTAAAGAAAGAAAAGCATTGTCTTTAATGGCATAATGACCAGTGAAATTTGTCTCCAAGACCAACTTCTGATATTTGTTCATAAAATGATCCTGCTTGCAGTCATTAAGGTTTGTGATAGTACCTGATTACATGAGTATAAAACACTCAGAACAGAAAATGTAATTCCTTGGATTTGCTTATGAACCATAAAGAGCTCTACCAGAATGAAAATATTTCAAGTGGAACAGGTTATTGATTTCTCCTGAAATCTTGGAAGTCTGCATAGGCCTTGGTACTAACGTATATTTTTTCATATTGCATTTCAAATTGGTCAATATCTCATTAGTTCAATTGAAGTTTATCATAAAGCAGTTCCAGTTTGTCACCTATTGGTGCAATTTTCTACTGTTTATTCTTGTTGTGATATGAATGATATTTCTTGAATACGTAATTTTTTTTACATGCAAATCAGACCGCCTACTTTTGATAAACAGCTTTCCCACAAAGCATGAAACAGCATTTTAATCTTTCTCAAAACTTTACATTCTTCTCCTCCTCATTTTAAAACTTCTTCAACCAAAAAAATAAGGGAGCTTGAGTCATTTAAGGCTAAACTTTACTTATGTGGTATTTTGCCAGGACAACGTAGCTGAAACAAAATTTTATCCATACAGTGGTTTTATACCTCCATTTGAAACAATCAGTTTATCTGTTCTTACCATAACAAAAAAAGAATGAATCACCAAATTCAGGTCTGTGTTTATATTATGCAGGGAACTTAACCATTATGATTTTGCACCATTTTTTTTTCCTTTCCAAATCTTGATATACAGAACTTTCTAGTAATTTATTATCAAAGAATGACAACTGGGATCACGTAATGCACATTTGTGGGTTATCAGCTACCTAGTATGTCTCCTGCATAACTGGCTTTCTTCACCAGAGTTCAGATGACAACTACCTATGTCAGAAGTCTGCCAGTATAATTCAGTAGCCCTTAACAAAGGCTTAGACTAATTTTCTGGATTCAGTTCCATGTACAGAAGAACATATTAGAACTTCTGTTTACCTGAAGAATCCTGTGTTCATTACCATCCCAAAATGGTACAGTGTTCAACTCCGACAAATACTTAATCTGACATGCATTTAAAATGCAGAATAATTTGTTTTAACAGTAAAAGCTCTTTCTTTGATAGCACATGCTATTAATAGAAATTACATTATTAATCCTGTGGTCTTAGAATGAAGAAGTAATGGAGATTTTTACATAGAAATTACTACAGACAGTATTCCTGTCCTCACCTGTCAACAATTTGCATTTTGTTGCAAGACTGTGTGGAAATACAAGTCTATGGTGGATTTGATGGGTAATATTGTAATAATAAATAAAATAAAATGACTTTCAGTGGCCAGGTAGCATAGCTTTAGCATGACAAAGAATTACATCAAGCAGGGCATTTTCAAAAATTTTCCACATGGAACACTTTGCTGTTAGAAATGTCATTTGTCAAGTTTAAAATAACTTGCAGAAGTGTGTTGATATTTATATTTTTCAAGGAAGCAAAAGTCTTATTATTATTGCTACTACTTAAATAGATTTTTCATTTTAATAATATAATAATTATTATGTATTATATTCTGAACATTATATTAATATTGTAAATAAATATTATATATAAATATTAGTATAGATAAATAAGAAGCATCCAAGCCAGTTGATTTATTCAAACAGCATGCTTTAATTGGCCTGAAACAAAAGATGTCAGAATTTTCCATGGAAAATTTATTCTGAAAGGGAAACATGGTATTCAAATCAATGCAAATCTCTGCTTTAGTTAGGATTGGGTCAATATACATTTAACAGAGATCTTGCATTATTACACTGAAAGAAGACCATGAGACTGGAAGCAATACTTTGGTGTCAAATACTCGTAAAAATTTGCAAAATATTTATTTTAACTTCTAGATTTGTAATTTTCCCTTTTAATGTTTCTAAAGAAGACCATAAAAATCACTTATTTTCATAATTTAGCTTTATCAAAGATTTTTGGGTCTTGTGTAATCCTTGTGTGATGGTTCAAGACCAAGAACTCCAATGATGCCAGGAGTTCCTCTTGTTCTCTTTGCATCCTCTGTGCAGCCCTACTTGCTACTTTTTCAGTTATATTTTTGATGCTGCTTTACCCACAAATGTTCTATTGCAGCTCTGGGAAAGAATGTGCACGCTAATTTCTCCAAAGAATAGTACAAGAAATCAATGTTACCATAAAATGTGCATGACGAGGAAATAGAACTGAGTATGGGAAAAACCTACAGGAACAAGACCCTGTAAAATTGCAGCAGATTGAAACAAATAACTTAGTGCTGTTCTTACTCACTCTTTTCAAAAACAACAACAAAAAAGATAATTTCTGGAGAAAAATTATTAACTACTCTTTCCATTACACATTTTTAAATGCCTCTCCTTTAGTACTACTTATCTTTGAAGGTAAAGTAGTTTTTCTTAGGACTAGCACTCAGTACCTCAATAACTGTGTGTATTTCTCAGCACTGTTTGTCTTCCTCTCCCCTTGAGAGCCTGCTCAGACACCCACTCACACAGAGATATTTTCTGACCTTGTGAATTTTAAAACATGCATTCTAAATAGCAGAGAATCACAGTAGCTGAGGTTAATAATTAACCATGCCACTCAAGCCCCTAGGAGGCACTTACTTGCTCGCTTACTAGAGACCCATCATCCCCAAGAGACACCTGTTACTGTGCTTGCTCACTTCAAATGTAAGTGTTCCTATTTCTGTCTCAAATGTTGGAGAATAGGTTAGTGCAGACTCGAGGCATATTGCTGCCAAGGGTTTACTTCCAATTTACAGTGGCTTGAAGACAGAGCAATTTGGAAAGAATAAGTAATATAACAGCTTGCTACTGCAAATGCATTTCAGGAATTTAAAATTAAGTGCTTATTTGGAGTTTTTTCCCTCCTTTTTTAAAAAACATTTTTATAGTAATATTAAGAGGGAGACTTAATGGTATATATGTCAAGCCCAAATAAATCCCTCTACTTGAAAAACAGCTAGAGAGGCTTGAGCACATGTAGGCTGGCAGACAGATCAAAATTTCTTTTGATCCCAACCAGTTTCTGTATAAACAAGAAGGTAAAGATTGTATTATTAATTGTTAGTTATTAGGATAAGTATGGCCTCTACAAAGATACCTAAATTCTAATAGCCCTTTGTCGTTGTTAAAAATCTTTGTACCTCCTAAAAATATTCTCTGGTGAGGTGTGAGTCTAATTCACTATTGGTTTTCACCAATTTGCTTGTCATTTACAGCCTACAGAGGAAAACAGCCTCCTCTAGCTGTTGCTTCTTCCCTGAGAATATGTATGGAAGTTGATCCATCTCTTTTGCACTCTAGGTTGTTCTTTAATGCCTTTGGGAAAAGCTGGTTGTACAGCTCCTTGCCATGTTTACACTGAACAGAACATATTAGGAAGCCTGTTCTTGGTAGATAAGAGAGATCAAACAAAGTAGAGATTCTTTGAAATTTGAAAGGCTGATTTTTGACCTCACTCATTCCCTTCTAACATGATTTTAACTTCTGTGAAGTCACCCTCTGATTTAAATTGTGCTGAATACCAGAATCCCTTTCTGAAACTGTCTCTACCTCCCATTTCTGTCAAAGATCCTTATCTAGGATCACAAAGGGATAATTTTCGATATTTATCTTAAGTAGTGATGCCACTGACTGAACAGGAAAAGAGATGTTATTGACCGTCTGTGAAAGACAACTAAGAGAGCTAAAGCTTGACTATTGATCAGCTGGCCTGGAGAGAGGAATGCACTGTGGTACCCTTGTTATGACATGTAAAACAAAGTGAATTAAAACATACTCTACTGCTCTGAAGATTGAGACATCTTGTGTTTTTCTTACTTGGTGTGATTAGTTACAAATAGCAAACAGAATTTACTGGTACTCATTCATATTCTGAATTACTTGTAAATTACATCATAGCCTAGTCTAAAATTATAACTTGTTCAGAAACTTGTTCAGAGAGTGAAGTATTGACAAATATCTTGATATCTTTGAAGTGCATGTATTTATTTACTGCAAAAGAACTATGTCCAAGAGTTGTCTTTGTGCTGAAACACTGGACTGTAAAAATGTTGTACATAAATTTTAAGAGGAAACTATCCATGATTCTGCTATTGCTGAGTAAACAGGTAAACAACTTCGGGCAGTTGACAAAATGTCTGGAAGTATACAAGTGACTTATGAGTGTATATTTCAGGACTATGAAAAGCATTAAAATGATAATGTTATCTGAGCTTGGTTCCTACAAATATTTCTGCTCCGATTGCATGTCATTGTCACATTTTTCAGTATTTTGACGGCAAACATGGCCATCTGTGTTGTTAACTTATGTATCTGTAATACCATTTTTCTGTCACCACAGTACTTTCTAACCATTTTTTCAAGTCGGAAAGTGATTGAATCTGCTAATTCCTTGTCAAGTGTAATTCTTCTTAAGTAGAAAGAAGTCTAATTTTGGGTTTGATTTTGAAATATCAGTTTAGGAGCAACCAAAATGGAGATTATTATAAATGAATAGAGGTCATTGTCTTAGCTAAGAATTCAAATTTAGAATAATATTCTGAGCTGCATATTTCTCCTGTTCTGATAAGGTGACTTGGGAATATGTCCACAAGAAAGAAATCTTAATTATTAGAAAATGCATTTCATAATCTTTTTAACTGATGACTTCCTTAGGATCTTGCTGCATTTCTTTATGTTTAAAATCCAAGCAAAAAATAGTGGCAAAAAACTCCTACTCACCCAGATTAGAAGTCTTCAGAGCTTGTTTTCCATTTGTTCATTACATCTTATCTAAACTGCTGAAATAAATGGTAATGCAGTAGTCATGAGAGATCACCTTTGGGCATGAGCTGGTATAGAAGGTAATTCCTTGTGTTTAGTTGCAGAATGTGGTTTCTCATCTTTGTATTTTGGATTATATATGTTTTCTGTAGTTTGCAGGGGATACAGGCTGATTTCCAGTTTTCCATTGTGAATTGTGAAGTCTAAGCATTATATTAGGAATAATTTTCCTGAAGTACTGTCATGAACTTTGGAATCAGCAATGCCAGTTTAGTTATTATTTTCTAGATTCATATATTCCGTGTTCTTACCAATCAGTTTAGGAGTTCTGCAGTATGTTCTTGACAGTGTAAGTTGAACCTGATCTTTTGGTACACTTGTGGTATTGTAATTGCCTTACCAACAAATATCATGACCAGTTACTCCTCTTTGTTTTTTGGTTAAATGTACAGGGTAAGGAAGATAAACTCGGAGAAGTATAATTTTAAAATAGTCTTCATTATGTGAATAATAGTCAGATATTATGGGACCTTATAAACAAGTTAATCACAGCAAGGTCTTTAACATTTCTGAAAGTTCTCTCCCCTGTGACTGACTTCTTATTTGATCTAAAGAGTGAAATGAGCAGGTAAAAAGAGTGATTTGTCCGTTTGATCAGCAGTGGCTGTAACCTAGTTTCTTAGCATCTTAGTGGATAGATCAGCATTAAACATATCACACATATAGTGAATTGAATTTTTCTGTATTTGTGTGAATTATTACATGGTAGGTCATTCTTCACTCATGGAAAGGTTCCATATGTCCATTAATTATGATACTTATCATACCTCAATGACCTATGCACATCACCCAAATGCAATAAATCAAATGTACCCAGATTTTTCAGAAAGAAAAATGTGAACCTTTTAGTTGGGGAAATCACTTTACTTTTTTCAGCCTTGATGAAGTGATCTGTGCTGATTAATTTATAAATATTGCTGTATACTTAAAGTAATGTGTACTTGTGAAGTACTATAACTTTCTCAAGTCAAAAGAGACCCATATAATCACATTATTTCTAGGAAATACATTAGCTTGTTCATATTAAGCACTTTTTATGTCAGTATAGTTGTGTGTTTAATATTACGTAGGATTTTGTGATAAATCTCATAAGAGTTTTACTTCAGTCCAAAATACACATAGCCCAGGAGTTGTTGTCGTGAGTTGTTTTATCAACAAAACACTGTTTGGCAAGAATAAGTGTAGGGGTAATCAGATGTCTGATTTACTCTTTCCCTGCTCTTTTTTTTTTTTTTTTAATATACATTTTTGTCTTTTATGTTACTCCAGAACTGGACCCGGCACTTCAGGTGAGGCCTCACTGGTGCTGAGTAGAGGGGAAGGTTTACAAACTGAAACATAAGAAATTCTCTCTAAACATCAGGAAACACTCTTACTGTGAGGTTGACTGAGCACTGGCACAGGTTGCCCAGAGAGACTGTACAGTGTCTATTCTTGGAGGTATTTAAAAGCTGTCTGGACATAGTCCTGGAAATTTGTCTCTTAGGTGACCTTATTTGAGCAAAAGGATTGGACTAGATGGCCTCCAGAGGTCTTTTCCAACCTCAAACACTCTGTGATTCTGTGATTATTTACACAGATCTGAGGTACCAAAAGCACATAAAAGCTAAAGGAACTCAGCCTTCGCATATTTTTAACTTGATATTAAGATACAAACTAATCTTTGATTGTTTCTGACAGATACATCCATCTGTCAATAGGGAATGGGGTGCCAGCTGGATTATGGCTTTTGTAACCTCTATGACTGTCCTATCAGTTTACCCAAAGACCAGCATGTCAGACATACACAGGAGGTTTCATATAAAAGAAAGAAGATGAGAAGCATGAGAACAGTGAATGTGGAAAAAGGGGTCGCACAAATGATTCTTTGTGTAAATACACTCGTGCCCAGGGTGAGTGTGCAAATTTATAACATTTCATAAAGGTCATATGTGTATATTTTAAATAATGTTGTGTGAATGATTGTCTCAGTAAGATTAAGTAGAGAGAGATTTTCTGGATAGAAAATCTCAGTGCATTAGATCTGTTGCATGTGGGTTGTGTGCAGGGATTCACCAAACTGTAGTGGTTCTGACACCTCATAAAACCTATAGGGTTCTTCCACTTACAATGAGTAGGGAAAATAAATATGCAAAAATATAGGTAATGTAAAAAACACTGGATTTATGTGAAAAGATACTTTTTTCTTCTCAAAATTAAAATTTGTGGCTGGAAAAATGGAATTAAGAAAACAGTTTTCAAAATCATTTGTCTTTTATAAACATGCATTCAAAAATGTATTGCTCGATTTTGCTTAAAATCCAATTAAATTCTGAAAGAAGGAATAAAAACATTTTAGCTTGGTGTTTTAAATTCTTTCAATATTATTTTTTTATTTTTTCACAAAAACTTGAATTAAGTTTGCCCTGAAATGACACTTTAGGTATAAAAACTGCTTGCGGAGGGTACCAATTGCAGCTCAGCTTTAATTTAATTGAGTGTTATAAAAAATATGTTTTAAAAACAGACATAAATGTTTCAGGGAAATACACATTTAGGGGAAAACTGTAAGTATTTTTATATTTGCATACCAAAAAAAGAGAATTTCTTCTTGAATACATTAAAATGAAATAGAAAATAAGTCAAAATAAATTTCTTACCATTTTCTTGGGCTTTTAGAATTTTTTTAAAGGATAGTCTTTCAACACTTTAAATCTAATTTTCTTTCCTTGTGACTTACCAGGTATTTTTGTTATATGTGTCAAAAAATGTCTACTCGCGCCATGTTGTTAGATGCTTGTTGTGCTGTATTTAGATGGTGAAGTTAAAGGACAGTGACTTCAGCTTGATCTTAAAATTGGAATTTGAAACATTAACATATTTATGCATCTACAAAACTGTAGTTTTTGCTGGTTTTGTGGTTCAGTGAAGCTGAACTTTTTTGGAAGCACATATATCTATTACAAGTTCCATCAAGGCAGAGCAGCCTCAGAATACATTCTCGAAGTTTGGACAGTCAGTATTTGTAATGTTCTAGTGATGTGCCCCTTATCCTAAGTTATTTTGCTGTATTTATTTGCAGAGGCTTATAATTTGGAGACACTTGAAAGAACATCTGCATAATGATATGCAGTATTGGAAAGAGTATGTCAGGGATATGTTTGCACATTTATAGTAGTGTTGTTGGCCAGAAATTTACATGTGTTTTTGTTAGAATTTCCAAGATAATACATAGCAAAAAAAGAAATTCAGTAATATCCTCTGTGTTGTGGATTCTTAGGGTTGTGATTGCTCCCCACAATGTCTTCAGTTGTTTGAAATACTGTTACATTAGCTTGTGCAGTTTTTCCCATCTGTGCTCCTAACAGTCTGTACTGTGGTCTTTACAAAGTCAACTTACAAGGTCAGAGTAACCATTATATGAAGGTAAAGGGTAATCCTTATTTTGAACCTACAGGGTGAAAGACATTGCCAAAGAAAAACATTACACTCGTGCTAAGCCAGGAAATAAATTGAGACTTTTCAACATCCTTTTCCTTTTCTTTCTACTTTCTTCAGTCTAGCTGAAGAGTCCTGTGATAAATGTAGTTACATGAACATCACTTAATTATTTTACAATTAAAAAATTGTGTATTTTTTGTTAGTTTTTACATAATGCTTTAAAAAGGTACAATTTCATCTTTGAAGGCATGAAATAATAAAAAAAAAGTTAATTGATCTTCGTTCTGTTCTCAGTTCTGAATAAGAGCTGTATATTCGATTCTACAGACTGCAGCTTCATATCTGTTTTGATCCAGTAACCTATAATCATATGGAACAATCTGAGAAAGCAATGCCACTTAATATGAAGACATCAGCATAAAATCAATTATAATCAATTTATTCAAATCTGTCTAGAAGTAGCACAAGTATTGGATTTTTTTTTTCTCTGTAAAGTTCTTGAATTAAGTTTCTTTCCCTTACATCTGCCCAGACTTTCTGGTTTGTTCATCTTGAACTGGAAAGAGAAACATCTTTTTCTACCACTTATCTAAGAGAATTTTTGGACAAAACTCAAATATAAATATTTGTGCTTTAAAAGTTGCAGACATAAAGCTGATACAGTGCTAAGTAATTTTTGGCCAGATGGCACAGTGGCAACAATAAAGCAGCCAAATGGGAGAGCTACATTCAGTTCTGGACTTTGCAATAGGGGTCTGCTCTTGGTGAGATTGATACTTTTTTTATATTTAGAGGGCATTGACCAGAAAGCATTCTTGCTAATGCCAGCTGGCTTTATGAAGTGCATGCTGCCTCATCCAATCAAGATCCAAGACTGTCTTCAGCCACAACAATATTGTTGCCTGTTATGTTGCTTTGTTTGGAAAAAGCAAAACATCTTGGTATGACTAGGGAAAGAACAGACGCCTGGAGTCAGACAACAAGAGTACATTGATTTATATCAGCCAAGGATTTGACCTTTCTAATCTTATTCATTCACATGAACTAAATGAAGAATAAATAGTGAAATTAATCCTGAAAGTTGCAACATTCAAAGTGGAAATTGCACACACTCAACTATATGGTAATGTATGAATAGAGATGCAAATCACTCAAGAAGCTCACAAACAGCCTTGCAGTGGATTCATTTAGAGCTGGCTTGGGTAACTTCATATGGCAGCACAATTTGAGATGTAGATATAAAGTTCAGACTTCAGCCCAGATTCCTGTGCCAGAAAGGCTCCCTCTGTTATATTCAGAGAGAAAATTGAAGAGTTGTTGATCCCCTGGTAAATCATAGGGATGATCAAATCCTATGAGGATCCCAGTACTAGCTAACCATGCAGCTCATCAGAACCTACAGGCCAGCTTGACCCTGTGGAGTTTGTGATTCTTTCCTGCATTACATGATCTTTTCAAGATGTGATCCTAATTTCTTTCTGAATGACAATATTGCAAAAACTAGATTTTAGAATGAAAAATTCTGATATTTTATTTGAATTATGTTTTTGCGTTAGTCAAATATTACTCTACTTCTGTGACATCAGATGATCCCAAACCCTTCATTTTATGTTCTGCGTGACACGGTACAAGGAAATAATAGGATTACATTAAGTGTCCAAAGAAGTTTTTGCTTTTGGTTCTTCCCATACTTTGCTATTGGAGAGAAACAAAGGTGGTTAGGCAAAAACATTGCTTCTCTATGTGACACTTCTTAATGGTACAACAGACAAGGATTTATTCCGCCTTGTCACTTTTTTTTAATAACATCTTAATATTTAAAACTTCTTTGGAACTAATAACAAGCATCAGACTGTCTTGAATTACTGTCACAGCATTAAACACATTTCTAGATGAATATTTGAGAGAGTGCATAATAAGAATGAATTTAGCTGTCTGAAAAGGCAGTGCAGTCTACTTTTAATCTTCTTTCAATCACACTATGCCTCTCTGGGCCTGTAGCTTCTTCCAGGAAACCCATCAGGCTGTTTTCTCCTCATGACAATGAAGGTTAGCCATCTGGTCTCTAGCTGTAGAATGAAAGAACGTGAACTCCAGTTTGTGAACTCTTTGTAGAACTTCCTTGGGTCTCAAACAATGTATTTATGAACAATTTTGATAATGCAGTGACTAATGAAATATAGGGTTTAGTGAACCATAATTTGAACTCATCCTTCATCAGCCACATAACAAAATGTGAGACATGCAATTAAAAATTGCCATTTATTAAGCCTAGAGTATTTTTATTGTCTCATTTTCAGAATACCTTAAAGAGACAAAGATAACATAAGCTCTAGCAAATACTTTTTCCTGTTAATAAAAATCAGTACATCTTTCTAACAAACAAATGAAAAACCAATCAGAAGAAATATTCATGAATATTTGCCACACTTAGGCTGTGCAGAAAAGGTCTTGGAAGGGACTAGAGCAAATAAGCTGAATCTTTTAAAAGGGAATCTTTACACCAGTCTGTGGTTCTCATCACTGAAGTACATTCTGCATTCTTCAACATAAGAAAACATTTTTCTGTAACATTTTGTCCTATAGTGATGTGACAGCACACCTAAAGTTTTGCACTTGAACTTTGTTAAACTGGTGATGAAATATGTAGCCACATTTTTTGTTGAGGAGATTTTCTTTTTTTTATGCTGATCAGTTCAAGAATATTCCAAAAAATCTGTAAAGTCTTACCTATGAATAACTTCAGCTTAAATATTTTTAATAAAAGTCAAGTTTTTCTCTTTCTATTTAACAGTTTTTTATGTATGCAAAATAATTTGATTTCCCTTCAGATACATAATTTCTTTCATGATTTTTTAAAGTGTGTAAGGAAAAACTTTTGAGTGATTAGCAGATGTCTTTCATTTTTGGGTTCAAATCTGAAGTGAAAGATAAAAGTGATTTTGACCTGGAAAAATAAAAATGAAACTGTACATGTGGAAATCAAGTCCTAGGGTAATAAAATTATTTATATTGAAGGAGTTAGCAAAGTCCATGCTGTTGTTTTTCAGACAATCATCTCATTAGCTCCTTCAAAAGTCATGTCTTTAATATTAATTGGCTGGAGCATGTATCAACAAACACATGCCAGAAAAATTTTTATTAGGGAACACAAGTTAACATTGGTTTTCATAGAGCTTCATCTATAGACTTCTTAAGATAGAAAATAAAATCAAACCACAAACAAACATGTTCTTCTATGACATTGCACTGTTTTCTCATTCAGTAATAATTGTGTAATAAGTCGATAGTTGTAATCAATTCTACGGGTAAATATTTCAATACTTCTCATTAGAGTCTACATTTAAGCACCTTTAATGTGTTAAAACTACATTCTCAAATAGGTACTAACATTTTGAGTCCAGTGTAAATGCTTTCACATTTCAATGGCTTAAGCAATTTGCTTCAAGTAACATCCCTGACAGTTATAGAGTAACTTTTAATCTACAGCAACAGGCATAGTTTTGCAGATGGCCATAACAGGAAAAAGGCAACAATTGCTACATTTCAACATGTCTCTAACTTACATAACTATTTTTTTGAAAATATGAAAATATGTATTTTCCTTATTTGTATTTTGGATATTTTCTCAACAATTAGTTTATTATCACTTAAGTGTCCTCTTTTACTTATTTTTTTAAAATGCCCATTGCAATTTAAACATCTTCCTACAAAAGAAGAAAATGTATATTCTATTTTTACAGCAATACAATATTTTTAAAGTATTTTTTCTGTATGATATGTGGAAAAAAAAGTAAATTAACAAATGCCCCCACATCTTTTGCAGAAGTTTTAATTATAGAAGGTGGTTGTATAGATAAGTAGACTTGGAGCATAGTTCTGGACATGGACCTCATCTGTTATTTTATCTGTAGCTACCTTTTTATCATTTTCCTCTTTCATTACCTCATTCAAATATATTTTTTCTAACAGTTTATTAGTCACAATGAAAGTGTATGTAACCTTGAATAAAATGAAACAATGCAAAAAATAGTATTTTTATATTCATTCAAGTCTCCCTTTTATCTCTGTCAAATCTATAGTGCTTTTTCAAATATGTAATTTATGAATAAAATTAATTGTTTCAAGACCTTGTATTTGAGCCTGTGGCATGTTTATTATTATAACTTGCATAGCTACAGTGTTTCATCTGACTTAAGTGATCTAAAACTATGTAGCTAATTTAAGTTCCTCAATATTTAGTGAAGGATATTTCCATTCTGTTAAATATCTTCCTAGATGAGATATGCATCTACAGTTCTGTCCTTTCACTTCCTGTAGAGGAATGTAGTTGGCTATCTGAGATTTTGTGCCTGAGTTTATGTTGTCCAATTAATAGAAAATGTGTCAACCCTTTAAAAATTACTATGCTTTTAAATTTTAAAGAAAAATTTAGGTTTAAAGAATAATAAGAATAAACAGTAAACAAACAATAAGGACTATATTATACATAAGAAAAATATAAAATAATGAGTCGATTACCTAATTTTGGAAAACATTTCAACTACAGGTTTTGGAAAATATGTCATCATCAATACATTTGGATGACCAGTGCAAAAATCCTTGTTCCTAATCGCTCACAAAAAGAATCAATTTGTATATCTGTATTTAATGTATTTGTGTATCTGCCCTATTAGACTTGCCTTGTTTATGTATTCATATACATTTAGAATTTGATCCTATTCTTCCAGGAGTTATTGCTGAATTTTCCTAAAATTTGAAGCTGTGACTCTCCCTGTTCATATTGGGCTTTTCTCGTGAACAATAACTAAAAAGAAAATATTCTCAATAGTATAAATAATTAACCTTTTTAACAATGACAGCAGGTAGGTAAGACTTAAGACCCAAAGAGTTCTACTCTGATGCAACATATATATTAATAATTCAAAATCTTTTTGAGAGTTTTTTTTTTTCCTTTTTATCCAATTTTATCTAGTTTTATCTAATAAGTTCTATACAGAACACGGTGGTCTATTTTCAATTTGTTCAAAATGTTTCATCTAATATTAGGAGCAGGAATAATTTACATTACTTGGAAGAAAACATTACTTTTGCATCAGTGCTTTATTAATACTAAAGCTTCATATTTTGAAAGATTCATATATGCTTTAGCTATCTGGATCTGTGATTTCAATGGCATTCTGACAAAGATCCTTTTGCAGACACAAGCCTCTCTTTGTGCAGTGAAAAAAACCTCAAACATAGAGAAAGCAATTTTTGTAAATTGTCTCTGTCTACATTAGCAAATAGAATGGCCCAAGAGATATTGATCTGTATGGTGAAACAGTGGGTTCTGACACTGATTTTCATACTTTATGCATTCTGTGGAGATTTACTGTGGACTAGTTCTAGTCTGATCCTGTGAACTGAGAATCTTTTTCTTCAAGCTATCGAGGGAGGTTTTGTATAACATCCTGGCTTGGACTTGAATTCAAAAGGGTCCAAAATGTTTGCCTCAAGTTCTTCCAAGGATAGCAAAGTACAAAAATTAGAGACAATAAGAAAATAATTTCTGTGGTCTGTGTACAATTCTATAGTTCTGAAATATTTTCTTTTCATGTCTCTCTGCATATTCATTTTTATATATACATACATATATATATATATATTCACATACATGTGAAATAGGATGTGTGCCATGACCTTAACTGATATAGGTAAATGGATGAGTATTGCCTAATTGGATGAATTCTTTCTGTCACATTACTTTTTGACCACTTGAACTTGAGACAACTAAGAATAACCATTTTATAGCCTATGAAAAAATATATGTAGACAAACTTTCTGATTTCTTCATTTCTCAATGGGCAGTTTTGTGTAAATGACTTTTGAAATAGGTTTATTAATGTATACCTCCTTTGTTAGGGCTTTTTAGTGCCTGATAACTAAGGTAAAAGATTATATTCTTTTTTCCTTCAGCACATTAAATTTAATTGTATTGGAGATTCAAGAGAAGTTTCTGATGATCTGAACCCCAATATTTGGTTGATTGAGCTGGTGGAATGGAAATGAGGATTTTTCTTGTTTGTTTTCAGAGAAGCATATTTGAGCCAAAGGAAAACTTTAATGAAACAGCACAAAAAACAGAGAAAGATAAAAATTTCTCATGCTGAAAGACAGGAGCTGACAGATATAGCAGTCTCTGTAAACTAATATCTCTGGACTAGTTTTGGGCAGCATATTCTCTGGTAAAAAACAAAGAAATCAAAACAAACTCCTCCAGGAAAAATAGACTCTCCAAATACTTCAGCAAAAGATATGATCACAGAAGAGTCTGAGAGAATGTTTACCATTTTGAAGGTAAAAGTAGTTAGTAATATAAGATACTGGACACTTAGCTAAATGAATTCTGTTACGGTGCCTTAATAATAGATTTTGGTCAAAGAAGTGTTCAGAGGATTTCAGGATTAGAAAGAGTTAGAGTAGAAGACTGGAATCTAATGCAATGAGTTCAGAAGAAGAAATACTAGATACACTGAAGTTGTGTTTAATCTTCATGAAAGATATAGGACAAGCTTTTGTTTTAAGAAAATAGAAATATGATAAAAATCTTAATTCATGTTGTAATTGTTCTTGGTAAGACAAAGTGCTACTTATGCATTTCATTCTTGCAATAGAATAATAAGAGCATTTCAGGGTCATAGATGATTTGTTTTCACAATTGTCAAACAATGGGACACTGAAGTGATAACAAAATATATTTTTATGAGCAGGCAAATGAATATGCTAAAATTCTTTTGACTATGCCTGATAGAGATGTTCATTTGTTGCTTTATGCTCACCTTTCAATAGCTAGCAAGAAGAACTCTTCTGAAATGCTAAGAACATTGCCTTCACTTTAAAGCCTTGTAAGATCTGGTTTAATTTGTGTAAACGATCTTGTGTGTTATATTTTGATATGAGTGTTCTATCACAGAAGAGTATTGTATCTTTGAGAAAGGGACATTCTTCATTTTATTGGTTTTTATCTGAGGATATTCACACTAATAAAAGGCATGCCTTTTATTTGTTTACTTGTAACAGAGACAAGAATTATTAGAAATCTACTTAATGTAGCTAGGTGAATAAAAAAAATTTTGGCTGCTCAGAAGTTCTTGTGATTGAGAAAGACAAGTTTGAAAAACAGGAAAGAGAGGATATTTGAGAAAAGCACTAAACTTAAAAGGAAAAAAGTATGTTTGAATGTTACACTAAGATGTCCATAATGTAAAATATATTATGGAATATTATCCCTGAATAGCAAATCTTAACACGTAGCCTTGGGGTTAAACAAATAGATATTAATGGATGCGCATTTCATATGTATACAGAACAAACAAAATATGATTCTGATTCATGACCAGGAGATTACTTCTGCAACTAAAATTAATAAAAATGGAACCAAAATAATTGAAAATAATGATGTAGAGTCTTTGTGTTTAGAATTCTTACCTGTTAGTGGAGCCAATCACAGTTCATCACAGATGCTGTTTGCTACAGAGCTGTAATATCAGAATATTTTTTTTTATTTTATTCAAGTCCTGTTTAAGATTACAAGTGTCACTACATTTTACTAAATTTAAAAGAAAAAGAAATCATTATTCTTATCAGTGTGTTTCTCCTCCTTTACCCTGCTGCTGTAATACTACTCTCAGGTGTTTCAATCTTCCATTGAAAAAAATAATGCCTGTTTAATTTAATTTCCTGCCAATTTTATATTAACTACAATGATAGAAGTTTAGAACAATAGAAATATGTGATTTGAATGGGGAAATGAGTGGTGTGGGTTGAAACTATTCGTGTAGAATAGGAATCATTCATTAATATTTTGTTTGTCTTCTAACAAGCTTCCAGCAATTAAGAATGAATAGAAAGAAAAGGATAATGACATGTTTTATCAAAATTCAAGTGCTAAAGAAACATTTTGAATTTATGTGATCAGTTGCTGTATCTCATCTGTCTATTTTCAGATCTACCCTATACATACATCTCAGAGTTACTGTATTAGTCTTACAAGCAGCTTGACATTGATTGACTTTCTGAAGCTAACAGGAATTATTTAGGTTTGAGTCATCAGCAGTACTTTTTATGCTTTGGTGCAAACTGAAATACAGAAATTCCACTCAAACATAAAAGAAACCTTCCTTCCTGTAAGAGTAGCAAAACTGTGGAACAGTTTGCTCAGAGAGGCCATGAAGTCTCCATTCTTGAAGATGCTAAACCCTGATTACATCCCTGGGGAAAGTGCTGTACTTTAACCAGGGGAATTGGACTAGGTAATATCCAGAGCTGGGTCTTAGGCCAACTTAAGTCCTAGCAAATAGCCCAAGATATCATACCTTTTTAAAGTGGGAAGCCATCTGATTTGTTAGGGAAAATTAAAAACCTTAGTTTCTGATGTTCCAGGGATTATGTAATGTCCAAGCTAATGCTGAATGAACTGGTAGAAATACTTGAAAGCCTTCTTTAGTTTGGTTCTCTGTTTAATTTTCTCAGATAGTTTTTTGTGCTTCTCTCCATATTAAGTTGCACCTTGGTTTGCATTTTACAGTTGTTTAAAATGTTTTCAGTCTTTATGCTTTTGAGATGCAGGTGACAGCAGAAAAGCCTGGACGTCTCAATATTTTTGTCCAAGTCCTAAATAATTAAGAGAGAAATTTGCTTACTCTTCCTTGTTACACTTTGATTCATCCACTTTATCCAGAACCAGTTGTGAGGTAACTGGCTGAGAAAGGGTTGATGGTTGCAAGCTTAGCTCTGAAAACGATTACATGGAAAAAAGATTCAGTCTTCCACCCCACTTTTATAGTCCAAATGCTCCAGGATTTGAACAGACAATATTAACAGTGCTGATAACAATTGATATGCAGAAACCATGAAAGAATATAAACCATGAGCAATGTGAAGTAATAAGAAATATAATACCAAATTAGAAACTTTAAGATATGAAGGGAAAATGTCTCTCATAATGGTGAAATAATTAATGGTGTCATAATTAAGCTTCGTGGAGCTATAGGGATATATTGCTTTTCCCCGAGTCTATCCAAACTCTGTCCTTAATGTCAAGCTACAAAATTAGCGTTCTTCATAAACTGAAAATATAATTTTAGTTTCTAACTTTGATAGAGATGAATTATTTAATATAGGCTAAGATAAACACTGTACCATAGAATAAGTTAATAGGAATCAATTATTACAGATAGCAGGAAGCATATGTCTTTGGCATTGCAGTGATTTTCGTTGTGTGGATGAGGGGAGAAGAAGATACCTTGTTTATAAAATAGAGATGAAACAAGGAAGAAATGGTGATTTACCATTGGGGCATAATGCAAAGGTGTATCTTTTCTCTGTGATCTGATCATCTCCAGGATCAGATATAATTAGGAATAACTCTATAAGCTGTTCTCAGAAAATATGATATCAGTTTGCAGAGGGTGAAAATTATCAAACCTATTGTCTTCTTACTAAACATGAGTACAGTAATGACTATCTAATGAGGGACCAGTAAAGGCTTGCTATTTTGCTGGGAAGGACAAATTAAACAGTTAGTGGACTTATTTGGGTATAACCAGCTGTACTGTGTTGATTCACAGTGCTGGCAGATGGAGCTGTGTTAATGTTGTATGCTGAAAATCAAAAAAGCTAAGCATAACCCTCTCCTCTCATGGGTAGGTGACTTAATTTTTCAGCACTTGGAAATTTCTTGTGTCCATTTTTCTGTGAGAAATTACTGATGTAATATTATAAATGGAAACACAAAATTAAGGATGTAGTCTAGTTTTGCTTATTAAAGTTCCTTTTTTATGGAAACGAATGCATGAGATAACCAGTATTTTACCAATAACTTGCTAGAAATATTAATCCTTAATTAATATTATCCTCCTTTCTTCCTGCTTGTCTCATTAATATGTAGTTTTATTTGAAATCTCAATGTTTTTCCAGATTAAGATATAAACAAAGAGTGAATGAATAAAATTCTTGTTTGTGGAGGGGGTTTATTGCATTCATAGTAACTGATGCATTAGTAGCATTTATTATGTACCAATATCTTAGTGTTTGTAACTCTCTTCATAGGTATTTAAGCTCATTTAACTTAAATGTTAGTGACAATTAACAAATTGCTATGAGCTGCTTGAACAAACTTACATGCATACACATATACATAGGGTTTTTTTCAGAGGCATTTTATAGCAATCCCATACTTCTATATTTTCATCAACTTTATCTCTAAGATGTCCTAGTTTATTTGGTGTAAAAATTAGATGCCATATTTAGTTTAGCCCCAATATTCAAAGAAAATGTAAAAACTCCATATCTTTTAAAACTGATAGTTCTGTTATGAGAATTGGTAAATTTATCCCGATTACACTGCTTTAAGTATATGTTGATTTGCCTATCAGAAACGATGACACATTGGAGAGGAGACAGTAAACCACAGTAGGATATTCAGGTTTTTTTGTTCTTAAAATTCATTATAATAATCAGATAGAGTGTTCACTAACTCTGCAGGTAACAAACATATATTATGATTAAAGTCTATTTCTTTTTATCAGAAACTCACAGGCCATGATGTTATTCCATGAAACATGATACATGATACATTCAAAATTTGCTATACATTTGGGTGAGCAGATCTGATTCTCAGAAGTAATGCAGTAGAGGTCAGAATTCTGACATTTGTACTGGAAGTAGAAGTGTAATAAATGCTGCAGAATAACGATTAATATATTTACATGAACATCATTCTTTCAAAAAGAATTTTATCATCATCATGTAATCCTCAGTGATATTCTGTGGAATGGGCTGAATTGGCTCTACTGAACTGAATACTCTGTATTTTACTTTTATGTCGGATAATTCCTGCTCAGTACAGCACTTAAGAAAAAAGCAAGATGAACACCCATATCTGTTTAAAAACTAGTATTAATAACTTAGTAAATGTACATAAAATTTAGTTTAGAGGATAGGTAGTGATCTTAGGCATTTTTAGCCTAAGCTATAAAACAGCTCAACTTTGCACCTGCCTCATGTATTCTTCCCTAAATGCCATATAGGTAAGGCATTTATCTTTAAAAGAATATGTGAAGATGATCAGAATTCTCCTAAATGTTTTATAGCTCTTTCCAAAACTTAATTTAAATAACGTAGCTATGATTCTTGTGGTAACTGCAGATGGGATCTGAAAAACAGGTCTTCTGTGCTTGCGATCTAGTTGGGACTGATTTCCACAGAATCAATGGGAAAGGGAACATAAAGTTCCAAATACTTGTTTGTTTTTTATTTTTTTTGTTTTGTTTTGTTTTTCCCTCCCAATATTTTTTTATTTAATTCCCCTTTTAAGTTACATCACTCTGTTCTTGCAGTAACTTTAGATGATTAGTGTTTATGGTGTTGATGAATACATTCAGTGCCAGTAGCTCGGTGAGCAGCTACAGTGCCCACTGCAGGCTGAGCTCTAGGTGGCTGGAGCCACAGGCAAGAAGCCCTGGATTGCCAACCCTCTGCATAACAAAGGGCACTGGGACCTGTGGCCCGCCAGGTGAATGGACATTCAGAGACACAGCTGGAGCTGAGGACACCCAGACTTTAAGGCGCTTAGACTATGAAGGTATAAAAGCCCAGGGTTTCCTATGTTAGGGGAAGCCTTGGAGGTCCCTCCTCGGAGGCACCCAGCTGGAGCTATTATTTTGTTAGTTATTGCACTAAGATTAAAGTGTTTTAAGGATCGGGACATCTGAGACTCTGCTATGGGAAATCTGGGGTCGAACCGGTAAGGAAATCTGATCTGACTCTGTGTGTGGGATGTGTAGCTGCAAAGGGGCCTTGGTCCCAGCTCAGCTGGTGTAAATGTGACTGCCAGAGTGGCTCCCAGATGGTCAGATAGGAAAGTTTCGTTATTAACAATGGCGCAGCGCACCATGTCTTTGCCACAAAGTGACCTCAGGCAGCAGTTGATTATATCTAGAAAACTAGGTGGAATTGAGTCATAATAATCACTGAGTAAAATTTCAAAAATCTTTTGGGAGGGGGTGGTAGTATTTGTCTCTTCAGGTTAGATCTCTAACAGAATTTTCAAAGATATTATGCCACAATGGCCTTTAGTAAATTTGTAAGTAGGACTAATGTGGGGGTGTGTGGTAACTATGAATAATAAGCTTTGAATTCCATAATTGAATTCTGTGGGTTCTCTGTCTCTAAGTGCCATATTCTCCAGTTATCCGCTGTCAGAGCTGCTCTTTTTACAAGGAGAAAATAGAATATGGATCGTGGTTGTAATATTTTAAGGGTAGAGTCCATACAGCTTAGCTCTGGTTTATAGGGCATTAATTTTACTACTTCACAGACCTCCAAAGGTCACAGAATTGCAGAATATTCTGAGTTGGAAGGGACCCACAAGGATCCTCAAGTCCAGCTCTTAACCCTACACAGGACATCCCCAAGAATCATGCCATGTGCCTGGAAGCGTTGTCCAAATGCTTCTTGAACTCTGTCAGGCTTCGTGCTGTGACCACTTCACTGGGGAGCCTGTTTCAATGTCCAGGCACTCACTGGGTGAAGAGCCTTTTTCTAATATCTAACCTAAACCTCCCCAGACACAACTAAAAGGCATTCCCTCAAGTCCTATCACTGGTCACCACAGAGAAGAGATCACAGAATCATAGAATCAGATGGGTTGGAAAGGACCTCTGAGATCATCAAGTCCAACCCCAGATCCACTACCACCGCAGTTACTAGACTATGGCACTAAGTGCCATATCCAGTCTCTTCTTAAATACCTCTGGGGATGGTGAATCCACCACCACCCTGGGCAGCCCATTCCAATGCCTGATTACCCTCTCTGTAAAGAATTCCTTCCTAACGTCCAACCTAAACCTCCCCTGGCAGAACTTGAGACCATGCCCTCTTATCTTACTGACAACTGCCTGGGAGAAAAGACCAACCCCACAATCTCCTTTCAGGTAGCTGTAGACAGTGATGAGGTCTCCTGTGAGTCGAGTCTTCTCCAGGCTAAACAATCCCAGCTCCCTCAGCCTCTCCTCACAGGACTTATGTTTAAGTCCCTTCACCAGCCTTGTTGCTCTTCTCTAGACCTGCTCCACCACCTCAATATCCTTCCTGAACTGAGGGGCCCAGAACTGGACACAGCACTCCAGGTGTGGCCTCATCAGCACTGAGTAGAGGGGAAGAATCACTTCCCTGCTCCTGCTGGCCATACTGTTCCTGATGCAGGCCAGGATGCCATTGGCCTTCTTGGCCACCTGGGCACACTGCTGCCTCATGTTCAGTCTCCTGTCAATCCAAACTCCCAGGTCCCTTTCTGCCTGGCTGCTCTCCAGCCACTCTGTGCCCAGCCTGTAGCACTGCAGGGGGTTGTTGTGGCCAAAGTGCAGGACCCAGCACTTGGCCTTGTTGAACCTCAGTCCCTGCCCCTCCTCTTCCTCTTGCAAGGAAGTTGTAACTGCAATGAGGTCTCCCCTCAGTCTCCTCTTCTCCAGGCTGAACAGACCAAGTGACCTCAGCCCCACCTCATATGGTTTCCCCTCAAAGTCCTCCACCATCTTTGTTGCCATCCTTTGGACAGTCTCTAATGGCTTAATATCTGTCTTATATTTTGTTGCCCAAAACTGCACATAATATTCAAGGTGAGGCTGCACCAGTGCAGAGCAGAGTGGGACAATCCCCTCCCTTGACTGGCTGGTGATGCTTTGCCTGATGCCCCTCAGGACATGTTTGGCCCTTCTGGCTGCCAGGACACTGCTGACTTGTATTCAACTTGCTGTCAAACAGGACTCCCACATCCCTTTCTGTGACACTTCTTTCCAGTGTCTTGTTCCCCACTCGGTACGTACATCCAGTGTTGCCCGTTCCAGGTGCAGAACCTGGCACTTGCCCTTGTTAAACTTGGTATGGTTGGTGATTGCCTGGCCCTCTTTTCTGAGACCTTTTTTGAGGTCTCTCTACAGGGCTTCCCTGCCTTCAACAGCTCCTTCCTGTTGCAGTATGCTTGCAGTATATAAAGTATGCTGAAGTTGTAATGATTGTTTAAAGCGAGCACACTTCCAAAATGGTGATTGTAACTCTTTGTGTAACCCTTCTTCTTCCCAAGATCCCTTACCTGTATCCTTGGAATGTCTAAGAGATAACTGGAAGCTCACCTATTGGTTGTTAACCCTTTCTTGTAATTGATTGGTTTGTAAGACCTCCTGGACTGTCAGTGGTCACCTTGTGATCTCCCCAAAAGCTATTTAAGCTGTTACCAGAACAATAAAATCCTCTCTGCCTGTTCGTTCCCTGCCTGGCTGCTGGTGCCAGTGGTCACTCTGTGGGGCCATGAGGTGCTGCGGGGTGGAGGGGCCAGGGGAGGGCACGCTCCCCCTCAGAGCAAGGGGTAAAAGGAAAGGCCTCTTGCTCTGGGGTTCCCTCTCCCTATGCACATCAGTGTTCATCAAATGGTGCCCAACATGGGGCATGGTTGACCTATTCCTTCCGTGAAGGGGGGGCAGCTGCAGCGCAGAAGGTGTTTGGATATTCAGTGTCGGTCGAACGCCTGGAATTTCAGTGTTTTCCAGGTGTCACAAACTCAGAGGTTTGTGGGACATCCGTCACCCTAGCTTTACTTCGGAGAAGGTAGGAAGCAAATTCCAGCATAGTCCTCTATCCCTCTAACCCTGAAGCAATTACAAGAACACAGTACAGTAACCTCTTCAAGGGAGAAGAAAAAGAAAGCTTAAAGAACGTATTAATTTCCATCAGCAAGTCATTTAAGTTTTGTGTCATCTGCAAACCTGCTTAGTATCCCTTCAAGTCCTGTGTCTTAACTGTTTATGATGTTGAAGAGCACAGGGTCTAAGATGGAGCCCTGTGGAACCCCACTAGTGACAGGTCTCCAGTCTGATGTCACCTCATTCACTATCACCCTCTGTGCTCTACTTGTGAGCCAATTGCTCACCGAACATGTTATGTTTATCCAGCTGTGTTCTGGACATTTTGAGATGGCATCAAAAGCTCTATTGAAATCCAAAAAGATTACATCCACTGGCTTCCCTTGGTTAACTAGGTGGGCTACCTTATCATAAAAAGAAATTAGGTTTGACAAGCAGGACTTTCCACTCAGGAAGCCATGATGGCTGTGACCAAGGTCCTCATTAAAAAGTGCTTGCTAAAATGTGGCCTATGGGTCCTTGGGTGTCTGAGAATTGTCAGGTTATCATATGGATATCAGGTCCATTGGGCCTCTCAAATGTATATGTTAATGTTTCCTCTGTGAAGTTTGATAACAGGCAAACATAAGCAGTTTTTTGGGAAAAATTGGGAATTGCTTCCTCAATTTGCACATTTTCTCAGCATGTCACAGTATCTCTAGAAACTAATTCATTTCTTGAAAGATAGTATTCAGGAATAGCCTATGGGACAATCTAAGTCAGTTCAAATCTGGGAGGTTCACAGTTTGCATCATTGGTCTAGAACAAAGTAGTAATTGATGTATAGTTACAGATTACAGAACTAAGTAGTAATTGATGTATAGTTACAAATTACACCTTTTGATTGTATGAATTTTTATCCATCAAACCGTTCACAGTAAAGTATTTCTAGCAACTGACACCTTTATAAACTTTTGATCTACTTTTGCCAGGAAGACTTAGCATTGTATTTGTAGTCTAACCTGTTTATCATCTGCATTGAATATCTTTATATCTTCAAAACTTTGTATCCTCAAAAGAATTATAAAATTCTTTTAACCTCTCTACTTAAAAACCTGATATAGATTTCTGTTCTTCAAGGCTTGTGTAAATGGTTGTAGCTGCTGTTTTCTCCCTTCTGGCCTGCACATACATTTCCATCTTATAGTGACTAGAGGTGCCAGTGGGGGTGATGTATGCCTATGTCTCATTCTGACATAGGGCTTGAAACACATCTGAATCCAAAGGCAGGATTCAGCAGCACTGTCTGAAAGTCTGCATAGTGTCTTATAAAATGGATTTATTGCTGTTTGTTTCAGGAGATGCTTTCTAGAACAACAGACATTTTTCTGGTTTTATAGCCTTATGAACAGTAAGTTATTTCAAATGCATCACTAAATTATTTTAAATGTATCGTTGATGCTTGAGTGTAGTTCAAATTGTAGGAGAACCCCCAGCTTCTTACTGAAAATCCCTCCTGCCCTCAGTGTCCTCTGAAATGTGAAGGATCCACTTTCCCACTTCCTGGGATGCTCACTGGTGCCAGAGTTCAGCATGTAGGCTTCCAGAGCAACAGTAATATCTGTCATTTTGAATGAATACAAATCTGTAACAATCTATGTTTGTACAATCCCACTGGAAACATGTGGTGTCAGCTGTGCTCACAGTACTTTAAAGGCTTTATTAAGTCTGCTGGCAACACACCCCATGTCAGGCAGTGACTTTTATGGCAAAGGACCTAAGAGACTTTTTTTTCTTTTTTTTTCCTTCATTTTTCCCCCCTTCCCATGTCAACTAGCTTTCAGAACCACAGGAACTGGTTTTATAAAAGTCTTATGGCTGTGCTCTTATGTTCATGTTACCCACAATGTAGTTTTCAGGTGAGCATTTTTACCCACTTACACAGTCTTACACATACACATGCACATACTTTCAAGTACCTTTATGCAGTCTGATATAATTCTGTTCAACTTATTACTATTGATTGAAAGAGAAACTGTACAGAATTTATAAATATTTAAACCAGCTTTCTTAGCCCATGAATGTAGCTATTTGAAAGGAGGCTATGATAAACTGCTTGAGGGTTCTGGACCATATATCACAGTAAAATTCCACGGTTGCTCTGTCCAGTGGCCTTTTATTTAAGAACTGTACTTGCTGTTTGCTTTAATGTAGTCAAAATTGTTTAATTACTAAATGTTAAAATATTAGTTTGTTTAAGTCATGTTTTGAGAATCAGTTGTTCAAAGACTGAACTTTCCAGTGACATTCAGAATCTTTTCTCTTGCAGCCATTTCGTAGAGTGACGTTTTCTGTTGTGAGTCAGCCTCAGGACCCGCATCAAGGGTCATTGCAGAGTTGCTATGACAGCGGTCTGGAGGAGTCAGAAACACCAAGCAGTAAGAGTTCATCAGGGCCAAGACTGGGTGCCCTTCCACTCCCAGAGGACAACTACGAAAGGACTACGCCGGATGGCAGTGTTGGTGAGGCAGAGCATATGGAAAATGGTAGGGGCAAACACAACATTCACACACATAATCTCACTAGCAAGTGATACTAAGTAGACTTTTGAAAGGTCAGTCCAAAATTATAAATAAATATATTAAATAGTTAACACTGTAATAATTTTATTTTAAAGCTTGTTAAAATGCAGGTATACAAAATAATGGAACATAACACCTCTAAAAAAAACAGCACTTTCATTTCTTTACATGATTTAAAATCTATACTGCAGAAGCAGTTAAAACAATGAAAAAAACCCAAACAAACAAACAAAAAAAAACATAGAGGGCTGGGGAGATGGTAATTGAATTAAATTTCATACTTTTCATTCTAGATAAAAGACCATACAGGACATGCATTCTCGTTTCCTTCCATATTTTGTTCAAAAACTACTTAGGAAATTTCCCATAATGTAATATGTACCTCATCAGGAAAAGAAAATAGAATTTAAAAACCCCACTCTAGAAAATTCTCTTTTCCCCAAAAATGTTATATAGACTGCTTTCAATATAATGCCAAATGACAAGCCCATTCTTCATTATTTAGAAAAGAAGAACATTACTTTACTTTTCTTCACTTTTTATTTTACACAGTACTTTTACATCTCATTTAAATTCAGGGTCCATTTATGTAGAAAGGGGAAATGCTGCATACTTATTTATTCCATAGTAATTCTCCTACTATTAAAAAAAAAAACAAATATGGTAATATAAGTCTTAGGTTAGGTTCCATTTTTCTTTTTATCTAAAATTATTTAGGATTTAAAAAAAAAAAAGAGGACTTATTCAATTTGAAATGTATTTTATAAAACATGAATATTTCACTCTTCTCCACTTACTGGTCTTGATCTAAAATTTTATGAAGTCAGCCACTGACTTCATTGTATTTTCATTTGCCCATAAACAATGAAATAAATTAGTATATGTCAAAGTGTACAGATTTTTGATAACCAGTGAAATAATGGGTTTTCTAATCCAATTATAATTGATGGGTACATGCAAGAAGGGTGGTGTATTTTTTATTATCGAATGAATTAATTAGTTTGGCTAAGTGCATGGTTTAGTTTTTCAGAGATTACAACACTGGATAACTGTTCCTTGGGTTTTGTCTTTTTTGAGATAGACATGTCGACCCAGTAAAACTGTTATTCTTCATGGTAAGATATTGTCAAATCTAGCATGTGTGACTAAAGAATGGCTACAGCAGTCTACGTATGCTTCAAATGTATATCCCAATAGCAAATAACTAAGTAACCAAAAGGAAAGATGGTATTATCCATCTAAAGATGTGTTAGGTTATGTACGCCTATAGGTGTGTGTCTCTATAATCTTCTTGGTTGTTTATATGAATATATTTGTTTACATTTCATTTTTCTGGAGATGTGGTGGGGGGAAAGTGACAATAGTATTACTGGAAGAATGTCAGAAAAAAAGTTTATAGACTTTTTACCTAAATTGGGCTGATTATTTTATTGTCTGTTTTGTAGTGAGACCTTGCATTAGGATAATAATATTAAACAATTGGCCAATTCCCTTGCATACAGCAATGTAGAGGATTTGTAGACATGAAATTCTGAGTTCAAAGTGTGCTAACATGGGGTAAGCCTGAGCTACACTGGAGGAACAGTGGAGCCGAAAGTGAATATAATTTTTAATGTATTCTGCAGCCAATAAGAAATAATCCAATAAATTCCAATAATCCAATAATCCAAATAATTCTAATAAATGGAAAAAAAAAATCACAGTTACAGAAGTGTAATTGAAAATGAATAGTGCTTGAGCAGTGTCGTAAGGTAAAGCAAACCAGTCTACTTAAGATTTTGTGTTGATGCAAAAACTGGCATTGCATTATAATATCTAAAATATTTCGGACGTAAGCTTGATTTTTTGAAAAATGGTATTTTATAAATGGTAGGATGAATTTGTTGTATTCAGTTTTAAAAATAATGTTCTATAGTTAGTAGATAGAAACATAGAGGTACATAAAAACATTAATTCATGGATAAGTGAATGAAAAAAATCTCCAGGAAAAAAATTCTGCATGGTAGGACATGCATATAACAACCAGGAATTCCTCCTCCTTTATAAAACCTTGAACTGAAACCTTTGACAGGTGGGTGATATTGTGATGAAAATTATGTTCTACGGACTTTTGGATTTCAACAGTGGCATGTCACCTGCCTCCAGAAATTTCTGTTAAAATTAATGTATAAATAATGACAGAACAGGATGGAATCTACTTTTATTCCTTCATATATGTAATATCTGACATTTTAGTGAGAGTTTTCTCTGATATGATTCTTTAGTCCATTTGTATTTTAACTATTTTAAGGACAATTGTATTGTTCAAATTCTGATAATGTAGTCTTCAATATTAATGGATCATTCTGACAGAAATAGAATAGGAATTGAAATCTGTCAAGTGTTCATTTGTCACATTTAATTGGAATCAGGGTAATCTGCAGTGTTTAGCTTGGTTAGGTTTTAATCAGGATTTATACTGGATTTTCATGCAGATTTTCCATGGAAACAGCCCTTTGGAAATGATCTTGGTTATTAATTTTTACTTCAAATATTTACCATTTAATTTCAGTTGGTGAAACAATGCAGTTATAACTGATTGCTTTGTATTTCCTTTCATTTCAGAATTTGAAAGGATAATTTTCAGCACAGTACGTGAAACCTTGTGGTACATTTCATACTTTTTTTTCAAGCTAAGATGACTAAGGAAAATTAGAAATCTTTATAGTTAAGGCAAATTTAAGAAGGTTGACTTCACAGACAGAGTAAATAGGAAAGTTCTGTTTGCTGTTAAGAGCATCTTTCCATTTTCTTAGCTGAGGATAAAATGATGGAAAATTAAAAAAAAAAAAAAAGGGTAAGAGGGTTGATTTTCTTAGAATATGCTGTACATTGCCTACCAGCCTACATGACTGTCAGATGTAGATTGAAGTTTTGTTCTGATGATTAGCTGTGGTGTCAGATGCGGGAGGGGAAAAAAAAAAAAAAAGAAAGAAAAAAAGAAATGTTAGCAGATTGACTGTGAAAATTCAGTATGCAAAGATCTTGTTAATTAGTAAAATCTGCAGAACCAAAAGTAACTTCTGAGTTAATTTATCCCCTGCCCTTGGAGCTTTCCTTACAAGGAAATTCTGCTCATATGTGCAGCCTTCTTCTCTAATTTTGCTGTTAGAATGGCACAGCCTTAATGTAAATTGCAGAATAATTTCTTGAGAACATTTTCATTACATTTGTATTTGTATATCAAGGGTAAAGACATTATCATGGCAAATTAGTTTCCTGGTCTTTAGTCATAGCCTTCTGTTTTTGACAATGCCTAATACCACATCTCCGAGGAAAATTTAGAAGAAAACCTAGTGACAGAAACTTCCACTGTTACCTCTCTTTCTGACTCTAACAGTTAATAGTCAGCATATGTTTTAATTATGATTTTCTAAATATAATAATAGTACTAAAAAAAAAAATCCCTAATTTATCACAAGTCAAGTTACTGGTGTGAAGGATGTCTTTCAACAAGAAAATTCTCTGCAGGCTATGAAAATTTTTGGGAGGTTATTTTCTTTTTTCTCTTATATAAGTGTTTTAGTAACTATTCCTTTTTGTCATTATGAGAAAGGACATGGAAGCATTTAATTTTACCTTTTAAATACGATGTTTCCTTATAATTTACCTTTCCTCTGAATTATAAATATTCTTAGGTTCTATTTCTTCTAGTGAAAGTAGGGATAGCTGGAGATGTATATTCTCACAGTTTGTGGAATGGACAATGCAGCCTTTTCATACTAATTTATAAGTTATTAAGAACACATATGGTCTCTAAGCGGAGACCTTCCTTCTTCAGTTTCATGTACATTCACCTGGTTGTTAGGTCTCTCTCATATTTCTTGCAGACCCTCTTAGAAGTATTTCATTATATTCCTTCCCCTCACCCCCTGATTTCTGTATGCTTACTATTTATTTATGCATGTAGTGGCCTAATCAGTTTTATTTTTTTGTTTACTTTAGCTAGAGTACCTATAGCAGTGAAACAGAAACATTTCAGATCTCCAGATCTTCCCTGGAGATTTGTTTCCATGCAGTCCTAATTAGACTGTTTGCCACACCTGAGATACCTGCCTTAAAGCTAGCTCAGGTATTTCTACATGAATATGTCTTTGATCTTCAGCACAGTATTTTAAGTTAGCCCATGTTTCAGTATCAAATATATAAGGGTTGGAGAAGAGCAGCCATCTCTGTGAAAGAAAGAATAAGGGAATGGTTTGCAGCTTTCATTTTTACAGGGAGAAATGGAGTAAAGAAAGATTAAGTTATATGTCTGAAGTTACAACGAAGTAAGGAGCAGAGCTTCAAAAGGAACTCAGAATTTTTGTGATTCAGTTACTTGACTCCCACAAAGAAATCAGTAGATAAATTACACTGGCTGACACATGAAGAACTAAAAGGCAGAGAAGTGCATTACCTTGGTTCATATAGTCTGATAATATGCCCTGTTCTCAATGACAATTTCAGATTTAGACTGCAAGTGTCCAAGTTCCACCATCAATTTAGAGTTCATGATGTGCAAAATGATGACTTGAAAATGTAAAAGGAATTTTGACAATTAATAAGTGCAATTAATTTTATTTGTAAGAGCATTCTCTTGCCTTTACCTATAAGGTAGATTGTTAATCTGTTTCCTAAATCAAAATGTGAAGAAAGGAATCCATTAGTTTAGAGAACCCATGTTTACAGAATCTATTTCCCTTTAGCTTTTTCTAATCCAAATAAAACAGATTAATGTTCTTAAAGACTTAACTGTCCTTATTGTAAACATGACAGACCAGACATTCATTGACTTATTTCATAGAATGACTGTATTTCTGCAGTTTCCATTATTTTCGAATGTTCTGTTCTCTTCAATTCAGGTCCTAAAATTGCATGAGAATAATTTTGTTTTTAAAATTGTGTTCTGAAAATGTGGATGCAAGTAGTCCATCTGAGAGGCTGAGTCAGTAAAGGCTTTCAGTGTACTGATTACATGCTAATAATTCCTTTTTTTTTTTCTTTTTTTTTTGTGGGGGATGATTTGGTTTGGGGTTTTTTTGTTTGCTTTGGGTTTTGTGGGTTTTTTTTTGGTTGTTTTTTTTTTTTTTCCTCTCAGGGCTACTACATCTGCATTTTCTTAAGTGTCATCCTGCATGCATGCACCCAAAACATAAGAAAGTACTGCAAAAATATTATATAATAAAAAAGAATTGTTATTCTTGTTTCTGATAAATCTTAGCCTATAATTAGGCACACAATGAACTCTGGATTCAGTAAAACTAGCAATGTGTATGGGTAATGCTTTGGAAGACATGCATATTCAGTGATGGATAATGTCCTGAACCAGGTTTTTTTTGAGAATTCAGCACTCTGATAAGATGTGTGTAAAAGACATTTTTTAAGAGGAAAAAAAAAGCCAGCTCTTCAGACAGAATACACACTGTGGAGGGATCCCAGTTATACGAGTGTAGCCTTATGTAAGGAAGTAAACCTGTCTGGGAAGAACATTGGCCGCTTTCCTCCTTGATTTTTTTCCTTTTTAGTCTTCTGCCATGTTTCTTTAGATGACCTTACCCCATTTGTGGGTTTCTTCAGCAGAGGAATATGTGGTTTCGTAACCTATATGCACAGTAATACTTAAAGTTTCAAAACTAAATGATGCCTATTTTTTAAGTTACTTGCATTTTGGAGTGTTACGTATGCAGATTTATAATAGAAATGAGGGAAGTATATTTTGATTGTATTAAATTCCTAGTGCTGGTATATATTTTTACATATGCATTTACTGTATTAGGTTAATAACTTACCACACAAGGATGTAGTTATTTTAGGCTGTGCATTGTGTCATTGCACTAGGGCTTATTTTATATTAACTACTACTCTATGTTTACATTGCACTTCAAATGCATAATGCAAAACAAAGGCCCAAATATAGGCCAACTGTGATCAAAAATAGCTCTCACTGAAGACACCAGAATAGATTTTTTTTATATCCGCTCTATTTTACATGACTGTCCAGATAAATATCAACAACTTCTGTCTGGCACCTATACATAAAGTGTACCTGAGTATTATTTTGAATTGTTTTTGTCTTGATCAGGATTTTTACCGCTCAGAGAATGTATGCTTGCATCTGCTGGAATCAAAGAAGGAATACATATTTGTGTATTGGAAATCCACCTCTACACCTTGGTGTCAAAACAAAGTTTTCAGCATTTTTCTGATTTTTTGAATATTATTGTATATCCCTTGCTGTTCTCACTGTTGCTTTCCCATTCTATTTGCTCTAGTTACTCTTGTGCTGCATAGTGAAGAATAGCATATGCCTCTTTCTTTTTAAATCACGTTACTAGATTTTTTTCCTCCACACCTGATTTCAGTATCCTGCTCTGAAAAAGAAAATATATATACCAATAACTTCTCCACTCTTAAGAGCAGTCTACTGATACTGGATAACTTGAACTGCCATTTACTAAAACTTAGCTTTCTTTCACTACCTTTAAAAAAGGAAATCCATATTTATATTCCATAAGATTTTAACCAAAAATTTGAAAATTGAGAACGACTTTGGATTTTTAAAGAATCTGCAGTTATATCTCTTTGGAGGAAGCAGTCAGGGAGGGGTTTGTATGTGCATGTGGGTGTGCACACATGTACACATCTCAGTGAGTCAGTTCTTACTGCAAATACTCATGAGATCTAGGCAGTTGCAGTTACATAACCTGCCTCATCTATGAATTTCAAATCAATTCACTGAGGTGGATTTGAAAGAACATCCTAAACTGAGAAACAGAGAACTAAAGGATCAGAAAGTGAAGTGGTATGTCCTCTGTCATGCTTTGAATTCATCTTTCATCTGGTAATTGATAAAAAAAATGTGCACCCCTCAAAATTAATAATTTGGACACCAACTTCCAGTTTGATGAGGGTTTTGCAATTGACTTAGTGAAGTTAGGCTTTTGTCCAAGTCCTCTGTGCCAGCTGCTAGCTCAGGCTGCCTCCCACTGATGCAGATTGCAGAACTCCCTTTGATACTGTTGCAGTCCTGAATGTAGATGGAAGGCAAAATGCATTCCAAAATTTACAGACTCAAGGAAGAACAGACATCTGGTTTATGAATGGAATATTTAGCAACCTTTGCATCCACGGCAGGCTCTTTCCTGAAAAAAAACTAATGCAAAGAGTCAACGGAAATTTATTTTTCCTCTGTTCAGAGGAGTCCTTTCATCACTGTATTTTCGCAGTGTCTGTATTTAATGACAGTTTCTTTAGTTTCCTGGACAACATTAGATCTTTCTGTCCCTTCAGATAAATCTTCAAGTATAATGAAGATCCTAAACAAGTCCTTTATAGGGTATTTCTTCTCAAATTCAGTGAAAAATATTTTTTCTCTAGTATTGATTCCCAACTACTCTTCTATTTACTTTTTATTAAATACATATCATAGTAAATGCCAATATCTTATATACTACCTAATGGCTTTTTCTTTGTCACAAAGCTTGGTTCTTTGGGTTTGATGTTTTAAAATTGGTAGTTTTTCCTATATGCAAAAAAACACCCAAATCCAACAGATGAAATTAAGAGAATAAACCGTATCTTTTCCTTGAGTCCATTTTTAAAACTATCGAGTATGAATTAGTGATTCAGAAAAAAAATCTCACTGTATTTTCAAAATGGTGGACTTGGACAGAAATTGGCCACACAACTGAACCTAAATGAATCATATAATTCGCAAAGTTCTGATTTTAAAAATCTGGAAACAAATTCAAATCTCAAGTGTATGAAACTGGCATGTGCCCACCTATGTCATAAGCAAAAATTTATATGTTAACTGGTCTTGTTATATGAAGAATTTTAGCAAAAGTGGAGTGCAACTGTACAGAATAAATGAGCCTCCATTTATTGATATATACTCTAGTTTAATAAGTTGTTACATTTTCACATCTAAGTAAAGTCACTTCATATAGTGTGGTCTTTTGCCTCTTTTTAAAATAATGTGGTTTTTAATAAAGATTTGTAAAATGTAAAGTTCACTGTGACAAAACATAAAAGAACATATAAAAATAATCAATCTTAAATTTCTTTTTACATCAAAAACTTCAAGTTTACATGTTTTCAGCCTCAAACCAACTCAAAAAGGTTTCCTGAAGGCAGTATTTTATTTTTTTTAAACTGCTGATGAGTGAATTCAGAGTTATGACAGCAAGTGTACTTACCTGGTTGCTATATAACTTAATTCTTCAAGTCTAATGATAATCTGGAAAGGTTCGTGGTCCTGGCTGTATTCCTGTGTGCCAGCCTTCCACTGAACTATTAACGTATCCCATGTATGTAGGAAATCCAACTAATATATAGATTCAGACCAGAAATCATCTGGTGGACAAAATAGGGTACACGGGAAAGAGTATAGAAGGGCAGATAAATTGGTTTGTTTTGCAAATAGCCTTCTATTTATCAACATTTGGGAACTCAAATTCCCTGAGCCACATAATGTGGATTTAGTAATCTTTACGTATTTATATACACAGTTTTATCCAGTTTCTGTAAGACTGTATGCAACTATTAATATCTCTTTTTCCTAATGAAAGTTTTTAAAGTGATTGTGTGTCCCATTAGTCTTGGGTTGAACAAAGGAAAAATAAACTTGTTAGCCTGTTAGGGACCAGTAGATATGAATTTTTTAATGAGGATGTGTTGCTTTCCACCCATAATGAACTTTGCTGTTGTATCTTGAAGTACTTTTTTCAGTTATTATTTTAAAAGGTCTAAAAATCAAAGATTGAAAGAAAGCGCGTGTATCTCTTATGTATTTTAGCAAATATTAATGTTAGATTAGTATGGTGAAATCTACAGAATTCTATTTAAAGGGATGAGAAGCCCCAATATAATACATGTCATCTGTGGGTCTGAAAGTTCTATTTTATATTTACATTCTCTGTTTTTCATAGAAATGTTACAATTTCTGTAATGACCATAAGATTTAAAGACAAGCATAATATAAATTCAGACATTTAAGTATTTCTGAATATTACTACAGTATCACCTATATGTGCTTTTTTTGCCTCAGCATCAACATACCATTTGAGGAGAATGCCAGCTGGTTGAATAAGTAGAAAAACAATCATGGCATATGCTATATCAAGACAAATATTATAATTTTTTAAGAAATTGGTTCGATTTATTAGTACAGTAATTTAAAATAATATTCCAGGTCTTGTTGACTTGTTTAGGGGAAGAAACAGCAATCAAAACAAAACCCTCACCATAAAAAGGTTGGTGTTTTTTTACTCTACTGGAATAATAAATTCTAATAATACTATCTTCAAATCTTTTATTGTAGGGAACTTACCATTCACAGTTAAAAGAGCTGCCCATTCTCATACTGCTTTTAAGAGTTAAAGAAAGGACAAACACATCTCTCAGTAAATAATTTAAAAAACAAAAGGTTTTTTTGATAGATTATTCAAATCTATACTTTTTTAGCGTTTAAAATAACTGAAATTAAGACATGCATGTAAATTGCTGTTTGGATAATAGAAAAAGTAAAATGTAAAGACGGTGAAGGAAGAACAGTATTGATAGAGTTAATTTATTTTAATGTTTGTATGCTCTCTTACAACCAAACATTCCCATACCAGCTTTCCCAACTTGCTTGTCTTAACCTGTTATTTTGCTATATCTAAGGAACAAATCAACCCTAAAGATCCCTGCAGAGGCATTTGTTCTTTTACTGAGCAATCTGCATTACTTCATCAGAAAGTGAAGAAAAATCAAAGCGTACTTTATCTAAAATTGCAGATAAACGAGTTGAAGGACAATCTTCCACCAAAGTGTTGGCTTTTCCTCATATGGTTTTATGGCAGATTTATTTTCTTGATCCAAGGATTTTTCTGTCTTTTTCTGAAGTTGTTATAGTGCCATAAATACCAGTAGTGTCCATAGAGAGAATCTTAGAAAAGGTTTTGTAAATTAAATCTCATGAATTAAGAAGTGTGTGGTATTTGTATCCTCCTGTCCTACTATCTTTAGATTATTTCAGGTGCATAGTCATGGTTTTCTTATGTTGAGTTGTTTTGCTCACAATGAATTCATATTGTCTTTGAAGAGGAAAATCTGTGTGCTTTTTTGGGGCAGTGTAATGATATTTACAGTATCGTGATACGTAAAAGTAATGTTTGTCAGTGGAAAATGACATTACAAGCTTTTATTATGAAGAGAAGGCAAAGAGAACTGATGTAATTTTGCCTTCCAGTGGTGTTAGCTATTAACAGAAACTTCTCTTCCCTAAGTGGAGAATAGAAAACTATTTGTTTTCTTTATAAAAGCATTTGAGAGATAAGTATGCATGGTATGTTATTTCATTAACATCTTTCAATGTTTAATTCCATTAACAGTGGCCATCATTGCCTGCTACTGAATTACATAATTTGTGCCAGCATTCTTTTCATATTCTGCCATGTATTGCAATAATAATACTGGGATTGATGTGATATATCAGTAGATTTGACAGCTCTGGAAATGCATTTGTTTTAGCTATCTCATACAAAGCCATTATTCAAATACATAAAAGAGCAATAAAATAGGTAATTTCAGTTGTTTTTTAGGCTTCTAGTCGTTTAAGGGGAGGGGGGTTAAGTAGACAAAAGAGGAGTAACTAGGAATGACATTATTACATACGCAGACTTTTAAAATGCAAGAAATCTAAGTATTTTAGTTGTGTTTTAGGATGTCTGATTCGATGCCCCACAGCACAATTAAGATATTGTTTTTAATCCAGTTTCATATTCAGTTAAAGTGCTTTGGAGAAAAAAAGGTGGCAAAGGTAGTTAAAATGAGACCTTCTGCTTAATAATATGCACAAAAAATTGCATACATTTGGAAAATTTGTAATAGTGTGATAGAAATTTTGTAATGATATGTAAAGCATATAAGAAAATATTTAAGCTATCCTTAGGAGGACTAAAAAAATGGCCATTGACCTATTTGACAATTTTCAAGGAACCTGTACAACATAACTCCCAAGTCATATGGAGTCTTCCTGTATGACTCACATCCTTCCTGAAGTCCTCTTTCTGAAATGTCATTGTACAGAGGAACAATGAACTGGCAGAGAAGAGAAACAGCATGGGCTTTGGTTCTACTCTTAGCATGCTCTAATCACCCCTCTCAGGTTTTAGCAATTAGCATAGGCCTGAGAAAACCTGTGAGAAAAACAGGATTTTATAATTTTGACACCATATGTTATCCTTTTGTCTTTGGAAGCAAGTGTAAAATGATAGATTCTGCCTGTATTTCTCTACCTGAATGACACCAATATTGAAGGGGAAAGAGTGATAGGAAAAAAAGAATCAAATGTAAATTGCACCAAAATTCTTTGTTTCTTTTTTTTTTTTTTGTTTTGTTTTGTTTGAGGGACTCAACAGCAGTGTGCAAAGGGCATGAGTAGAACTGATTATACCCATTGTGTCCTCCTATACTGGAAATGGTCATATCTGCAGAATTAAACTTTGGGAAATAACAGTGGCATAAGAAGCTGTCTCATGGACAGACCATGATGAAGCAAAGTAGTTGTGAGTCAAAGTCAAAATACATCTTAGATTTTATAAATGGCAATACGGAGAGCCGGCACTACACTGTCACAGTGCACCGTTCCTAACAAAGCGTGTTCCTTAGAGGCATATCTCACTTGCCAGGAGCATAGATACAGAAACTTGAGACACAGTCAGATCCAATTTCACAAAAAGTAATAGGAGAATGCAAAAAAGCCCAAGATGCCCCTAAAGGTTCAGATAAGTGAATATTTTTCTCTTGCTTTTCTCTTCAAAAGGAAACAATTGCCTTTAGCTTTTACCAGGTAGTGTCCCACATGCTGTTGTTCATGCTATGAATTCTAAGTGGAAAAATTTTCCATAAAATAAAGACCTTATCCTGAAGTTTCTTGATAAATTAATTGAGGAATTAAGGAAGTTATAAACCTAAGATATTTTCTCTACCACTGTTCTTTTCTGTCTAGTACTGTTGTTTTTCCCGCTGCATGTAACTGAGTTTTAGAAGGTGCTTTTTTCAGAAGGGCCTAAGCAAACAAAGTGTACTGACAAGACAAATTTGTTTATTACTGTGAAGATAAATAGTAAAGAATTCAATCAAGCCCAGTTCAATAGTGATAGAAAGTCATTACTCTAAGGTGACAGTTAAGTGCCTTATATAAAATGAGTTAGTACTTTGAGAATATTACCTATTGGAGAGGTGCTCATGTCCCCACAAGCATTAACTAGCATCCTGGTTGAGACTGTCAGATAAGGAAAGAGGATAGCAAAGAACAACTAAGGAAAAGGGATCTGATACAAAGTCCATTAGTCTTTGAATGGCAGTCACTGCCAAATGCTACTGTTTTGGATGGCTTTTTATCATGGACAGAGTGTTCTGTCTACGCACAGCCTAGCACTTCCCATCAGCACTAGGTTTATGTGAAAAGAGAAAATCCACATAGGGCTGAATTTCAGTAATGGATTAAAATAGTTTCACTATAGTAGTGAATATTAATAATTGTACAAACATAATACAAACATAATTGTAGTGAAGGACACTAGTCAGGGCATAAGCTTCAAAGCAGAATTGATTCCTATATTTCTTAGTAGTTATATTAACCTAATTTTTAATGTTCTTAAGTGAACAAGTTCAGATCACCTCAATATAAAGAGGATTTTTAATGCTACTATAACAATAAATGCTAACAGTTGCCTCCTGGAAAGTAATGATACTTTATATTAGTGGAACTCAAGAATGCTTGCACTCTGTTAGCTGAAAATAATGTCAGTTGTTCTCTACCAAGAAAGGGTGTAAAACAATGAAATTAACAAATTGGTTTTTCTACTCTCAACATTTTCAACCAATTCTGATCTCCTGAAGAAAGGAACTTGTTTCCCTAAATGTTACCATATTAATTCACTATTTTGTCTCACAAACTTTTTTTGAGACCATCTTGTGCTGTGATTTTCCCAGTGCCTTGACTACCTCGTTGAAAAATAATCCCATCTTTCTCCAATTAAGGGAATAACATATATATGCATAAGTGTTTATGATATAGTTTCCAAACAGATCCCAAAGAGAGAGAAATCAAACATGAAGAAACCACATTAAAAGTGCCTTTTTGATTTTTTTTTTTCCTGTGTTCACTGACATATTCTTGGAGACCACTGAGTCTCTGTGTTATGCCTCATACTCTAGTCTCGAAATCTCCAATGTATTGAGCACTGAGAGGAATTTCTGGGGCTTTCTTGCATCACCTTGTTCACTAGTAATCCCAAAGGGATTATTAATTTACAACAATTAAACAAAAACTCATTTAGTCTCAATCTGAGTTATTCTTGACTAAAATTTCTTTAACACAATGCTACAATAGTCACTTCTTCTTTCACAGGAACTATAATGTGCGTAAGGGATGAAATATTTAAGCATACAGGATTTCTGAGATTCAGCTATAAGAAAATAGATTAAAACTTCATTCACACTACTATAACAACTTTGTAAAGAAGGGAATTGCAATTATTAGAAACAGCTAAATCTAGTTCCATCCTTAAGGCCCCATATTTTGCAAATGCTCTTCACTTAACTATCACTTTATACTGTGACAGTGAAAACACTGCAAGTAGGATCTATTCAGCCAAGCAAAATGTTATTTATGAGTTCAAATGACTATATTGTAACTGATGATATCAGTAGGGAATGTAGAATTGTAGTAAATACTTTATGTAGGATTGTAGTAAATATTTAACCTGCTATGTTTTATGCTCATGGGATTACAGACACTTTGGAACAAATACTCACTGTGTGTTAGAACACATTGTCTTAATCCTACAAGTCTCCAGCTGCACATATTAATAGACTATTACTGCAAGAATTCATGGAAAGCCCCCATTAGAAAGACAGACAATATATTGACCTTAAAACAAAATATAACCATATACAAATTTCTAATAGTTTTTATTTAATTTCATATATTTTTATATCTATTTTCCAAATTTCTTTGCTTCTTTCCTAACCCCTGAAGTCTAGATTTTTGTGTATGGTTTTCTCATAACTTCCAGAGATGTGAATTTAGCAAAAAAAAGGAAAATTGTGCAAGCTGGCACTTCTGTGTGTGCAACAAGACACTCCTTTGGGAAACAGAGAGGAAAAATCTCTAGTTTGTTGAGATGATCAATAAAGACAATTCTATTTAAAAATTTTCTTACTGTAATGTCCTGTGCCTACTGAAAAAGACTCCTTACATATTTAAATTCCAATGCTCTTAGCAGTGTATAAAGTTAGTTATGAAATAGTATGACTTTTTCTCTTTTAGCATTATATAAAATGCTGCTGACCTTAGTGAGAGCTGTGATGTTTTACAACATAGAAAAATCTGACAAAATAAGCAAATGTCTGTGCCTTACAAGCCTCTGATCCCTGGGAAACTTTTAAAATTATTTTTAAGTAAAGCACAGAGAGAACTATTTATTTTAGTTTTCCTCAGTTTTCTAGCAAGAGTTATTATGAAAGTTTTAGTGTATTTTCTAGTCTTTGAGATGTGAACTTGGACAGCCTTTGAAATCTTTGCAGTTATTACTATAGCTAAATAGAGAAAACTATTTTTATCACTTTAGCAGAACTGTCTTGCAAAGACCCTTTGGTGAATGAGAGAATAAAACCAGAAATGCTTCTGAAGTATTAAGTTGAAATAATATGTTTTAAAAAATAAAAAGTTGGACAATTATTTACAAGTAAATAAAATGGTACCTATGTTCAAATGGTAAGCAAACCATTAATCAGTGATTAATCAGCAAGTCAGGTAGCCAATCTTTGCAGGAGATGCAGTTGCATCATGCTGTATCAGTAAGAAATAAAGTGTTTCCACTTTTGAGTCCAGCTTCAAAATTCATTTCACAGCACGACTGAGAATAGATACTGGGAGCTGAAGAGTCTAGGTTCTGCTTTCAGCTCTGCCACAACCAGTGTGAAACAATGAAAAAAAAATTCTTTATAAAACAGATGCAAAATAATTAGGAAGTTATTTGCAAAGATCTGTGAAGTTCTTAAAGGGAAAGCTGCTGATAATTGCAAATTTCAGGTATGTTACTTCCAAGTTTTAGTATGATTAGGCTCAACCTTTAACCAGACTATTCTCATTATCTCAAGAATCTCTATATTCATGGTGATTTGCAAGCATAAAATTTGTCAACAAAGGAAAATAAATATTAAAAAGAAGGAAAAGGAGCTATAGTGGTTTGATATGACCCAATACATTCCTTTTCATACATTCATACTAAGTAAATATTTTCCTTCAGAGTTGAGAGAATTGTATTAAATAAACGAAGTTTTACATGCATATCCTGTTGATTTTAGAAGTCAGTTGACAGCACTTAATTCTAACAGAGTTTCTCTGACTCTTTCCAAGCCTTGCTGTTGCTTCCCCTCCACCCTGCTGCAAGAGGTTCTTTGTTGTTAACAATACATCTGATATCTGGGGCAGGGGGGAAGAAGTTTAAAAAGCCTCCACTACTCTAGCACCATTCCTGAAAGGCCTTTCCTTTCTTGAGTTTCCCTGAACTGTCATGCAATGGAGCAGCTTACAGAATTTGGAGAAGTATTTGTATTTTAGGTACTTAGAAAAGACCAATCTGTTGAATAACTTATCTTTAATGTAATATAATGTTCTATTGCTAGTAATGTAATGCAGGTTTATTTTGCTGAATGTTTTAGTAGACTTAAGGAATAATCACCCTTTCCTTATGCATGAAGAAATAGCTAAGACTGTAATTAAGACAATGTTAAACTATCCCTGTAGATGCTTCAAAAACACTTTTTAAAGCTTTCTTACAAAGCTGTAAACTATTCACAAATAAAGTTGGAGTTCAAAGCAAGAAGCAGTGCTATTAGTAAAGATGTGTATTAGTGAAGAAGTCTCTTTGTGCTTCAGAAAAGCAGATTTAAATTTCAGTTTGAATTTTTAACAAGTTTACAGGTACTGTGTCTTCTGCATACCATCCAGAAACATATTAGCCAACATATCTGTATCACTTTAATTTTTATAATTGTCATAAGAAATTAAAAAACTTACAGGAGATAATTATATGACAACAGTAATGTGAGAATGAATTCAACAGAAGTAACTTTCCAGCATTAATTATAGTAAGTAAGATTCTTTAGCTGGAGAGAATCAAAAAGACATTTTATATTTATGCTAGAATTATACTTACCTTTTTTCTACATTCTAAAGTGTCATAAATCTAGCATTTTAAATTATTTATTTTGCATTCATTTAAAGGTTAAGTTCAGCTATCTAAGAATAATCATAATCTAAAGAAAAAAAATCCATTAAATGCTTCCCTATGCACTTTTTACAAGAAAATGGATTTTAATAATTTCAAGCACTTAAATACTTTGGTGTACACTGCAATGTTTTTCTATTCCACCTATTTTGTTGAATTAGAATAGTCTATTTCCCTTGAGTGATAGATAGTGCTCTGAGTCCAGATCACACACTTCCCTTTCAAGTGCATCTTGACCATAAACCTCTCTATCTTTATATAGTTATTTATATAAGTGCTTATCACATCCCCAGTGTAAGAATTACAAGTGTTTTCATGTAGATAAAATCTCACTTTTCTACATTTTTATTTATATAAAATACTACCTTACAAGATTTTCCTATGCTCAAGGTGCAGTTTTTAATCTTTCAGTAGAGGTAGCCAAAAAAAGCAAGACCCCATACCCCCTCTCCCAGAAAAAAAACCAAAAAATCAGGAAAGAAGAAAAAAAATTTTTCCTTACAAGAAACCTGAATTCCTAGAAGAGATCAGCATTCTAAAACTTTGTTTTAGATTGTTTTATTTAGATGTTTGTTTGTTTGTTTTCCGGAAAAAAATTACAGAAATTTTGTTTTAGTCAAACATGATTTAAATGATTCATTTCTTCAGAACTGAATTCTGTGTATGAAAAAAAAATTCCTCCTTCATATATCAGACAATAATGACATACAGTATATATTTTTTTCATAATAGCTTGCTTCAGTATGCATACTGTTGAGGTCTTAAGACTTTCCAATGCTTTGTTTTTTTCCTCTCTTAGCATTTCACTGCTAATGTGGATTACTTTTTTGACAAATAATTAATTAATGATGTAATTATTGGCGTTAATTTTACATTGTATAATTACTTTTAAATATTTGCATTTTTTTCTTTTTTTTTTAATATTATATGAAAATAAAAAACTTGAAGGGGGAAAACCCCATTCATTTATAATATACCTTTCTTCTCTGGAAAACCAATGTTTCTTTTAATTTCTAGTTACCTCTGATAGATTTGGACATCCTTTGGGCTTTTTTTTTTTCTTGTTCAATAAAGATTTTGTAGTCCATATTTGATTATACTAATGGTAAAGGAAATTATTTGGCTTTGAGTATGGCAAAATACTTTGGTCTCTTGTGAGTGTTACCATCACCTCATGATGATAATATATCATGTAGCTTATTAGCCTTGCAGGGGTACAGAAATAAAACAGCAGGACATGCTGCAGGAGAAATATTTATATCACTGCATGGTGGTTTCCTGGCTTATAGTAAAATGTCATGCAAACCACTAATATCAAATGGAGACATCTATAAAAAATAATTTCTGCGTTTCTCTTCCCAATTGGTTTAGAGCTCTGAAAATGAAAACTTCAGAGCAAAAACTAACAGAAAGATAATAGCTTTTCCTTTCTAACTGTCCTAAACAAATCTACCATGCAAACGTACTAATAAACATAAGATCTAGTAGATCACCTAATACTGTGCTGGATCATTCGCTATTATCTGTTTTGAGGAGAAAAGGAGGCTGACAGGTGAACTCATTGCTCTCTGCAGCTTCCCGAGGAGGGGAGGTGGAAAAGGAGGTGCTGAGATCTTCTCCCTGGGATCCTATGACAGGAGGCACAGAAATTATTCAAAGCTACAGCAGGAGAGGTTTAAATTGGACATTAGGAAGCATTTCTTTACTGAGTGTGTGTTTAAACACTGGATCAGGCTTCCTAGAGAGGTGGTTAATGTCCCAGGCCTGCCAGTGTTTAAGGGGTGTTTGGGCAATGCCCTTAAAAATATGCTTTAATTTTTGGTTGGAATAGATAATTGTGGGTTAATCCCTTCCTACTAGAGCTATTCTATTCTGTTCTAATTAGAAGAAATTTAATGTAACACAATACAATATTATGCATAAGGAGGAGGGGAAAAAAAAGGAGCAAAGGAAACCAGATCTATAGTCTAAATTATTTTTTTAGGCTTTTTTTCTTTTTTTTTTTTGGATAGTATATTTTACAATCTCTTTGTTAAGGATATCAAGTTCAAAATACATCTTTAAAGCTCAGATTTTTGTAAATTTCTGATGAATGAAGCTTACTCTAACTTGACTAGTTTTTAATTTCAGTATAATACACAAGTCAAATCATGTTGGAGTAAGAACATTCTCAAAAACGATAGGAAACATTTATTTTATGCTGCTTAGCTGTACTGCAGGAAACTACAGCAATAAAATATGCCTTAGAGGCCAATAACTTTAAAAAAAATTATATTTGAGATTTATTTTTTTCAAAGGGGTCTTCAACTCAGAAGTCCCATTCTCTCATAGACAACTTTGTTGTGTGTTTCATGTTGTAAATTTGTTAAGTTCCAGCTTAAAGCCATTACCATAAAAGCCAATTTCTACACCTCACTTGTAAGATAGACAGGAACTATGGGTTTGAAGATGAAAAAGATCAGCCAGTTCATTCCTTTTTGTCCTTATGTCTTTATTTTTTTTCATCCCAGGGCTGTTAGATAACCCAAACTTCTAAGTACAAAATATTTTGCCATTCAAATTTTCCACCAGCCTAGAATTCCACCACCTGATTGGCTTGCATCAGTGATTGCCAAGCCAATGCTCTAATGTTTTATCTTGTCATGCATCTATGAGTTGTGAGATCAAGCTTTTATCCTTCCCCACTGCAGCCTCTCACCACCCCCCACCCCGCAATGTGTTTCTTTTGGCAGCTAATATAAGAATTCAGGCTTGAAAGATGGTTCAGAAGGTTGTAGATGAAGACTTACACATGCAGTCTTCTGAGTTGCTTGTAATACAGATGAGTCCATAAGTAACCTTTATGTGTGTATATTTAGATATATATTTATATAGAGAGAAAGCATGTGCACAGAAGAAAAAATGTTTATATCAAATAAATGAACAAATTAGAAATATTGTTTTGATCTGGACTGTGAGACAACAGCAATCACCAACTTTTAGCTGAGATTACTGCACGCATAAGTGACTAATCCTATTTTGCTCTACAAATGGTTTAAGGTAAACTGTAGCATTGTGGTTGCCAGCTTCTAACATGAAGCAATTTAGGAGAGACTATTAGCAGAACTAAGCAGGTTTATTAACTCAGGAAAGCCCATAACTTCACTGACAGATACTAATTGCATCTGGTTTCTGCCAGCAAATGAGTTGGAGGTGTGCTATTTTCCAACTAAAACATTCACCTGACCACGGAATCAACAATAATAGGCTGGGCTGAGCCAAAACCTCTGCTGTGAGGAAGCCAGAGTCAATCATACAACCTAGGCAGAGCCAGCATTCCTTTCTATTTATTTTTTTTGCTTATAGTTGCGTATTTTAATTATATGGATTGCTTATAGTTACATACTTTAATGTACTCCTTACTATTGCTTACAGAAAAGCAGGGGTCCTTCACATCCCTCTACAAAAGCCATGCTTGTTGCCACTGTTCTTGACTCTGACAAAGCAGAGAGAAATATTGCCATACAAGAATTTTAGCCCAAGCCTTTTCCTTGATTTCAGGACTAGCTTTTTTAAGTCATCCCCTCAATACCTATAGGCAGACCACTGGGACTTGCAGGAGAAAATTGTTCTTATTACTCCTATCATCCAATGCTGAGTATAATCAGCCGCAGCTGTCCCAGTGATTCATCAATAATTAACCTGAAACTCCCTGCGGGGCTCTAACATCTACTAGTAGGATAATAATTTTGTTACCTTACACCTCTGTGTTTCCTCCCTTACTGAAAGAGGTGAGTAATAGTGACATTTCTCGTTTCAGTCAGAAAGTATTAGAAGACCTAGAATTCATGCAAGTCTTTCTGTTGAAATGATAGTCATGCTTAGTATACATAAGAGGAAAACTTATGTTTTCCAAAATGAGCCTAGTCTTTCTGCAAATGCTATTAATAATAAGTTTATTACAAGTAATGTTATGGAAAATACTCAAATAAAAACACATACATCCAAAAGAAGTAGCACAAACTAGGCCAGTGGCATGGGAGCTCAAACTAGAAGGAGACTCAGGAACAAAAGATACTTGCTTGTATCTACCATCAAGAGTAGAGTTCCAAATTCAGAGCTTTGTGTTTTATGAAGGTAACCTTAAACAGATAGATGCACTAACTAGGGAAAACAAATGCATGAGCTAAGTGAGCTCTCCAGAACCAGCAAATATAAAACTTAGGACACGTCTACAGAGCCTCAATTTTTTAAGGTTATGCTAGTAAGGATAACTCTGTAAAGCACCTCTTACTTCAAAGTAGGAAGTGAAATACAGTTCTGTTACATAATCTACTTTTAATCTAGTGTTTTACTTTATGAGTTTTAGCTCTTTAATATGATTCATGGAGAGGGAGCACACTATAGGTTGTTTTATATATTTAAAAGATTTACTTTGCCCTTCAAACAGCATATTCAAACATTTTCAGTGAGTTAGGCCCTTTGAGTAGAAAATTAAATTTTTAAACATGAAAAAAGCTGAAAAGACTTAATACACTTGAAGAATGGTCACTCTTAGTGTTTAAAATCTCCGTATTCAGATCGAACAGCATATGTGGTGGTCTGCCTTTAGATGATATTTACCAAAGATCCTCCCAGTTTGGTATCAGAAGTAATTTAAGGCAATCCTGGTGTATGCTGACTTTTGAAATTGTTCCCAGTGTATATACATAGGTACATATATATAATTCGAGTCATACTTCAAATTATGTGCCAGTATGTTTTTTAAATTGAAAATTCAACTATCAAAGTTTGAAAAACAGGGACTTAAATTCATCCTAGCTAAAAATCAAAATAAAAATGCACTCTTTCTGGTTTTTGATCATTTTATGGAGTAATATTTCCATGGCAAAAGTTTAATGAATTAACTTTTAACTTACTTACTTTTATAATATCATTAAAACCAAATGCTTACATGAAACTGCCCATGGAAGGACAACTGCACTGGTGCTTATGATACTTAAAAAATGGAGCTATCTACTGATAGTAGAGATGATAAGGTGCTGCAGGTCCTTTTAGCATCTCCCATTAGTAAGGGATATGACCAGGGTAGACAGAATGCCTACAGTATCTTTCACAAGACAGCTCCTCTGCACTGTGGAATACAAATTAGTCAACTACACCCAATTTTTGTGGATAGTAAGCTATATACACCTAAAGTCTTAATACTTGAGGAGTATTTAAAAAGAAATCCTAGTATTGTTTCAAAGTATAAAATGGTTATGAAGCTTTGAGATAATTTCATCCTAGCAGCTTTTCTACTCACAGAAATTATTCTCAAGCATAATTTTGTCTTTATTATGCTCCCAAGCTAGCCAAACCTACTTAATACATTTTTGTGCAAGTTTCTGTATTTGCATGCTCACTAGATTTTTGTCTTGGAATTTCTGCTGTCATCGATACATTTAATACATGCCATTTGTCTGTTGAAAAATATTTAAAGTCTTAACAGGCAAGAATTCTGAAAATTGCAAGATAACTACTGATGGACTGCAACATAAATGTTGTTTATTCAAAGTTTTGGCTTATGTTGGAGAGACAGACTATTAAGTTACTGCTATTTCACATGTAACTTGAACTGTTCAGGTCTCCTAATAGCATAAAAAAGATTCTAATTATGTAACTGTGTTTTTAATTTGCCCAGATACTCTCAGATTCAAACCAAAGCCTTTATGAAAGAAAAATAAAGACTTAGATATGCAGAAGGCTCTCTCTTCTGTAATTGCTTTAGTTTTGACCGTTGGTTCTTTTATAAGAGGAAATAACATGGGTGAGATCTATGGGTTAAGGAAAAAATTGCCCTAAAATAAGATTGACAAACTCATAGTCATACTAGTGATCTGACTGTGTTTCATTATTGTTGGTTGTTGTTGTTTTACTATCAGCAATGTTTAGATCTCCTTTAGGGCAGTTGCTATTTTAATTACATCAAGCTATTGTCCAGGAATATGTATCTGTTCTCTCTCAACGAGTTTTTTGTTGTGAGTATTCACTGTGCTTTTTTCAAAAGACTTCAGTAAATTCCTCAGTAGTCCTGTTAGTCTAGTAGAATTTTCATGAGGAAATGAAAAGGAAAATAAAATTAAGCCAACATTTTCTGTGGCTAGAAATTAATTCTACTCTTTCCAGCAGAGACCTTTTCACTTAAGTATCATCTCATTTAACATCTAGAGCTACCTTTGACATACACCATTAGCTATTTAATACATACAGTTACAATCACTTAAAGGTTAACCAAAATATGACTGTGCTAAAAACTGAGATTTCAGTTTAGTTCCATGCTTTTTAGGTGGCTTAAAACAAACAGCTTCTCTCTTCCATCACCTTCTGATGTACCAGTATCAGATGGATGAGATGTACTTCTTTTGGCTTCATGCCTAAATTTAGTCAGTCAAGACTAAGACTTCCAAGTGTAGAATATCATGCCAGATAAGCTTTTATTGTAAGACTAGAAGTTATTAGAGATTTCACGTCATCCGTTAACATGGCCATTTTTTATTTTCTTTTGAAGAGAAACATGGAAATAGACTGTTTTCTGTGCTTTTGTCTCCATTTGGAGAAATGACCTCCTATTTACTATTGAAGATATCTATGTAATTAATTTGATTTTCTGACCTTATGATTAATAAACAACTTACTTGATTGCATGGTGTTTATAGATTACATACTGCAGTTGGGGTTTTTTTATTCTTGTTTTCCCTATAGTTTGTGATAAATAAGAGGTAGAAATTTGTTTTATGCAAACATGGTTGAAACAGTGTATCCATCCTCTATTCTAAAGTTTTACAAAACCTGCCAGATATGAGACCAGGTGAAAAAAACGCACTTGCCTTTTTGTGTGTTGGGGGTGGTGGTGGTGTTTTGGTTTTGGTTTGGTTTTGTTTGTTTCGATTTTGTTTGTTTTTTCCTCTTTTTTATCCTAGAAAAAATTTACTTCAGTTTGGCTCCAGGCAGCTCTAACTTGTGTGACCCACACTTACTCAGCAGATTGTTCAAGGTCTCACTGCCCTTGGCAACAAAAAGCCAACCACTTTTACATGGATTAATTTTTTGGTAAATGTATCTAGCACATGCTGTATCTAGCATATACTTTTCTTTAGAAAGAGACATGCATGTCATATCTTTCTACCTAATTGTTATGTTTATTTTGGCTACTGAATGGAAAATGAGATTTTTCACTGAATGTTTGAGTTTGCTTGCATAGTACCTCATGTTACTCTTTGAGTAACTGATCTTAGTCTACATTTCTCTTGACTTTCTCCCAACTCTCTTTTTAAACCTTACTATTCAAAATTTTAGAACGGATCATTGGTGGTATGCAGTATTCCTTTCCTGAGGGTACTGATACCAGGACACTGAGTTTAATTATTTACAACTTTGCAAGTGTAGAAACAACCTACAAACTGAAATGTTTCCATAGAGAATTTCAAATAATTATTCAAGTTGACCCCTTTCTCTCTGTCCCTTCCTCCCCGTGCCCCCTCCCCCCAGCCAAAAATACTAACAAAAAAATCAAATAATCCAACAAACCCACAAACACCTATTTTGAAGCATGAAGATATCACCATTGTAGACATCACTCTAGAAAACTGTTAAACTCTTCTACCAAGTCTATTTTTTTCTTTCTTAACTTTTATGTGATATATTTCATGTGTGTGTCCATACATATATATATTTTGTCAAATCATCAAATACATATTAGAGAACAATTTTTATGCTACCTGAATACACAGTGATCTAAAAGACACATTCTTTTCATTTCTCCCACTCACATAATTTTGTCTGACAAGATTGTCAGAGCAAGACACAATGTTTTTTTATGCTTTTATTTTCCTGAACTATATTTAATGCTCCAAAGCATAATGAAACTTCTCTACCCATTTCTTTGTACAGTGTATAGTAAGAAGTCTTAAACTGCAGTTCCTAAAAGAGATAGAATGATATAATAATATTTCTCTGCTTTAACAGAGGTGTATATATAAAATTGTAAGGCACTCTATGTTTTGGGATGGAGACAGGCATTTTTAACTGCAATGATTAAAAACTCTCTACTAAAAATAAGGAAAAGAGTTTTCCAAACTGCTGTCAAGGTATCATTCTTTCTTTGGAGTTTTTGCAGTTAATATTAAGAGTAACGATAATAATATAATAAAAAAATATATAATAATATAATAATAAGACTTTTCAGTTGTACAAAAAGTTCTCAGACTTTGTTAACTCTATAAAAAAGCTTCCTAACATAATGAGAGGGGGAATTACAGTGCAGAAGTTAGTAACTCTTCATCTAATCCTTCAGAACATCGTACAGATGTCACTAAAATTTATTTTTAAGATTGTTTTTATCTTTCAGTTATGGAGAGTTAAATGCATTATCTCCTCAAGTTGTTATAAAATTGGCAGGAAGAAACCTTTCTGTATTAACACCAACTTTTGCAAATCTTCATTCAGGAACTTTATTATTGTAGCAAATAGAAGAAGGATATCCTTTCAGTTTATGAAGCCTGTACTTATTTTAATGATGATTCACCTGTTTGTTTTGCCTTTTTTTTTTTTTTCAGTGGTTTATTTGAAGATGTCTTCTAGGGTTTTTGTTTGCAGCATGTGGTCCTAGTTTGTAAAATCATTGCAATGCTACACAAGGTTAAAGCTCACTTTAAATAAAAATATAAGATTTATAAACCAAGTTAATAGTAGCCATAAAGCTTCAAAATGAGATTTTCATGTAATATGATGCAGTCTAATAATAAGCGGGCAGAAGAGTCTTCATCTGCGAAGTAGCTTTCAAGTTCTATTTTAAATGCTTTCCTGTGTACCCTGTGTTAGAGACATATCAGCTGAGCTCCAGATAGGAAAAGGAACTTCAAGTTAGTCTTTTCTGTTAACTTTTATTGAATGAGTGTAATATATTGGAATACTATATATTATTCAGAGAACTATTCTACTTAAGAAGCATGCTAGAAAAATGCAAGATAAATTTAAATAGATTCCTTAAAAAAATAAAATTCAACGGTGGATGTATCTATAGAAGATAAAAATATAGCGTGAATTTCCTTTTAGATTTATTAACATTAAATCTGACCTTAACTATAGAAACAGATTCAATGACTTCTTAGTTTGATTGCATATGGAAGCAAATCAAAGATGGTTTCTTGCTTTGCATCTCCTTGTTTTTATGTATGTGCCAGTTAATTGTCCTGTAATAAATCTGCTGATGATTATTCTAAATCAGATTGCAGGCTATAAATTCCAGTCATTATGAACAATAGAGCTGTGAGTTTCATGAAAATAGTCTGCTTATAAAAGGTTTTTCCCACCATGCAGCACCATGAAATAGTTCGTTTGAATACCTTTATTATAAGAGACATAATTTGTTATGTGTGAGCTAGGCCTTTCTCAAAATGGTGATCAAATATCATAGTATAGTAGCAATTTTTAAGTAACTGTATTTGAAAAGAAAAAGGTAACAACATCACTTGTGTTCCTCAAAAAAATAAGAGAAACAAGGAAAAAAAAAGCTCTCTAATTCAGGAGAAGTAGAGTCACACAATTTTAAAGCACTTGGTAATCAAGCAAATCACAGAACTGAATTATGTTTTAAAAAGGGTAATAAAAAAAATTGTATGAAAATGACCAGATTTGCAAGACAATATTTAGAACATTCATGAGAGCCTTTCAACTTTTTGAAACTTAGTTGAAAAACTATATGATAAAAGTAGCTTATTCTAATATCTTGAAAGTAATCATTCATGTGTGAAGGATTTTGTTGTTCTTTTGGGTTTGTTGTTTTGTTTTTTGGGTTTTTTATTTTCTGGAAAACTGATTAATGTTTTCCATTTTACACAATTCTTTGTTTCAAATATAACATACCAGTAAGTGGTCTATTAAAAAGCTTGCAGTGGTGGCAGGTATGTGAAAAAGCATGGATCTTTTAGGACACTCATAGTTGGAGGGATGATAGTAAGGCTTTGATTTATAATCATCATCATCATATTATTACATTTAGACATTTTTAATAAATTTAGCAATATTTAAGATTTAATGATATATATCATATATTCCTGGAACTAAAAGTACCTGAGAAATCAGGGTTTGCCTTAAACATTATATAATTATTTTAAAGTACCATTAGAACTGAAAAAAAAAACATTATTGCGATAATTTTTTGCAGGCAGACATTAACTTGTTGCCCATGGAAAAAGAAATTCACACTCCCAGAATTTGGAAACAAGACTAGAACTACAGTGACATATTGAGTGAAAAATATTGCTAATGCTACAAATTTAGTCCTGTACGATTTAAATCCTACAGCTTTATTAGAATTGTGATTTTTTTTTTTTATTAAGAATTTTATAGATAAGACTTGGTGCTTACTGTATCACCACTAATCAACAATGTAAAAATCATCCTGCCCCTTTCTGATTTACTGTTTGTCATCTGAATGGTCTTGGTTTAAAACTGAATTATAAACGTTTCTTGATATTCCAGAACAACACAGAGATTTAAATTAATTGCCTAAAGGCATATCATTGTGTACAAGTTTTCACTCCTGAAATAGTGTCTGGAGGAATCTGCCTTTCTCTGTTTGCAATAGAGGACAAAAAAATTATTTAATCCCTCATATAGGTGCTAGATAACCCCTATTGAGCTTATGTTTTCCTGTTCCTTTTTAAAAAATCTAAATTTTACACCTCTACTTGTAGATTATACATCTACAAAACAATATTTAAAAACTTCTGAAGTCTGTGGTTGTCATTCCCCTCTCCACAGAATCAACAGACAACAGAAGAGAATTTGTGAAATCCAGTTTCATAGTGTGATCAACCCCAAATTTAGACTGAGCCCTCATCAGGACTGTGTTCAATTTGATCTCAAAAGTCCCCAAGGACAGACTCCAGAACTTCTCTGGGATACTTCTTTTCAATTTTTTATATCTTCACAATTATGTGCTTTTTCCTTTTATGTCATCAGAACTTCCCCTATTTCAGTATTGACCCACTACCTCCTGTCCTTCCGCTCTTCATTTAGGAGCCTCACACTTCTTAGTAACCTTGTCTCCTAAGGTCTCCTCCAGCAAATGAACTTACGTTTTTAGTAGTAACACTGTAATTCACTTAGTTGTTTATTATTTGCAAGAAAAGGTTTAATTCTGAAGTTCAAGAGGGGAAAAAAGAGTTGTTTTACAGGCTAAACCATCTTTAACTTCTTCAGTCAAATAACTTGCTGATTTTTCAGCAAGTAATGTGGATTGAAGCTCAAATGAACAGCTTTTCTTTCCTGTCTATTCCTAGCTTCTTGTGGATTGTTAAAGTATTATCTGTAGCATATTAAGCAGCAGTTGGTCAATAGGCTATGCACTGAAACACGTCATCAGGTTGCTGCAGTGCAGATTATTCTTGGTCATCAGAGAGAACACAGATATCCGAGTTGCTTATCAAAAACCCCCACACAGTTAATGAACCATGTTTCAATTTTTGCGGCCTTCACTGCATTGATACCAGTTAATGGGTTGCAGCAAATTGAAGTCAAGTTATTTGTTTAGCCAGACCTAATCATCATTCAATATAGTTCATGTTGGTTTACCAGTAAGGTCAGAAGGACACTTTCTGAAATGTCCTTATTATGTCGGTATCCACTGTGGTGGTTTCATTTAGTTTTATTTTGCCTTTCCTGGTTTATTTTTTTGTTGGTACATTTTAAAAATTATTATTATCAAACCTTCCTGTTCTCATATGAAAGGGATATATCAGTGTGAATGTAGCAGCAACCATAAATAAATTATTTTAATCTGATGCAATGAATGATCAGACAAAAATCAAAATTTCTCAATCTTTGTGTGTTATTCCAGTTTTCCTATTGAGGCCATTAAATTAAATTTTACTATTTAATAGTTCTAGAAAAAAAAATTCATGATACTTTCTACAGATGGATAAAACTTCCGCTTTACGGAAAAAAAAAAGCAAAATAAGTAACTTCTTTTTTAGTTACATTGTAGCACATCCTAATTTTCCAAACCAGAGATATGAGAATTCACTTTGAAATGCTGTCCAAGAGCTTTGGACAATGTTCTGAGGCATGTGGTGTGATTCTTGGGGTCATCCTGTGCAAGGCCAGGAGTTGGACTCAATAATCCTTGTGGGTCCCTTCCAATTCAGGATATTCTATGATTCTGTGGGTTTTTTGGATGAACATTTTCAGCTCATATGCACAAGAAGATAAGCCTTACAGGGCCATACAATGTTGACCCAAGCTTTTTCCTGTTAAAGTCACCATGTTTCCCTTTTTTTGTAATGAGTTAGTGTGTTAATAAAAATTCAGCTATCTCCTGTTTCGTCTTTTTGAGTAGTTGACAGTTAAAAGGCTTGAAATTGGGTGTGGCAGATGCAAAATAAGTTCTTATCATTAAAATGAAAAAGAAAATTAACTGCCAAGATCTTTTGCTTACAGATAAAAAATAGAATATTCTACTAAAAGTAGAAATAAGATATAGAGGCCTCATATGAACATTTGTAATTGTAGAGCACAGAACATCTTTTGCTCGAAGGCTACTTTGTTAACCCAGTAGGAATATTATTTTATGATAAATAGTTATATCTACCAGCTACTGCTAAGATTTTTCAAAGATATGTTGTTGTTTATCTCCTTTCTTTAAGTACTCATCTATCATTTAAGTGTCACTGATAGCCTCAAAACAACTCAGCTGAATCTAATCTTTCAAGCATTTGCAGTCTTATTGGTGGGTGTATACAAAGGCATTTAACCGTTGCTACCTTCCTACACCCTTAAGCTCTGGTGTAAGATAAAATTCCAAACCTGTGAACAAGGATTCTCAGAATATGTACTTTCCTTTCCTTTTTTTTTTTTTTTTTTTTTTAACTCATTCATTTGCTCTAAGATCTCCTAAGACATTTGTCTGGGTTTCTCTTATGTCAGCATAGATCAGTAATGAAAAAAATTAGCTGTACAGACATACTGAAATTCATACTCCCACAAACCCTGCAAGTGCCTGAACCACCAAGGGTTATCCAGTGACTGTCTTCCATTAAATGAATAAAGACCTCTTGGGCTGGAATGTAAGATTCTCCATCTTTGACTGCTGTAATCACAGGAAAATTATACTTTCTCTTCCCAGGACTGGATAAATAATATGAGCTCAATAATGGTGAGATGAAGTATACAGAATTAACAGAGACTAAGGGTTCTACCCACTCAGCTAAGAGTCTAGCACTAGGACATGGATTTCTGCTTTCTTAGATTTGTGTTTTACCTTTATCCCTGTGAGATTTTTGCTATAGAACAAGAGTACCTAATGTGCAATTCTTTACAGTTTCCTCAGCTTAGCTTGTAACTTTGTGGTTAGCACAACCTTCTGTGGTTGTGACAAAACTTTACAAAAGTAAAACATTAAATACTAGTAGATCAGCTTTTACTTTCATAAAGAGGGTCAATGGGAGTTTTTGCTTTAACATATTTCATTTAATCTATTAATACTATAATTCCTGAAAAATGCCTACTTCCTTTACATCACCTTTGAAAGGATTTCCTTATCTTAGAATCATAGAATGGTTTGGGTTGGAAGGGACCTTAAAGATCACCTAGTAAATCCTCCTTGTGAAAGGATTTCCATCATAAACATCTGGAAAATCTACCCTACAGAAGGGTTTCGCTGCAAAATAGATGCCTAATTTTCTTATCCAACCCTATAACCTATGGAATAAGCCATGTTTGTATTTGCTGATATCTTCAGATGTGAAGTTTTCTATGAAAAAAAAGAAAAACAAGTGTCATATTTGGAATAAGAATGAATGAACAAAAGTTGCATCTGGGAAGGCAAGAAATGGAAGGGAAATGAAAGCAGTCATCTTTGGTTTATACCATTCCACATGTGGCATAAACCTAAAGACATCATAATACTTCTTTTGTCATTCTTCTCTAGTTTTTATTTTGTATCTCTCCTTTTCATTTTAATTTCCTAGAACAATTTATCTAAAAATAAATTCCTATGTGTTAATAATTATATTTTTTCAATAGTAACATATGAAATGTAATTTCCAAATTCAACATTGGATTTCTTATCTCTTGGATATGACAGATGTTCAGCTTCTCATCAGGCTTAGAAATATGACTCTTTTTCAGTTAAATAAATCTCTTTCAGCTTTTTTTAAAATTTTTTTTTAAGAACATGTTGTTAATGAAAGTACCAGCTGACCTAAGTATGTTTTTGGTAACTGAGGTGTTCCTAATGTAAAGAGAATACCTATGTGTTTGCTCTTAATGAATATAGTTTTGCATTAAATTAAAGTCTATTTGAAGATTACTTTTCTGTATTATTTCTAAACAAGATAGAGTTATGGAGCTGGAACTGACCTTAACCTTTTAAGTAGTAGAAATTGGCTAAACAAATTATCTTCATACACTCTGAAATTATTTATGTTGAATGCACTTTAATATTAAAAACAAAGTTCTAAAATTCTTAAGTATTAAACTTGCTAAACTCTGAAGTATAACTTGTTGATTTGAAACAAAGCTGAGAGTAAGCACCTGAAGATAATAGATTACCACTTTTGGTATTAAAACAAATAAAAAATAAAACTGCCAATCAGAAAGATCAGCATAAAATACCCCAATCAAATCAAGAGAGCATTCCCTTGCTAACCATTGCTGTTGTAGCATCCAGTAAAACCTTAGTCCTTGTGAGCTCCTTTTTATTAATTGCACTGCGTTATCAGGCCATCTGGTCTATCTGCCAGAAGAGCAGCCTTGCTTTGGTGGTCATTATTAACAGATTTCATGCTTTGTAGTTTATTTGTGCTGCCTGCTGTTGTCTACCAATCTTTCGTCCTCAAAAGAAAATGAGAGGAAACAAAAATGGATGGAAATTCCTCTGACAAATTTTTTTCTCTCATGGGGGGCCTCATGGCACTTGAATCTCAAAGGATAAAACTAAGTTGAGTATATCAACATTCCATGTTAATCTTCAGTGCAATTCCTTAGCCTTCTGTGAAAGTTAAGCGTGAAGGAATTTGGCTTTTAACTTTCAGGCACTGTTACAGGTTTCTCTAAACCACAGCCAAAGTACAAGTGTAATCATCAGAGCAGCTTTCTGGCTTTTGTATTTGTAATGTTATTTCACTGCCATTTTCTTGATTTGGGAAAAAAACCTGATATTAGTAAATGGAACATAAGTATGTGAAACATTAACTCTTGTCATGTGTTTCATTGTCTAATGTGCCTTCCTAGCTCAGTGTATGTTAGGCAACTGGGATGTGATATATGCAGGAAAAGAATCTTTCATGGCATTCATACAGCTGTGCTGTAGTTTCAGCAGACAGTGGTTTGTACTTGCCAGCTGGATAGCTAGCAGACAGATTTTAGGGGCAGACCACCCAGCGTGGTTAAGTAGATAGAGAAAACAGAATAATTTACTAATCCTCTTTTACAATTCAACTGTTTTGTTCTCATCCTTTGGGGGTGTAAAAAAAAATGTTTTACAGATTATTTTTTAACTGCATACTTAAGTTTGGATAAATTAGCTAAGATCCCTCAGCACCTCCTAATGTCTCTACAGCACCTTTAGATGCAAATTCAGAATTTATGTTGTGCATAACAAACACAGATGAAAAAATTGTTTGGTCTTTATCTGAGTTGGTGACATAATTTCTCCTCTGATTCACTAATATATTAAAGATTCTTCCCTGATAAAATGCACTGAAAGTGCTAGTGCTCAAGATATTACTAGTATAAAGAAAAAACTAGGTCATTGCATTTGATCTGATAACATTAGTTATTAAGCTTATTTAATTTACTACTATAAATTGTTTTGAAGTGGGGGATGGGCTTGGATTAGCCTTCAGATAAATGACATCCACATCCACTGAGTTTGCCAAGTTATTTCTTCATGCTAAAGTTATTATGAAACACCAAACTAATAGTATTTCTGAGCAGCTCTCTACTTGCATGTGGGAAAAGGAACATTTCAGATTATGATTTCTGTTCCCATGTCTATTTTTTATTTGTGTATCCTACAGTTGTTGGATAAAATACTGAGGTTATATGAACAAGACCACTTTTCTCTTCCATTATTGCCTCTGTATTATAGTCAGACGTCCCAGTGACTCATATGGAACAATGTTTCGTGTGTTTGCTCTTTCTCTTGGCCAAACGGGCTTGACCTCCTACAAGCAATGTCCAGACTTTAGCAAGAGACAAAGGTTGTAGAGGTAGACATAGTTTTAATGTGTCATCGATGGGGAATGAAGACATATGGTGTTAAAAACTCTCTGGCCAATAATTGACTCTTTCTCACACATATTGGAATGAAGGCTTTGAGAAGACCTCCCTTTTCCTTGTATACATAACAACACCTGATTTCCAGAAACTGATAAGGTGCAGCTAGACACTTAGTTCATACATACCTAGCTCTGTCAAAACCAGTGTGGTTCTGACCATGCCTGGAGGTGCATCTTACTTTGTGCAAAAGCATTCTCTTAAACTGCTGAGTGACATGACTTAAAGAGCTTTGCTACCTATTACAGAGTAACGTTGCAGTGTGAGGGTTGAATTCCTTTTAAATAGAGCTAGATGAAGACATGTTCCAGGAAAAAGCATAACATTTCCCAATTGGTGGTAGATATTTAGTTCATAGGATCAGCATAACTGGAAATAAAATGCCCCAGATGTGTTTTGTGTCATTGTGAAGTTCTCTTCAGTTATGATTTATTCTTTTGCATGGCAGTACTTAAAAATGTTGACTGTACTTATTTTAATACATGTTTGGCCCACAATTTGATGACCTCTATTTCTGTGTGGTTTTTTTTTCCTGGATTTTGATTAAATATTTAGTCAATAAAACTCTCCATGGTGTTAGCATTATATGAATATCATCTGAATGTGGGTGACTAATTTGCATGTATAAATTCAGTATTTTTAAGCCATGTCTATAAACCATACAGCAATATATGAAGTCATTTTGCTGTTATTGTTCCAGTCATTTTAGTGCGCTTAAATAAATGCAGATTTTATGTGTACTAATTTATTAGTCATATGTACAATTAAGTGATACTGTTTCTTTTATAAGGGGATAATTTTATATGTTCAGCTGAAAATCCCACAGGGCTTTTGTTTCATGGCATACATTTCTTTTAGTATTATGTATTTTACAATATTTTTATTTCTATGTAATTTTTCTTTCTGAATATTTTTCTTTCTTTTACATTTTCATGCTGAATCTTATTTTGCAATTTTCTGTCCATGTGAATAGTTGTTTCCTCATCCCTATAAGGGGTTATTACTATCTAGCTGATTTAAAATAAATGGACAGGTCTAATCCCATCAACTGACATTTCACTTAAAATATTTAAACTAAGAATAGTTTGTACGATGAAAAATTATAATCCCTGTGTATCTCAGTAAGAAATTGAAACATGGATAGAAAGATTGGCTTTGAGATGTTTTTCAAATTTTTAGAGAACTGCAATCCTCTTGTTTAAAGACAGGATCTTGAACACAGAGTAATGAATTGAATAAAAAAATTTAGAGTTTGTATTTTGACTGCATTATCAACAGTCATATATCATACACTTTGTGTGTCTGTCTGCTGCCCATTTTGTTTTTGTTTTGACAATAAAAATATTACTAAAGAATGTAGCTAAACCAGAAGTAAAATTTAACCAATATCTGTTTTGTGCTACAGTACTTCTTCCTAACACGGAGTTAAGAGCTTATTGTAAATGTTGGCAATCAGTGGATAGCTCCCTACACCTGCAATAAACAATGAATACCTGAGTATCAGTAGACTAACCTCATCAACTCATCATTTGTCTGGTAACAGATTATTTGAAGTGAACACCAGAGAGTCCAATTTACTTTACTTTTTTAGTTTTTAATACTTCATGAATTTGACGGTGGGGCTGATCACAGATTAACACAATGGCGTTAAACCAGGATCCAATTTAACACTGATGTGTTAGGAAACACCTCTATTTTGCCATTAAGCAGCACATGGTAACTCAATGGGTATAATCATTCTGAATAAAAAAGTGACTATGAGCTTAGTCACTCTCCTTCCTGAAAGGGAAGAGTCAGGCAATAGTGGAGTATTGCATACTAGCTTCTCATTTAGGTTCCTTGATCTTTTGATTTTCATTTAGATCAAGATATTTTGTATATTCTGTTATCTGTCGTCTGTAGTTCTTCATTAGAAAAGAGAACAGCTGCTAGTCACATACCAAGTCTTGATTCTGCATCTGCTCACCCTTCAAATACACTGTGGCAGCAGGTAAAAAGAGTAAAAGTATACTTATGAATAATAAGTTTATTTAAATCCATCTATGCAACAAATTTCATTCCACTGTACAGAGATGTGAATATGTTGTAAAAAGAACTAGTAACATATGCTGGCTTAATGAATTGTCAACAGTAATTTAAATGACGAGACCTTTTTTCTTTTTAAACAAATTTACTGAAGATCACTGGAATAAATAAAGGAAGAAAGGATGAACTATGAGATGACTTTGCAAGATCAAAAGAGGAGTATGTCGCCATTTTATTTAACTATAGGATATGATATCCCTGCTTCTGACCAGGTCATAACAGCAACAAAATCATAGTGGTTTGAATTTGGAAGGAGATAGCCAATATATAGTAAAACAGGGTCTTGGTCTTGGTCTTCTAGTCTCGATATTGACAAAGATGACAAATAAGACCTAGACCTTAGATATATATGCTACATTTTACATTTTGTTTGTTCAGGTGCATTAGTGGTATGAACACATACTTACAGTCCACCTGTCGAATCCATCTCTCCACAATCTAGAAAGAAAGATGTTGTGAGGGACCGTGTCAAATGCTTTACGGAAGTCCAGATTTGGACTTCCCTTCCCTTTCTTCCTTCCCTTGTCCACTGATGTAGTCATTCCTTCATAGAATGGCACTAGGTTGGTTAGGCAGGACTTTTCCTTGGTGAAGCTGAAATGGTTGTCTCAAATCAACTCCATGTTCTCCATGTGCCTTAGGATAGCTTCTAGGATGATCAGTTCCATGATCTTCCCAGGCACAGAGGGTAGGCTGACAAGTTGGTAGATCCCAGGATCAATCCTTTTTTTTATAGATGGGTACAGTATTTCCCTTTTTCCAGTTGCATGGGATTTCACCTGACTGCTATGACTTTTCAAATATCATGGAGAGTGGCTTGGCAACTACATCAGGCAATTTCCTCAGGACTCTGGGATGCATTTCATCAGATCCCACAGGCTTATTCTCATTCTTGACACAGAAAAAGTAATAGGTTACTAAATTTTATGCTATATTTTTATCCTTTTATTTATTTATTTTTATTGCACTTTGACAAAATTTACAACATGCAGTACTTTAATCTGACTATTTTGATTTTATTAGGCCACCTGTATTTATAAAGTAGCAGTAATCAGTATGCATTCCATGAGGAACTATAACAAATTTGACATTTTGAAATATGCAATTTCATATTCAAAAGTGTTACTGGGTATACCATAGCTAGAATAAGATCCTGAAACCAATTACTGTGACTTCATTTATCAAATATAGCATAGTTGTTATAAATTCTTCTAATAGAGTAGATTTGCATTTGTCTGTAGATACACAGCATTACAGAGTTTTGCTATACTGCTAATGTAATGAAACTGTTCCTTCTTGTTGTGATTTGAACATAATCATAGCTGTTTTCCATGTTGAGGAAGGTTTTGAGAGCTGTAACACCTTCTGAATATTGTTAAGACAATGAAAGTCAAAAAACCTCCAATACAAAATGTAAATATACTCTGGCACACAGTTATTTCTTTGGGGTTTTTTCCTACAAACAATTGAATGTTACATAATAGGGTAGGTTTAAGTGGTCATGCTAAAGTTATAAATAAATAGATAATGTTTAATACAAGAGATCATTCATAAAACAGAAAGGGAATAACAGAGATGCGTAAGTTCTTATTTCATAGGCAAATAGATCAATTTATTTTTTCAGATAGCTTCCTTGAATTACATTAAAAAGAGATTGTGAAAGTCATAGAAGAGATTGAAAGAAGTTATAGAATCATAGAAAATCTTGAGTTGGAAGGAATCCATAAATATCATCAAGTCCAACTCCCTGTTCCTTACAGGGACACCTAACAATAAACCATATGACTAAGAGCTGTCCAGATGCTCTGTAAACGTTGGCAGGCTTGGTGCCATGACCCGTTCCCTGGGCAGCCTGTTCCAGTGCCCACCTGCTTTGTGTGGAGAGCCTTTTCCTAAGTCCAATCTGTACTTTCCCTGATGCAGCTTCATTCCGTTTCCTCCTCTACTGATGCTGGTCACCAGAGAGAGATCAGTATCTTCCCCTCCGCTACTTCCCCCTTGAGGAAGTTGAAGACTGCAATGAAGTCCCTCCTCACTCTTCTTCTCTTAGACAAATTTTGATCAGAGTTTGCCAAATAGCGTTTTCAATGTCTGCAAAGATCTTGCAGTTTTATTATTGCTTCTTTATTATACAGATATTGCCCCAAAGTTTTAAGTTTTAAAAAGTTTGTAAAGAGCTTGATGCATCCTTTCTATTTTGATATTCAGAAATGTGAAGGGCAGAGACCTGTGTGTCAAGAGCCCACATACCTCCCTATTGAGTGGATTTTTGCATTGAAGATGACTTCTTGATTTTAAAAGAATATTGCATATTATTCCTGAAAGAACAAGGTAGAATAGAGGATTATAACTAATTTTTATGATTTACCACTCAGCACATAAACCCTAGTGTATTGCAGCAGAGAGATTTAAGAGAAGCTACTGATTTTCATTTCTTCAATTCTGATAAGGTTTTGGTGTGACACTTTTTTTTTTTTTTTAAACTTTTTGTTTTGTTTTGTTTTGTAGTTTTTGTTGTTGTTGTTGGGTTTTTTTCTTCGCCCTTTTAACCTTTTTAAGACTTTCTGGGCATGTTTTTTAGAACTCAGGCATTCCCAAATATTCACTGAGTTATTGGGGGTTCTGAGAATTAAGAAAACCTGTGAAATCAAGCTGAGCTCCCAAATTAGCAAAAATGGGCTGCCCCCAAGTTGAAAGCCCTTAAAATCAGAAACTGCTTAATATAGTTTTATTTTATATGTATAAAACTAGAAAGTTGCAAATTGCCAAATGTTTTAAGGAATAGCAAATCGCTTTAAAGCTGTTAGACATTTTAAAAGAGCTTCTTGTAGACAAAATTGAAGAATTGCTAATAGAAACATTTAATTAAAAAAAAAACCCTGACACATAAATTCTGTGCACACCACTGTACAAATAAAATAAAAGCATAAACAGCAGTGAAATTGTTTGAACTATATAACAGATTACTTCTGACACTCAATATATAAAGACTGTCACTTTTCTAACTGTTCAGCTCTAACTCTTTAAAACACTCTAGTCAGAATTAAGTTGAAACAATGTTCAGGTAGAAAAGGATACCTAATATTTTCCATATGCACTGTCATATTCCATCCCTTTTCTAATATTCATGTTCCATTAACATTCAGTATTGGATGAATCTAGGCTTGAAGATACAAAAGATAAAAACAAACTAAAGTATTTCTCACTTGTTTTGATATTTGCTATCCATACAGTATTTACTCAGCCAAAGTCATCTTGTTTTATGAAAAGACAGTACAAATTCTAAGGCAAATAATCAAAATCTTGATTTCTTATACTATTGGATATAGAACTGCCACAGAAGCATACTACGTTGACAAGACTGAGATTTGCAACACTAAACACTACTACAGCTTTGATCATTTCAATGCTAGAACTTAGTGTTGGAAAATCCTACTCTCGGCGTTCAGAGTTAAAGATATCAAATGAGACTGGGAATGGAAGACCTCAGTTTACCTGCAGGCTATCTACAGCAATGGTAGTGTTAATGCATGTTTTTCTGTGCTACCTCTAAACTAGCTCAGTCAAATCACTGTCTTTCCCAGAGAAAGTTTTGCAGAAAGATAAATGTGCAAGGTGTCTTGTGAAATCAATCATTGTTCTTTATATGTCTCTGTACACATAAGTGAGTTATACTAGACAGTTCTTTTTATTTTTCTGTTTTAAAATGAACATAAACCAATTGGAGTCAAGTGATAATTTCATTAATCTGAAACATATTTTGTAATATTTGGTAGACGTAAAAATTTTTGCAAATGGCTTTCTATATTCTTTCTGTATTTCATAAAATTTTGCATTATTTGGAAAAGATAACACAGGAAAATCAAGCAATTGCAGTTAAAAGATGGCTAACATTTTGGTACATTAGAAATACTGAGTCATAAATTCATATTTCTCAATTACAGAAAGCCATAGATACTTGGCAGTAAACAGCAAATTTAGTAGCCATCTAATGGGGTAACTTATTTTTCTCCACCGTTGGGAATTTTGGTTCATTACAATGTTTAATTAGAAATGAATCAATTTATTATTTACATGATAAGCATAAACTATAGCTGCAATACCTACCACCTGTAGTGTGCCTGCAGCAGTGCATGTTGTCTGTTTTATATGCAAATATTGTATGTCTGTAGTGTGTCTACAAGTTTCTGTAATATACCTGTAAGTTATGTGCTAACTGACCTTTCACAGGTTCTGCAACCAGGCTTAACAACTCTCCAGATTTTATCATGAATCCCACAATATTTGGTGTGTGTGTGCTTCATTTGATTTAAGTTGGATTTTTAATCCTGTCTCATAATTATTGGTAGAAAACATATATACTTGTTCTAATTCCTTTTGAATCTGTCGTCCATTACTTTCATTTGGGCTGAAGTCATAGAGATAACTGTTATTTCACTGTGCTATCTACAGTATAAGAATTGAGGTTATCCTGCCCCTGATCCAACATGCTCACCATAATCTGTTGTTCTTAGACCCACCTTTTTTAGATCATTAAATATTCATGGAAACAGGGGCTGGAAACTGAATCTTTCACAGTGAAGACGACTGCTCTAGGCATTTGAGTCAAAAAGTTAACACCCTTCTGCTCTACAACCCTAATAAAAAGTTTGCCATTATAAAAAAGAGTGGAGGGGCAGAGGAGGCATTTAAGTAAAGCTCTCCCTTACTCCTGTGACTGCTGGGCCACTAAGCAAGATTCTTCTCGGGTCTTCCCTTCAAGAAGGGTTACCCCACTGGACACTTAAGATGTCCAAGCAAGAAAAGCTCTCCTATGAAGACAAGCTGAGAGTTTAGATTGTTCAGCCTGGAGAAAAGAAGGCTTCATGTAGACCTAGGAGTCTTCCAGTAGCTAAAAGGGGCCTGCATTAAAACTGCGGAAGGCCTTTTTACAGGACGCGTAGTGATAGGCCAAGGGGGAATTGCTTTAAAATGAGAGTAGATTTTTATTAGGTATTAGGAAGAAATACAGCGAGGGTGGTGAGACACTGGAACAAGTTGCCCAGAAAAGCTGTGGGTGCGACATCCCTGGAAGTGTTCAAGGCTTTGAGCACCCTGGTCTAGTTAGAGGTGTCCCTGCACATGGCAGGAGGATTGTAACTGGATGGTCTTTCAGGTCCTTTAGAACCCAAACCATTCTATAAGATTCAATGTGGACACCCTGCATATAACTTGAATTTGGTATTAAACCCCAGCATCTTACTGACATTTGCTTCCCACTTGCTTTGGCGAATTCCTTCTCACCCTCTTTAAATAGTGCTCATAATTACTAAATCCATACACACTCTATGGGGAAACATAGTACCACTACAAGTTACAGAGCTGATTTAGTTAACTCGTACTCTACAAGTCTTCAAAGGCCTTTCAAAGAAAGAAATTATTTAAGAAAAAGGAGTTCTTTTATGACTGGCTGAGCTTATGAACTGTAGGCAGCCTGTAGGCTCCTTTAGTGTCAAATCTAACTGATTCACACTGCAGCCTTGCTTCATATGAGGGATTCTTGGGTCTCTCTCACCCTGTTTGCATGTAAATGAGGGGAACATATAATCTGTGGGATAACTACCATGTTGTCAGATTAGATATAGATTGACCCCAGAGTCATTAAACATTAGAGCTTACAGAGTAAAAACATAAAATCAAACTCTTCAGGAAATGTTTTCAGCTACTTTTTGTGTATCAACAACTGTTAGCATATTCCTTAATTAATTTTAATACTTCATATGTAAACATTTAGCCAGGAACATAACATCATCAGTAAGTAATGGAGAACAGACCTTATTTAGACATTTTAGTAGTTTATTTTTTGCTTAAATCTGGCAAGACAAGAGCAATAAAATGGGTTTTTTAAGCTACAGAGAAATATGAATTAGTAATACTCTGAAATATATTCTAGACATTTTAAAAACATAGATGATTAGAAATGGCATGTGAGTGCAAAAGCTGGTGTATATCATGTAAGAAATTTATGTGAATCAGTGAAATATGTTAAAATGCTTGGCTTTGAACATTTTTGAGACTCTATCATAATGATAAATCAAATGTATTTTGCATTTCTAGATAAAAGTAACACCTAAGTTTTCTGATCCTTCCACCAAATTTTATTTTAGTCTTCTATTGATTTAAAACATTTGAAAACAAAAAAATTATGGGATGCCTTGAGAGGAGTATAAGGAAGTTCACAGGTATACAAATGATATGTGACAATAGAGGAATTATTCTGCCGATGCCTGAGTTTTATTGCTGAAGTCATTTGTATGGATCAAAGAAGTAATTCTGAAATTTATCTTTTCTTTGGGGAGCAGTGAAAGTCTGAGAAATATTATAATACCTTCTTGAGGAAATAACTGTATTTTCTGCTATTTTGTTGAAGAACATATGAAATCTCCAATTTCATGAGTATTATCATTATATATACAATTTTATGATCACATGTGCAATCACAAGAGGTGTTTGTAGTCATAGCTATGTTAGTCATGCTAGGAGCAGAAAGTGTTATTTGAAAGGGTAGCTATACTGAAAAAAGTTTATTGTGATTTTAATAGTCTGATACAACAAATACTTTCATGACATAGCATCTTTTCCCTGGATGTGTTTTCCTAGTATTCTGAAATATAAGGTCACTGTGATATAATGAAAAAAATGAGATGTAAGGAAATAAACAAATAGCAAAAAACCTACCCAAAACACTGTACAAGGATAAAAACTGAGGTTGCCCTGTGTTCCTGGCTTAACTTTTCAAGTAAATTGAAAGCTGAGATTTTTGTTCAGATCCATATTCAGTTCCTTTTCTATTTCAGTTAGATATTTTAATAATACAAGTATATGTCTTTTGATGGAGAAGAAGTATTTGCTTTTTGTTTCTCTGAAGTAATAAGTGGGTTTTTTTCTATGAGGAACTTTACAAGCTATTTAAAAATTTTCAAAATATTAAGAACATACTGAGTGTGCATTCTTTTGAAAGACAGCTGCTTAAGTATGTTCTAGATTTGAGGCTTAAAATGCACAAGAGAACATTTCTGAAAAATGGATTCTATATTGACAGAGTAGTTGATATAGTAGAAGAGAACATTTTTTGATAATTTGATACTATAAGCAGTTTCATGTTTAAAAAAGTAACAGGATAAAGAGAATCAAGAATGAAATGAAGGAAGTTAAAAGTACAGTTTCCTTCCTCTTCATAAATTATAAATTATAAATGCTAACCCATAGGACTTTTGCAGTTGCCAGATATTGCCTATGCCAGCATTACTAAGGACATTATTATACAGATGATAGAGTGATGACATGTACCAAAGCTAAATACAGTATAGTTACTTAGACCCTTGAAAATGTAATATGACTATGCAAAATATGCAAGGATATGCTAGTAAAAAAATTAGTAGCGTGCACTTTTTGACTTTTGTGCATGAACATCTATCCTTAAAGTTACATGTGTAGAAGTCAGTTAGGTGTCCACACACTCAATGAAAATACAGTGCTCTTTATCTTGAAAAATTAATATCAGGGTATTTAATAGATATTGACTGAGTTAAAAGGTAAAAAAAAGAAAGATGCTAAAACCAAAACAAAACCAAAAGTGCTTTTTGCTGCTTAGGACTTGTGCAGGTCTCTAGTCCTGCTGGTGGGTGAGCGAGTGAGTGGCTGCATGGTGCTTGGTTGCCAAGCTAGGATGAAACCACGACAGGGCTGCATAACGTTTCAGACATGCAACCAATTAAAGAAAAATAAATGTCAAGTAACTGAATTATTTCTTTTATGGACACAATTTAACAGTGATGTCATCTAAGTGTTCCCACTAATGCAAAGCGAGATTTTGCTTCATACAGCATATAGGAGAGAACCCAAAGTGATTTCACAGAAGTAAATGAATTATGTGTTCAGTGGAACAGCTTCTCTTACCCTGTGAAAGGTGAAACAATTCTAGGACTAAAAGCATGTCTTGATGCTCTCTCCTAGTGAATCTAAAACCATCATTGCTATTCTTGTTCCTTATAATCAGAAAATTAAAATTAAGAATGGCAGTTAGGAATACTGTTTTCAAACAGGTGGTATGTGGTTGTAGCAAACTGGATGTCAGGTATTTAAAAACAAGTTCTTGATTATGCTCTAAGATACTTTCAAATTTCCTCTCAAAAGTAAACTCTTTGACGTTAGTTTAGTTTTCTTAGATGATGAAGTGGTAATTAATTGTGATATTTAAGCTTTCCATTTTCCACATGTAAAGTAATCTACACCATGAGACCACAAAATAATTAACTTCTAATACATGAATGTGCATAATAGATTTCCTTCTTTCTGCTAAAGTAAACAATTTTGAATTATACTTTTAGAGTGATGCCCTCCCCCTGGTAACCTATAAAGTCTTTCTTGAATCTTTATTCTAGGGACTTTTTTTGTTATTGCACAAGGCAGATTTGTGTGTGTGTGTGTGTGTGTAGTTCCTTAGATGATAAAGGCATGAAGCAAATAAGATAATGTCAGGCATGGGGAATTTCTAAACCGTGTCTAGAATGACTGATTCTTTTTCTTCTTCGTCTCTTTTCTAGTTCCTGTCTTTATTAATGCTGTGGGTTGATCTCTTCCATTTTTCTTTCTCTTTTGTAGGACTTTTATTCATGGGCATAAGGGTGAGGGGGGTTGTGGAGGTGCATTTCTGTTTTAAAACTCTGTTAGAAGATTCCTCTATCAGGGAAATAACGTAAAGTTTGAGAGAGTTCTCTACATTTGGTGTAGCTGTAGTTTCTACTATTTTTTATAGGATGATTTTATAACACAAATATTTATCTAAATAAATTGGAGACATCTTCACAATGTATTTATGTGCAAGGTTAATTCAGCATTGCTTGCATTATTTTCTTTCTTCTTACAGTGAAAATGATTTAACCCAGAGCAGGGAAAACAGTTCAATTATTTCATACTCTGGCCATAACTATCTGAGTTCTTAATTGCCAGAGAGAACTAAAGTAATAAAATTAGTGATCCCTAAATGGACTTCTATAAACACTGGCACAGTACTTATTTATTTCATCATGAACACTTATTCAATTAAAAGCAGTTTCATTTTTTCCAAATCATTCTTTATAATTTTCTTGCTGTTCAGCCAATATTTCAAAGGAATGCTGGAGAGTTTAGAGTTACATTCACTTAAGTAAAATATATATGTAAACATGAGATTTGGAAAAGACTGTATTTTTAGAATAAAACCTAAACTACATGATTTTAGGTAAAACATTTTTTTCCTAAATATTGAAACAATTCTCTGTTGGAGCACTGAGGTTTAGGCCAAGGGGCATAAAGGGTTATAATTTACTTTAGCATTAGGAAAACACGGCTTAGGAATTCTGCTGATACAGTCTTAATTCCAAATTAGATTTGGGCATGTGTTTGTACTGAGAAAGAATCAACTGCCCAAATAATTGACACTATTCAAAATTAAAGAGCGTACTAGCTGAACCAAAATAAATAATGCTCTTATTTATTCCACAGGGAAAAGACATAAGGAAATAGTACAGTGTTTTTAAAGAAAAATGGAAGGTTCGAATGAGAAAAAAGGTTAGTTCTCAATGTTGTAGAATTAACACTGCAGGCATCTTTTTGTCCTTGCACAGTTAGATGCAGGAAGGTGTCTTGGCATAGATATTCACATGCAGCACACTGCACTTCCATGGATACCCATTCCAGCTCTGAGTGTAGGTATTAGGTAAAAGTACACTGAACACTCTGCCAAATTAGGTGTTCATCAGGATGAGTGGACATAATGCAATCTGTGTTTTAACTGGAGCATACTATACCAACAAATGAGTAAAATTACTTCCACCATCACTTCCATCAACTTTTTATCACAAACAGAAAGAATCTGCAGGAACATTTAGCTATCATAGAGAAGACAGGCTGCAGAGCAGAACATTTCCTGTACCAAGGAATATTAGTAATGTACAACTTGCTGGGGGAAAAAAATAATATTTTTTCCACGAATGGCATCATGATGTGGTGGTAGAGAGTGTTTTGGGGTTTTGTTTGTTTAGTTGCTTTCAGGAGGGCTCTTTGCTTTCTTTACTTTCTTAAACAATGATCCCTCTATGGAAGCTATTTTTATGCAAAACATTTAAGGCAGAACCTTAGATGGATTTTGCATCTTAATGTATAATAACATACTGAATAAATATTTTATTCCTAATGATAATTAGACAATGATAAGTGAAAGGAAATTTAGGTGATGACTATATTTTTTCAGTGTTGTTTGGAAAGATTTATTCTTTTAAATATATTATCTTGCCAGGCAAGATGCTAATGATATGTTGACACATTCTGAACTATATAGTTTAAAGTCTAATTGTAAAAGCAACTCTGAAAATACTAAGATGAAGAAGAAGTTTCTTTTTGAGAAGAATCATGAATAAAATGCTAGACAACCCCATCTGCCATTAAAGACATAAATGGCTTAGTAATAAGGTTCATGCTTAATACATTCCTAGAAATGTCAGTATGGAATGATCAAAAGAATACATATTAATTTTTATCTATCAGCGATATAGATTTATTAAATATGTTGCATGAATTTTTTCCCTGGGAGTTAATTCATGTTGATTGCAGTTTTAACATTCTGTACAGTAGTGGGTAACTAAAGTTAGAGATGTCTTTTTACATGGTCAATCATAGGCAAAAAAACTCCTTTATGATTCAGATTTTTTTTTTCCCTTGGATTGGATTTTTTATATAATACTTTCATCATATAATAGTTGCAACCCCAAAAAGGCTAACTAAATGATGCCTCCAAGTGTATCAGCTTCAAATAAAAATAGCTACAAATTACTGTACAATTTTTTTATAGTAACTTACTGGATGAGTAGCCTCAAATTTTTGTGAAACTTACGAAATTTATCTAAACCTACATCAAAACTTGCTACTAGCAAATGGTAGTTTTATACTAAATGCGAAGTGGAAGTCATTGAGAAGTGGAAAGGGAATCAACATGCAGTATGGAGCAAATTCAGAAATACTATGGGTTTTTTGTAGCTCTCCTTCTATAACTGTGTCATCTAGCCTGTTGTAATACTTCTGCTTTCTGCCCCATCCCTGGAAGTGTTTAGGGGGGACTGGATGTGGCTTTGAGCAACATGGTCAATGGTAACTGTCCCTGCCTACGAAAGGGGAGTCAGAACTAAATGATCTTTTAAGTCCCTTCCAACCCAAGCCATTCTATAATTCATTTGATACATTCGAACTTGGTTTCTCTGATTGCAGAAATTATACCTTTGGCCCAGGCAAAAATGACTGTTACTGGATAAGTATTGTATGAATTGTTATGTTTCCTCAGTCAGAGTAAACTGAACTGGAATGCTGCAACAGAAATGCCACAGAGAAACCAAACATACAGAGAAAGCGGTCAGCAAATATTCATGAGTTAGAGCATTTAATTTCTTCTTTTCATGTATATCTTTCTAACACAACAAAGTGCTACTTAGAGATCAAGGACTAGTGCAGTAAAAATATTTTGTGTAGCTAGAACTATTTTCTTTCCTGTGTACTTGAACAGTGCTTGCTTGCAAGCTAAGTGCATCCAGGATAAGTTTGGGCTTTACTACACATTTAGAAAATGCTAGATTTAACAAGTTGGTTATAGCTTTATAAATATTTTTAATGTAAAGCTTATACATAAAACTGATATGCCTAGTCGCAGGGTAGAATCAGAGAAGAGTTGAATTTTGGGGTACTTTGGTACTGTATTTTTTTCCCCTAGGTGCTTTCTTATAAGAAAAAATACTTTCTTTACACAGATAAAGTTACAATTCAGAGCAGTGATGTAATGCATAAACAAGTTGCCTTAAAAAAAAAAGTTTCTACTAAAACCAGGTTCAACTACATGCGCAAAAGTGCCCTGAGAAGTTAAGGTGGTGTTCTTTTGGGGATACAATGTGAATCATCCTAACTCACTTTTCAGAAAGCACTGTAGGAATGGAGAAATGTGCAAGAGGCATCATGTTTCAATCAGACGCCTCTTAAGTCTGTGAAGTTTCTTAAAGATCTTAAAGACTTAAAGATATATGCTATCTTTAAAGAGGGCGGGTAATTGGGGAGTGATGTAAACAACTACAAAGACCGAGCATGCCTGGGCAAAGGCCAATTAACACTATGCATATTGTGGGGTTCCCAGGGTGTAGCAGATGAGCTTTAAAGCTTAGCAGTAAAATAATTAAAGTGCCAGCTACAAGGAAGTGAATTATGAGGAAGAGATAGGATTTAATTGTCCCATGAGGAATGTAGGAAAGTTGCTAAATCATCCAAGATATTTTAGCAAGTTGGCAGATGACTTGCCCAAAGGCAGAGGCCATTGCTGTGTAGTAGGCCTGGTGCAAGATAAAAGAACATGCAAACGTGCTGTCTGGAGGCAGAGTGAAAAGGAGGAGGTTTGCTGAAAAGTTAAAACCAGGACTTGGTCTGGCTAGACTTAATCTGATTAATGTCTGTGTGAGCTGTTCCAGGAACAGAAAAGAATTTTATCTCCTGAAGTGAGGCGTATAGAAACTTCATATATTTTTATGATCTTTGGTTTATCTTTGTTGACATTACTTTTTTCTTATGTTTGTGTTTTTTAGAATAGTTCTGTCATAGATATATTTTTATTTATAAGATTCTAGTTTAGTATCAGTGCAGTTCAAGACAGCATTGCGTCAATTCTGTCTAAGCACTGAGAACACTTTCCTGATCCTGCTAACATGTTCTGCCCTTAGACAGGGGTATAAAGAGAGCAAAATTATCAAAGGGGGTAAGTCCATCATGATTGCCTTTTAGACCCTGTATTTTCAATGTAAAGAGGTGCTTCAAATTCAGGTCCTCAGAAATCAAGGGTAAAATTTAAATGTAGTGTTTCTTATCAGACTGTCTTCTGATATTAGATGCTTGTCTGAAAAGGCAAATGGAATTCATCAGGATTTATTTATTTACTTTGAGAAACAGTGAAGTTTCCATACCCCACTGTAGTTAGCTGGGTTGTAGCATTGTGTGAAGCAAGTAATTCATTTGGTATCCAAATATTTCTAAGTTAAACTGAACTAAAATTTTGAATTTTAGTAGAGAGGTTTAAAAAATTACCACAACTGTACACAATGGATCACATTGTGATGTATATTTCAGTGTATATAAACCTGTTGTTTTAAGGTCTTGGTAGGATTCCTTTAGTATTTACTTTTATTTTTAAATTAGAAAGACGTGATTACTATTTGACAATTTTTTTCCTTAAATTCCTGTTTCATTAAAAAACATCTGGCATTTGTTTTGGGCATTTGTTTGAAATAAATTTTCCCACCATAATAATACCAAAATAGTTACTATACTAATAGATCAGATTCAAAGAAGTAGGGAGCTTCTGTTTCTGGAAGAGTGTTTTTACAGATTAGTGCTAATTTAATCAGGAGGTCTGTATATAAGTTATTTCTTAGTTTCCTGGAGGTCTAGAATATTGTTTGTGTAGCAACTCTATCTGTAACATTAATCCAAATTATTATTTTATAGCTGGCTCTACAGTTTATAAAGCAGTTTTCTTTTTATGACTCTGTTCCCTTCAGCAATTATATTTTCTTCCTCTCTTTTTTCCCTTTAAACTTAAGCTCCACATGATCTAAATAATTCTTGTCCAAAATTAAATTCCTTACACTGAAAACATAATTTGAGCTTAGGTGAAAACATGAACACTTTCATAGTTCTCTCCTGAATCATAGAATATATGCATCATAGAATCTCTCCTGAATCATAGAATATATTATAGTTTGGCTTTTGATTGCACTGATGTGCCAAAAATGTCATGACATGCAACAAGCAGAAATAGATGTGGGAGAAAGCGGTCTTGTTCATATTAAGAAGTACTTTGGCTTTTTCTTTATATACTATCATCTAGAAAACTTGGACTTTTCTTTTGATGTATTACTTGCTGGGCTATCTCTTTGACAGGTTTCTCCAAGAATGAAATTTAGCCTCTAGTGCCAGATGTTGAATGTGCCATGGTTCAAGAGAAGAGAATTGTCTGGGTTTTGTCTTCAGGCAACTTGACCTCCCTTTTCCATAAGCTTTCTAAACCTTCTGCTTGCTATCTGAGACATTTCTTGGTCCTTTAAAGGAAATTTTTGAGCAAGTATAATAGTAGTCAGTTATCTTTATCTTACTGGAAGGGGCTTTTTTTAATTTACTTTTTTTTTTTTTTTTTTTTTTTTTTTTTTTTTTTTTTTTTAATATCTGCCACAGTCAGGAAAGCAGAAAAAGTATTTTATACTAAAATTAAACCAACTTTTAGTTCCAATAGAATTATACTGCTTGGTGAGTTTAACTGGTTTATGCAGCCCTGGAATTGGTGAGAAATGTTACAAGCAAAATCTGTATTTAGCACTCAAATGTTACTTCCTTTCTCCAGGAATGCCTTTTGAAGTTATAGACAATGGTGTTTTCAGTGCAGTTGTTTCAGCTGTGCCTACTTCCTTTGCCTTTGACTGATTATTTGGTGCTAGAGATACTAGTCAGAAGAAATCCTTTTACTTCTGAGAACTGATGGATACCAATTGCATTTGTATTTTACACAATCTAAAAAAAGTGAGGAAACTTGCATTTAAACTTGCATTGAGTTTTCTGCTAAGCTAATTGATTTTATGTGGGTTTCATTGCTGGCTGATGTGCACCTTCTGGTATCCATTGGCCAAAATTTTTAAGATAGGATTCTATCTCTGGAACATTAAATAAAATATTTGTATAGTGTACAAAAGTTTTCCTGTGTGAGATCTTCAGTGGGGTAATATTCTTTTGTTACCCTGTCCTTTATTTTCCTTTACTTCCTTCAAATTCTGTGTGTAAACTGTGTGCCACAAGTACAATATTATTATTATTTAATTTCTGGCTTCATCTTGTGTTGACTTGAGATTCCACTCTGACAGGGAAAATTATTTGTTTATTTTGTAAGTTGGGAAGAAAAAAGAAAGACTGGTGGCATTTTCTATTGTATCAGCTGTCTAAATGGTTAGAACTCTGGGCATGCTTATTAGAGTTCTTTTTGCTCACAGTAGTGTCTAGAAAGGCAGAAAAATGTGCTATAAAGACAGTCAACAAAGACTTTTGGAAAAATGGTTGGAGGAGCTGAGAAGGGAAAAAATCATAGAAAAATATGGGGGAAAAGGAGTGTATTATATATGCAGAAATAAGCTTAAGGAGTTTAAATTCTATATAAACATAAGTTGTAAAAAAAGTGACCAACCTTTTTCCATATTATGTACTTATAAAAAACTTTTTTCTTGTTCCCTAAACCTTTTATATGATGCATTGCCATCAGGATTAATTTCAGATATAAAATGTAGCATAGTGCTATTTATAGAAAAGCTTTTCCAGCAACTGAACTTTGCATGTGATCAATCTGGGGACAAAGACCCAATGCTGTTTTTACTCTGATCTTGCTTCACTGCCATATAATTGATGGAGGTGCTTGTGTTTCTATATATTAATATAAAGAGTTTTACCTTACTTAAAAAAAAAGGGAAAAAAAAAAGTTGATTTGTCTTGTCTTTCTCCATTCCTATTCTTTTTCTGCTCTCATGGTCTCTCTGGCACTGCTGCACTGTCTTTGACCTTATTCACTGCTTGGCTTTAAAACTGTGTGGTAATTCTTAGTAAATAAACTGGCTCAATTTTTTAATCTTGCCTGCACAGTCTGGCAGGGCTTTTGCCTCCTGATCTGTCCAGTTACCTTCTGTTGTATCTCTTTATATGTAATAGGAAAAAAAAAAAAAATCCCTGTCTTCTCACAAGTCTTTCCCCCTCTCCCTTCTCCTCTCCACCTCCTACCCCCTCCTCCAATTATATTCAGTTATTTTATCTCAGTGTTATTCAGTCTTGAATCCTCCAGAGTCTAATGCTGGAATATGTTTCTGATATGCAGATGGACTAACGCATAATTCTCCTATCATCAGCCTGTGCAATGCTTTTGAGTTCCTTGGCATTCATTTAGAAAACTAAAACTAATGAGAAAAATTAATAATGAAATTAGTAAATGTTATCAGTGAAAGGATTTGCACACAGAAAATAGCTGTTTCTAGTGCCTAAGATAATAAACATGTTTTGATAGGCCCTTTCTCTTTCTTCAAGTGATTCCTGGAAGAGCATCATAATAGCATGATTTTCCTGGAGTTGAGAACCTTAGTCATTCCACCATTTTTGTATGTACAGCTGCACTAATTTTAAAATGTTTTGTGCAAATACATGGAGACCTTTACTTTCATGTTGTGAAAATGAGACCCAAAAATATCTGTATTGTGGTATTAACTGTGACAGTTTTATAATCCAAATGAAATCCTGTCTGGTCTAGCACAGGTCCTACCCTTTGGTGAAACCTTCAGCAATTCTGAAATAATATTCTCTCATAGCACGGGTAGTGCTTCTGTCTCATGTGTTCCTATCCAGTTCTCAAAAAATGTCTTAAAGCTGCAGACTAAAGCAGACAAATGCATATCAGTATAGCAATGGAAGGAGAAAGACATGATAAATACATTCACCTTATATTCTAGTCAATAATTCATTTATGATGAACATCACTCCAAACTGCATCTAATGTAGGTCACTTAAAAAAGCCTCTCTTGAGAACTACTTCTGAATATTTCAGTGATGATGACTAAGCTATATTTATAACAAAGGAAAATTTAAACCTGAAATTTTAAACAGAGTTCGGGATCAGGTGAATACAGGCTGTATGTGATTTATGGATTACACATTTGGAAAGTGCCCATGAATTAATGCCAGGTGACACATCAGCCAAACTGTATCCTGATGGATAAAGGATGTCTTCTCCCCAGTACTGTGTGCACTTATAGAGGCCTGTGTAGGCCAATACTTGTTTTGCTTTAAAGATAATAATAGAGTTTAGAAATCATTGTGGTCATACTAATGAGAAAACAATACAGCCATAACTACCTGTATTAGCATTTAAGATATTATGGAGATGTGCAAGTAAAGAAGGAACCCTTGGGAGTAGAAAGGAAGCATCTGAAAAATACGTTGTGGTTCAAGCAAACCTTAAAGTAACTTTTCAACTCTGCAGCAAGCCGTGTTAATGGATCTGTAAGACAAATGAAATGACAGTTTTCCATTATTGAGCTCAATTACCACATTATATGTCTAAAGATACATTGACAAATGTTCTGCATGAGAGATTAATCAGCAGTACAACAGAAGAAATATTTTCTTGAAGGAGAGTGTAATTTTTAACTGATACTCTATGATTCAACATGCCATTTCAAACTTTCTCTTGGAATCTTTTTTTCTTACAGTGCTCTTTCTCTGCCCCCCCGTGCCCTCCCCCTCCCCCCGCCCCCCACTTTGGAAAGTATGTCGGAACTCTTCAGTACTGGGCAGAGAGGATACAAAAATATGATGTGTGCTCTTCCTTGTGTGTTTTAACTGGAGGCAGGTATGTTTCCTGGATCGTAATTGAATTTATTATGCAAATTGAGACACACCTGGATAAAGATGAAAAGAATGAAGTACTGGTGGATTGTACTTCTTCACAGATTTTTTGCAGGGCATCATCTTTAATCGGATCTCATAATTTCTTGCTGGGTAGACTGTAGCCCTAATTAGATAGTTCTATATCTAGCTGTGCCATTTGAGATGAGTAAAATGGGGCAATCAAAGAGATACCTTGTAGACTAAGTCATTCTTAAATAGTCAAAAAAGTGAGTAGAGGCTCTCCTTTTTAGGCAAAGAGACTTGGATAAAATTCATGTGCTATGGGTGAAGTGACAGTGGATAATGATGGAAGTTGTTGGTCAATGCAAGTATGTAACATGCGTTCTGCAGTTCATTTATTTATCATTGATTCTCCACTTCTAGTAGGCTGAGTTGCTTCAGATGGAGTGATGGTGGCAGAATGGGTTAAGGTTAATGTTTTACCTTCTTATGGATAATTTTCAGTTTGCCACTGAATACAGTAAGTCCCTCAAAAGACAGAGCAAAGTGTTTTTCTCCCCCTCCCCTTACTAGGGTGAGAGGAAAATATGTGAGGCATTGATCAGAGCTACATTAGACTATGGTTTCAGATGTGTTTACTTGCACTTTAGAACTGTGATAGTTAAAGGGAGCTAGTGTCCATCAGATTACTTGGAAATGGACTAGATATTTTAGGAACTGTAGTATCTATCAGCAGTACCCATGTGATTTCAGTTTTCTAGTTCCACTTTGTTGCTTCCAAGAAACCAGAAGTGGAAATAAAGTAAAGAGAAAAGGTAGACAGAACTGATACTTTTAGTAGGAGAAGCTTGAATATATGTTTAAATTGCTTTTTGTTGTCACTGCTCTGAAATAAAGAGGGAAATAATACTTCAAGGATTTTCTGCAGATTACATTAACATCTACAGTTTGTGTTAAGTTTTTTAGAGCAGCCAAATTAAGAGTCGCAGTTCACCCAGGGAACAAAATCATTTCTCCACCCCTGTACTTGAACTAGAGATAGAAGGGAAGCTTTCTATTACTTCTTTATACCTTTGTTTTAGGTTAATTCTATTCATAGTGTAACCTAATTTGCATGAAGAACAGTTTTCCCTGAATCTATCTGTTGCATGGGAAAATGGATATTATTCATTTGAGTGCAGCTTAAACCTCCTGAGACTGAAAAATGTTTCTGTGCAACAAATAATACTTAACATGAGCACTTGAAGTCAATGGGAATTGGGAGTACTATGCTCCATTTAGAATGTGAATAGTGTTTCACAGGACTAGGACCTCATTTCATTCGTATCCACCAGAAGAAAGAAAAATAGTTAGTATAACTCCATCTGTCATAGTCTGGCAGAGCTCATATTGAGCTTTTGAAATTTTTCACTGCTTCATTATGAGGGCAGGGGGAGTTATTAGAAATGAAACTCTTTTGTAATTAAAAAATATCTTTTCTCCTAAAATCCTTGTATGTAATTTACTTATTTGTTCAGAATGGAAACTCAGATTGCCATCACTTCTCGGCATCCATGTGGAAGTTTCAGATTTGAAGAAATGTTGGGCCATGACTTTCCCCCACCCCCCTCAATTTAGTCAGATGAATAGTGCAATTAAAAGAGACTTTAAAAAAAAAAAAAAAAAAAAAAGATAAAATTTGAGTTTTCTTGTTTTTGTTTTTTTTTGTGGTTTTGTTTGTTTGGTTGGTTGTTTGTTTGTTTGTTTCAAGAATTGTGCTTCTCACTACCTACTTCAGATTTCTTTGGATAAATTAATCAATTTATATCAAGCTTTAGAATGTAAATTATTCCTGTGCCAAATAGAGTAAGCTTTGACTAAAATAAAAATAATTCTTTAAAGGAAGAAATAACTGTTACTGCTGCTCTATTAACTGGAGTGAGAATTTTGCCTTTATACAGTTCCTGAAGTATTAGAGTCTATGAATATTAGTGGAAATATTTTTATTTTTACAATAGTACTTAAACACAATTTGTAATCAGATCTGCATTTTAATATAGAAATCAGTGGAAATACTAATCCGTAGTATTTATTTTAACATGGTACATTGTCCTGGCTCATGATAAATTATTATGTCTTTTGGTAATATATCCTTCAGTGAAGCTCTTTGTGGCTGTAGCTATCCAAATCTGAGTTAAAGTGAAACTGTGATGAGAGGAGAGGGTGTAATCTCCCAAGCTTTAGTCACACGGTGGAATGCAGACTGAGGAAGACAGTCAGTAACCATTTTATTTTTCTCTTGGCTTTGGAGTATTTAGAGGAAAAAGTCAAAGTACAGAGCACCAGCTGGAAACTACATGAATTTTCAGCACTGCTATAAGGAGGAGGGAAGGTACAGCCTTCTCAGTCTCCATCCTTATTCTGTATTGTCCTCTTACTCCGTGCATGTATAAACTAGAGTTGCAGTATCTTAATCTGATAATTTCTTAAATCTTTATCAAAAACCAGGGAAAACCCCCCAATCATTAATTACATGTGGATACAAAGGTGTTTCTGTTAACATAGTGTTTTCCATAATGTGGAATAATGTGGTATTAGAAGTTAGTATGTGCAACTGAAGCCTCTTTTTCAATGAATGATCCTACAACACCATGACTGGATATTTTGTGTCTATTCTGTATGTGACTATTGAGGTTTGTTTATGTCAAATTACACCAGTTGCACATAGACTTCATTCAGAACTGTATGCTGCTCAGAGGGAGTAACTTTTGTTCTGCTTTCTGGCTCTGTGTCTTGCTTTTAGCAAATTTGAATACGGTATTTGTCTAGAAATAAACTTTTTTTTTTTTTTAAAAAAAATGAGAATCCATAAAATCTAGGTTTTATTCACATACACATTATGCTCATAGTGCTTAGGAAAGACTTTGTTTTGTTAATATTGCTCAGCTAAAATGGCAAAAACTGATCTTAAAACCCCTTAAGGAGCTATAATATTTTTACATCATTGTTTAAAAACAAAAAAAAAATTAAAAAACCAAAAAACCTCTTTTTTAATTATAAACTTCCATATGTCTTTTGATTTAAAAGTGATGATATAATGAATAAGCCTTTTTGTCAAGGAAATACATGGCAATAAAAAGACCAACTTTTCTTCAAATCTGCAAGTTTTTAATCCTACTAAAAGATGTGTGAAGACCTTTAGTAAAAATATATTATTCTGTAAGTGCAACAGCTATGATAAAGTGTCAGGGATTAGGTATATTTTTTTAAGAATTACACTATATATAGTACAAGAAACAACTTGATACAGTCTCTGCATATGTAATCCTGAGATATAGGGTAAATCAAATTAAATGAAGTGAGATACTTGCCTGTTTATAGTAGTGTAAAGTTACACTGCAATGCTCACAAAATGTTTTTGTTTCCAAATCTCTTCTGAGCACTAGTAATAAACAAATGTATTTCACCAAGACTTTTGCAAGAATTCCAAATCAGGTTTGTTTCGAGGTTTGGAATGAAATCAATTTGAAAATGTCTGAAAGAAAAGCATTGTGACTGTGATATATGTAAAGGGTTGTAGAGCAATGAAAAGTTTTAGCAATAAACACTGAAACAAGAAACAGATGGCTTTAGTCTTTCTCTAGAGAAAGAAATAAAATATATTCGAACCTGTAAAATTTCTCATTTATACTTTTCAAAATTAAATATGGGTGAATTTACCTAACAATTCTAAAAAACTCCCATAAGTATTTATTATTGCTTCTCTTATGTAAGATTTGCCTAATCATTAACTTCTGTATCTTATAGTTTGTTGCTCATATTCCTAGTCTGTACTATATCATACAGCAATATGATATGCTGTACTTTCCCAGGCATCCCAGAGAAGAGCCTGAGTTTAGGTAAAGGTTCTTTTCTGACCCATCCTTTTCTGACTGATGCAATGGCAGAGGTGAGTTGGAACCAGTTGTGTGATAGTGTGCAATGTTATAGGCTGCGGAATATCCAAGACACAATATAGTACTTCACATGTATTTCAAGTCAGATTCGCCTAAAAATATACATGCTTGAATATGTTGAATCACTTAGGGAACTGATGACTTTTAAAGCTTGTTTCATGTTTATGAACCTTGTTGAACTAGGTCCATTGCCATTAACATTAAAAAATTGCATATAGATGTTGTTAATACCACGCAGTAGAACAGAATGGAGAGTCTTCTGTGAACTTCAGTAGATGTTGAACTTGAACCTATTATCGTCAAATCATTACAGAAATAAAAACAAAGTAAACAAAAAATATATTCCTATGAATCAGGGAGCTTATTTTTATCCTCATTAAGAAAAAAGGACAGCAACTTGGCAGTAGCATTTGCTATGTTCAGTACAGTAAACCCCCCACAGTTCCTAGTGAAGTCAATGAAGATAAGGTCATAGTAAATTAGCCTAAGGATATGTAAGTCTTAGCTAGCACTGATATAACTGGTGACCTGTTGCATTTTCTGTAAAACAAAAAAAAATACTTAGTTAACAAGCATAGCAACTATGCTGCAGTGTTTAAATCATGTTGGAGAAATGCTGTGAAAGACCATTTCTTAAAACAGGTCATACAAATGGGAAGAAATCGTGGGTTTTGGGGTTTTTTTTGTAGTGTTTGGGTGGACTGCAGTTTGCTAGGACTAACAGCATCTTCACAGTTAATCTGTGTGATCTTCATAGTCTTTGTCACATTGATTTATTTGGGAACATTATTGTTTCTGAGAGAAATGCTAGGGGTTTTGGCTAGGGGACCTGGATCCTAGCCCTTCTTTCAATGAATGCTTGATTGCTTGATTTAAAATTTATTAAAAACCATATATATATATATATATATATATATGTATATGTATATATATGTAATCTTTATGTCCCCAAAAAGAGTCAAGACAGGTCTTAAAACTAGGGCATGGCTAAATTCCCCTGTTTTCCCTAATGATTTTATGTTTCCTGGAAAGCAGATAGGTGTGAGAAAGATTATGTCTCAGACTTTGTAACAGAGTGAGAGCACTCTTGAAGTTTAGAAGTGTGGATATGTGTCTCCTTGGGCAGGAAAGGATTGTGGTAATCCAGAGCACTGTATGTCTAGCAATTTTATAGACAGATGAAAAGGATGGTGTTTGTGTGAAACTTCATCCTTAATCCCAAATCCTAAAGGCAGAACACAGGAAGAGTTTAGGTACCTTCATGCTCAAAATTATCCGTGTTCAGGCTGTGGCTAGAGACAGTCATTGAAGTCACTATAAAACACTATAGAATTTAGGTCACAAATATTAAATTGCATTTTAAACATTAGATTTACTTTACACGTGAGTAAGTAAAGTCCACTTCGTCCTTTTATTTTATTCTCTCTTGGAAAAACTTGAATTATTGTAGGTACAAAATAATGAATTATACAAACTAAGTGAACATTAACTTAAGGAATATGATAAAATCAGTGGGTGGGAATGATGACTCAAAAAACTACCCGAGCATACAGATGAATCTGTGTAATCTGCCTTTTTAATTTCAGTGGATTATAACAGTGATAGACACTCTTCATATATTTGAATTATTTTTAAAGTTTCTTTTCATTCATCCTCTTGTTGACTGTTTGAGCCATTATATAGCCCAGTCTCTCACACAGACCATGTGATGTCATGGTGAATAAGAAAATTGGGGAAATTTGGCTAGGGGATGTCAGCCTGTTGCTCAGGACTTGGCTGGGCATCAGGCAGTGGTTGGTGAGCAACTGCATTGTGCATCACTTGCTTTGTATATTCTTTTATCATTATTATTATTTTCCCTTCCTTTTCTGTCCTATAAAATCTTTATATCTTAATCCACAAGTTTCTTTTTTTTTTTTCTGATCCCCTTCCCCATCCCACAGGTGGACTATGAGTGAGTGGCTGTGTGATGTTTAGCTGCCTAAGGGGTTAAACCACAACTGTATTGTCCTGAAGTATGTTAAAGTACATTTCTATAATCCTTTATGGAATGAGGAAAAACTGTGGGAATAGGATCATAACCTTAGCTTTGACACTTACTCTTTTTGACTATCTTTTGCAGGAGTAGAGGACGAAACTTTTCTCATTCTAGTGCAACATCATCAATTTTTTTTTCTTGTCAAGCAGCATTACAAAATAATGTCTATACAACAGAAAATATAGTCCTCTGTGATAATTAAACAAATGAGAAGTACTGAAGTAGGAAAAGTTGCATATTACTTTTTAAGATTGCATTCTGCTGCAATATCAGAAATAGCTGAAGTTGGAGACTGCTTCTCAGGAAAACATGCTTTTTGTATGTCTGAGGAATGCTTCTTTACCCTGGCAGCAGCTGCTCTTCTGTTTCTATCAAGTTCTACTGGAGGACTAGCTGTAGTCAGCTTGTGGTCCATTGGGGCATAAACAATCTTCATAGCAGATTAGCTATTGTAGTTCACTGACCACAACTGTCACCCAGAGGAAATTGTTTAACACAGTGTAAATATTTGGTGTGCTCTTCATACAGCTGGGTGATTCTTTATTTCTGAATATAAGATTAGTTTTTATGAAGAGTTAAGTTTTCATGCAGTGGTGATAGTGGTTAGAGTCTTGTCAAACATGTTTGGGGCTGTACTTTAGCTGAATTCCCATAATTGTGAATTCAGAACAACACTGCAAATATAATATATCTATGTATTTGAATAACTTTCATACTATGTCCTTAGGGTTACCTTTTATTCTCTTTCCTGAAATTTAAGGAGTTATATTCAGATACAGGGACACTGTATGAGCCACATCTGCTAAACATATTTAGAAGTTTTCTACTCCTATAGAATCTGAAGAAACCTCACTGACTTCATTCCCTATGTCTTTTGTTACTCTAATGCTTCCTGGGTAACCACAGTATTGAATAAAGAGAATCAGAGAAACTCAAGAATAGCTGCAGCAATTCTGATCTCATTTTAAAATGATTTTGCAATTACTGTTGAAGAATAAGTCATTCAGCACTATTGGTTTTCTACTTCTGTGAGGCACTCTGATGCTTTTGTTTTGATGTGTCTTGTGAATTGTTCATGCCATGCTGGAGCGCTCAGAGGGGTGACTGAAGCTGTGATAGAGAGAACCCTGAAGTACTGGCATGGCTAACATCATAGCACCCTTTCTTGATCACTCTATTCAAGATAATTGCAAGCTGCAGTCACTTTGGAGCTGATGGTGCTGGTCTAAAGCTATTCATCCCTCATCATCATTCTTGTTTCTCCGAGGAGAGTTGCCATGTGTCGTACACTGTTTCTTTAAAGCAGCAGACTCCAAATGGGGATTACAGTCCAAGTGAAAGGTTTGCACAGCGCTGGGCCTAACAGCACGTGGGCTGAAAGCCTTACGTACCTCTGCTAAGCATGGGTGAGAGAATTTTGGCTCCTGTAAAAGCAAACAAACAAAGCCACCCTCCTAGTTCTTACTGTATTGATTGCGCAATTATCTAACTTTGGAAACAACAGCCCTGTGCTCAAAAGACAACCTGAACTGCTTAGGTTTGTAGCCCCCACACAAATCCTGCACGTGGTACAACCAGGAAAACAAGGACTTTGATTTCTGTTGGCCAGCCATATATAGAGATTCAAATTTAAAACTAAATTAGTTTTTTGTTTGTTTGTTTTCCCTCTCACTTCTAATTAACAGGTTAGAGCTAGAAGATGAGATAAATGAGAATATTTCAGATATTATCTAACGGTCCTTTGTGAACCCAACTCAAACTAATTTTAAACCCCAGAGCTGAAAGTCATTAAAGGAGAAAGCAAAGACTATAAATTGATTGTTTCTTTAAGGAAACAAAAAAAAAAATCACACCCCCCCCCCCAACAACCCACCCTTGAGGTACATAAATCATTATGAAACAGACAAGGCCAAGGACCTCGTTCATATAGACTTCATAGAATTTGACCTTCTCAGCTTTTGTGAAAAGCATGAGATACTTTTGTTGCACGATTAAACTTTTTGTTCTTTTTTTCCTGTTCTAAGAAATTGTGGTCTCCCCCTGTGTTCACAGGGGAACAGTTTACAACCCTCCTACTCTTCCTTGCCCCCCATCCCCTTGGAAACAGTTTGTTAGGAACTCAAACAAATTTCTATTCATTCATTATCCTTTGTTTCTGTTTGAAGCAGTTCTTATTTATTATCTTCATGTTGTTTCAGGGGGAAATTCCGTGTTACAATAGTGATAGTCTAATACTTTCTGCTTCCAGATGGTTTAATTTCACTGCCAGTCATACTTGAAAAGTACTGTCTCCTCCCTTTCCCTGGAGCTGGTATTTGTGTGGTTTTCTGTAGGGATAACTCGATGAGTCAAGCAATGAGCCTCATAGTAGGAGAAAGAATAAATCTCTGGCAACTGCACCTCTCTAATTTATAGAAGCAAACTATTAAGTTGCTTCTAGACATATTGTGTGATTCTGTTTTCAGAGTGTCTCACTTTGTCAAGTGTTTCATTACCAGAATGTGAACATGTGAGCTAAAAGAAATTAGTGTTGCCATTAATTTAGTTGCTCCTTAAAAATAGAAGTGAGAATTGTATTAAATTCTCGATCCTCCTTTTTGATGAACTAGTGTGTTTGGAAATGTCTTTGTAATTCAAAAGAAGGAACACTAGCAAGAACTATCAGCCTGTATTTTAGAAGTTATGGTTTTCCTGATCTTTGGAAAATTACCACAGCAATAATGAGGTTCTGCTAATGTGTAACTTTTACTTCTCTTCTGAAGAATATATGAAAGCATATAAAATATTTATTTTTAAAGTCTTAATAAAAATATTAAAATTATATTTTGATGCATTTTCTCATTGTGAAAAAATAAGACCTGAAAGGATAAAACAGTAGGGCAGAATGAAAGAACTGGATTTTTTTGTTTTGTTTTTCAAAGCTATCAAAATTCGTATTTATTTAGCGTAGAAAATATGACTAATTTGTGCATCTGGTAACTTTAAGGTTTTTTTAAAAATCATTTCCTGATGAATTATCATTTAAAGTACAGGTAGAGGCCAAATGACCTGATTTCACATATGTTGCATTGCCGTTATGTTGCTCTTCAGAGTTCAGGGAATTCAATTCCACCTGGAGGTAAACAATGCCAGTGGCAGATACTGTGGACCACATCCATCCTGTATGTAATTCTTTTGAAGTGTATGAATTAAACTACAAGGAACCCAATGCCTTGAAGGTATTTCTTAGTAAAATATATTTTAGGGGCAGCTTTGCTGGCACAACAAAAATGCTATGAAGTAAAATATGTATTACATACACATATTAATCCTCATGGAGATATTATAGGAATATTCTGTTTCCTTTGAACAGAAAGTACTACATTTTTCCTTTACTCAAACCTATAGCTTTTTTTCATTTTAAGTCATTGCTGATCTAGTAAAAAGATAACATTTGTATAGTAGAATGTGATAAGTGAAGTAATGTCAAACTAGAAATTCTTATGACATCATTGGTGACTGAAATAGGGTGGATGTACTTGTAGTTTTGCCCACTGTCTCCGAACAGCAGTTCAACTAGATTCTTTCCTGTCTGAGAAATCCAATATTCAGATACCTTTGTATATGTAAATATGTGTGTATAAACAACAGTGTAACCATTTGAGCTATCAGAGTCACTTGGTATAAAGGTGCCATGCTGTGTAGATTTGCCTACTCACCTGTTGGCTAAGGCTACAGCAGATACTAACTTCAAAAAAATCTTTAAGTGCAAACTGTTTTCCTTTTCAGATTTTGTGGTATGTCAGTGTGATAGCAGACTTTAATATCTTTGTAGACAGACAAGTGTAATGTGTCAGTTTCAAACATCTTGGGAAAGCAGAAGCCAGCCTAACCTTCATGATGCCTCAAGCATGCAGTCCTCCAGTCTGGTTAGGAAAAGTTTGCTGGGAGACGTTGTTTATGTTCTTGCTCAGAGATTGTGTTAAAAATGCCAAGTTTTCTTTAAGGTTGACATTGAGTGTGATCTCTTATATAAGGATCTTGTTTACTGCTAGAGGAAGCCATTTTCTTCCAGAAACCAAATTTGATCAATAAAAATGGATTTGCATGATTGAAAATCCCATTCTGACTTAATAGGAGTGTGGCTGCATTATAACATGTCATAAATCAATCTGTTAAAATTAACTAGAGCCATCAGTTGTTTCAAGCTACAGTGTGGCTATTTTAACACAAGGCTGAAGAGATTGAGCCTGGCTTTAAGCTCCTTGTGAAACCAAGGCCTATAAGACTTTAACATTGTACACTTGATAGCTTGTTTAGCTAGTTGTAAATGGAAATGTCATGGTAGATTACCTTGCCTAAACCAAGTTTTTGCTATTTGTAAAGGAAGTTGGAATCCAAAACTTGTTGAGTTTCCCATCCTAATCACCTCGTTCCCTTTGAAAAATTATTTCAGAAGGAAATGAGCAGCAATTAATGTAGAGAAAGTGATTACCTGGTTCGGAAAAAGTATTGACACCAGCAGATGGTTTTGTTTACAGTTTTTCACTGATCAGTTACTGGTGAAGTAGACACCAAAAAACAGAGGCTGTCATACAATATGCTTCTGTAAACAGATAGGCTTCCTTATTAGTGATGCCAGAATGTGAGACTTAAAAACTATTGTACTGACTCACCTAGCCCAGTGAGGCAAGTGTAAAACTGTCAGTGGTAAGGATGCCATTCAAATAGTGTTCTTTCTCACTTTGTAATTCTTTATACTTCTATTTGCTCTTAATTAAGTATATGAGATGGTATAGACAAAGCCTGATATATGTCAATCTCAGCATCTCATTCCTGAATGTTCAGCATGAAACTCTAGTCCATCCCTTCCGTATAAAAGATAAAAATATTTTATCTTGAGGTTTTCCCTTATCTGGTTTGGTTTTCCTAGGAATCTGCTGGAAGGAAAGGGTAAAGGACAAATATCTGCCTGCATGTCTGTTACATGAAGCCACCTACGTTCATAATAGTTACTTTTAATATATGTATGTATGTATTTATGTGTATACACATACATATGTATGCATATATGAAAAATATTATATAAATATTTATGTGTTTAGTGAAGAATTTTGAAGCCATTCCAAAGAACAGGAAAACCATGGCAACATGCTTATTTACTTTCATTTTGTAAAAAGTTGTAAATAAATGTGATGTTTATTGTTAGGTTACCCTAACGTGACTCCTTCCTGTCAGTGGATTAAAAAAAAAATGAAAAGGATATAAAGACATCACTATACTTTTCTTGTCTTCTTAAATATGGGAGACTTAATAAACTAATTCCTCTTTTTGTATTTGACTGCTCACTAAAGATTTTTTCTTTCTGCTATTAAATAAAATAAACGTTACAGAGAGCTTAATAATGTACTTCTTTCTTATAATGTGGTTTGAAATAGATTTGAGAAAAAAATAAAGGAGGAATTTTATTTTTTTAAATTGTTTTCAAATGCTTGGAATCCTTTCAGGTGATAATGTTTTTTTGCATTGTTCCTTGGCTCTCAGAAACTTGCAAAATGGACTTAAGTCAATGAACTCCTGTGTATTACAACCTGAAAGGAGATAAAAGAATTCAGAAGAGTTTGATCACTGTAGGAGAAAAATCAGCTCCTTTTTTTTTTTTCTACTTACAACGTATGCAACAGATGGCAAGATTTGACAAATAAAACCATGATGTATATGTCGCCTATTTATGAATTAGTTATGCTTGACTATTGCTCAATTTCCATGTAATTGGGCTTTAGTTAAGGTCCTTCTAATGTCTGTAGATGTACTATTTATCAACAGAGGTGGCTTAATGTAGACAGGGACACTTACCTAGCGTGCATCTTTTGGGCCGTTTTGATTGTGCAATGATACTTGCACAGCAGGCAACTTATGCTTTCACTGACCTTGGCAGTATTGCAGGGATAATTCTTCTTCCACAAGAGTGAAGTTGGTACTAAACAATGTCTTGAATCTATTAGGAATAAGTATGCTTCCCTTAGCCATCTGGAATGTGTATTTGTTTGAACATGTTTTACTGCCCTAGTGCAGCAAAACAAAAATTAAAGCAGAACTCTTTGCATTGTAGGCTACTTTTTTTCTCTTCCCACACACAGAATTTTCATATACTGGTGAGTTCTATTAATTGTCTGTGATATTTGTTCTGAAATTCCAGTTATGCTTGTTTTGGTGGTTTTTTTTTACTGGGTTTTGAAAGCTTCAGCCAGCTTTGTTTAAGGTCGTATCTTCAGCTGCATTTTATTTCTTGGTCTGCATCTGTGCAAATCACCTCTGACTTTCCGGTGCAGGAAGACAATTAAAAAAATCTAGGTGTAGTCTGAACTAATATTTTTTGAGTAGGAGAGCTGTACACAGTGTGAGGGGTGGCATTTGCTCAGTCAGTATGCTTCACATCTGCTCCACTCTCATCTACCTGGGGAGCGTAGAAGCCTCTTTCTCTGAAACTGACTCTACCACAGGCTATCAGCTCCAGAGAGTAAAGGGGATTCTTAGACCTGGTTATTCCTTCATATTGACTATGTTGAAATGCTTTGAAGTAAGAATCATGGTACGTATTTTAAAATTGGGAAGAAATAATTTTTTTTTTAACTTGTCATTCTGTTACTTTGTTTTTCTTTGGGAATTTTATGTGTGTTTTAAAGTCACTTGAGACCTAATTATATGAAACTGCTTCAGCTTATGTGAGTATAATTTTCCATGTGGTGGGGGAAACAATAACCTTTGTTGCTACTTTTGAACTGTATGATGTAAGACAGTGGGAAAACATGAAGGTGTTCATTAAGATGTTTCAGAAGAGCAAGGTAAATATTTAATGCCAATATAGTCAAGTAATATTAAGATTGTTATCTTGAGAAAAATACTCATAAAATAAATCAATTTTCAATTCAAAAAATAAAAATAGAAGCCTATCTTGAAAATTACATATGCTAATAGTCTTAATGCAGAGGAATGGTTCATACCTTACTGCTTAAGAGGCTAGATTCAAAGCTGAAAAACGTCACGTGGACTTAATTCCTTTTGGGTCACATTTTACTGGAATAACAATTGGAAGAAGTCTATTTTATCTTCACCTGACTTCTACATGTGGTTATAGGCCATTAAAGTACCTTTCTTCATCACTATTGTGACTGAAGTGAGATGTAACAATTCTAGGGCATATGGTGTTTCAAATATAACTAGAAGACATTAGCAATTATTTATAATAAAATCATTCTTTCATAATGATGAGAAAATATTTTGTATTGTACACAATATTTACCTGATTTCCAGTTGGGGATAGCCTTTGATACTCAGTGTATTCCTGCACTTTATAGGCAGAATGAGGTGAGATACGTAACCTGTATAGGTCATGAAGCCTGTATTCTGTTTCCAAAATGGGAGAAGATATTTTACATCTGAAAGTATTGAGTAAATTTGTATAGATAACAAAAGAAATAGTAGCCTTTACTGCTTCCTTCTAACCTCATGCACAGTACAGAACAGTGGGAGGTTCAGAGAAATGGCAGTCATTGCAGTGTAAAATTCCAGAAGCACATGGTAAATATTTAATAAGAATGAAGTAAGAAAAGTAGGATCAGTGTCATCAGATAGCTACTAAATTGTAATTTAGTTCATTGTGAAAATTCAATTTTTTAGGTGAAACCGTAATAGAGGTTCAAAAGCATTTAGTAGGCAGACAGCAGTTATAAAAAAATTAGGACTCGTTTAGAATGTAGTTTTTAGCAGATTTTGTAGGTTTTATCATGAATGTATTTGATTTTGGCATTGGAGATTATGCAGGTAGTCACACAAATTTTTCTTCTTACAGCTATTTTAAAAATGTTGTAACTTTTTAGAATTTTTTGCTTCTTGCCTCCCAAGCTTAATCTACCCACCATGGTTTGTTGGCTCCTTTACTACATCCTCACCCTAACTCCAGCTAAACTGAGGACCTGCTCCACTGGGGTATAGCAGCATTTGTTAGCTGGGACAGTAGTTCCAGAGGAATCTGCATTGACCTTGTGTATGAAGCTTCTAGATCAGCAGAGCGTTTATGAATTTATCAGGAGACGGGAGTTCTTACCTGATAGAGAAAAAACAGCTGTCGTGCCAGTGCAGAAGTCCCTGCTTTGCACTGCTGTATTGGGAGTTCATGTCATCTACGAAGGCAAGATACCATCCTTTTTCTGTTTGTAGTTCTAAAGAAGGTACCATTGTTCATTTGGGACTACTTTGGTTTGTTTGGGTTTTTTTTTTTGTTTTTTATTTGCGTTTTGTTTCTTTTATTTTTTTAATGAATTAAAACTATGCACCTTATTCTGGTGTGTTACCATTTTTAATTTAATTGCCTGATATGGTATTGCAGCATGTCCTGAACCTGCCTACAGTGACATTATGCTGTTTGTTCAAAATAATGGTGTTAGTGAAACTACTAGATTCATAAAATATGAGTTGTCATCAGAAACTTTTGAGATGCTAAAGAAAGTTATGTCTTCTCAGTTCCATTTACAAGATCAACCTGATATAGCTTGCAGTAAATGAGATAGAAATACATATATATGGTAGAAAAATGCTTCCTGAAATAGATAATTTTCACCCATTCCAAGCAGTTGCCATATGTAAAAGCACAGCAGAAAAATGCTTAGGAACACTTCTGCCGGTTTCAGTTATTTATGGCTCTTCATCAATAACTTAGAAACTAATTTATCCAATAATGAACTCTTTCTACTGCTGAGGTAAATAACAAATTGTATTGTAATATTCAACACCAGCTACTTGTTTCAGTCTTTGAGGAAGTTGCTGTGAATAGTGTTTGCCTCCGACATTATTTAAACTGATGAATATTACATATGGCTTGATCTTAGAGTGGTGGAACACAAGATCTGACAGGTTAAAATGCATTCCATACAGCTGAAGACTAATAGAGGTTAAGGAGGTTTGTGTGTTGCAATTTTCTTCACACAACTGTAATAAGGTAGTCAAGCTACAAACAGTTCGTCTCTTAAAACAAATTGCTTGTGTGAGCAGTATTAGAATAGCACACAAATAAGAAGCCTAGGAAACACCCTTTTTTCTTTCCTCTGTGTAGCAATGCAGAAGCATAAAAGATTGCAGACAGACCGTTTAAGTCCTTAATTAAATACTGTCTAAAAAGATAAAATCTATTTTTTCTATGTTGTTAAATAGGAAAATCTTTCCTTCAGAAAAGAAAATCATCTGTGCTTTTGTCTTAGCCAAGATCTTGATAGTAAACTTAAAGCTTCTGCAATTTCACACTTCAACCTATTTTCTACTGTGTCTTTCAATAAATACATGTGCATATGTAGTTTACCGAAAGAATGTAACACTTCACTTCCAGTCATAAAGGGTCAACATATAGCTTTTTTATCTATTCCTTAAACAGACAATTCTTTGTTAATTTTGGGTGGATTAACTGGCATTTAGAGAACCATGCTGCAGATGCAATGACATCAAGCTGATCACATGTTGCCAGGATGATTAGGTCAGATTCAGCAGTGTGCAAAGGTGGCCATGATGCCTTCAAGATCAAATTAAGTCTAGAACAGTCTTACTGCTTTACCTTGGCATGAGAACCAAACTAGTAAAACCTGCAAACATGTAAACTTGCTTGCTTACACCTAATCCTTTCTACTGAGTAGCATATTTCACGTATATTTTGATGGAGTACACAGACGCTTTTCATAATATCCTAACTTTTATAATTTTTTATAATTATTACCACTAAGTCACCAGGTATTGATAATATTTGAACTACAGTAGCTTTGTGTATGGGTTTTTTTCTGTTTATGTGACCTCCATAATTTTTGTGTTTAACACATGTTGCATATATTTAAACATTCCTTGCAACTGCCAGTCTTGAAATCACCATGTGGTTTAAATTTATTGATCTTTTTTATCCATAAAAGTGCAATTATCAGAAAGAAGCAAAAGTAAAAATTTCTGTAGATTTAAATCACTGCAACATTAGTCCCTCTCCTGAAAACAAACATTATATTTTGGGAATCGTAAAGGCAGAGAGGAAAGAGAAGAAAGAGAAAGAGGAAACAGGAGTACTTGGGAAGATTTTGAGCAATTTGAACTGAAATTAAAAAATTACCGTGTTGTGTAAACCTTTAGAGAATTTGTCACTGAATTCAGTCCCATATTAAACATCTCAGCCCCTCATGCAATGCATAACATAGATGAATAAGAATGAATTCTTGAACAATTAGCAGACAACAACAGTCAGTCAGCTACTGAATTAGCTGATAAGAAATTCAAAGGATATTACTGAGACTTTAATCTCAGATTCCTTTAAGAACCTGAATGCCTGAGCTGAAAGAAGTAAATGCTGCTTTTAAAGAGCTATGGGTTTTAACCCTTTGCAAGGGTTAGGCTCTGTCAGTATTAGGATTCCCTCCCACTGATAAAATAATATTATGGTTTTTTCGCTAGCTTAAGTGTTGCTCTGTAGCTTTGTGAGTTTCTAGGTATTGGCTATGTAGACTTCTGTGTGCAGAAACATTTTTAGGGTAGTGAAAATATTTCTAAAAATACCAATGCAAATAAAAATTTCCGACACACCTCAGATATTACATGCAAGAGTATAAGCAATTGCTGTGGTATGTATGGTGGTATATGGTATGCTATCTATTTTCATGCATATAGGAAGAGGGTGGACATGGAAATACCAAGGATTATCTATTTCTCTTCCTCTTCCTAAATTCCTTTTAAATTGGAAGCCTATGCAATTTGTGAAAATCTAGGAATCTTCAACACTTTATTCCTTAAACAAATGTGGGTAGTCTCTATGTAATGAAATCAACAAATCTTTTACAATGCTTTTTCCTTTCCTTCTCAACTAACTTAGCTTTATCAGCTGACATTTTGGGTGTACCACAAAGTGTGATTTGAAGAATTGTACCCGTTGTGATATTAAATAAGGGAGTGGCAGTGTTTTTCAGTGAAGGATTTATGAATCTTTCTTCTCCTTTCCATATTGCTTTAGAATAGAACTTAAAAGCTGTGAAAATCAGAAGTGCTGAGCAAGCACTAATTTTTTTTCCCTAAAATTTATTCTGTTCCTGAGGCTAATTAATAGAAATACAGTTTTGAATTCAAAACTATCTATACTCACAGAAAATAAATTTTCAGATTGAAAACAGAGTTTGACCTTTGTTGAACTGTTTCCAGAAATGCAGCTTGTAAATGTCAAAGTTTAACTATAAGATTTTGCCTACTAACAGAATATCACAATCAAATTTTTTTAGCCAGTTTGGAATGTTGCTGGTAAACTTAATTTCTTTAGAGGGTACTAAATATTTGCTCTTTGAAAATTCTTTCCCTTGTGAAATGTAATACGAATATTTCTTTTGATAAAACTTTGATACTGGTCTACTCTCTGTATTTAATGGTGCAAGGGTATAATTCCTTCCACAACAAAAAGAACAAAAGAAAAAAAAAAGAAAAAAAAAAAAAAAAAAAAAAGAAGAAGAAGCCATTTTTAAAAATCACTGCTGGGATTAACATTTCTTTCCAGAGAGCTCCTGCATATTGACACTGTTATATAGAAGATATTCCAAGGTACCTGTAGGCCAATGTGTTCAAAGATACTGAAACAATTTTATTAGTCAGGAAAGAAGTATCACAAAAAATATTGAGCAACAGTGCCTCTAAGAGGATTCATATGCAATAGATTTCACCAAAATGTATAGATACTGTGAGCAAATGTCCTATTTGTTGCACAAGGTTACTCTGTCCTACTCAAGCATGTCAAAAGTACATGAAAATTTTTGACTAATGAATCTGCCAATTTTTTTCCTCCAGCAGTAGCTGCAATATATTCTATACACAAAACAGCATTTCCAGTTTGTTTGAAAGGTTTTCTTTGAGAATGATCAATTACTCTGTCACAAATTAGGCCTTTGAATCATGGTAGAAGTTGCAGTGACCAGATTACAATACTGTGAATCCCTTTGCCACAGCACAGCAGTGTACTGAAAGCAGAATAATTCTTGGAAACTCTTTTCCTCCCTCTAGGTTTCTGTTTCAGTATTTTTAAGAATGGTCATGCTTACCATGTCAAAATACAGTCAGTACTAATTACTATGGTTGCAAACTCTAGCTTGACAGGTGGATAGAAAACAACATTCCTTGGTGTGCTGTAGGCTACACAACAATCCTTCTTGTAGGGAATCTATAGAAGGATAGTGAGAAAATTATGCTGACTAAAGTCACTGTTGACCTGGCACCAACTGTGTTTTAAAATGCAAGTAACAGCCTGAAAGCATAATTTATATTTTTCTAATGTACTAGTTTGCTTGTGTACTATTATTTGCATGTAAGTGCTGCAAATAAAAAGCAAAATACCTACTGAGAGAAGATTTTGCAAATGTTACATGGTACATATGCTTATATAATTTGAGACTTAATACCTGTAAGGTATGTGCAATCTCAACTTGCACATAGTTTTACAATTCGGTAAGTGAACAAAGCCACAGCATTTAAGAATGTGCTTAAGATAAAAAGCCACCAAGAAAATAATTATACAAATTTACATATTACCCCCTGTTTAAAATGTTTCTGATAAATGAATTCATGAATATTTACTATGCAGAGCAACTGTACTGCTGTTTGTGAAGGTTGGGTTATCTGCGGTAGTGTGTGTGCCTCATCAGGATATAAAAAAGTAACAAAAGAAATAATAAAGCTATATTAAAGAGTGATCATGTGTTACTTCTGCAAAGCCACCAGTTTTCCTGATCATCAGAACTCCTCACATACTGGATACTGGATCTGTCAGCTTTATAAATATTCATACTTTAGGTACTGGGGGAAATGTCTGAGCCTTGGCTTGTAGAGTTGTTGTCCTATTAACATTTTTCTCCTGTGTGGTTTCCATCTAATTTATGAAATGCAAGACCGGAAAGCTTGATAATGATAATGGTATTTCTTGTTAATTGCAACATGATTGATTATTTGTCTGCTTTTGGCATGACAAAGAAGGATTGTATCTCTACTGTTCTGCTGTAAGCATGATAACAGCATTGCTAGTTTTAATAAAGAAGTTGTCTGGAAAAGAACAAGTCCTTCTTTAGTAAAGAATGTTCAATGGATAGTTAGAGCAAACAATAAACACATTTCATAGAAGGGTAATCAGTATGATTTTGTGTTGGGAGTTTAGTAAGATTTTTTTTCCTCTCCCTTGAAAGTCCAAGCTACAGAAAGCATGGATTTGATGTGACTTGCCTTTTTTTTTTTTTTTCCTATGCTTGTGAAAAGGAATAATAGACATGATAGAAATACACCTGTACAGCTTTTAGAGGAGAGATTTTAATTTCAGATATGTGCTGCTTATATATCTAAAGGCTCTGAGAGTTGGCTGTAGTTGTGTTGGAATGGGATAATGAGATGGGACTATTTTGTTCATATTATCATTTACAGACTCTCTGAATTAGCTCCAGATGCAGAATACCACTTACTAACCCTGACATTAAGCTCCTTTTGTAAAACGTAAGAACTTTGTGATCTCATGTACAATAGTAATACCAATCAAAAATTCTCTGTAAAGTCAATTCCCAGTATGCTTTATAGAAGGTAATTATTGGGCAGAAGATGCATTATGGATGAGAACATAAATAAACCAAACCTGTAATAGCACAGTTTGCTGTTCTACAGACTACATTAGGTGGTCCCACTCCCCAAAGACTAGCCATTCTCACCTCTTGATTCTAAAACTGTCCACATTAGTCACTCTTCTCTGTTTTTCTCTTGTGTTTGTAATGAAGCAAAAAGCCATCTGTGTTTTACACTTTCCATCCTATTTAACTATTGTTGTATTTTCTGTGTCTTTTTATACTGTTGATGAAACTTTTAATCTTTCTTACTGCTTTCACCACTGTTCTCCTAAATCTTGTATTTCAGCAGGAAGTCTTTGACTCTCTATTGACATGCTGGCCTTTAGTTTTCAAAGTAGTTTCAGTGATGATATCCAGCTGATGAAAAATTTTGAGTGTTCGGTGCTTTTATCTCTTGGTCTTATCAGTTTGTCATTGAAGGCACCTTATGAATGATCTTGTCTTGATTTGGTTTTATCAAGCTATAATTTGCAGAGATATTTGGGTGTCAATATAAGGGAGCATCCAGGAATAGATCTACAAAAGTGTATCATACCACTCAAAAGCTTGTTTGGGAGCCTGATGTCTGTGCAGTATACCTTTTATTGTGTCTGAGCTATTTATGCCTCTCTCCATGCAGTTATCTGCTGAAGAGAAAAACTCAAAGACAGCAGCATCCTTAGTGAAACTGCACTGAGTTTGTTGGTAGGAAATAACTGAAATGTCACAGACATGTTCTTCTGCTAGAGGATTCACCTCCTTGAACTAAGCACTTTAGCCCCATCTTTCAATACATGGATAGAGAAGAAGATGCATTCTTCTCTTTCTTTTTCAGTAGTCAAATTGTCAGAGCATGTGAATTCCTCTCTCTGTCAAGCTCTGTTGTCCATATATTGGTGATTGGAGTACTTATTTGAAGAAGGAAGGTGAGGGTTTCACTGGCTGCTTTAAATCACAGAATTGTAGATTAGGTTATATTGGGTAAACTGATCTAGGTCTTGGGCAATTGCAAAAATTATGTTGAGTACATATCTACATAGATAAGTGATTAAGTATTTTCCAGAATTTAGAGCTGCATAAGGTATGGCAGGATCCCTTATCTGGCTATCCTTTGAAATTCCTGATATTTTATATTTTTATGATGGTGATATATGAAACTTGTTTTGGAAAGCATATATATATATGTAGTTTGGCAAGATTTTTCTTTATTGCAGAATATATTTGGTCATGGAAATGAGATTTTCTTCTACAAATCTGTTGCTATTCTTCAGGAAATTAGAGTAAATATAGACAAGTCTTTAATTCTGAGGTAATTCACTGAATTTTACAATTTGCAGATAGCATAATAAAAATCTTAAGTCAGTGTAATACCAACATCAATTATTATCATTATCAAATATATTATCGAAGAATAATGTTACCTCAAGACATGGTCATATTTCATACTGATCAAGGACATGTTGGGTTTTTGTTGTTTTTGTGGGAACAGAAGCCCTAAGTGTTGGAATTTGCTGTATATCATTGACAACTTTATGAGTAGTAAACTCCATCCAATTTTCATGTACTTGAACTCACTGAGGTACATTCTTCAAAGAATTGATCATTTTGTTCCAAAACTTCAGCTGCATGAGATACAACTGATATGTCATGTAGCTGTTTATATATTCAGAGGTAAATAAACATGCTGGAGAAATGAGTCTATGAGCAAACTCAGGAAGTCCAATGATTTTCAAACCAAGTCCTGCAACTGGGGAAGATGAACCCCATGCACCGGGAGAGGCTCTGTACTGACCATTTGAAAGGTAGCTCTGTAGAGAAAAACCTGGGAGTCCTGGCAGACAAGCTGAACATGAACCACCAACATACCCTTGTGGTAAAGGTGGCCAAAAGCCTGCTTATCTTTACGCACGACATTGTCAGTGGGTTGAGGGAGATGATCCTTCCTTCTGCTCACTACTGGTGAGGCACATCTGGAGTGCTGTGTCCAGGTCTGTAGTCCCCAGTACAGGGAGGTATGTATGCACTGAAGTGAGAGCAGAAAAGTACAGCAGAGATGATAAGCAGGTTGAGAGCATCTGTCACGTGAGGAGAGGCTGAGAGAGCTCAAATGGTTTAGCCTGGAGAAAAGATGGCTCAGGAGTACCTTAGCAAACTGTGTGATTACCTGATTAGAGGAAGGGAAGATGACAGACCCAGACTCTTCTCAGTGGTATCCTATGAAAGGACAGAGACAGTGGGAATTAATTGAATGACAGGAAATCCTAGTGAAACACAAGAAACTTTTATTGTGAGAGTGACCAAACACTGGAATCATTTAATCAAAGACTGTAGAGCCTTCATCCTTGGAGATATTCAAAACCTGACTGGACATGACCCTGAACAACCTGCAGTAGGTGACTATTCTCTGAGCAGGTGGCTTAGACTGTATGACCTGCAGAGGTGTCTACCTACTTTAGCAATTCTGTGATTCTGTGAATGTATCCACTGCAGTTGTTGCCTGGGCTGACAGTTCTTTAAACTTTACATCTTTAAAAATTTGTTTGCTGGCTGAGAGGAAACTAACTGAGTGGGAATGAGCTCAAGCCTGTTTTACAGGTCCCTCTGACTCAAAGTTTCAAACTGAGAACTAAAGAGTAGCAGTTAACTTTGGACTGTGAGAGGATTGAGGTGCAACCCAAATGGATGTGGGTATTTTTATGTCAATTGAGTGCATACTGTCTCAGTGTTTAATCCTGGATAATATTAACTTCCATTCTGTATTTTTCTACATTTTGTTGACTGTTCTATCTTAACTGTAAGTTTTGAAAGGCAAACAATGTTTCCTGTTGTAGAATGCTTTGCATTTTCAGACCTCAGTCTTTTTTTTCTGTTTTCTCATCTGATCCAGATGGTCATTAGTATGTTCAGGCTTCTACTTTTCTATGTAATTATGAGGCTACTTATGTAGCCGGTGTGTAAATTCATATATATGTCCAGCAATTTGGATGTCCTTTGGGTGTATAAGAATTTTAAATACTAGGTTTTGGTTTCCAAGTGACTCCTGCCAATGTAACAATTAGTAGTAGCTGTAAGATTATACCAGTATGTTTCTTTGAAAAACCAAAAAATACTAAGACTCCCCCCGAAAACAACACCCCCCCCCCGGAAACCAAACTGATCAATCCAAAAAAGCCCAAACCCATGTCATAACAAAGTTTGTTTTACCGTAGCTAATGGTTGAAAATCTCTGCAATTTACAGAGACTCAAAATCCTGCATTTACAGAATGTAGAAAGGAATGTTGTGCTTCTGTAATAATGTATGATTCACCATGGTGGGGTGTTTTTTTTATTGCTCTTCTATGTCTCAGGTCTCACGCATATGCAGACATATGCACAAAGATTCAGATCAGGAGTACTAGCACAACTACTAAACATGCTGCAACATGCATACAGTTACAAGAGTAACTTGGTATGCCTGTCTTGCAATTATCTGATTGTGCTTCTTCAGCAGTTAAGTCAATTCACCAGCATCGGACCCTTGGGTAAGATTGACAGCTTCGGGACCCATGTATAAAATTGAAATGTTTGCTTCTACTAACAGGGATTGGTGCTTTTGGCCTGTTTCCCCCACATCAGGCTTTCAGGCTTCTCTCAGCAGAAGTTATGTCTAGAGGGCAACATTTTGATTTCATGTAATTGTGAGAAGTTATATCTTGAAAAATAAAATGTTTTGAGATTCACAATTGGTAGGTGTGAATTTGTCCTTTTCCACACACAGGCTCTAAAGCAAGATGTGGGTAATCTTTCTACTAGAGGATAGTCAAAATTTGACTAATATTCATATATCCTGTGTATATGTACACATAATTGTTGGCAAACAGTGTTTCTAAACCACAATGAAAATAGAAAGAAAAAGACAAAAAGAAAAAGGGAACTTCTCCTTAGTTAAGATTTTCCAATTAATATTACCATTTTACGATAAGGGATTATGCCTAGTCCTCAGGCTTGATGCCAGTAAGAATATTTCCATGTCAGTAGACTTCAGGACTAATTTGCTGTGATTACCAGGGAATTACTTTGTCAGCCTTCCTGTTCACTTTTACAAGGACAGACTTGTTAATTCCAACTCATTTACTTTATGTGGAATGAAAGGTGAATTCAACAAAAGTGGTCATAAGCCTCAAGCTTTTACTAGTAACAGTTGATGTTAGTTCAACATACTGTACTCATAGAATAAAACATCAAACTGTGCTTTAAAAATGTCAGGATGCTTAATTCATCAAACAAAGGCACTATTGCACTGCAGCAAAGGAAATGCTTATAGCCAAGTGAACACTGGGTTTCTCAGCCAAGAGGTACAGCAGAAACATTAAATCAGAAGGTTGTCTTAACAAAGTGTCTTCTACAGACATCAACACAGTAAGACAGAGTGCTCCCTTAGAATTTTGAAGGCAGTGGTACACAGGCAGAGCAACCAACTCATGATGTATGTTTCAGATTAAAAACAGAGGTTATGAAGCAGAGAAAACATGTAAGAGCACAGATTAGTTTCTGCCATGTTTAGAATTACGTGTGACAGGAGAAATTCAGGCTGAAACGGAGATGAATTATTTTTTGAGTTGTCAGCTCCTTTTAAATTGACTGTAATTATTCATCTAAGTAGCTCTTTTCTTTAAAATGGTGATACTTTGCAGTACTGATATTTTTTATCTTCTGATTATCACTTTCGATGCTTTGTAATTAATCGTTTTTAAAAAGAAACCCCCTACTTTTCATGTTTAAACAATTTACAGCTCAGTTATATATATATACTATGCGGATGTTAGTAGAATGTATTTTATATAATTAATATATTATTTGTGTGATCTGGAATATATATTTTGAACTGGATTTAGAACTTCAGTGGTCACTTACCTACTTCAAATACTGAGACAGAGACTTGGAGAAGGAGAAAAAAGTGTATTCAGTTTAGTGCTTAGCTTTTGAAAGTGGTTGCTATCAGTGGTATATTTCCCCCATACTAAAATGCATAAAAAAAGACCCATGCTTTATAATTGCAATAGTGATCACTTGAATTGACAAATTAATCACATATTTGAGCATTAACACAGAAATCATGAAAGCTCTTATTTTCAAAGTTGAATTTTAGTAAAAATTGATGACTGTAAATAAAAAAATTGGCATTTAAAATTAGACTAAAATATTGGTTTGGTGCCATATTTTTATTTTTATTACTATTGCAGCCTTCAAAAAGTCTGTGTATAATCATGAACATAATCCAGGTTTTCATAGAAATCTAATTTGCAGCAGAATTTATTCATCTGTGTTTTGTTTAGCTGAGGTTAAAGTTAAACCTATGTGCAGTTTGTGTTTGTTATGAAGGAATACATCTCAGTAAAAAAAAAAATCATCTTTGTATAGGTTTTGGGGTTTTAGTTTTGTTTGTTTAGGCAATATAAAAATTGCTCTATCTCTGAAATGATTTTATTTTGTTTTCTTGAAAGTTGTCATCATATGGTCATAGAAATATAGAATAGTTTGAGCTGAAAGAGACAATTAAAGGTCATTCAGGGCAGCCACCCTTCAGTGACTGGAGACATCTTCCACTAGATCAGGTTCCTCAGAGCCTCATTCAACCTGACCTTGAATGTTCTCAGGGATGGAGTATCTGCCACCTCTCTGGGCAACTTTTTCCCATGTTTCACCACATTCATTGTGAAAAACATCTTCCTTTGTACTGATTTCAGCTGGGACAGAGTTAATTTTCTTCTTAGTAGCTGATACAGTGCTATTTTGGATTTAGTGTGAGAATAATGTTGATAACACGCTGTTTTAGTTTTTGCTGGTCAGTGCTTACTCTAAGTCAAGAACTTTCCAGGTTTCCATGCTCTGCCAGTGAACAGGTGCACAAGAAGCTGGGAGGGAATATGGCCAGGACACTTGACACAAACTGGCCAAAGGAATATTCCATGCTATAGAATGTCATGCTCAGTATTCAAACTGGTGAAGTTGTCCAGGAGAGACTGCTGCCCAGGGATGGTCTGGGTATCGGTCAATGCGTGGTGAGCAACTGCATTGTTTGTCACTTGTTTTTCTTGGGTTTTATTCCTCTTTCTCTTGCATTATTATTATTAATATTAGTAGTAGTATTATCACCAGGGGGAGAATGGGGAAAGGGGGAGTGAGCAAGTGGCTGAGTGGTACTTAGGTGTCAACTGAGGTTAAACCACAACATCCGTCTATCTAATCTAAATATGTGATGCACACTGAGGGGAAAAAAAACAAATAGGAATCTTCATTCTGAAGCAAGTGGTGGTGAGCTATACCAACAGAAAAGCTGGGAAAAGATTTTGTGTTTATTTCAGTTGTTATGCTGGAATAAGTTGAGAGAATATAGCAAGAAGTTCAGAAGGGTAATGGCAATAGTTTTTTCCTTGTGAATCCTTGATGGATTGTTTAAAAAAGCCTATTAAAATGGCAGACAAGCCATTTCATGAGGCAACTAAAAGCCTTCCTGAAAGCATGGCCAACTTAAAGCAATTTGTTCATTGTGTTGTCCAGTCAAACCTCAAGCATATCCCATGATGGAGATTTCACAACCTGTACATTAACATGTTCCAATATTTGACTCCCCCTGTTACTTATTTTTTTCTAATATCCAATTGAAATTTCCCTTTCTGCATGTTCTGGCTTTACTTCTTGTTTTTTTTTGTGTGTGCATCTTCTAAAAGAATCTGTCTCTATTTTCTCCATATTCCCTGTTGCACAGTTGCAGCATCTCACCCTTAAGGGGAAGGGTGCACCCAAGATTCATAGATGTCTATGGTCAAAAAGAATGACAAAGTCAGAGGATCTGCAAAAGCTTGCCCCCCATATCTTCCAGGCTTTTACGGTAGTTGAAGGGTGCAACACGATCTCCTCCTGATCTTCACTTTTTAAGGCCAGATTAACCAAGGTCTTAAGTCTCTCCTCTTGTATCACATGCTTTGGTACCTTAATCATCTTGGTGTCTCTTCTGAGACAAAAAAGTAAAAGAGTATCTATCTTGTACTAAGGAACCAGAAATCAAGCTTTTCTGAGTAGCAGAAATGATTACTTTTCTCTACCTGCTATTGATGCTTTTAGTGGTAAAGACAGGTATATGGCTGGCCCTCCTTGCTGCAAGAGTATACTGATGCTCTGGCTCAACTTGTCTAGCAAGATCCAACCCTCTCGATCCTTTACCTACAGAATTAAATGAATACATCTTAAAAATAAAGTGGAAGCTAAATATTCTGTTTTAAGTAGAAATTGAATTTTATAGCTGAAAGCAACTGCTTGCATAACTGTATGAGGACAGAAAATTTCTATCCTGTTAAACACAGGATTAATATGACCCTATCTGCAGTAATGTGTGCATGACTAATAATCTATGATTAGGAAATGTAACTAAAGTTGTAGAAATCACAGAAAGAAATAGAAGTATGAACAAAGGAGTACAAAACATGTCTAAGAGCAGGAGAAATAAGAGATCTGTAAAAAACAGAGAAAAAGATGTTGCTAGTTGCAAGTGTTTGAATTGCAGGGATTGTAGGGGCATCTTTATGTAATTGCGTTCTATATTAATTATCTTTTACCATTAGGTGGTAGTATAATAGCAGATATACTAAAAATAATTAAAATAAATGTGTTTACTTCATAAATTTAAGTTATATAAAATATAAATTGTGTTGTTAGTGTTTTTACTTTCATATGTTGATATTTGCAACGCTATTAGTAATACCACCTATATTGGTGCTTGACTATTCTCTTAAAATCCTTTGTAATAAAAGCATATTTCAGCAAATGATAGATGAGAGGGAAGATTATAGAGTTTTAATAACTCCAAAGTAATCTGAATAGGGATCTTATAATACCCTGGGCATAAGTGTGCGTATACTGGCTCTACTGTGAGCAGTGTGAGCATATGCAATTCCTGAAGGTCAGAAGAAAGTACTGGCATAAGAAAGCCTCAACAGGAGGTGGATGAGCATGTTTTCAATAAAGAATTCTCATATCATAGGAAAGTCTCTAGAAAACTAGTTATAAATTCCTAGCTTATATCTTACCTCTGCTATCTGTTTATATCAATCTTCATGAAAGACCTAGCCTGCTAATGTTTTCTTTATAGTGTGATTTGAATTACATAAAGTCTGAATAAAGTGTTTCTAGTTTTGCTTTGGCCCCAGGAGCTGGTAAAGAATACTCGTTTTCTTTTTTACTGAATGGAAATAATATAATGACATTGTATTTGTCTTATTCTAATGTTATATTTAGCATTCACCTACAATAGAGACACTTATGAGATTGGAGTAATACTTTTTTCCTTTTGGATTTAATCTTCTGTGCTACTTTTGACTTCAGACTGGATAGATTCTTTTCATTGTAATTTTTTTTTTTTTTGCAAGCTCCCCACTCTGCCTCATGCCCATAAAATATTGTAGATTTGGAATGAATTCTTTATATTTGCTTATCTCTCTTTTGTTGTCCAAGAAAAAGGTGCATTTAAAATGTTAAATCTGTGGCTCAGTTTTGTTATAATCTTGGTTATTTATCATCTCAGATCTGCACACAGGTCATCTATTTTTAACTTCAGAAGACCTTTTTGTGATTTGTTATAATGTAGTTTTGGATTCTCTTCACATACTTTTTATATTATTCCCGGCTTCAAGTGGTGTTTTATATCTGAGTACAATTAGTGGATGTTCTGGAACATAGCAGTATGGTTTTGAGTTGATTATTAGTGCTTCGGTGATGAATCATGTTTTCTGTAGCAATGTACCCATCTTGTCTGATTTTAGTAAACAGACTATACTATCTTGTTTGTTTTGCCCTGTTTTTCTAATGTACACCCCCCCTTCCCCCTTAAGCAGTTTATTCTCTTTACTCATTTGTTTGCTTTATTTTAGTCGCTTGTGAAATGCAGGAGCATATCCTAAATATATTTTCATTCTTATGAAGGTTTTGGGAGTCCTTACTTGACTCAGATTATTGCTTTCTGATCCACAGTTTGAATCTGAGATGTGAAGTTGAAATGATTATTTTTACTTGGTAACAAAGACAAATCAATGTCTTAAGATATGCCTGTCATGGGAAACTCAGCTGCATCATGTTCTCTGTGTATCTTGGAATATATTGAAAAGAGCAAGGCTTTCTACATCCATAAGAGAAGATTCAGGGATCAGCAAGCTTCTCAGGCATATACTAACCTTATGGATTAACTGCATAATGGTTAGCTCCACAAAAAATGTTCAATAAAAATAGAACTACCAGATTGAATTCAGAACTCTAGCTGAAAATCTTTTTGTCATGTTGTCTATTTGAAGAGAGTAAACAAACAAATTAAGAAAAAGCCCAGCAGTTGTTATTAGAGGTATACTAGTAAATATTTTTCTGAATAAATGGAAAATGGATATCATGGAAAAAAAATCAAAGAATTTCTCAAAAAGTATAAAAAAAAATGTAGTTCTTGTTGAACAACCAGAGACCCTTTGCTTGATATTGTACAGTAATAGGCTGATAAAGATGGAAATGTGTGAAAAAAGATGGCACTGTCATAGAGGCAAGATCATGTTGTGTAGCATCTTTTTTTTTTTTTATGCATGAGTTTACATAGTTATATCAGCATAATTTTCACACCTATCCATGCTAATATGCATTATTTAACTTCCCTGGGGTGCTTTGTTGGTTTTTTTCTTCTTCTAGTGTAGTTGCCGATTATTTATCTATACTGTTGCTAATCTAAGTATTTTTGAGTATACCTTAAGTTTTTAACTGGAATGATGCAGTCTTTATTCCAAGATAAAATCAGTTGGTTTTGAAATTAAGGAGTTATGTTATTCCAGAATACGTTCAGAAATAACTTATGCATGCACTTTCATTTCTGTTCTGTGTGAACTGATCTGTTGCCAGAATTTGACATGGCAGATCTAGTATTTCTTGTCAGCTTGTCTAATCTCATCTAGTATGTTTCCTACCTTGAAAGTCTTGAACTAGTTGCACTACCTCAATCACTTCCAACATCAGTATCTGATACCATTTCATTAACATTCATTAAAAATTTTGCTGCTTCTTGATTCAGGCTTTTATTCTTCATGCTTTCTAAAAAGTAGAGCTATGCTTTGCAGAATCTACAAAAATATGTAAAAATATTTGCTCAGTGAAGTTTGCTGAATTCCTATGGGTTTTTTTCAGAATGGTCAAAAACATACTCCCACTCCACCCCTAACCTGAATCTATATACTCAAAAGTTGGAAGTACCTGTATGAAAACATTTTGCAAGCCATAAAATGTTTCTCTTATTCAAATTATACTGTATGAGTACTGCTTTACAGGATATTTCACCAATACAATTTTAAAAGATCATTTTCATCAGGCCACATGATAGAATTAAAATCTATTTAAATCCAATTTGCTTAACCACATAATAAACTTTAATACATACTCTTAATTAATCTGACCTGTTATCTCTTCTTTAACAAATATACCTTTATAACAGTCAGCTAGGGATTTTATATGTTGCTTTGCAGTTTTTGCCTTGCCCCACATAGTAAAGTTAAAATGTTTTCATGCAAAAATAATAGACTTTTCCCACTGGAATTCTATTTTGATCTATGTCCTTTGGAAGATGATTGTAGTTGGATGATTTAGAAATTAGTATTTTGCTTGCTGCAGGCTGATTTAAAGTTTAACATTATTGGTAGAATGTGTGCAACAAACTCCTTACTCTCATATTTCTTCCTGCTTTGTGGCTAATCAAATTGTCTTTAAGGGTAAAGCAATCATGATTTACATACTCTTTTTTCCCTACATTACTATATTTAAGCTAGGCAAAATATGGTGGGTTTTTTTTTTCTCCTCCTTAAATGAAAATGAACTTTTTATAAAGGCAGAATCCTGAGAATAATATATGCAAGATGAACTGAGATAAAATTTTCAAAATGCATTCAGAGTGGAACAAACAAGGCTGTGCCATTTTGTAGTACAGCATTTTGCTCAGAGAGATTGCAGAGTATCCCTCCTTGGAGACATTCAAAAGCCATGTGGACATCTTTCTGGACAATGAGCTCCAGATGGCCCTGCTTGAGCAGGGGGATAAGACAAGATGAACTCCAGAGGTCCTTCCAACCTTAGCAAACCTCTGATTCTGTGATTTTGGCAGTTCTTTGATCATGACTAGGTGGCAGGTTGTTTCTTCATATCACCCATCTGTCATACTGAGTGGGGAAAGAATCAGTTTCATATTGAGTTTGTATTGATATATGTGTGTTGTTATACTTTGTATAATTTAATGCAAAGGAGTCGTGTAAACAAGGGAAAGACAGTAGATTCATAAAGCCAAAATGCTAAAGAGGTATCTTAAATTTTCTTACTATCTTATATTTGTAACAACACTCTTGGTAAAAATTTTGACTATGATCTGATGATGAATATCTTTGGAAACAATTAATCACTCTTACAACACAGCACATCACAACATCATCAACATGGCTGTAACAGCTAGGTCAGTACCCAATAGTAGTTACTTTGGCCTTAAACTATGTCATTTGCAAAGCAAAGAGATCACTCACCCAAAGGGACTTTAAAACACATCTGCCTCTGCTCCCTTTTCACTGTTTTAAATACAAGCATTTGGCATATCCGTGGCCTTTAGTTTCACTTCTGGGCACCTATTGCTTTAAATCTTCCAGTTGGTGGGTTTTTTTCCCCCAGCGTTGTGCGTGGGAGTGCAATATGTCATCTCTCACTTTTAGGAAGTAGTACACACCTTAGACAAAGTGATGCTGAGCATTATTGCAGGAATGTGATGGGGATATGATTCTCAAAGGGAATCTCACCTACTTAGAGGGGAAGCACCTCCTAAACTTAGAAGGAAGCAGCATATTCTAGGAGTTGATTCCCTCTCTGATGGTTTTTCTTTTGAGGGGAGCGTGGTGGTGCCCCTGCCTTTCCCAGAATCACAGAATATGCTAAGTTGGAAGGAACCCACAAGGATCCTCAAGTCCAAATCTTAGGCTTGCACAGGACCATCCCCAAAAGTCATATCATATGCCTGAGAATATTGAATTCTTGAACTCTGTCAGGTTTGGTGCTGTGACCACTTCCCTGGGGAGCCTGCTCCAGGACCCAACCACTCTCTGGGTGAAGAACCTTTTCCTGATATCTAACCTAAACTTCCCCTGACACAACTTAAGGCCATTGTGTCAGATCCTGTCTCTGGTCACCAAAGAGATCAGTGCCTGCCCCTTCTCTTCCCCTCACAAGGAAGTTGTAGACTACAATGAGTCTCCTCTTCTCCAGGCTGAACAGATCAAGTGACCTCAGCTGTTCCTCATGAGGCTTCCCCTTAAGGCCCTTCACTATCTTTGTTACCCTCCTTTGGATGCTCTCTAATAGCTGATCATCTTTCTTATATTTTGTCCCCCAAAACTGCACACAATATTCAAAGTGAGTCCCACCAGTGCAGAGCAGAAAGGGACAATCCTCTTCCTTGAGCAGCTGGTGATGCTTTTCATGATGCCCCCCAGGACACAGCCCTCCTGGCTGCCAGGGCACTGCCGACTCATACTCAACTTACCATTGATCAGGACCCCCAGGACCCTTTCTGTGGCATTGCTCTCCAGCATCTCATTCCCCAGTCTGCACAAACATCTGGGGTTGCCCCATCCCAGGTGCAGAATCTGACACTTTCCCTTGTTGAGCTTCATATGTTGGTGGTTGCTCAGTGTCCCTTCCAGTGCTGCGTCCGAGTAATTTATGAAGTTGAAGAGCACAGGCCCTGCAGAACCCCACTAGTGACAGGTCACTGGTTTAATCTATAAATATTTTCTGAATTCTTAATACTTATTTATGTGGCACAGGTTACAACACTTGTCTTCATTCTCTCTTTAGTCACCATGGTGGCCACTGATGTTCGAGGGGTGTCCATACAAAGAACTGAGAGACAGATTAGCCGTTACATAGAATCATATACTAATAATTTCTCCTGATAATATTGATCATTAGGGAGAACTGTGTTAAAACTAAAAATTACTTCAGTTTCAGGTAAATTTTATCTGAAGTCACACAATATTTCAGTTGCTTCTGGGGAGAATACATGTAGCTATCTTATTGAAGATAAGAACCTATATAATTTTTAATTCAATATTTTAGAAGTGTTACAGGTAGTGTATAATGTAATGTTTCTAAGTCTAAACTATCTTTTGCTGTTTTGTGTTTAAAACTGAAATTTAAATTCTGGATACAGATAAATGTTATCTTTTTTTTTCCCCCACCCTTTATAATCATATTGTTTTGCATCCTGTTGTTAAGAAAGATAGTAAAACTTCAGCCATTTAGTAATAAAGTAGAAAGGGAATAGAAATAGAAAAAAAATAAGGGATCCAGGAGTCAAGAAACAGCCCTGAAAAAACCCCACTGCTTTATAACAAAATAAATTATACATAGTGTGCTATTGTACATTATGAATTGTTTCAATTTGAAATGCTTTCTTGTGGATGAAGCAATTCATTACACAAACCCCATGAATTTATGTCTCACTTCATGAGTCACTTCACACCAATTTAAAGTCACTAAGTTTCCACTGGCCTTTGTGGAATTATTCTGTGTGCATAAATGTAAATGAGGATACAATCAGGCCCTGTGACTGAGTCTTGGTCTTGCAGAGTGAAGCTATCTGCAAACTCAAGAATTCAAGGGTAACAGTTATTATCTACTGTAGCTGCAGTTCTTTAATGTCTCAGGTTTCAATAGGAAAAGATCAAAGAATCATTGCACTATAGTCTGGTAAACTTGAAGGTACAGCAGTTATCGCAATCTGTCAGCAGGATCCCACTAAAACTGTTTTAAAAGGCTGAATAATGATTCTTCTGTCCAGTTCTGTGAAGGCTTTTATACAAAAAACCCAATGATTATAGAAAAAAACTATTACCTAGTTTATTTACTGAAAAAGACTGTCCATGAAGGCTTTTGGCTGAATTCTTTGTGTAACACTTAACACAGTGTTCTGTGTAATTCTATGTGAAAACAAAGTAATACACTAATATTACTACTGCATATTATAAAGGGATAGCACTGGTTCTGTATACTATTCACACTAAATGTGATTTGGCATCCCTAGTCCTAAGGTTTTTGGTTTTTTTTCCCCAGTTCTTTTAATATAGATGTTTGATGTGATTATTATTATTTTGAAAAATTTCTTCTCCCTTTTCTTTTGCTGTAAGGATTCACACTAGGACAATGCTAATAATTAGAAGATGAGAAATAAACTTTGCCTGGACAGATTGAGAGACTCTTGATGAATCAGAACCTGCTTTTTATAAATATAATCCTCGTGTTATGAGCGCCTTTGCTAGTGCAAATCAGTAGAAAAAATTTCCATCTCTGTTCATGATCCACTCTTCACTGGTTTATCCTTCTTATTTTCTGGATCTGCTTTCTAAAAATGCCACAGGGCCCAGATAAAATGAAACAATTTATTTATTAATTTTTCTTCTCTGACTGAATTTCTGGCACCCAATTTCTGGTTTTAATTTTAAATGTCTGTGTGTCACTTTGAGCATGCAACATAAAGAAACAAATATATATTTCTTCATGGGCTGAGAAATTCAGAATCTCAACAGCTGTCTTTGGTATAAACTTCAAGCTTTTTCGCTCTGGGTCAGAGGAGTCAGCAAAAATGAGGTTAAGTCAGTCCCTTCATACTTATGAGGTTTAGAGAGTATGTTTGTGTGACTCTGAAGGGAGTTAAGTGCTATTATGAGAAATAGATGCAAGATGCTGCATTAGTTGCAGATGTTTATATGCTAACCGAACAGAAAAAGCTTGAAAATATATTGACAGGCCTCAATTGTAGAAAAATTCATGAAGTCCTATCCAGTAATTTTCATGGTTTAAAATGTTTTTATATTTTTTATTAATAATAAACTTCTGAGTGCCTGATCTATCTGATCTAGAAATTTTTTTTTTCCTACTCCATTCTTTGCATCAATTGCCAGTTGTTGGTTGTATATTTTTCCATGGAGGTTGTAGGCTTTTTGAAATCAATATATTTAATACAAAAATCAGCAGAAAAACACATTGAGGCAATAAGAAGTGTGTGTGTGTGTTTATGTTTATATATATGCAATACTTGTATGTATATGTATATATTTTGCAGAAAAAAAAAGGCTGCTCATGTGATGAATCTGTCAACTGTGAGCTTCCTACAAAGCAACTGAGATGTGAGGAAGGCTTGAAATATAATTTTCAGAATTCTGTTTAAACACTAAAATGGCTGTGTTCTCATCTACATTTTTTTATTTATAGAGGTTCCAACTGACTGTTTTTTGGTGAGTCATCATGCTACCCAGGAAAGATGTGCTCTGGAGTGTAATTAACCTTAGTGATGTGACTATGGTGAACATCTGGAAGAATATAGCCTTTGACACTAATGGGAAAGAATCTACCCTGTGTTCAAGCATGTAACTCCTGATCTGTATTGGAGGAAGCGTGTTTTCTGTAGACAAGAAGAAATCAAAATAAGGCACTGGTATCAAAAGTAGAGGTTTGGAGAATATACTTGTAGATTAACTAATGTGATAATATTTTCTCTAAAAGTGAATTTAAATGATAGTAAGGTACCATGACTTTGGATAAAAAAATCTGGTTTTGTTAGATAGTTGACTGTCCGTTATAGAATCAAATTCATGAGATTAAAAAATAATACTAGTAAAAAACCGTAAAACAACATTTTAAAGATACGCCAATAAAACTAGAGCAAAAACAAACCATCAGCTGAAATTAGTTTCATTAATATCAAAAAGAAAGATCTCCATAGTTAAGGCTTTTTTTTTTTGAGTATATTTTCTCTGTTTTTTTCAACATCTTTCAAAATGAAAAGTTCTGTCTGTAGTTAATCAGTTAAATCTACAGAGAAAATAATTGCCTCAGATTATGAGAGCTTCAGTTTCTAGTTATAGAAAAAGTGCTAAATAACAGTTCACATCCTCTGTCAATATTCTGTGGGACAGTAAGTCACAAGCAGATTTCACTGACATCTCAGTGAGAAACATTGCATAGGCTATGAAGTTTCCCAGATTTCTGTGGGGATTCTTTACAGTAAGTGTTGACTTTTTATTGACAATCACATCAAATGAATAATGGAAATGTAAACCTGCAGAGGGAAAAATGAGACTGTTTTTGAAATTCAGTGTTACCTAGTCTAGATAACAAATAAGTTTTGGAATTCAGATCTAAGAAAAGAAAAATTTCTACCTTTTCATGGTGATTTTACATATTTACCACTAGTATAATTTCTGTGGCTGCTGATTACCATCAAGTGGGGTTTTGTCCCCAGCTTTTCCTGACAACTTACTGTTGTCTTTCCTGGTCCCACTTGGAAAAAAACAACAACAACAACAAAATAAACAACAAAAACCAAACAGCAAAAAGATTGTTGGCTTGTAAGTTCACAAGTTAACAATTTGAGACCAGTGTTGTGTAAGTTCAGAGTACAAGGGTAATGCCCTTCAAACAGAAGGGACATGCTGTGCAGGAAGGGTAGCATTTGTTAAAAAGTTGAGGTAACATCTACTTGCTGCTATGTAATGACATGTTAGATGAAAAAACTTCCTATTTCCTTTGCCTCTTTCCTTCACCACCCTCTTTCTCTCTGGAGACCCTGGGTGAACAAACATGGCACAACATGGTGTTGTTCCTGCTGTGTACATGGTTTACCTCTTGCCCTGGAGTCTATTAACTCCTGATAATGACAAGCACAAGTGGAAGCTGGTGATTGACGATACTCAGCACCTGCCCCATCTGCTAGGCAGATGGTTGCACATATGAATTTATTACTGCATTGATAAAGGACCTGCTCTGTAGATAGGGATTTGCAGATGACAAGGTGGGGAAGAGGTGAAGGGACAACATCTGCACCATGACATACCGGTGTGGTTTTTACGTTTTTGTCATGCCCCCACAATCCCTCTGGTGCTCTGTTAATGTGGTATATTGTGTCTATTTTTTAGCACTGTGGGGTTTTTACTTTTGTTTTTTTCTTCTCTTTTTCCTTTTTAATTTTATTTTCCTGCACAATAATGTGCTTTAGCTCCTTAATAGGCTGCCTAAAGTTAAAAAAGCAGTATTTCCTGCTTGTTTTTACTTTATTTCCTTCCTTTCTTTTGAGGAATGGAGAAAAATCTGAATATTGAAAGTTGCTGGCACCTTTTTACATTTTATGTTACTTTTGAGATATGTAGATATTGTTTACAGAGAAAGGAAGGAAGAAAACTTGGCAGAGGGGCTCAGGGCATGCCATAGAGAGTAAATGAAGCATTGTTTTTACACCATGGGACAATCGTTGAGCTGCTGGATCTGCATCTTAGTGGAACATTGCAAAACAGGCACAGTAGGGGGTAAGAAACTAAGCTTTATACAACTCTAAATGATTTACTGACATGCAAAGCTGATGCTATGCCCATTAATGAGATGTTTGCTATTTAAAATTCCTTCCTTTTATGAAGTTATGCCTTTGTGCACAGATATCTATGTTTTGTCCTCTTATTTACAGTTTGTTTGCTGAACTAAATTGAGAAACCCGTATTTATAGTTCCCATAAAGTTTCTAAAGCATAATTACTGTATTACAAAGAAAAATATTAAGAATGCAATTTTCATATAGGTTGGTTTTATGGCTAAGATTTTTCATAACATTTATTTATATTTTCCTCATTTCTAAAATTACCCAGACACAGGGGTTAGTCTTTTATTTTTGTGCTGCTCATTTTAAAAAGTTTATGGATTATCATAGTTTGGCTTGCCAGATAACAGAATAGTGTCAAAATACAAAAATCAGATAAAATGAGAAATGAACTTGCTAAATAGATAGTAATGATTATTCAATAACAACTCTTTACCTATGACCCAGCCTGGCATTTTTGTCTATTAAAAAAAAAAAAAGAAGGAATTTGCAGATTGTAAATTGGCTTTAAAATATATATGTACACACACACACACACACACACACACATATATATATATATAAATTTATAAAGTATCACTGGAAAAGTGCAGAGTTTGAGATATATCCTGTTTAATGACTCAGATGTAAAATCTGAAATTCAATAGGATTATAATATAGTTTATGAAAGTAATAAAGGTACTGTGGTCTTATGAAAGACAAAGGCTATTTTATTTATATTTATTTTAATGTTTCCTGGTAAATTAACCATGGTATAGTCAAAGTTTTTCTTCTAATTACTGAACAAATATACTGAAACTCTACCAAAGGTCCAGTATGCTTCTCTGGTTCTAGATATGCTTCAGCATTTATTCATCTGGCAGGGTGAGTTATTGATCTATCACACTAAAAAATCATGCAGCAAGACAATATTTGTGCTGTTTCATTAAAGTGATATTGCCCTAAGTATGTAGACATACATCTGGTGATTAATGCTTTTCAAATTAGTTGGGGAATGTTGATCACATTCAGTGATCTTATATGATGCCATGCATATTTAAATTAGGAGTCACTGTAGGATATGCTGCTCTATTAGCATAAGGGAATTTTTAGTGTTTTGGATTGATCTTTACAAGGACACCATGCACCTAGAAATACTTATAGAAATGTATATAATGTGATACCTATTGTGAGGGAATAGATTCTTTCACAAGAAGCTAAGATATAAATGGACAAATTAGTTACAGATATTAATACAGAAACTATTTTTGTTTGTTCTTAGCCGCAGTGATATTGACATTTTAATATAGTTTAAGTATTCCATGTAAAAATGAAAAGTACTGCAAAAATATGCAGAAACATTTCACATCTCTCTGTCTTGAAACTGGAATTGCTCTAAGTGCTAGTTTAGTAGACCGAAAAAACCTCAAATCAATAATCCTAAACTATGTTCCCATTACTGCAAGCTCAAAATGAAAAAAACAGAAGGTTAAACAAAGTGAATTATGCAGCGTTTATCTGAGCTTTTATTAAATGCTATAGATGTGTTCAATTTCACCTTTTGTCTGAGAGAAAAACCCAGTTCTATTGAAGTGAGTTCAGAAGCCTTTCTTCTCTATGTTTACTTTTAGAGACGTGGTCTGTGGGGATGGTAAATGGGTTTGACAGAAGAGAAGTGTTTCAAAGCCTGTTCACAGGTAGAATTGTTTTACATTCTTACGAGGAGAAAATATCCCTCCATTTTCTTTATAGAAAGGCATTAAGAAACCTTAGCATTAATCTATTTGGAGCAGGTTATCCATCCAGCTGTAAGAAGACTGCCAGTTCTCTCTGAAAATACGTTTCATGGCATTAAGTAGGTGGTAGAGAGTTTTGCTTCTTTACAAGCAGGATGACATATTGATTATTTGAAAAGAAATTTGCATAGAGGTGAAGGAAAATCGTTATTACTTGGTGTGGTAAGAGACAGGCTTTATGGAAAAAGCTATTGCACAGTATTAGTTGGCAATCATTGATTAGTTATAAAGCTGGTCACATCCATGACAATATCACTCTATAATTACTTTTGTAGACACAGAAAATAGCCCAGACGTTCCAGGAATATGCAGGTAAGTCTTGGTACTTTGTACTCTGCAGCTGACAGACTACCAATCAGTTTATTATAAATTAAAGGATATTATAGACCTTATGTAGAAATTTGATTTTTTTACAGCTGACAAAATACATAGTTCATTCAAGATTAGAGTTAATCCATGTTTCAGTCTATATTGCTTGCATTAACTTTATATTTAAAATCTTTGAGATTTTTGGACATTTTCAATGTTCATTGAGGGTTGCAGCATGATGGTTTAGTTTTCACATCTGTGGAGTTATGCTTATGTGTATTAAGTGTTATTTTTTGCCATTCTTTTATTACTTAAGAATACCATTGTAAGTTCAATCACAGTTTGATCATCGTGATCTCTAAAATAGAGGCTTTGAGACTGATTTCTTTTTGATCATGGCTGATTGGACAAGGTATTTCAGACTCTGCCATACCTTTAAAATTCCTGACTTAGAATAGTAGACCCTCATCTCTACAAGGTCAAACATGATGAGAGATCCTGATAGGAATAATGGACTGAACTGTATTCCGGACTGTGAATCTTCTTCCGGGAATAATTATAACAGGCTCTCTCTTTTACTAAAAAAATGAGAAACATGCCTTTTCTATGAATTTACTTTTAGTTCTGTAACTCAAACATCAAGAGAAGTAAGCCTTTGTTGCTAAACAAATTGTAAATTTGCTGGTACTTAAAAATATTTCTATAGTCTCTCATGAGACTAAAAAGGATTGAACACAGTAAATGGTGTGCAAGAATTATTTTAAGAAACATAATAAACAACCTGTAGCTGATGAAAAGCACATTTTTTTTGAGTTCTAGTTATAACTAGAATTGCAATTCCATTAATTTCATTTTATCTTGCAGAAGAATAATTTGTTCTTTTTTGGTGTGGTATTTTTGGTGTGTTTTTTGTTTTGGTTTGGTTTGGTTTGGTTTGGTTTGGTTTGGTTTGGTTTGGTTTGGTTTGGTTTGGTTTTTTTGTGGCCAATCATGAAAACTGCAATTTCTTCTTGTGTCATTAAAAAAAAAAAAGTTCAGAGTAAATAAACGGTAAAGCACATGTATGAACTTGTTTAAAAGTTAAGTCTATTACTGAAAACTTTATTCAGAGATAAAAATTTCACTGAAATCTTCTGAGACTATTTTGTGCTCTATGGCTAATTTTTCTTAGTATATACCAAACAAAGCATCTGTAAACAAAATGAATAGGTGTATCCAGTAAATTTGGCAGAGATGTTCTTTATAATAATTAACCATTGAAATATATATGTTTAAGGAGATTTATTTTAATGACCAACAGTAATTTTGAAAAAAAATGCATCTTACTTTTAAATTATTTGTACTGAAAGACTAAAATGTTATTGGATATTAATAGAGAAATTTTGCTATCATTGCTGATACATTGATATTTGTGAATACATTTCATCTAACAAATTGGTAGGTCAAAAATTTATTTATTTATGTATTACCCCATCTGGATGTATGGCTAGCAAAAGAATGAGAAAGATTTATTTTTATGAAAAAAAGTATGAAGTACTTTTTAAATTGCGTTACTGTGTAGAGCTTAAAAAAAAAATTTGTCTGATTTTGGAAGGGAGGATGGGGGAGGGTTTGGGGAGTGTTATTAACTTGTGACTTGTTCTTTAGGATTTCTTTACTGAGGGGAAAAAAATAGAAGAGAAAGAAAAGTTTTAGTTCTGAATGGTTTCTTTTCAGACTCCTTGTCCTCCCACTACTATCATGGAGGCCTTGTTTGCAAAAGTTTATTTGAATACCATAATAAGAGTATGAAACTGCAATGAGTTATGGAAGGATTCTTATTTTGTGCCAGGATTTGATTAATTTCAAGAATATACTCATTGATTTAGTTCAAATAAAAAATAATCAACTATTTATTTTGAACCCAAATTTAAATTTGAAACTTTTTTGAAGATAAGGAAAACATATTACTTTAATTCTATCTTTTTCTTCTTTTCCTGACTTGGATTGCAACAAGAAATTTAAGGAGGTGGCATATAAAAACATATTCTAATGTTGTTTTACAAATAAAACCTTTTCAGACTGAAAGTCAGTGGCATAGAATGGTCCTAATTCAAATGAAATTGAGGAGCTGCTTCTTTGTCTTCTTTGAAGAGTCATGATCTTGTGGCCTTGGTACAGGAAAAATTCTGCCATCAAACCACTTCGAACTGTTCTAAATATTTGTCATGCATTTAATTGGGAATGACTGTGCCTTACTGTCCATCTCCTCAGTCAGTAGAAGGGTCTAAAAGGAGTCTCTGTCCCAGCAACTGAACTCGCTATTCATTTTTACTCCAAAATTAATAATGATCTATAGTGTCAGTCTGAGTTAGTCATCTACTTTTTTCTTCCATTCTTATTTTCCAGCTAGTGCAAGTTGTATGAGCTTAACTGTTTTAGATAAGCTTTTACTGATGTTTCTTTAAATTTCCTTCTTTTCTGCAATCCCAAATGAACAGAAAGAATACTCTTTATATCTGTGTCTACTAAATATGTAAGGTGGCCATACATTTTCATGAAATATCCTGGTGCCCCATTAATTAAAACATGGGATTACAAAGAGATATTTAGGCAACTTTTATGTAGCTTGTTGCAGAGGAAGCTTACTGTACATTAAATAGGTAGCATGAAATTTCCTGAAAGGGGATCATTACAATCCAATTCTAGTAGCAGAAATTGTGCTTGAATTACTGAGGTTAGGGAGACATGAGATTGAGATGCATTTTTCCAGTAAGTGTTCATTGGCTTGAGAGCCGTTTACAAGTTCATTGTTCAAGAGGCAACTGTCGTGCATTTTTATCGTTTTAAAATACAGTGAAAGAATAAGATGCTTCTCTCTCCTATTATTTCTCCTATCAGTACTAACATTTATGTTATGTTAGTACTGATGGCATGATGTGACTTTCTTTTTCTGTCTTTGTGTCTTTGAAATAGTCCTCTTGTGCTTGGGGACATCGGTGACAGGCTCGTTTCAGAGTTAATCTATATGGAATAGTGCAATATACTTTTGCTGCAACTTTACTATATGGCTGAGAACAGTTCATATGAATGAGAACTAGACCTATATCACATGTTGCTGAAGCCCAGAATTCTTACTGTGAGGGCAAAAAAAAAAAGGCTTGTATTTCAGCTCTGTTTCAATATATGCATATATTTCATTAATTTTCATAAGAACAAGAATATCTTCACTACTAAGGTATAGAGCCATACATTTATTTCCCATGAGGGCCAGGGGAAGGAAAACAATGAATATTTTTTAATGTAATACAGAACATTTATCAGGAAGGAGTATGAGTAAGTGCACAAACACTAAGTTCAAAATAGCTAACGACTGAAAAAAAAGGTTATATTTTGAGCAGAGGATGCAAGTGAATGTGGTTTTCTGGTGTTATTAATAACCATTGAAAACACTGAATTGTACAGGGAAATGTGCTCACCATCACTTTTTTTAGCTGCAGATGTAATCTGAAAATGCCTTGATCCTGCACTGTTGCTGCTATGGGTGTAATGCATGATAGAAAATGTCCTAGTAATTGTGTGATTATGTAGTGTGCTTGCACAAATGCTAATAAAGCAGATGGGAGAATTTAAAATGGAAACCAAAATTTTCAGCATGGATACATAAAAGTTGTACCAATTCCAACTTTGTTCCTGTTTTGTTTGCTTTTTAGCTGCATAAAATGTTATTTTAAACCTTGTGATTCTTCTTTGATGAACCCAGCCTGTAAAAAACTTTAGTCAGAAAAAAAAGTAAGTAGATATTAATACATTTACTGTGTAATTAAGGATACCTAGTTGGAAAATAGTGATGAAACATATCAATTTTCTAATAAACTAAGAGATCTTTCTAATATCTCTCTGTTGTAAGTTCTCTCAAAGTATTAAAAAACAATACTTAACCTTGCATCTAGAATATGGAATACTCACCGCTTGTGGGAAAACTATTTCCCTAGAAAGTTTATTTTTGTATTTCATTTAACTGGCTTTTTTGATCGTCAGTACAAGAAAAGGAAACGGATGAATAGAGAATATTTGATAAATAAGAAAATTTATTTTGTGAGTAAAAGAAAATTAAAATATATCCAGTTACTGGGCTTTCAGGGCATGCCAAATCAAAGCTTAGTTAATGGTAGATGCAAAAACCTATCTAGGGTCTCTAGACTTAATATTTGCTGCCATAACAGAAAGATGAAAACAAGATATGTATATATATGTATAATTTACAGAAATTATATCTGTGTTTTCTGCTATTATTCACTGTGCCATGAATCTCTATAGTGTAGAAAGTTTTAATACAAGTAATCATTAAGGCTAATGTTGTGTAGGCAACCAAATATAATAAAACAGTGCATTATCTCAGCAAGTTTCATTGACACTAGTTTCTAGAATTAGTCTAATCTTCCCTTTGTTAAAATGACCTAAATTACCTAAGTAATTCTAAGGATAGAGAGAAATAGCAAAAAGTAATGGAAAGGGAAATTATCTTCTTCTTCATTATATAGGGACTTTTTATGTACACTAATGACATTTCTTTGTATGCATTAATATTCCCAAATGCAGCTATACTGCAAACTACCTAATGAATCTGTAAAAGGGATCACTATTCAGACAATAATTTCTATCTTCTTGATCAAGTGAGATGCTTGTTCAATAGCTGAAGGTTATGCACGTGTACGAGTATGGTTTATCCTTTATCATGAGTTCATAAAAAAAATCAAACTGGAAGGAACCTCAGGAAGTCTCTAATGCAGCCTCCTGCTCAAAGCAATCAACTATGAGGTCAGATAATTTAGTTAGAACTTTATGCCTAAGACCAAGTCTGGTTGTGAAAACCCTCAAGGACAGAGATTGCACAGCCTCTCTGTACACCCTGCCCCACTGCTTTACTGCCCTTGGGGTAAAAATGTTTCTGCTTATATCCAGGTGAATTCTGACTTGTTCCAAATTCTGGCCATTATCTCTTACCCTCCCTCTATGCTTGTGAGCTATCTCACTCTGCTTTTTTCATGATCTCCTCATTAGTACTTGGGGGATGCTGTTAGACCCCTCTAAAGTTAGCCTTTTTCTAGCTCCCTCAGCCTCTCCTCAGGCCAAGACAAGTTTGAACTTACTCCAGTTTGTCAGAGCCTCTTGTATTGAGAAAGAGGTCCAAGACTAGACCCTTGACTCCAGTCTCACAAATGCTGAGGAGAGGTGATAATAACTCCTATAGATTTTCTGACTGTGCTTCTGTCAGTACACCCCAGGATGCTCTTGCTGTCAGGACACACCACTGCCTCCTGCCCACCTGGCTCTCTACAAGCACCTGCACATCCTTCTCAGCAGAGCTACTCCAAAGCTGCTCCAGCACAGCCAGTCAGGTCCCAGCTTAGGGTCTCCTCCTTCCCAGCTGTCACACTTGGCATTTCTTTGTCTTGAATTTTGGGTAATTCCTGCTGGTCCCTTCCTCCAGTCTGCCTGGATCCTTCTGAATGGCTGTCCTGCCCTCAAAGCATATGAATTGGTCGGTTGATTTCATCTGCAAACCTGATGACAGTGCACTCCATTCACCTCCTCCAGGTTATGAAAAAATCAGAATTATCCGAAGTCAAACCTCTAGACTTTGTTAGATAAAACTAATCACAGAAATCCTATTTGATTATTTTCATTTATCCATTATGGCAGTTTGTTGATTAGGGAAATGCCAAAATATCTTGATAATAATGAAAACCACAGTAGATAACAATAGCACTAAGTTTAAAGGCCACTTTTTAGGCAAGAATGTAAATTAAAAGATTTCAGGATTCTAGCTGAAATGTCTAAAAATAATGAATCCACAAACTGCGTTCTGAAATATTCAGAATAAACAGGAACTGAAACTCAAATGCCATGAATTCTAATTGAATCTGGCAAGCTTCACAGTTTGAAAAGTTCTATATTTTTTCATACCTGAATAATGATGTAAAGTGCCTTAGGGATGATGATGATGATACTTTACATTTATTCTGAATTATATGATATGCAAAACAATAAGAAAATAGATTCTTAAACCTTAAATTAGCCTTGTGAATTTTCTCCCATGTTGAATGCAAGTTAAAAATAAATGAAACAGTAGCTTAAAAATCTCTAAATTTACCCTGTTTGGATCTTTAATCAGACTATAAACACAATGTGAAATACACTTGTTTTGCACAATTCGCAGAAAGCAAATTCATTACTAGAATCCTGAAAACTGAAGGCTAAATAATGGTAGTTGTGCATGAAATAATAGTTTTTATTGATGACAGTAATATTCATTATATTGAAATGTAGATTTAAGTACTGTGGGACTTAGTAGAAGGATATACTGCACCAAACATTGCACAAAATAAAAATGAATTCCTACTCTTTAAACCAAGTGTTCAATGTTTTCATAGCTCCAATCCATAATCCAGTATTGTGATCAGAATTTGTTAGCTCACTGGATTCCTGTTTTTAGAAAATAAAAGTAAATTCAGCCTGTTTAGTCAGTAAGGAAGAAAAGAGTGATCCAGGGAGGTATCCAAATATTATTATTATTATTTATTAATCAATTATTTTATCAATAATATGGCTAACAATTGTATAATTGCAGTTTTTGCAAATACAAAAGTCATCATAAAATTGTTTTTCATATTTCACACTATTATACAAACAATCTGGAAAAATGGTTTATGACATCAGGAGACCGTGCCTGGATTAAGTATCTTCTCAAGTTGTATCTCTCATACATATTTATGTCAGGTCAATCCATTCTCTCTGTAAATACATGTTTACTTGTGAATTTTTTGAGATGTCCTTCTATTACTGATCAACTACAACCATGTGTATGAGTTGCCTTTAACCATATATATGACTTGGGAAATGTAAACCCAACAGGTTTGTTTCTTACATACAGGCTAGAGTTTTTGTCTTGCTATCTTTCAGTTTTCTGGATTGATTCTATTACTTGCATGAATTAAAAAAAAAAACAACAAACCACAACAACCAAATAAATAAGAAAGCAACCCACAAACCCACAAAAACAAACAAATAAATCCCAGAATACCAGCAAGGAAAAAAGTCCACCTTGATGTGGTCATCAATGTCAGTGGATAATGCTTTGCCTCACCACTTCCTGTATAAAAAAAAAAAAAAAACAACCACAAATGAATTATGACTGTTGGTGTCATTCCCACTTTATTTAAAAATAATTTCATACTAGGATCTAAAAAAAAAAAAAGAAGCAAGCATCAGTGCAAACAAAAAATTGCAAATTGGCACATAGGAGTAAAGCTTGCAGTTAAAGAAATCTCTCTGGATAATCCAGTTTAGAGCAGTACTGTTTGTGTTGTTTAAAAACGTATAATTACATCTTTTCATTCTCTAACCATGTGGTAGTTGGTCGAATAAGTAAAAAAAGGTTGGTTTTTTTAAAAGATAAAAAAATCCCATCAAAATTTGAAATACTGTTACAGGAAGCCCATAGGTTCATTCCACTGTATTCCTCAGATTTGGAAAATGAAGGAAAAACTCACCTGTACAACATGATTTGGTCTTTGGGTCAGCTGGTTGAAGGGTCAGCTTTTCAATCTGTAGAAGAACAGATTCGCTGAACATGTTCTGGTGAAAAATTAAATGTTAATTCTGTGTAAACTTAGACCTCTATTCTTCCCTACCTGTACTCAGGATTAAAGAACAGAGTAACAGACTTCCTCCTTCACCTGGCAGTTCAAAAGTACACATCTCAGTAATATGTCTGAAGGTGTCAGTATTCACTAAAGGTGAGAGAGAACACTAGGAAGTGTACATGTCTGATCAGGTTTCTTTTGCTAGTTAGGAAGTGATTGGCAGAGAAGGAGGTATTAAGCACTCAGGCTCAGAGAAACCAGAATGAATGTACCAGCCAAGATTACCATCTGTTGAATATGAAATGCTTGGATCAAGACATTATAGATACATTTCCCCAAACAGACAGGACAGCAGTCTTTTTTGGAAACACTATCACAACAGAGTAGAGAAGCATTAAGATAGCAGCAAAAAGCTGTTCACTAAATTTTGGAGAGCTAATTACATTATTGTTGCAATTGAACTGTATTTAAATTATGCTGGATCTGTGAAAGACTTTTTCAACCCGCCTTAAATTAATGTCTTGGATTTCTGACATTTATTATACAAGTTGCTGTTGTTGCTAGTACTAATATTACTAATAATAGGTTTTGGAGGATCCCATCCCAAGTGGCCTCTGAGCTGTGATATGTGATCTCTTAGCCTGAATAAAGCCAGATATTTTTATAATTTTCAAACCTCCATTTCCTGAACTATCTAACCTTTGATAAACACTAAAGCAGTGAAAATGATTCTACTTCCATATTCGAGGCATTGTTGGACAAGGTAGAGGGCAGATGTAACTCATGAGGGTAATGATGATCGTTTGTCTATGCAATTACTCTTTTCTACCTTGTTTCTTTAGTTGTAGATTGGAATGTGAAAACTAGGGCTAGATCTTCATCATCCAAGATTAGTCACATCTGTGCAATTAGCAGCTCACATAGTTTAAGGAGCATTTGGACTCTCAGACCGATTAAATGATCTATTTTGTCCCTTTCAGTTCTTCATGCCTTCCAGTTTGATTTTTAGTCAGAAAAATAAATTATTTGGAGTCCTCTGCCATTAGCATTGCTGAAAGCACCAACAAATACCTAGAGAAATGTAAAACTGTGAGTTTTACATTGATGAGAGTGATAGGTATGATATGTTTTTACTTCTTCAAGGATTTTGAATATTGTGCAATATTCTTCAAAGCTTGGGAACCCTTGAAGCTGGCATGAAGCAGGCTACATCTGGTTGGAAAACTATTTTCAGAACAATTGCTGAGGTTTACTTTGTCCCAAATTTTGACTTGCTAAGCATTTTCATGAAAGAGTGGGATGATATAAGAGTGTACTATTATTAAATATCAGATGATACATTCTGAAAGATAATTGGAATATTTAGAGATAGGAGTAGAAACCAAAATGATCTAGGGAACAAAGAAATCCAAACCAAACAATAAGCAATTTCTTTAAGGTATATGCAAGAAGATTGGCTATAGGATGTGTGATGTAATCCTTCCACTCTACTTGTATTAGTGAGTATCAAGTACGGTGTTATCATTTGTGTATCACTTTTTAAGAAAGTTGTTAGGTAAATGGAAAGAAGTTAGGGAAGAACAGCAAGCTCTAAGCACTAACAAATATGATATAAGAGGAAAAAGGGAAAATTAAGTGGGTTTATTCTATCTAGAGAGGAGAGATCACTAAGAGACAAAACATAGCTTTCAACCATGCAAAACCATGACAGGAGAAAAGCTAGAATTAGATAGCCTAGGAAAGTCAAGTAAGCTCCACATTAAAGCTTCTAGAAATTAACCAAAAAAAACCCAGATAGATCATTTCTGTCTTAGGACAAGAAGAATAAATGCTCTTTGCACAATTTTGAAATTACAAAATATATACATATTCTTTAAAAAGTGCATTTCTTCAAAATTCAAAGTAAACAAAAGTTTTCTTTGTACAAAGCATTAAGGTACTTTTTATCTAAGTGTTGCCAAACACAGTTGATATAAAACTGTCCCCAGACACACTGAAAATTAGTCTAGTGGGAAGAGATTATAAAACATTTCTTACTCGTTTCAGGAATAGTAACAATCCTGGACACTGAGCTGAAGAAAGACACAAGTTGGGTTTTTTCCCAACTCTCCCTTCTTTTTTTTTCTTGTGTACACAAACCACATCATTCCCACATTCCAACTTAAATTTTTTTGTACTTGGGGGCAGGAGTAAATTACTGTGAAAATATCTTACTGATTCTATATGGCTTCATTTTCTGGAATCTACTCATGCAGTAATAGAGAATACTTTCAACCAAAGCGTTTCACCAGTGAAGGTGAAAACTTTGGTTAGCAATACAATCTAGAAGAGCTGTAGAGCACAAACTGCAGAATTTTAAGGCAAAAACTCTACAGCAGAGTTTTCAGGAGGAGATTTGTCTTTATGGTAAAATTATTTGTGGGAAATATTCTTCATTATGAAGATCTGTTTCTTGATACTGTAATTAAACAACCAAAACTGTTGCTAAAAGGCAGGGTTTTCATGTTTTGGGAAAAAAGCTCTGTAGAAAGAAATTTTTACTTTTATGCTGCTTTCTCCAAAACTCAAAATCATCTTGTCACCAGAAGGTTATTTATTTTCATTAAAGATACCAAAAGATTGTAATGCTTTCTCTTTGCAGGATAGATGCTAAACTAATAGACTGTAGAATATCAAGGTTTCTTGGTGGGAAAGTTTTCAAAATCGGGATCTGTAGGACTTGTACTTGGTGAAAGAAAGGATTCCAGATGATGCTGGCAATACATTTGGCAGGAGTTTGCCTGGGTGGCAGCCGGTGGGAAAGCTTGAGCTTGTTTAGAGTGGGCAGAGTGCGGTTCTGCTCTGATGCAGTCTCTCAGTATCTGCATCAGTGTGGAGCCAGCTCCAAGATAACTACCTTGCTCCTCAGTATGGCTTCTTAGTATGGCTCAGTGTTATATTAGTGCTGCTGTTCAGCTTCCAGTGAATTCAGATTATTCATCACCTTTTATTGTTTAAAGTAGTTTTACTTTACTACTGAAAGAGCAGACAGTTGAGTGGACACATAATGTTTCCTTCAGCCAAAGGAGATGTGTGTTTGCTTGGTAGCTTTCCATATGACAAGGATTTGCCATTATCATTTACCATTAAAGTTGCATTGTTAAAGAGGATGAAGAGTGAAGTTAAAAGCCTGGAGCAAAAACTGCATGGTGGTATTTCTAAACAATAACATTCTAAGCTAGCAGGTCATGGGGAAGAACACTTAGGCTCACCAACTTCATAGCACTAAATATTTTGCTTACTATTGGTATTGCCTCTGATCATTACACTTTGGAATTCAACTTACAGTTTGTTCTTGATCCAGATCTTTATCTGGTATGAAGAAAAAAATGGTTTACACTAATGGAACAGAGGCCTCATTATGCCTGAAGTGGTTCCTCGTAACTATTTGTTGCAGCTATACTTAAGCATTTCCTGATTTTATTTTTGTCTGTGTAAAGTTAAAAATAGGTCATTTAAGTCAATAGTGTTGGAATTCATGCCAATAGAAAGGGAAAGAAATTATAGCATGAATGCCAGCCCTCCCACAAAAAATGATTTCTTAATGTTTTTTGTTTTCTAAGTATTTTTGTTAACCACATGAGGTATATGTCCAAATTTCACATTACAGTATGTTATCTTCTGCATTTGGTGTCAGAAAAAGGGAACATATGTTATTTTGTAGGAAGGAAAGAGATTATACTCTTGAGAGAAGCTTATCAAATGTGATTTGATCTATCAATTTTCACAGAGATCCTCTAGTGTCAAAAAGAAAAAAGTTGACTCATTTATTGTATTAATTTTACACACAGTAGTCAAACAGCTTCTCATACTTTCCTCCCCTTGATAAAATCAGCAGGAAAAAAGTAAAAACCCTTTGCATGGGATATGTGTATCTATCTATTACTCAGAATTTAAAACAACTCCAGTTCTCAAGTCTGTGGCAGGCTGGTACTGTCAAAATGTTGGAACTATACAGCTGTACTGCTTGGGTACAGTAAATATTTTAGATGAATTTCCAGAAGAAAATAAATAATCCTGTTTGTTAGATGTTGTATAGGTGTCGTGTAAAGTAATGTATTTTACTGACTTGCTTTTGTATTTTATTAATCTATTCTGTAAGTAGTATAACCTGATCTTTTTTTTTTCTCTTTTTTATTTCAATATGCCATGCAATACTATGGAAAAAGCAACAGTAAATGAGGCACTTTAAGTGATCAGACCAAAGTTAACCATCTGTTATCTTGAGTATGATGAAAGGGGTGCTCTAGAAGTTGTTTAAATGTGAGCTGTCATTCCAGCCCTGTCCTGTTCTAGAAAGGAGGTAGAAATACATACATTATGTAATAGGGTATTATGAGGTCCCTCTTCAACATTTCTGTGCCATTGCAGAGCCCAGCATTGGAGGATTAGAATACTGAAATGTTAGAGCTATGTGATGATCATCTATGTGCTAGTGTCCCTCTCCTAACAAAAGTCTGCATCTTTGAAAGCAGAACGTGCAGACCTGGGAAAAGTCTACAAACTTGAGCTGTAAATAAGACAGTTGCAATAAAGGACCAGGAATGCTCTCTGGGATAACAAAATGGAAAAGTAACTATTTTTGTACAGAACTTCAACTTGGAGATGAGAGTTCTTGGAAGGTCGATTCAGAATCTAAGAGCAACCAGCAGAGGAACTGCTTTTCATGCAAGTCATTATTTATCCTTCCTGCTCTGCTTTTAACAATGGAACAGTATCAGTGACTTGACAAGTCAACTATGCTGGCAAAAGGCTGTTTAATCAGGCACTTATGAGTCACATTCTCAAACACTGGGAATCAAAAAGCTTCACTGGTTTTAAAAAAAAGCAAAAGCAGATGCAGATCTGAACCCATTAATTTAAGCAAATGTAGATAACTAGGAAATTAATTCCCTCTGGAGGGTCAGGGATGTGGCTTGGCCAGTGTTATCTCGCCTATATATTCTTTCTAAGTCCTCTTCATTATTTCAGGATGCTATTCTTCCTAGAGCTTGTCTGTACATGTCCTCATTACATCACACTGCTGAGGTCTGTAGGCATTCATCCAAACTGCAGATGGATTCTGTCTACTAGCTGCCACCCCTGTGGATGGTTATATATCTGGCATATGTATGAGACAAACCATCTGAGCATGTATAATATATATTTTGTATATTTTCAGCATGTTTCTTTTTACTCAAGGAAATATTTTGACTCACCATTTCACATATATTAAGACATGCCCTCCAAATATATTTTTTTGAAAAATGTGAGAGAATGTATTTCAAATTTATTTGTACAATTGTTGGCTTAGAGCCATGATCTTACTAATAGATGTCACTAAACCGTTTGCTACAAAGATTAGAAAAGGGAGAGTAAAAGTCATGTGAATAAAAGCTAAGATTTAAAATAAAAAAAACAAATTAGTGTGACAAAAGAATAATCTGGTATTCAGTCTTATGATATGTAGAGTCAGCATTTCGATGAATCAACTTTTTCCTTTGTGACTGAGCAGAAATCATTATGTATGTTGTGATATATTTATAGCATAAGAATATTTGTTCCCTCTGATGATTTTCTCTCCATCGTGCTCCACTTTACTGAAATCTTATTGCTGCGTTATGCATGAGTATTTCCAAGTGGTCTCCTATGGAAGACATAGTAAAATAAGTTTCAAAAGTCACTGTGCAGTACAGATTCTAGTTCAGCAGCTTGTAGTACAGAGAGTATGATGCATAACTTCGTATTACATACAATTCCAACTCCTTGCAGACAATTGCTGTTGATAAAGTTCAGTGCATTATTCTCAAGATTTGTCATCTTAAGGCAGAGATTCACAGTAAAAAGCCTTTGTAAACACAGTTTACAAGATGATTTTAGTACACTGGAGGGAATGAAGAATTAGCAGGTTTCTCCATAGTGATAAAAATTTAAAAGAATAACCTGCACTTGTGTGTAGTGGTAATCTTTGCATTTAACATTTGAAGATCTGGGTTGCAGTTTTCTGGTTGGCTCATCATTTGCACCTTTGATTACTTCTCCACTTTGTGCCTTTGATTCTTTTATTGCAATCAATAAAAAATAAAAAAAAATGCCTGATTAGTAAAACAGCATACAAAGATCTAGTGCAGTGTGTCAGCTTGGATTAGGGTTTTATGGACGGTCTCTGAACTCTACAAACTCCCATTGTCTGTTTCAAGTATCTGGGAAACGGGAGTTTTACTTTTAGCTTGTATATTGTCTCAGATTACAGTTTTCCAAATAGCTCATGTCCCAAAGTTAAAACAAAATCAGTAACCAAGTGCCAAGACAACAGAACTACAAGAAGTATGATCTGGAATGGACTTTAGCTCTGTTCCTGGAAAACTGATATGATAGCAAAGTAAAATTAAATGTGGCACTGAAGTAGATTTCCCGAGGTAAATCTAAAATTCATTTGAATTCATGCCTTGATTTTTCCCTACAATTAAGGAAAATGTAGCAAATAAGTTTGATCTGACAACTAGCACAATGACATGGTGGCATCTCCACTATGGTCTCAGTGCCAAGACCTACACTCATCACCAGAGCATTTGAACTCAGACCATATAACTGTGCATAACATTTCAGTTTAGAAATGTGCTAATTAAGTTTCACAGGTACTTGATCATTTACATTCATGTTTTCTATCTGAATTTCTATTGCCTTATTGCTCATAGTATTCTAAAGGGCAGAAACTTCTTCAGGGTGGTCATCTCTTCAATCCCTGCTTTCTCCCTGCTACTTCAGGCTATAATGCTAAAAAACACAAATGAAAATCAGAGATAAGCTTCAGAAATGAAGGTGGCATGATGTGCTATGAGGATACAGGCAGCTTTCCCTTTACCTTTGCTTTACTAATACATGCTGATATCTGGAAACACTCAGCATTTGCATAGGACAGTTAGATTGGGAATCTGGCATGAAGAGGTCTTAATGAAGCACAGATAGTGGAATGTACCTGTTCTTTATGATGTAATAATATTCATTAAATTGATCAAACCAAACATGTTTTCATGCACACTCCCTATTCACTGCAGAGTGAAGAGTGCAAAGCTGGTTTCCTCATGGTGTCATTTGAGTTTTTAAAGGTACTAGAATGAGACATTGCTATCCCTGGGCTTGTTTGTTGGTATTTTTTAATTTGTTCTGTTTTGGTTTTAACTTGTTTTTTTTCCCCCAACGTGAATACTTTTTACTACCACTGGAAAAGTTCTTTTGTGAGACATGCCTGGAGTTCTCACACCTGTTTTCCCCTCTGCCTCCTAAGTATGAAGCATTTCCTTTTCAGCATTCTTAGTGCTCAAAGATATTACTGAGCCACAGGGAGACAATTATGCTTTCTTATGTAACAAAAAACATATTGCAGGAGTTAAAACTGAACAAAACCAAATAAAAACTCAATAATCCTACAGCTTGTTTAGAGGGATAGTTTTTAAATATATATATAAATATATAAAATGAAAAAAAAATAAAAACTTCCATATTGCTACCTTTACAGTGACAGATACAGAAACAAGAGAAAATTCTGAGTGCAGTGTTAATAGTTCCCAATTCCCAATAAGAAAGTCAGAGGTTGGCACTCAAAGTCCATCTGATCAACTTGAATAAATTTTCTGCTATTAGAATGTAATGTTACTTCTTTTTCCTGTGCAAGAAAAAGAAGCTTCCATTTTGAGAAAGAGGTGATTGAATGCTAAAAGATTTATTATCAAAGGAGAAAAAAACCCTACAGAATCTGTAAATAATTTAAGAGACAAAGGAAAGTAAAACTCAGGATGTCTGAGAAACATGCATGTCCCACTGATAAGACAGGAATAACTGACTTTTCTCCAAAGAGAGTTTGGGAACAATTCATTCTAGAGTGTAAAGTGAAAAATGAACTTGAGAAAAACAAGTTGGAACAGGCAGATTCCTTTATTTGAGAAAATAGAAGATAACACCTTAAAACCAATTAAATATAGAACGTAGGAAGGAATTATTGCTGTGTATAGGATAAAATTGTCCTGTGGAATGATATGATTGTTTTCATTGTTTTGTTTGATTTGTTGGTTAAATGCCTGGGGGGTTCAATAAATATCAGGACAATTAATTAATGTTATTTCTTCAGAAAATTCACATTAAATTTACAACCCGGAATGGCATGTGAAGGTTGTATATGTGACTTTGTTTACAGGATCTTCACGTAAAATTTGTCTTTTCTCAACTTGTATTGTGGTTTAACCCAGCTGGCAAGTAGGTCCCACGCAGCTGTTCACTCACTTCTCCCAGTGAGAAGGGAAGAGGATCTGAAGAGTGAGAAAACTCCTGGGTTGAGATAAAGATGGTTTAATAGGTAAAGGAAAGCAAAGCACATATCTGTGCTGCTGTGTTGGTTTTATCTGGCTAGAGATTATTTTCTTCACAGAAGCTAGTATGGGGCTGTTTTGGATTTCTGCGGGAATCAGTGTTATAATGAAGAGATGTTTCCAGCACAAATTCAAAACATAGCCCTGGTCAAAAGCAGCACAACTTTCTATGGAGTTCTTTTGAAAATTTTCAGTATTTGTGTTTTTTATTTATTTACTTATAGTATGTGCTTTTTTTTTTATTTTCTGAAATAAGTGTCTGGAAGTTGGTGGGTTTGCCCCTTATATTACATAAATATGTGTACTATAACCCTAATAATTTGAACATTCAGTTATATGAAGTAATTTATTCATAAGTAGTAGAAGTGCTAGACAAATTCTCAAATCATAAAAAAAAAGAAAAATTTAATTTGAATTCAGGACTATAGTTTTAGTTGACATGAACAGCAGAAAGAGGTATGGAAATCTGAAAAGTAACCCAATTTCAATGAAACTAACTATGGATTCAAGTCAGCAAAACAGAGAATGAGAAGTTATACTTGGAAAAAATGTCTTTCTTTTTCCTGGTTTGTTCTACTATCAGAAGAATTTATTTTCTGTTAATTAAATGACATGTAGAAAATTAATGTTTTTAGACCTAAAATATGTAATTCTTAACACAGCAATTTATGTACTATAATCCTAGTGTTACAGTGTCAGAATTGATCAGAATAATTTTACTAGCAGTTATTGTCCTGAAATTAACAGATCATTCTTTTAGGTCATCAATTACTTACACATGTGGCTGCAGCTGAAACATTAGGGGAAACAAAACCAGACCAAAAGCCCGGTCTTCCCCAGATGTTTCAGTGTTGGCTATCAGAAATGAAAGTAATGTATTAGCTGCACTGAAGAAAATGTTAAGTCAATTATACTCCTGCAAGATTTATAAGAACTAAAGTGAGTTTAAATTTGAATTGTCAAAGGAAATTTTACATGCATTAACCACTCAGCTACATCCATCCCATGTATTTAATTATGTACTGTGTTTTGAACCACTATCTCCAGAGCAGCGTGAAAAAAGAGTTTTCCTAGACTACTGTTCATAGCAATTCCTCTGAATAACACATGTAAAAAACTTGGCATTTTAAAGCTGAGGTCTCGCCAAAAAAAAGGAACCTAATGTTAATATACTTTTATTCCTCTCCTGGTGATGTGTATTACAGTAAATACACCTCATTCCCTTGAATTTTCAGCTACTCAAGTGTTTCAAGTAATTTAAAGTTAAAAGATTGCTTATGCACATCCCAGTATATTTGATATTATTTTACTCACAAGGATATGCAGAAAAACAACATTTGGTAAATAAGGCTGGCATGCTCTGACATGATGAAAATAATTTTAATCTGCAATTAATACCTCCAATAGTAAGGCAATATTTTTGCAATACTGTCAGGTATGAATCATTGATATTACAAAAGTATTATCCATTACTAACGCAAAGCAGCTTAAAGCAAGGTGGAACTAAAATTTTTAGCAAAAGAAAATTTAGAAATTTAAAGACTTATTGCATTTATCTTCAAGGATCAAAGTTTTTGCTTCTTTATTCAACCTTCTCATTTGCTATTTCAGGGATACATGTTCCAAGAACATTTTAATTTTCAGTGAATTAATTTGCAGCCTGAGCCAGATTTTTCAAATTCAGCCTGTAAGATATTCTCTTTTCCTTTCATTTGTGAACTGTATTCACTAAGAGCATGGTGAAATAGTAACTCTCTTAGTAGCATTTTGCTCTGAATAAAATGGCATTGATGCAAAACATTTATTGGATTCAGGAAGCTGTTGGAGAGTTGCATTTGCAGGATGTGCACTTATGTCTGTTTTAAATGAATACTCTGCAATACTGGACAATAAAGTCAGAGTGGGGAGACAGCTGCAATCTAAATATGACATAAGAAGTTTATGTTTTCCTAAAGCTTATATTATTGGCACAGACCCTTGAAGATGAGTAGACTGAAGAGAAAATATAAAATCTTAAAAGATTAGTTCAGTACACTCAAACTGTGAGTAGGCACAATGTAAATTCAATTCACCTTATTCAGAACATTTTGTAGGAACACACAAGTTTTTTATGCAAATATTGTCAATAAGTTCCGAGTCAGTTTGTCTGGAATTCTTTGGAAAGAAATAAAAAAGTAATAGTAGAAATGTGTTGTACCCTTGCAATATATGTTTCTTGGAGATTTAGCTAAGGAAATTGCATTCATATTTTTATTTGTTTGGTATGCTACAATTACCTATATGTGATGAAATTAATGAAATTAAGACACAAGAAGGGTTTTTTCTACCGTCGGCAAATGGTGTAGCAATAAAACTCCTTCGTCCAGTACATGTCACTGATTGCATTTGCTATTCCATTCTTCTCTTTTTCTATAGATGGGCACTATTTGTGTATAAAAATATATTACTCTGGATTCGGTCTTCCAAAGCATTTTAAGTATCTACTTATTATGATTTAATTTGAGAGAATTCTGTGCCTAATAAGCTTTCCATTTAAAATCTGAGCTCTGAGTTTTATAAAAGCTACGTGGTCTACATGTAAACATTGTGTAAATAGCATCTGAATAAAAGGCAGGGGAACACATTAGGAGCTGCCAGAACTGTGTCTGTTGTGGCTGCCCTGCTAGCTGCCGCTTGAACAGCTGAAGAAGAAAAGTACTGATTGACTGGTGCCAGCTCAAGCGAAAAATATGCTGGCCTAGAGAAAAGTTAGAAACAAATACAAAAATGGCTTATAGGAAGTGTGCATATCTGTAGGTAGAGGGAAAAGACAGAGCCATTTAAAATGTGGTTGTGAAACATGTTTGCTTGTAATTTAATTTAGTACAGAAAAAGAGAATCACAATCTTAGATTTTGTAACTGTCAGATGATACTACCCCGCATGGATTTACAGAGTGTGATACAGCATTCTGACTGCAACGTTGTTTGAAAAGGGGGTTCTTTATACAATCTCATATGTTGCTAAAACATTGTGACTGAAGTGTGTGTGTGACAGAGGTGTTGTCTAGAAACTGTCTGCGATACAGATGAACATGAGACTACAATGTTCAGCATGCTATCTGGAGAACATTTATTTAAGCAAGAAAAATAGTCCTTTATTTCTAGTTATGGGTTGGAAGCTTTTAATGGCTTTTATCTTGCTGTCTAGTTTTGTTATTTGCTGGGAAACTGCATGTTTGTATTTATTTGCTTTAAGCAGTAGGTTGTGTTTTACTCAGAGAAATTGAAAGTAATCAAACATATGTTAATATCCACAGAGAAAGATTAGTGTGTTTTTTAAAACAGAAAAGTCTGAAGGAAATTAGAAATAATAGTAAAAAACTTAGATTGCTTTTTTTTTTAAAATTATATATGTATGCATCAATTTGTAGATAGTCTAAAGTGTTCAGATAACATGTCTTTCGTAAACTAACATCTATAATAAATCCATTCAGCTATGAGTATAGTAATAGTATAATAAGCCTTTCAGGCTAACCAGTGATCTGCCACCTTTGATTTTATTATTTAGTTGTTCTAGGTTTTTTTTTATTTTTTTTTTAAACTTAGTACTAAAGAGCAATGGTAGATATATACATATATATATATATATACACAGTTAAAGTCTATTGTCTGTCATATAAACTGTCATAATGCAGTGGGATGGTTTAGCACAGAGTCAACAAAGGGGTAAGAAAAATAGGAAGAACAATTTGTGCAAAAATAAGTTGAAAAGAAATACTTCAAGAAGATACCTTTGGATGCATATGATAAAATGGACTGTTGAGATGTTGATTTCTTCCTTAAATAGAGGGAAGGCTAGAGGTTTTTTTGAAATGAAACTGCAGCTAGCAATTTAATCTATGTCTTTTTTTACAAATACTTTTTACAGTCTCGAAAAATACCCCAAGGTCCTAAAAGAACTGACCAGGTTAGATCTTTCTATTAACCCAGGGAAATATATTACACTTAGTTCTTTTCAGTTCTGATCATTTTTTAGAAGACAGGAGCTTCTTCATTAAGTAAGAAAGTATAGAGGAAAAGGGAAGGATACTGTAATAAGTATACTTATATGATAAGACAGGTTTTCCAGTTTTGTAAGTTTCTGGTACACAAAGAAGAGACAAAACAAGCTCTTGCAAGGAGAAAGAGAAAGGCTAATTATAAAAGTTCACCAGGGGAATAGAATAAACTCAACATTTCTTGGAGTCTAAACCATATTATTTTCTAGAAGATGTATTTTTATCTTGCTTCTGGGAGGGGGGAAAGTCTTAAATTTATGCATTCAAGGAACTGTCTGGAAGATCATAATGGTACCATTTGAGTAGAGAAATTGTGTCTGAGTATTTTTTTCAAATATGCTTTGTTTTGTTGCAGTGAGTTTTTTGGTTGTTTGGTTTCTGTTTGGGGTTTTTGTGGTGTATTTAATAAATAATGACATTACAGTGCCTGCAAGTAATGAAATTAGTGATAATTATGGAGGCTTAAATGTACATCCTGACTGAGGGCATGAAGAATTTGATGATTTAAAGTCATGAAGCTCTCTATATAATTTGTCTAGCAGAATGATGGGAAATATTAAATGAATATTTGCTTAAGCAGACTTCTTCTAATAGTCCTGCAACACATGTTCAATCATACTTCAAGAATAGTGAGATGTTGATTGGTGTTGGGAAACTATTGATGAGCTGAAGAGAGGAGATGATGAGTGGAACAGAGGAACAGTTGCTTTTTGAGAACCATCATGACTGATACAGATCCCTCAGAGACTTTCAAAATCTCTAGGAAGCTGTGGAGTATTGGTTCACCAAAGGAAAAGTTGGCCAATCAAATAGTTTGCATTCATTGAGTTACTTTTAGATCATGTTAACAAGTGAATGACAGCCCTTATTTGTTCATAGCTTTCACATCATGGAAAAATATGCAAGAGTTTCATTTGAGCAATTATGGAAACTAACAGACTTGAAATTCAGCTAGAAACAAAGTGTCAAGTCTTCCTGGTCAAGCTGACAGATCTCTAATCAGTTGTCATCTTATATTTACTTTAAAAGACTTTATTGCAGAATATTGAATATTTTGCTAGGAGAGCTGATAGCTATGGACTTCATGCTATTAATCTGTTGAAAACAAGGTGGTAATAAAGCTAAGTTCCAGTCTTTTGAGAGGCAAAGACTTTATTAATGAACTCAGCTAAATTTTAACCATCTCTTTTCTTGAAATGTTATTGAAAGTGTCATACCAGTTAACTAATTGAATTAAGTACTTGATACTGAGCCCAAGAAAAAATGCTGGTAATTATTGCAGCTCAAAATTTAGTGTTTGTTTTAAAGTTTAATTAACAGCATTATAATTTGTGTAATAGAGTAGCTCTAGGCATTGCCATTTTCAAATTAAAAACCCTGACATTGTTTTGACAGTTTTGGTGTCAAACAAAGCCTTTTTAACTGGTTTGTCAAGGCAAATGGGAAAGATTAAGAGCACCTATTTTGGCTCTGGCAGTGGGTTTAAGGCACATGGGCCTAAGAAACAGTTTTGGAAAACTAATCTCTAGTATCTATCTTATTCTGTGACTATGTTTTGAATCACAGAGTTATCTGGGAACCTAAGCTGAGATTCACACTTACAAAACTATATCACATGACAAATAATGCTCTGGTGACTTCCAGATATAAGGCAAAAAAATAAAAAGCAGTTGAGTTCTGAATGCTGGTAAACCACATGAACTCAGCACATAGCTTAAAATCCTTTAAGCATGACTATTGGAAGTTGTAGGTACTATATATAGTTTAAGGGGATTCAGATCCAGAGCTTCCAACTTTTCTTGGTGGGAGCCATCATCATCCTGTAGCTGTGTGCTTCACAGCCATGATTAGGAGTTCTTGCAAGAGTGGGAAGCAGAGTGACCATCACTCTGTAGCCTATTAAACATTCAACCAGGGACAGACATTTGCTTCCTGAAATCTTACCACCTCCCCTCCTACCTGAATGCTTATTATTCAACTGGATCCGCAGAGCATGTTCCTGATCTCTCCCATAATCAATAAGAAAAGAGAATGCTGGCATGACATTGCTTGTGAAGGAGTCAGATTGTGTATGAAACACTCAAGTTTGAACAAAGGCATGATGACTTGAGCTATCAGTTGCATAAAATAAAAAATAAAGTAAAAATGCAATAAAGTTATCTATTCTGGGCTACAAATTCTATACCTGGATTAAGCTAAGCCACCACATTTTGTTGGTGTAACTTTATTTTAAGTAACTCTTACTGACCATGTGAAAACCAGAATATATTCAACATTTCACTTTGTTTTGAATCTGGGTTGATAACATCAAAATCTTCCAGAGGATCAGTACTAAAGGTCATGGCAGAGAGTACATTAATGAAATGTAATAATGCAAACTGTCATAAATGTTTTTCTTTCCTGAAATATGCTGATATAGCTTTATGGAAATCAAAGGTTCTAACTTTGGTGAGCGTAGCAGAGCTTAGAAGACATGTACTTTCAGATCAAGTTAAATGCTTCTAATAGTGAGTCACTATGACTTTTTATAGACAAGCAAGTTTGAAAATGTTTTGTTTGACACTCTTCTCCACACCTTAACATCTTCACACAAGTACTTTTCTGCACATGGCAAAAAATACACAGTTCTTTTTACTTCTACTTACAACATTATTTATTTCTCTATTATTTATTTAGAATATGGGAAATTCAAAATATGCCTCAGGTAGGTATTAGAGAACTATATCTTTTCAAATCAAATTGCATTTGGTCAATAAAAGAATATTTTCCTTTTTAATGTAAGACTATGCAGTTACTAATAAGTGAGCAATTCATTTGGGAAGCTATTTTGAAAAACTGTCTTTTGAAAAAAGACTACCTAAAAAAGGGTTGTGTATGTGTCTGCTGCAAGCTGTGAGGTGTTAAGATATTCTGCATTTCAGAATGTCTGACACAGAATTCTGATGTTTATAGCGTTTAAAATAAATTGTTTCAGTTCTTCTAGAATTGCTTCCTGCAGAGAAGAACTTCATAATTAAAACCAGAGTAGGATAGTACTGTAGTGCAAGTCCTTTGATGTGCTGGATACCTGATAGATTTTCTTGAGATAAGATGAACTATAGCTATTGATAATACTTTTCTTTCTAAGCCAGTTTTGCAGAACTACCTGGAGTTAGCTTGATTTTACTTTCGTTTGATGAAGAATAGAATATTAAGCATAAAGGGAGTAATTATAACAGTCAGATTAAGTTAGGTTTACTGACTGGGATGACTAATCAGAACACTACATAAATTTTGTTATAATTGCTTATCTCCTGTTTGGATTGATCTCCTTTAAAATGGAATGATTTATTTTATATTTTTCTCTCTCTTCTTTTCTTTTTTTTTTATATATATATATAAGTAGGCATACTTTTTAAGTATGAATGCCTCTTTCATGATCCTTTTAACCTGCTTTTGTTGTTCTTTAAAAAAATCTCAGCAAAATTCTGCAATCCAAAAAACACCTGAAAATATACTGGAAGACCAAGAGAAAATTCAAAGTAGAACAGTATGTGCAGTACACAGTTTGTATTTCAGCTTCATAGCAGAGAAATTTGGTGAAAATGTCCTAATTACTTAAAAGTCTTCCATCCTGTATAATTTAGTTTTTCTCTTTTTCACTCTGTAATATCATATGATACAATGCCCATCTAGAGCCTGTCTGTTGTATTCCACTGGCAAGTAGGCATATATAACTTGCCATTTGTATGTTTAATAGGGTGAAACACAATATTTGTAAAATGATAATGATACATCATAACAGACATTTGTCCTACCAGTTAATTTCTCCTAAAAATTATATATTGATTTATTTGCAATATTGCAAGATTAGATCAAGTTTCTACTACAGACATCCTTTTGAATCTTGTATTAGCATCAACAAATAAATCACTGCAGTTTTAAAGGAAAAGCTTTATTAATAAGGACAGAATTTATTTTCTTTCATTTCTGGGTTACTGAACTTCTGGTGTATAAACCCTAAGCAAAGGAAAGCTGGAGCAGTTCCATATGTAGCTTTAATTCCATTTTTTGTGCTCTCTCTTTATAAATTAGTACTTTTTGATTTCATAATATTCCTTTGTTCATATTTTGGTACGGTGGCCTGTTTCATTGAATCTTTTAGTGTGAGTAACACAGCAAGAGATGTCAAAATTGTAAGATTTCCAAAGCCTTATTTTATTAGATCACCAAGTATTAAGCTAATGACCTTTTTTCGGTTTTAATAGTGAAAACAAAGACTTTCATATTCTCAGCTAGACAGAATATTAAAGTCTGAAAAATGAATTTTATCACTTCTCTTTAATATCCTTTCCTTTCAGATTATGTAGTCAAACAACCTTCAGTGGATTCCTATATGAAATAAACTCTTCAAGTCTCCTTGAAGTCTCTTTCTGTCGCCAATAAATTTAGAGTTTTGGAGGCAGGGGCACAGGTCCCCCTCTGAGCTATAGAAACTCCTCTCAGTTAAACAAGTTTAGTTACTCTTGAGAATGGAGCAATATTCCTTTTCCTTAGAGTTCCAGTTAACCTAAAACTCATCAGTCACAAAAACATACACTGAAGCTGAACAGATTTGCTGAGCAGCTTTACACTTTTGAGTTGAAAAATACATTATACAGTATTTATATGACAGAGTACAAGCAAACGCATCTTTACTTCGTACTTTCTATCACTGATTGTTATTATCTCTGTTCTTGTAACCTTAATAGTACAGATGCAGTGAAATATAGTAAAAATTTTGGTACCATCTTTAATGTACCTCTTTGTAGAAGATCTTTTTTGAGACAAATTATCTATGATTTGTATATGCTACTGGTGTCAGTGTCTTAGTAAAGAATTTAAAGTTGCAGAAATCATCATCTGCTTTATAATATTCGACATGCAAAACATATAATACGGAGAGACCTTATCTTTCCTTTCTGTTCAACTGAAATTGTCAGTTGATATCTTTGGAACAGATCTGGATCATGCCACTAGCTTTAGTTGTTTATTTTGAATTGAGCTTCTCACTGATGACAGAAATATCCGATTAAAAGGATGTCAGAGGAGTATGAGGTTAGTCTCTGAATATGCAAAATATTTATGCTTTTTAGAAATTTAAATTAAGTTGGATGGACCAGACTTTTAAATGCTATATGCTAGTGATGTAGTGCATCTTGTGAAAGCTATGCCTAGATGTGTAATACCTTTCCCTGAAAGACAAATTAGGTAAACTCAATCAGAGAGTAATTCTCCCAGATGTTTATAATTAAAGCCTTGGCTCACTCCCCTGGCAATTTATGTATCTGAGGTCTTAACAATTATTTTAAAATTCCTAAGAAAGTTTTCAAAATACGATTGTTGCAGAAAATTGTATAGGCTTTGTTTTGCAGAAGAAGAGATGCCTGCAGCTAGAAAAATTTTCATAGACTGTAATTTAATAAATGAGAGAATCTAACAACAGAGAAATTAAATGATACTTTCTTTTTGTGACTTTAGCAAGGAAATTTTATTCCCAATCTGCTCTTTCTTCTTTTTCCATCAGTTCTACCTCTGGAAATTTGAAATCTAAGATATGTCTGCAAATCTTAATTCAGATTCAGACCTCCCTATGAATGAAAATATTGTAAGTTAACCAGAAGAACTGTTCTCTTATAACATAACATTCATAAGTATCATAACAAATTGTTGTTTTATTATTTGCAGATGAAAATATAATTATTTTCAAATAGTTTCAATGAGAGGCAAGATATTTCTCTGCAGAGTTTCAAACAGATGGTGGTGTAAAATACATTAGGTACATAAAATCACTTCATGACAGACAAAAATCGTATAATCTCTTGGAATTAAATTGATACGGCACCTCTTCAATGACTTTTCAATGTATGGGCTTAGAAGATGCTATCAGTCATAAAATCAATGCAACTTGCTTCTTTGATCTTTCTTTGGATACAGTGTCCAGTGTTTTATATGGAAAAAACCCCAGATATATACAGCTATTCCTTTAAATTACTTTGATGCAGAGTTACGCATTTACTTACGGATTTAGTTTTAAACAGAGAAAAGAATTGGACAAATCTTTATTATCTATTGAGAATCATTTGAGTAGTACTTGCAGTCTGCTAATGTTATCTGTAGAGAGATAGGGATATATGTGCTTGAGACAATAAATCCAGGGAGGGAAAAAAGCATTCATATTAAGTATTGAAGTATGTCAAAGATGAGATAACAGATTTTATCTGGGAATGAGTGACACGAGAAATAAAAGTGTAGAAAATACAAGTAAAATTCAAGCTATTAAGTCTGATTCTTTAAAGGAAAATAAGGAAGACCTGTCTCTCACAGACATTTCTTGAAGCATGAAAATTGTTTAAAGGGCATCCTAATTTATCCAGTTCACAAAGCTATCTGTGATGGCAGGAAAAGATTTTTCTTGAAATGGATGCCTTATTCTCTTTCTCCCAGTAGCTGTTCAGACCCTCTCGTCTATTTATATTCATTATGGTTGCTGTAAGAACAGTGCTGGTTTTCATTATTTCATTGGCATGAGAAGCCCTGATTCAATTTTGCTGTCAATTTTGACCTCTTTTTGTACTTCCTCTACTTTCAGAGACTAAAAGCATCAGTAAATAGAAACAGAGAAACCCCCATAAAATACTTTTGCATCTGAACAAAATAAGTATAACTGCACTCAAGATATATGTAATTGCAGTTTATGTCTGTGGTAGGGTAAAGCATGTGCTGGGAGTTTGTTCAGTTATTGTACTGTTACATATTTAGAGAGTTTTCACATATGTGGTGGAAAAGAGATTTGAGAGTATATATAAATAGTCTAATAAAAAATAAGAGTCTCAAAGTATCTGTGCAGAAAACAGAATAAAATCAATGTTAATTTTAATGCTGATGCATATTTTTGGTAAAAATATTTTGAGAACACATTAATTTTTCCATTTGCTTTCTATCTATCATTCAAAAGTAAAGAGACTATTTTCAACATTATCTAGCCAACCACTCATCTCTGATTTAAAGTAGAATATATCTATACATGGCCATACTTTTCCAGTCCAATTAAGTTCATTTTCTTAAAGAGTAAGTTTTATAAACTAATCACTGGTGCCCACCACTGTGGACTGTTGGTTTATCTACTATGCATACTCTAGACCTAATTTAATGGATCACTATCAGAGGTGCTTTGTTTACGGCTCTCTCTGCTGCTTATTCTTGTACATGATCCATGAAACATCTAAGTGTGATGTGCAGTTTCTGGTAGGACTTCATTCAGGTCTGGTAGGAGCATGCCATTCTCTTTCAATAATTCTGGAATAATTCCATTATCTGAAAATCAATGTGGCTCAGGTTGTTGATCTTTCAGTACACAGGGTTTTTTGACCAAAGTTGCAGCTTTAGAGTAGACCCAAGTAGAAACCAATTGTACCAACCACTAGGAAATCTATTATACAAATAAGTTAGTTATATGCAATACTTTCACAAGAACTCCAGAATCCCAAATGACATCTCTATTATGATCTCAGAAAGGAGACAGAGACTAAAACACTGCACAGAGTACAATTTTCTACTGAATATTTTTTTTCAGGAAACCATATTCAGAATGGCCTGAAAGGAAAACACCTGTACAAAGTGTGCACCATATGGCCTAGCCATGATGTGTCATGGGGGCAATAGTGGGCAATAACTACTTCACTAAAAAAAAAAAAAAGTTCATTAAAAATATGTCTGAAATCATAATTGCCAAAGTACCAAATTACTCTATTTGCTTTAACAGTAGTTGTATTTCAAGTCAGATAACATCTGCACATTTTGTATTCTTCTATCTAATAAACTTGTTTAAATCTTCTACTTCTTTATGTTCTGTTCATTTCCTATATTTGATCCTGTAACCACTGTATTTTCATGTATTCTTCAGCTTTTCAAAACAGTCCAGCAGCCACTAAGTGATTATCACCAATGCAACTAATATTGGGTAGATTAGCAATGGCTCTGTGGATTTACACTGAGAATAATCAAGAGGTTTATTTTATTTTCCTCTACTTTAGTCAATACATTTAAAACACTAATATCTTAATTTTTTTCAGTAGTATATTTACTCTTAGGAAAAAAAAAAGAAAGTTTAACCTTACTCTTAGAAAAAAAAAAAGAAAGTTTAACCGCTCTATTAATATGTTTTGCTTGGCTGGGCTTTATGCTATCCTAGCAGGTATAATTAAGTTTTTTTCCTACCTATTGTTAAGAATTTAGTCATGCATTGCAAGTGAAGCAAGCTTAACTCTGTCCCATTTCAAACCTTTTGTCATTTCTACTGGAGTCTTAGTGAAAGCATAAACTAATAATTCAAATGAATGAAACAAGTTGGAGATTATCTGATTCATTCTTGATAAAGTAGATGTTGGCTATGAAGCAGTGACCCAAAGTATATATACTGTACTTCTTAAGAAATCTAGAAATGTCACAAACCAAGGAAGAATGGAATATTTTCTGAGATTTAAAATTTTATGGATATGGGTATACACTTTGGCAACCAAGTTAAGCAAGAGTATACTGACTAATATTTAATATTGTGCTGAAAAACATAAGAGACAAATAACAATATTAAACATTCTTAGACTAAGAGAACTGACTCATTAAAAAAGTGCTTCTACTGCAGTTACTTCTGACAAAGATTACTCCATTTTTACTTTTGGGCTAGGAAATATTTCACATATTTTTGAGTAATATTGTAAAAAAATCTGTTAAGGGGTATGCTCAACTCAACTAAATGGTTTCAGAAATCTGAAGGAGGTGTTACAGAGTAGCTGGTCAACCAAAACCTGGTTGGGTTTTGGTTCTATTTATAAAGTAAAAACTCTATCACCTATAACTATTGAGTGAATGAAACACTGTAGGATATTTTGGGTCACAGGCAAGGGTCAAAAAAACAAACAGTACTGGCTCCAGTAGATTCCACCTTTCACAAGAAGGATTGAGACTACTATTTCTGACAGACTTAGACTTTCCAAGTAACACATGATTTTTTTTTCCCTCTGTTTTGTTTCATTCAAACTTTTTCTATATTTTCCATTAGTATAAAAAAATTATCATTATGCTTTTCCATTCTACAGTGAGATAAATACTGATACTCTAACCTCTTTTTGTATAACATCCCTATGATTCATGTGTAGGATTACAGTCTATCGACTGTATGTGCACGAGGGGAATTAGTGCTGTGCTTAATACTTAATTACTAATGGACTGTAACCCAGATGAATCTGTCATAAGTATGGAACAATTCTGAGCTGATGTTTTCAATTAATTCAGTAGCTGTAATCTGCAGACACAGCTGAAAAAATCAATAAAAAAATTAATGAAAAAAATCCCTTTGAGCAGGACATAAATCACATTGAGAGATTTATTATCTTTCTATATTTGTCTCTCCATTTTTTGAGGTGTGAAGACTTTTCCTTATAACTTACTATAAAAATGACATCAGCAGCAAAAAAAAAAAAACCAAAAATAATGCCCAACATATCTTCTTCCCTGCATAATCTCCATGCAAAAGCATCAGTACTTATAACAGAAGTATGAACTTAGGTGAATTATTTGTTTGAGGTATTGAAAAACACCTGAAGGACAAAGCAGTCACTGGTCACAGCCAGCACAGCTTCATATGAGGAAAGTCCTACCTGTCAAACTTAATTTCCTTTAACAACAACGTTACCTGCCTACCTGATCTGTGGAAGTCACTTGGTATAATCTTTCTGCATTTCAGAAAAGCTTCTGATATTGACTCTCACAAAATCCTTCTGGACGAAATGTCCAGCACATAGCTGGATCACCATCATGTGGTGGGTGATCAGCTGTCTCATGAGTCAAGCACAGAGGGTAATAGTGAATGCAGTAACATCAGACTGGAGACTTGTCACTAGCGGGGTTCCCCATGGCTTCATTTTAGGCCCTGTGCTCTTTAACATCATAAATTACTTGGATCTAGGACTCAAGGATATAACAAGTAAGTTTGCAGACGATACAGAACTGGGAGGACCTGTAAACTCACTTGAAGGCAGAGAGGCACTGCAGAGAAACCTTGGCAAATTAGAGGACTGGGCAATCACCAATCATATGAAGTGTAACAAGAAAAAGTGCTGGATTTTGCACCTGGAATGGGGCAACTCCAGATGTATGTACAGACTGGAGAATGAGATGCTGAAAAGCAGTACCACAGAAAGGGAATTGGGGGTCCTGGTTGACAGCAAGTTGAATATGAGTCAGCGGTGCCCTGGCAGCCAGGAGAGCCAACTGTGTCCTGGGGTGCATCAGGCAAAACATCACCAGCCATCTGAGAGAGGTGATTGTCCCACTCTGCTCTGCACTGGTGCAGCCTCACCTTGAATATTGTGTGCAGTTTTGGGCACCACAATATAACAAAGGTATTAAGCCATTAGAGAGTGTCCAGAGGAGAGTAACAAAGATGGTGAAGAGGCCATTCAAGGAGCAGCTGAGGTCACTTGGCTTGCTCAGCTTAGAGAAGAGCACTCTGAGGGGAGACCTCATTGCAGTCTACAACTTCCTCATAAGGGAAGGCAGAGGGGCAGGCATTGATCTCTTCTCTCTGGTGACCAGTGACAGGACCCCAAGCAATGGCATCAAGGTGTGTCAGTGAAAGTTTAGGCTGGATATTAGGAAAACGTTCTTCATCCAGAGAGTGGTTGGACACTGGAACAGACCCCCCAAAGAAGTGGTCACAGTACCAAGCCTCTGAGCTCAAGAAGTGTTTGGTCAATGCTCTCAGGCCTATGGTGTGACCCTTGGGGCTGTTCTGTGCAGGGACAGGAGTTAGACTTAGATGGTCCCTGTGGGTTCCTTCCAACTCAGGATGTTCTATGATTCTATAATTCCAAGGAAGATTTTACTTCTTCTTAGGAAAAGCTGAATGTCCCAAAATAATAGCTCTAGAGGCCAGAGTGACAGTGGTCTGTCTATGCCACTGGCATAGAATAGGAGTCTGTAACTAGTTAATCAGTGAATCATTTCCTTTCCCAGTGGCAAGTATTATCATTTACTGCTGAGTTGTCTGATTTTATACTTCTGTTATACTTCGTGATTAATGAGGATGAGCACTATATTTTATAAAATGTAACCCATTTCTTCTGAAGTACACTTATGGAGGAAAAATGTGTATTAATACAATGTTTTTTATTTCTAATTTTTATAATCATTTCAGTCTTGTGTTATGTAGGACTTCTGTTAAAGACATAAAAATGCATTCTTTGTACTTTTCAATTCACTACATTGAATTAAATTTGGTTCTGTATCCCAGATCTTGCTAATATTATTAAGTAAAATTACAAATTCATATAAGTATTTGTGAGAGAAATAAGTATGACATGAACATATAAGTGAATATTTTTTCCCCTTTGTGTGGGATAAGGTTCCCTTCATGTGACATAAAAGGTTAAATGACTGCTATATTTCTTCTCACAAAACAACTTTCTCTTGACAGCTACTAAAAAGACAAGTAGTCACAAGTTATTTGTTTCTGCTTCATGCTTAGCTCTACATTATTTAGGTGATGGTTTGCATGCAGAGCATGGAGAACTTTCTTCTTCTCCCCATTTGAAAAAACCTTAATATAAATTAACAGAACTCGAGCACATTTTACACTTTCTGTTCAATTTTAACCTTTGAGAGTTTAAGACTAGTAAAAAAATAAACATTACATGAGTGACACAGAAAACCTCTTGGAAACATGAATAAGTCCCTTTTTATGAAAGCAGTACTACTATTTTATATTTTTTTATAATATTTCATTCTATATATGCAGGAATAAAATAAGATCCAGTGACGTGTTGCTGTGAAAAGTAGAACTATATGAAGCATTTTATTTTCAGGAATGCAGTGGTACTATCAACATAACCAGTTCCAGTTACTATCTTATGTGGCAGAGTAATTCTGTAAGTAAAAGAAAGTCACTGAAAGATATTTCTTGACTGAAAGAAAGAAATCAGTATTCTCCCTTAAAGCCAATTCTTAAACAGAATTCTTAAACAAAAGCATTCAATCAGAACTTTATTTTTGATTGAGTTCTTGTCGATAATCACAAGTGATTCAGTTCTTCTGTTTGTTTCTTGGGGTTTTTTCTATGCCATTACGATTAGGTGTCCATTTGTTACGAGGGGTGGTTATCTTTTCAATCAGTCACCATTTGAACCTAAACCTTAGTCATATTTAATGCATGTTTATATCACTTCAACAAATATCTGTCTTACAAAAAAGCTTACAACTCTGTCAAATCACTGACTTTTTCTATGTATTCAACCTTCATTACCTATTCTGGATATCATTGGAGACATTTGTGAGATATCCATGGGACCTAATGATGAAATGACAGAATCGCTGAATATGCTGAGTTGGAAGGGACTCACAGGGATCATCCAGTCCAGCCCTTAGCCCTGCACAAGACCATCTCCAAGAGTCACATCATGTGCCTGAGAGTATCATCCAAATGCTTCTTGAACTCTGTCAGGCTTGGTGCTGTGATCACTTCTCTGCGGAGCCTGTTCCAGGCTGGTCACCACAGAGAAGAGATTAGTGTCTGCCCCTCCTCTTTCCATTACAAGGAACTTGTATACTGACATTGGACATCTTTTGGGATTGTGTTTTTAGTTTCTCATTGGAAGCAATGCTACTGTCATTAATATCCCTTAGAATACATTACTTGGAATATTTCCAAAAATTGGTTGTCTTGCGAATGGGATGGACATAAATTGGAACTCATGTTGTTTTTATCTTTTGTGGCAAGAGCTCTACTTTTCCTACCTAGTGTCCATTTCTAAACTGAAAGTACACTATTAAATCCTTATCACCAAGAAATAAAATAAAAAGGCGGCACAGCTGACGTGATATAATAATGGCTGTTAGCTACCCTATTATAGCTCCTGCAGCCTCATCACTTTGGCAGGAGTATCAAGAAAATTATGTTGAATTTTGAGCCTTGATTCAGATTTTCTTAAGTCATCTTTAGGAGGGTTGACATCCTAATTGCTCATTGAATTGTTTCAGCTCAGAGTTTGTTAAGCACTGACACATTTTACTGGAAAAATAAAGGTATGTAATTTGACACAGTGACAGATTGATACCTTAACATTAGATTGGCAGAACAATTAAACAGCTTAAATGTTTCCTACATCTTAATGTCTGTGCTACTTCAAGAAGCCATAATAAGTCCTGCTTTTCTGAAGGATGTGTTGCCACTTTGGTGATAGAAGTAAATCAGGCTATCAAAGGATTTAATAGGATTACAAGAAGTCTTGCAGCAATTACATTTAAATCTAGAAAATTAAAATCTAGGGAATTTAAGTTCAGCATGGTGTATTTATTATGGTGCTCACCACTGGTATCACATAAGCTGATACTTCTTAGTTCTTATTATATACATGCAATTGGTCTTGTGAACAAAAATTAAATAATACAGTCTGAATGACAGGATAAATACAACTAAAGCAAGAGAAAACTTTATGTTTCTAACGGGCTTCCCTTTGTTTTATAATGTAATCAGGGGTTTAAATTAGTATTTCTCTTGAATTGAGTCTGTTGAATTTGATTTCACTTAAACATAGTGTTACATTGCACTTATATTATTGTTCTCCACTGACAATCAACAGGTCAATATGATTTCAACACAGAAGAATACAACTGGGTTTTTTTCAGTAAAAAAAATTGTGACAGAAATAACTGTGGAATCTAAGCTAGGAATATTGCTTGGGTAATATTTCTTTGGTTACATGACTGAGTCATGTTAAGTAGCTATGTAGTCATGTGTAGTCTGTTTAATAAACAAAAAGAACCTCATCAAAATCTTATATAGTCATTATTTGACTCTGTTCCTCCCTAAAAAGAGGGGGTTTTATGTACTCTATTCAAGGGTAAATAAAAATAAAATGTCATATAAGAAGTAAAATAAACACTTTTGGAATTTTTATTCATATAACAGTTTCAGATTTAAAGGACTTCAGAGGCATGATGTTTTACACCACTATATGTAGAAGTAATATAAATCTTTAACTTTGTGACGACACTGTAGAATAGGATGGATGTGTTTGGTTTCAGGCAAGAAGATTTTATAAATATTAAGCATACATGTTGGAACTTGAAAATGGATGATTTTTTTAAGTGTTACAGTCTTTATGCTTCTTTATTCCTATGATTAACATCTGTCTTAAATGGTCCAACTATTTTTTCTTTTTGTTAGTAATTTCTTTACTGTTAGATTTTAAGGAGGATTCTAAAATGGATTTTTAGTTGAACTGAAGCCCACCTTCTAAGGTTGATTTATTACTGAATAAGTCAAGAATCTTAATCCAGAAACAGTTAACTGGATTGAGGCCAGAGTACATGAGTGCTAAGCAATCACATTAAGAGAATTGGAGAGCTGAAGGGAAACTTTAGAGGTCATTTAGTGCCTCCTTGGTTTCCCAAGGTATGATTAGCTATGTTATGTTATCCTTGGGAAACTTTTTTCTAGACATTCATAAAACTCACTCCAGACTCTGTAACTATCCTTCACTACTACATTTATCTTCAAAGCTTTTTTCTAATTTCTAAACTAATTTATCCTTGTTGCAATCAAGCCATTGCTTTTGCTTCTTTCCATTATGGGCGTGCAAAACAGATTACTTCCACTCTTTTTTTTTTCTTTTGTTTTAGGTACAGGAACAGTGCTGCTTTTTTCCATAGCTGCTTACTCTCCTCACTAATTCACTTTCATTCATCTATTATGAACTTTTCCAAAAGTTAAAGAATCAGTTAACTGTTTCTATTTTCCTTTGCCATTGCTTTATTTGTTTGTTTTATTTTTATTAGTTTTAGTTGAAGGACTATCTAGCAACTCATGATTGTTTTGAAAATTTCACTCTGGTCTCTTGAAATTGCTAAATATTTTGATTTTTGACATGATACAGCAGTGAGTCTTGCTAGTTTTAGGGATTGTTTAAGGGAAACTTTTATTTTACCAGTTTTCAAGTAAAGTATTGAAAATTCTCACTTTTATTTTGTATTCCTTTTTCTTTGCATAACAAAAGAATACAAATTTTCAGAAATCATTATTTTATATTATTCTGTCATACCTTGTCTCACAGTATTAATCATTCTATCAATGTACATATAAACCTTTATGTATTCTGAGGTACTTTCTTAAGCACGGAAAAGAATTTCAGAATTGGGCATGATATACATAAAATTATTCTAGTCCAAAAGCAATTAATATATTCATTACTTCAGTGCAGTTGGCATATCTCAAGCAGTGGATTTGTGTTTGACTTTATTCAGTAGGACTGTTTTAGAGATGGCATGCACTATCTCTGCAGTACACAATAATGCCACATTCAAAATGACAGCAGTCCAAGCCTTGGGGCACTAAATGCTTCTTGAGATATGTTCAATTGCTGTTTAACTGTATTTAGCCTAAGGTGCAGAGAAAGAAATTGCTGATGCCTTCAAACATGTTTAAGTATTTTAATAGTGTCTTGGCATGTCAGAATACGCCACAGCACAAACTAGGGTGCAGTTCCTGAACTATTGCAACTAGGAGGCAGGAATTTCAGCAACAGTACTGCTGGGGTTGTATTTTACTTTAGTCTAGCTTTCTTTGTCCCCCTTAAACAGTGATTTTTGACAATATGTATCCTCCCATCAGTTTTCTGCATTTTTGTTTTCTGATCATGTAGTCAATACTCGCTATGCTTTAAGAGCTCTATTGTGTCCCTGACCACACAGCTTGTAAAACAGAAAACCTTTTAGTGTAAAAGCTATGTAAACAGACTCCTGTTTAATCACATAGTCTTAATGGTGTTTCACTTGAATTTTAGATGGTCCTCTGAATATAGCATACTAGTGTAAAGAGTTCAGGCAAAGTGGTGGCCCATCGAAATCATAGTCTCTTTCATTACTATATACCATTCCTATTTCTTTTTGTTTTCTCACAGTAGTCTGGAACAACTGCACATGCAGTTTTTACAGGTCCTAAATAAATGGAATCATACAGGGATATTATGGGCCTGTCAGGGGTAAAGTAAAATCTGCATATAGTCAATGATTTGTCATAAATACTATTTAGAACTCAACTGCCAATGACTCCTCAGATCCTCCCATCCAGCTTTATGGTTTACAGAAGTACTGTTCCACTGCTGTAGTACTATATAGCTACTGTGGTCTTGTACTCCTCCAAGAAAAAGGTCTACAGCCAGGAGTACTTTCTTGGAATGTTCAAGTTAATGTGTCTAGATAGGGTGTTAGTATTGCTTTGGAAGGTTTTCCATTTCCAGGGACAAGTGGAACAAAACTTTTGTCAACTTAAGTATATCTAAAGTTTGTTATTACCATAGTATTTGTGTACGGTTTACAAAAGATAAGAAAGTGAAAAGGTCCTTGTATTTTTCCCAAAAAAAGTGCTAGGACTATGTCATGACTAGATGACAATGCTGGGTTTCTATAAAATATGTTGTGCAGGAATGGTTGTTAAAAAATGTGCAAAGTGGAGCCAGAGTGAGTGTGCATTCTTGACTATATTTTTTCAATATGTGTATATGTACAAAAGAGCACATAACTTGTAACACATAGAATCATTGGATTGGTTAGGGTTGGAAGGGACGTTAAAGATCATCTAGTTCCAACCCCCACATGTACTTGTTGACTACTGAGTATATAATACTTTCTCTGTACTTGATAAAATATATTAAACCTCTTTGATAAGGAATGGGAGGAGAGAAAATAGTGGAAAACTGTTTGAGTGGAATATTTGAGCTGTTGGTTTCTTTGGCATTAAACTTGATATAGAATATCATCTTTCCCCTCTCCACACTGCAGTGGTAGGTGCCTTCCATTTTTGATGATAAGCAATCCTACTAGCCCTAAAGCAACAGTCAGCTAAAATTACAGAAACATGAGCATAATTTCCATTCATTTGCATGCTTTTGTACAAAGTTTTATGGAAAATATGAAACAAATCAATGTCTCAGAAATTATCCATAAATGTTTAAAGATTTGTAGGATGCACCATTACTACTGTTTCAAAAAATGTGAACTTTTATCAGCTAACTTTATAAAATTTGTGGTGGAAGCTTATATCAGTTGCAGTGAGAAAATAGATTGGGGGACCCTGTAATTTAGTGTACCGCAATTTTTTTCATAGTGGAAGTCTGAGCAGTGGCAAGTTAAATCTGCTTTAAAATATTTATTTTTGAAGTCTCCATTTACATGTTTACTCTTCTAAATATCTGCATTTACTTTTCTAAATATCTGCATTTTAGGGAGGGAGTTTACAATGACTTTGTAAATAATCAAGCAATACCTTCTTCTGATCTAGAGACACCATAAGAAGATATGCTTGGAAATAACTAAGATTACATCTTCCATTGTACCTTTGATGATCTTTTTATGCAGAGAAAAAATGCTTGAATTTGACTAGTTTATGTATAAACTGTTAGAACCTAATCCCACATCTACAGATTTCTGTATAACAACAAATATCATACATATTTCTCACTAATTAGCATTGTGATAAAATTTTTTTGGTCAATAAGTGACATTTTAAGAACTTATTTGATTTGTTTTCCAGACATGTATCTGTGGTAGAAATCTGTTTTACTATTTCCTGATGATTTGCCAATTGTGCTGACACATTCTTTCCTGTGCCATATTCCATTTGGCTTATAGCTAGCAGTGAGATCACTACTATAGTGTTTAACTTTTAAACTAAGAAGTACTTAGTTTACATTCAGTAAATTGCCTGAATGTAAATTATTCCAGAGAACAAGGGTAATTTTTTAATTTTATTTTATTTTCAAATTGTTCAAAACTCCACAGGCTAGATAATTTAAAATAAAGAACATAAAGTCACTACTTTGCAAAAGAGGGTTGATCTGTTCAGTGAATTAGCAAAAATATAGTTAATCATTTTGTAGTTAAAGGGGTGTTGCAGTTTATCCAAAGTTAAGGTTTAATCTCTATTATCTACTGCAGTGTACAAAAAGCACACAATTTTTCTTTAACTGACTAGTTTAGGTACAGGTAATAGTTTAGTCCTGACGTCAGTGGACGTTTTACCCATCTTCTGATATAACACACACACTAAATATTCCATCCTTCCCCTTCCCTGCCCCCCCCAAAATGCTGAAGTTATGTCCATCTTTTAAACAGAAGAGCAATTAAAATGCAACAGGTTTAACACCGTGTTAGAATAAATCGGTGTTTAAATACTGTACTGATTCAAGCTCTTAGAACAGACACAAGAAAGCAATGGAGTAGAAGGCTACATTAATTGTAAGTGCCAAACATTATTTGAAGGGTGTTTTAGAGAAAAACATGACACCAGATCTGACAGCCTGAGGGAGGTGAGGCTGCTGCTGCTGCTCCATGTCCCCAGGTCCAACCAGTAGCAAAGATGAAGATGTATTCCCAGTAGACACATACGCAGAGCACACACATACACCAAACGTACACAGGTGTCCATACAGATCACAGACACTCAGAGAACTCACACGAACACAGACAGCACCACTAGCCTCATTCTGTCCTCTTTTCTGGCTGAACAGGAATGAAGTCCTCTTGTGAGAGTGGACAAACCCATATGTATACATGCATATGCACACATCATAGGCAGCCCACACCCAGAAAAGAGTTAGAAAGGAATTTAGTAGGAAGACAGGATAGACTGTGCTCATTAGTCACAAGACATAACCAAAAATCTTATTAGCCAGCAAACTATTTACATGAATGGCCCTTTTATCCACTTACGCCTCTATTTTCCCACTCTTATTCCTTCACAAATGACCTAAAACCCTCACGTCTTCTCTTTGGATTCTCCCTTAAACATCACATAAGTCCTGTGCTATTCCAAACTCTTTCCCCCCATATCCTATAACATTTTCTACATCCCTAGAGAGTAAACCACATTAGACAGAAAGATCCTCCCAAGTACTTATTTTGAGTTCCTATCTGCCACTATACACCCCTGTGTTCCTGGGCAGATGGACCTTTGAGGGGCTGATGGTCCTATGATGAGCCTGAGAGTAGCCACTCAGGGTTTTATTTGGGCTTGTATTATCCCTTCTGTGTCTCTCTGGTCTCTTCTGTGGGTGTGAGGATGAAGTTTATTACATAATGCAGCAGGCAACTCAGCCGCACACTGACTTGGAGGTTATTGCTTCATAAAACAGCACTATAAGGCTGAATTGTACAATAAGTCATCGTGCTTTACAATAAGGAATTTGTATTAAGCATTTGTTCAGCGGTGAGTAGGGGAAGCACTTTTGAATTGCATGATTCAAGGATCACTAGCAAGGGAAGAATTTTTATGAACTCATGTAATGCTGGCTCAAGATTTGTTTGAGCTAAAAAGAAACCATCGGATGTAATGAGATATTAATTCTTTCAATCTGAAAAAAAAACCTCAAAACAACAAAAGAAACCCTCTTCAATACACACATGGTCTTTTGTTTTAAATAAAGGTCAGACATATTGTTTAGATAAGCATTTGGTAATATACTGATAGAATAATAATTGAAATACTTGTAGCAAGCATAATGCTTAGTGGCCATTGTTTAGAAATAAGGTGCTGTTTGAAGAGTTTATGGGGATTTAAAGGAATTGGCGCTGTTGTAAAAATATGCAAAATCCTGTTTAAAAGTCAAAGCACATTTGGCGCAGCTCAGCAGTTAATTATGCTTCTTACCTTTAGGGAGTGCCAGAATAATACTGATTTAGCTGACAATTAGAGGATTTTCTTGCTACCATCACCCTCTTCTGGGTATGTCTCCAGAACACGGTCATCTGAAAACTGATAGGCTGATAACTGTTCATAGTCTTTGCATTCTTCACTGGGGAAAAAAAAAAAAAAAAAAAGTGGGTGAGCATAAGTGCAAAAGCCTTCAAAAATACAATTGGGGGTAAAAAAAATTAAAAAGAACTCAATTGTCTCCTCCCAGTCTCCCACATCTCACTTACAGGATTACTCAGTTATCTAGACACCAGGGCTATTTCTTCATTAAAATCAGTGAGATATTGACATATGAAATATTATACTGTATTCAGAATACAAACAGGAGATTCTATAAAATGTTGACATCTGTCAATAGCAAATAATATGCATATTTTTACAATATCTTTACAATATCTTTACAATACTGCAAGAAATTACTAATTAAATTAATGTTTAAATGCATGAAAAAATTGGGACAGGATGAACATAAACCTGACTTAAAAGAGCTTTTGCAGTTCTATCAGGATGAAATCCACAGATATTGAAATGAAGTATGTTTTCTCTACAAACACGGGTTGTAAATATTTTACATGAAAATAGTTTATTCTGCAAGAAGCAAAGGATTTTTGGCTGCAAGGGTTTTTTTTTGTTTGGTTGGTTGGTCTTTTACTGGTTTCTATTTAACTTAATCAGTGGTCTTTTTTATGAATTTATAAAAAATTCACAGATTGAATTGTCATTGTTTGAGGTCATCTGGCAGCCAAAATCAAACTAAAATAGGCAAAATAGAAGTAATAAAATGAAGACTGAATAGGCCTTTGAAGGACATTTTATAAGGCACATGTTATTACCAGAAAAAATTATCGTTCAGCTGAATTTGGGTGTTGTAGTGGGAAGGCAGGAAGATGTCACAGTCCATATGAATTACCTGATTGTGTTTCCATATGGAAGCTCCTTGTTCCCTTTTAAGATAATCAGTTTTTTTATAAAAAAACCCTAAATGTTTCATCAAGTATATCATATCATATTAAAGGCATATCAAACACACTGAAAAAAATTTGTTGATTTATATTTTTTGTCAACTTTGTTTGAATATCATGTTGTTACTTTTTAGGAAGCTTCAGTTATTTCTTGCAGACCATGAATAAAAGCAAGGTTTCAGAATCTTACCCACTCCTTAAAATAGTTAAGGTAGCTTTTAAATTCAGTTGTAATGCAAGTATGAAAATACAAATATTAAAAGCCACCTGTTTCTCTTTAGGCAGCACTCAGATTCTCCTATGTCCCAACATACATATTCACACGCACACCCCACAGCCAGCTTTATCTCTACATGTTTTATTAAGTTTATAACCAATAGCAAAGGTTTTGTATGCTCCTGCAATTACTGATTGTACAACTCATGTAACATTGTGGACTAACAACAAATGCCCAATCCTGAGAAATACAAGCAGAGGTTTACATTATGTGCAAATTGAGTCCCATTGTCAGTAACAGATCTGCTCACTTGTAGAGCATTAAATATGTCCATAAGTATTTGCAGGATTCAGGGTCTTAGGATCCTTTCACATAAATTCAAAGCATTCTCTACAAGAAATTTAAAGAAAGGTATTTTTAATAATTTCAAGAAAACTGGCAGTGTGGAAACAAGTCCTTGTTTGACTCTCAAACTTCAAAATTCATTCACTACCTAATACCAACTGCTCCTGGACTTGATTTACAAGCACAGGAAGTGGATGAATAGTTTTTTTTTTTTCAATTATTGAGGTAGAGGATAACTGTACAGATCTGCCTATTGCCTATGGGCACATGCAGTGTGAAAAAATTATTACTGAGGAACTTACTACAACATTCCTACAAAGACCTTTAAAAATACCTTTTGTGAATTTAAAGGATTCTCAGTTTCAATTGAAGTCATTGTAATATTAATTTGTAAAGACAATTCTCTTTTATTTTCAGATTCACGGCCTCTACCAGATGTAGCTCTGACAGGGAAGTGTACTCGGGAGTGTGATGAATATGGCCACTCGGACTCCTGCTGGATGCCAGTCCGCACTTCTCCGGAGAGAAAGCAGAAGAGCCAGCCAAAACTCTCCACTTTCATGCCTGTTGATGAACGGGGCAGTCAGGAAAAGCTGGCCAATGGAGAAGCCTCCCTCATGGGTGATCGCAACAGAAACCTCCTTAACAAAAAGTTGACCTCATCCTATGAGACCTTCAGCGCGGCTAGTTTCAGCAAAAATGAAGAAGGCAATCCAGAGGATATCCCCCTTACACAGACAGGGGAATACAAGCCATCTCCTGTCAATACTCTAACTAGAAGAGAAGTTTACCTGTAGGCTAAAAAGCAGCAACAAAATTCTTTCATATTATAAGAAAGAAATGGGGAAAAAGTCTTAAAATCGCAACAATTTTAAGAAAAAAATAAACAAAAAAGAGGGGGCCACCAAAGAGACAAAAGATCTGCCTGCCACTTCTGCCTCCATAGCAGGCATGTAATTATACTGTCTGCCTGACTATACTGTACAATGTAGAAAACGTTGTTACTTGCATGTCTAATTCCCCCTTCTGCTGATTTTTATTTTTCCTAGATCTATGGTTGCAAATTCCTCCCATAGTAGCGAGCTTGATTAAAAAGAACACAACACACTGCTGTTTCCCCTCTGCAGAAGCATGAGTTAAGCCACTCATTTTGTTTGTTTGTCATCTGGCTTGTTGAGGATAACATGTCAGGGAAAATGTACTCAAAACATATCATCTGAATATTGCTGATCCCCACCAGGGACAATCCTTCAGAAACCATACAGATATAGAGATAAACATAAAGGAATAATCATTAATAGGCACTTTGTGAAGACCACAGCTTTAATTCTCTCACCTCTCATCTGAGGCTGGAAGCAACAGAAATATGTTCAGCCTGAGACTGCAGTCAAAAACATGCCATCCTTTCCTGTGATTCATGGACTCTGGTTCTGTTTTATCCATCAAACAAACATGTCTTGCTGTGTCTCTTTCTCTCCTTCTCTCTCGTTCTCTGTAACGATTACTTCAATGTAAACACAATTGCTAATGCATATACCATAGGATAGTAATGATAAACTGTTGAAATCATTATTTTGGGCAAGACTAACATCTAGGTAGGAAGATTGTAGTAACAAAAAGGCCAAAGATCACACAATGGATCAGGGGAACTGCTAAGTATTGGGGCTTGGCTTAAAAAATTATTGTATTCACAAATAAACACGTACTCATAACACACCTTCTGTTACATTTTGCACAGCAGCGCAGTTCACAAGCCCAGATGACAATTTTTTTTTTCAGTGCAGTTCAATTGAATGCCCAAAGGAAATGATGTGGGGTTTTTTTGTAATGATGGGATATGTTGCAGCAGAAGCTGCATATGATATGCTGCATATGCCAGGGAATTTTTAAGATCAAAATTTAAAAATAATAGTAGTAATAGAAGGCTGTGTTAATAAGAATGCTTGATGGGAGGGAAAAGGTGGACAATGGGATGGTGCAGTAACAAGAGGATGTTACAAGTTGAATACAGAAGCTTCTTTTCAGATTGCAAGGAATGGTTGCTAAGTCTTAGGTCATCAGTGTTGCAGATTACCAATTGCTTCAATTATGTCAAAGATATAATGAAAGCTTTCTTGAAACCAAGTGCATTAAAACCAAGAGAAGTGCAATACTAAATGATGTCAAGACTCAGAACATTTAGCATAAGTAGAAAATAGTCTGATAAACAGTGGTATGATACTCACCTAGCAGGTCAAGATGAGTCAAAAGAAGTCAAAGCTACTGTGATATGCAAAAGCTGTAACAATTCTCATGGTGAGTGATTCTTGAAAGGAAGAGGAAATGAAACAAGTTTTTGTGCAATAAAAGCAACAAAACATGCAGAACAACAAACAATTGCTTTGTACTTGATGCTGCAGAAAGAGCATCAGACTGAGCTCAGACATTCAGATGAAAGTGACAATCGAACAACACAGCAAGGACAGCTCAAGGAGGGGGAGAGCATTCAGATCCCTGGCTGTTTAACCTGGTGTGAAGGCATGGCTAGATGGTTCTCTAGTATACTGTAGTCACAATGTAGCTTTGGGTAGTTTCTTGCTTTGAGGAATTGCATAGAAATAACCTTAAACAGCCTAAGGTAGAGGTTGGTAAATCAAAGCAACTCATCACATTTATCTTTTGAATTCACTTCTCCAAATAGTGGGATGTGCCATTATTGGCCTCTTCATTCTCCTCTCTTGAGTTTGCTTTCTTCAAGTAACATTAGTTTGTGTATAACAGTTATGATGAATGGGCACATTTTAGAAAGAAAATATTAAAATCAAAGATTAATAATGATTGAACATTTTTATGTTTAATTATTTAATATGGAGAGATGCAAGCTAGTACTTTGTTATGAGACTGCGTATAGCAGTTACTGCTTTGTATAATCTGTAAGTACCTGTTTAAAAATGCTTCTAAAATGCTTATGTAATGTATACACATTTTTCTTGCACGTTTCAACAGAATACACAATTGCATAACAAAAATGTTCAACAGAATTTCCTTTAATAAGATTTTATTTAATATTACACACAAGAAAATAAATTAGGTAGCTGGGTTCCATATATTCTTAGACACTTTTTCTACAAGGCTAATAATACAGGTCATAGTAGACCTTCAGATTAAATGGATCAGCAGTCACTCACCAATTTTTGCACTACATAAGACAGTCATGAAATAATTTACTTGTGTGCATCTCTTTAGATCTAAAATGCGTGTGAAAGAATTTTTAAAAAATTCTGTCTACTGTAAGTATTCACAGTAATTCTAGTGGAACTAGCCACTATTAATATGCTGATTACTCTTCTGACCTGGCATGACATACAAATATATTTTGTGTTTGTATTTTTCCTCTTTATTTGAAATAGTTTAAATCTGGTGCCACTCCATAAATAGAGTGCTTTTGTATAAAAATAAACAAATAAAGCTATAAAAAATAATTAGGGTGAATGCAAAATATGCAACTGTGCCTTTTATACCTATTATTATGGTAAAGTGGTAGTTGGGTTTGGACACTGAGGGATAAGGGGCTATTCCCAACTTTTTTGAACCTGTATATTTACCTGTGTTTATTTTCTGAGAAATTATAAATAATATATTTAAAAACAAGCCTTTTGCCAAACTCAGTTAATGGACCAGTCTTAAGCATTATTAACACAAGGCTGTGGTTTAAGTAGGTCTTGAGGATTTTTTTATTACTATTTGTGTGGGATTTGGGGTTATTTTAATTTGTTTTTAACTCGCTGCCTGAAAAACTATGATCAGTCTCTATGATAGTTATTTAGCAAGGTGTCACCAGTTCATGTTGCCAGGAAAATTGACAAATTTTTTTTTAATTGCTTTTAGCCATCATCACATTTCAGTTGTACAGGATAGAAATCATCTTTTTTATTTCCTTCCATGGGAAACTCAGATGAGCTTTGCATGTATTTTACATTAGGGCACCTTTATAGATTGATGCATTAATATATAACTTTATATGTATTAGAAAATTCAATAGCTTTGATCTAAAATCTAATGCTCATTCAGACCCACTAAGTTTATCCAATATGGTTTCTGACTGGCCTGCTGCCTGAGTTTCAGGAAAAAAAAATTAAACATTATTTTTATGTGGGGAAAGAACTTAAATGGGATTGAAATGATTGCTGAAAGGCTACCCTAGGAAGTTGTCAAGCAGGAAAATAAGGAATATGGATAAAGACCTTGCCATAAATCCAGCAATCACCAAACACTTGTAAGGAATTTGAACAATGAAATATTTTTCCTTTTGTTTCGTTGATGATAAATATACAGTGTTTTCATCAGGAACAAAGCAGATGAAATAGCAATAGAAACTAAAGTCCATCAATTAAGTTGTATTACTGACTGAATGAGCATAAACATTAGGAAGAAGACAACATTCACCAGCTACCTGGGGTATGCTTTCAGACAACTTTTTCCTAAATTTTAAAGCACTTGCATTCAGTGTGGTACGATCTGTTTGTAATATTAATCATTGACTATTGTTCTGCAACTTGGATGTTGATAGTGAAGCAGAGAACAATTTATCATTGTTTATTATGAGTCACTATGCACGCAACTATGCTAAACATGGCAAAATGTATTAAACGCTAGTCCACCTCTATTTATGAAATATTTACATAATTTAATTTGCTTTTGTACAGTTTTATGTAAATAAATTGCTTGTCATTTTTGTCTCTGCAAATTAAAATATAACATGTTCAACTGGTTGCCCATTTTCTAGTTTACTTTCTCTGACAGTCTATTCCACTCTTACCGGATTAAGTCACATGCTAGTTTCAACATTTAACCTGCATTTTGTATGGCAAACATGACACTGCCTTAGTAACTGGCCATATATTTAGCTGCAGATGTAGCTGAGGTTTTACCTGTCTACAAAGTGAAGTTCAGCAGAGGCTATTGTCACTCAAAACAGCATGCATCTAATTTCATAGCAGAAATAGAGTACTTGTAACAAAAGCAGATGTTTCTGATTACTATTCAAAAGGGCTTTTTATTAAAATGTGTTTAAAACTTTAACATTAAGGGAAATAAGTAAAAGCTCAATTATTTCCATTATGGAACAGCAATTTTCTTATTACCAGCAACGATGGTTATTTTTCCAAGAAGTTTAGAATCATTGACAGATCCTAAAATGTCAGTGAAGCACCTATACTGAAGAGAAAAACACAATTAATGCAATATTTCAAAGCAAAATGTGAAACAAAAGTTTCCAGTTATTTCTAGCTGTGAATCAAATTAACCATCTCAGCAGATCCATAACTGCAGATCAAGAACAAACCCTCCTCAAGAAGGAACATCTAAGAAGGAGAAAGAGTTTATTCCTTAGATGTCTGGAGGGAGCTTTTTGTCTTTGTTTGTTTATTTTTGTTTGTTTTAACAGAGCAGGCCCCAAACCAGCTATCAAGTTGGGATTTGCATCAGTTGTACTATGTGAAAAATATGTTTATGGAGAGAGGGATCAAAAGTTGGAACTACCTTGCCTTTAAAAAACAGTATTGCCACAGAAACCTTGCGAACCATTGCATACAGTTTCCCAGTGAACATCACAGAAAGTGGCGTTTCTATTCTTTTACCTTAGTTACAGATTAGGCTTTGATTTTTGTGAATGAAAGCTGGTCAAAACTTTTTTTTTTTTAAATAAACTTTACATTGCAAATTTCTGACTGTGCTTTCAGTTAACATTTCCTAGTCTTCTCTAAAGAATGTGTCAAGGAAGATCCTTCTATAAGCAGAGATCTGAATCTACATGCCTGTGGAGAGAATTCAGTTCGCTGGTTCTGACCCTGGATCTCCCACATTGCACTTGAATGAGCTACCCCTCCACCTCTTTCAGCAGTAGCAGTATTTTAATAAGTAACTTCAATCAGGCTTTCAAGTTTGTTTTATACTAGTTGTAGTATGCAAGCCATGACCTTATGTTTGTTTATTTTGTCTTTTATCTGCATCTTTCTTGTTTACCCACTGCATCCAGGAAGATGATTACAGGAAGATAAAATAAATTTTCTGAACCACAGAGAGTGGTAAAAGAGGATAATATAAACTGGCAAAAGCTAACAATTTATGTTTCCCTTTAACCCTGGCTACATTTCTCCCTCCTGAGCTGCAGTAAAATGTAAATCTTATGCAGAGACTGAAATTAATAAATGTGACCTAGGCAGAAATAATTTCATGACTTTATTGAGCCTAAGGGGAGTGTATAGAGGATGCTTAATAGTTCATAAATGTGCAAATCATCTAGCCTATGCAAAAGAAGAAAGCAACGCCAGAGTTAGAGAAGAATATTTAGTGTACTGCTCAGTACAATGGTAGGATTCTAGTCAGGCAGTGCATACAGCTCTTTCCTCTAAAGCACATACAGCTGGTTTAGATAAACTTATCAAGAAACCGGGAGGGAAAAAATGTGAAATACCTATTCTCTAGTGGTATGGAATAGCCTCTGAGGAAGGAAATGGAACAAAGAGCAGCAAATAGGTATAATACAATTGGTACAGAATTGATAGATATAAATCCCTTTAGGACTTTCAAATCGATTTAAGGATCTGAAAATAGGGAGCTATTAATGCATAATTTGTATGGCACTGTAATTTCTGAAAAAAGATTTTGCTAATTATAAGGCATGTGATTCTATTTAAGGTGGTGTTTTTAAAGACTTAGTTAACAATTAAAAAATATTTGTATCTTAGCATTCCTTCTTTGTAAGCTTACTAAAGCAAATTTCATCAGGCTTCTACAGCATTCACTGCAGGAGAAGGCAGATTTGCAAAGACCAAGAAAGTCCGATATAGTTTTCATACTTCTATTTTACTTTCAGGATTGCAACCAACTTTTTTATGTTTACACTATAATAATGAATTTTAAAAACCTACCTTTCAACTGTGTTTTCCGGAATAATATAGAGAGAACAAAGTAGTAAAAGTAATATAAAAGCATATATATATAGCATATACCATGTTTACTCCTCCTTTGGTAAATTTACACTCAAAAAACTGCAGTGTCATGGAGAGAGCAACTTAAATGAGTCACTTAAGATTTTTCCAATCCTATGGGGAATCAGAGAACGAAGGAAAGACTAGAGCAAGAGCAAAAAAATTGCTGTCTTTTTGCTATCTACCTCTCATGGATCTCCAGCACCTACAGAATTCCCTGAATGGGAATACTAGATTCTATTTTTTACCCACAAGTGTACAATTTCACTTTTTCCAAAGGAACTTGCAGGTTTTACAACTTGTAGTTAGTCTAATTGGTGTAAATCATCTTCTTGGCTCTTTTTCTTCTAATGTGGTAGCTGTGTTACATGATTCCAGATAATGAAACTGATTCTAACTGCAGTGAGGTTATGGTGTTCATAGACCGCTTTAAGTTAGATGAATATATATTTGATGAGACAAGTAGAAGTGAAGAAATTAGAATAAGATGAAAGGGATCCTGGTAGTCAGAAATGAACCACAAAGTGGTGCACACACTGTAATGGTTTATTATTTAGGTCTGATGAAAAGAGAAGAGGCTGACAAATTCACAAGCAAAAAGTGAAAGAAGGGGAAAAAGCTACAGATGGACAACTCATATTAGTTAAGTGTGTTTTTATATTCATATATACATATACACACAACTCTCATCTCTTGCTTTTGAAGTAGATTTTAACATTCACAAAAATGGTTTACTTCTGTCGTTAGTCATTGTCAGAGACAAAATATTGGACAACAGGGACCTTCAGTATGAGGTCCTATATCTATTCTAAGGTTTTGTAAGACAGAACAAAATACATTTAATGTGGCAGGGAGTAGTGAGCACAGAGTTAGAAAATTGGATAACTACCAAACTTGCTTCACTTTCTCCCTAGTTTCCTATCTCACATTAGCTGCTAGAATAAAAGTCAGAGCATTTTTTTTAATCTTTGTCTCCTTTTGCTGACAGTTCCTAGAATCAGCTTGGCACCTATTTAGCTTTTACCCACCTTGCTCTGAACTAGAAGAGACCCCTGGAACAATAGGTGATTTCACATTCTTTTTCAGTCTGACCTCTGAGCATATGGCAGGCATCGTGTTGCCACCCTTATCTTTAGGAGCATGAAATTGTGGTAGACTCACACATAACTTCAAGTATGAATATTAAAAGGGTCCTTATAGGTGGTAGAACAAGAAGTATGCCTTGAATTTAGAATAATCTGGTGCTATGCTGATAAAAAAAATTATCCTGAATTCCAGAGAGGATTGAAAAGCTGCTATGTGTGATAAAGAACAAACCACATGGTAGGTATAACCCTACAATTACAAGCAGTGCATTTCTACTTGCTCTAATTTGTGCCTTATGTACAGATGAAAGGAAAATGCACAAATGCCCCAGGTCCCTCTGAAGTATAGTTAACCATGTTTTATATATACAAGAAAGAGGCAATCATCTTTTTCCCAACCCTAGTAAGTCAAGCCTCTTTCCAATCAGTTTGGATGTCCCTGGTGAATATTGTGATTGTTTTTATGTGTCATCAGTGAAATGATAATGGCTAATTAATGATACATCTAGTGTGACATGCTCATTTAAGAGGGCATAGAATTAATTGAGGGAAAATGTAAAAGGGCCGGCTGGAGAAAAAGGCTCTCATATTATAACTTCTATAAGGTGATATAATGTATCGGCTACATATATTATTACATATTAATATAAAAGTTAAATATTGCTTTTCAGTTCCAAAGAAAACTCAGCTAATCAAAATGAGCATTCAGAGAGAAGTAAAGGTGAGAGTTTGGTTTGTCATGGACTGATGTCACATCTGAGAGTTACAGAATATTTTTTCTGTACTGATTGACTGCAGATAAAATAAATTTAGAAACACTTAAAAGTACATTTGTCTTTCTTTACACAGTGATGGGATCTGAAGCTTCCAGAAGTTTACTGTTCAGTGGCACTCAGAAGTGAAAAAAACAAAACAACAGAGAATGAAAGCTTAGAATTAAGGAAGGATTATCAAACAGAATAGATTCTGCTGCTTAAATAAAGATGCAGGTGCATCATAATTATTTTTCACAGTTCTGACCTTCTCACTCTGTGTTAAAAAGAATACAAATTCTAAAAGGTATACTGATTAGGGTGATCAACATTATAGAATACATAAAATAGTATTCTTCAGTCTAGAGAAGAAAACTGAGAGGTTTGACAGTGGTCCAGATGAAGGCATTAAAAGAAGTGATGAAAACTATCAGGTTTCCTTGACAAATGGGCTATAAATCATCATATGAAATTATCAAGGATTAGGCTCAAGATATGTGGAAGTGTGTTTTCTCACAGTGCATCAAACTGATCAACTTTTTGTCAAAAAAGATCAGTTTTTGGGATGCACCCCATGAATCTGGCTCACATAAATAATAAAATAAACCCCACAAGATTTCTAGATTTATCCTTTTTTATGAATTATATGAGTTAAGAATAACATAATAATAACATATCTCTCTGTTTCTCCTGCTCCCTTAGCTAAACATACACACTACCAACTACTGGAAGGAGAATATTGTGTTGAAAGTCATTTTCTCTCTCTAAAAGCTCCAAGCCAAACAACACACACAGAGATAAACAGAAATTAAAAAAAACCAAACCAAACAAAAAAAAAAAAACAAAAAAAAACCAAAAAAAAACCCACAACCAACCAAACAAAAACAACAACAACAACAAAAAAACCCACACCCAAACTAAAACAACAAACCACAACTCAACCCTCTACACCATTCTTTTGTTAGCCAAAACAGTAAAAAGCTTTGCTTCAGGAAGTTTGTACTGATACTCAATGCTTTTAATGCTGTTTGCCCAACAGAGCGATGAAAAATAATCTATGCATAATCACAATTGCTTCTTGGAAATTTCTCACTGAGAGTCTTCTGCTGAGAAAACTTTCAATGGGAAAAAGGTAGAAAAGACAACAACAAAAAAAATTATTTATTTTTCTTCAGATTGCAATAGACTTACCACTAAAATTCCAAAACTTTGTGCCTCAGAAAACAATAGCTGGGCTCACAGAATTATAAAGGTTATAAGCACTAGAACGGGCTGTTATGTGGCTTATTTGGAAATGTGAACAGCCATGGTTTTTAAGGGTAGTCATGTATTGTTTTCTGCTGAAAACAGTGACAGGTGTTTATCTTGGGCACTCCAGATTTTGGAGATTCATATAGACAAAAATGGATAGCAAAGCATACCAAAAGTATTTGCAAATAAGTTTTCAAGGGTTTCTGTTATTTCAAACTTTATACTTCTGAAAAAAACTACAAAGCAGAAGATAGCAGAAAATAGTTAAGTATATGTGAGGTATCACCAGATGATGGTTGTGTTCTTTGGAGTGTCTGAAGATGTGTTTTATCAAATCTGACAACTAAAATATTGCATCAGTAATGTAATAAGAACTTCTCATATCCTCTGATAATAATGGATAGATAATTTTTTTTTCTCCCAAAGAGATTAAAAAGTAATATTTCTTATCTTCACATTCAATTGGAGAAAGTAACTGTGTATTATTAGGACTTTATTTTTGGAGTCATTAGGATAAGTGCAGGTTAATCTGCAATGATTTGAGATTAAATAAACTGATAATGTAATTTCACACTTTTAAAATTTAATTTAAAATCTAGATCGATACTCATGAAGCTAATATGCATAACAAATATTTCACTGAATACAAGCTAGTATTATTTTAAAGAACTTAGAGTCATGCAGCAGTTTTCAAAAATCATGCTACATGTAACGTGGCAGGAAAATAGAAGATTAAAATGTGAAGATACATTAGTTTCATTTACACTTATATTCTTTTAAGAATCATTCAGAATAGCAGAGGTGTTCCTGAACTATGTAAGAATCATCATTTGACAGCAATGGTACTGCAACCTCTTCAATATCTAGGTCTGGCTTACAGAACAAATTACTCTCTGCACCCCATGCAGCAGCATAATAAAGACCTAGGGAGCCTATATTTTTAAACTTTAAATAAACAAATAAATAAAAATAGTTAACGTTTACACAGAATCACATAACTGTAAGCAAAGTACGTTCTGGACAACGTTGAGAAAGTTGAGAAACTGGTCATTTTGATTAGGCTTAATTATCTACATAACTGGAACACTATACAGAAAGAAATGCAGTTAAGTGAACAAAGTGAATTAATGCTTAAATCTTGAAAAGAGAGAAAGACAACTTTATTCCTGTTCTTTATTGCTTTTCCAAAACACAGTTGCCACTACTGCTAAAAGAAAACTAGTACTAAAGTTTATTTTACCTAAGGATGAAAATTTAAAGATTTTTTTCCCCAAAAAATAGTTCCCCAAATTTCCCTGTGTTTGAAGTTTCTTGCACTGTCATCAGTAACATCGTTAACTGCAAAACCTGCAATATCTTTTGAGAGAAAAATTCAGGTATTTTTCTCAGCATGGAAATGAGCACACTACCATCTTTCTCTAAGTTATTCTAAGCTATTGCAAACAAAGGACTGCACAGAGATTATTCTTAAAAGTTATCTTATTGCTACATTACTCAGATAATTCAGAACTAGTTTCTGTATTTCATAAAGCTTAATAAAAGATTTTTTTGCAATGCATGATGCAGAGATCTGGCCTGCAGTACACTTTGCAGAAGATTAGACTGGAGAACCTAACTCCTTTAACTCTTAAAACCTGAGGAACTTAAAACATACAGTCTGACATGGAGGAGACATACACCAACTCCAAAGATGTATTACCACCTTTGTGAGAGTATTGATTCTCCGTAGAAATAGCTAGCATCAGATATCATGCCTTAATGACAGATCTCTGCCTCTGAGCAACAGAAATATAGCAGTCTTTGCAGGCTTTTACAACTTTTATCCTTTGTTTTCATGCCAGAACCATGGAAAGGAAAAGGAATCAGGTATGGCTAAGCACATTTATTTTTAATCCATGAATCTAGCTGCTACTCATTTTGAATAGATCAAATTCTTACTAAAGTCTTTTAATAAGGAAAATTCTGTTAATATAAGATGTGACAAGTTATAAAAGTTTTGATGCCCTACTCCTGAGTAAGCTACACTACCTCTCAGTCATAGAAAGCAAATCTTGTCTCTGGATCACTGAGCAGAACATACATACAGAAGAATAAATACTGAAATTCTGTTTCAGTTTACTCATGCAACTGGAATTAAGCTTCATATGGAAAATCTGAATAGAGATTTTCCGACTATACTTCCCAGTTACTAGGAAGTGGAAAAGGAGCCAGTCATTTTTGTACAGACATAATGAACTCTAGTGCACTCTAATATAGACTTGATAGGAATGCTAAAAATTTAAAATGTTTCAAACCTTTCTTCTTGAAAAAGAAATCTCTTAAATCTGGATTGTGACGGTTTAAGAGCTGGAAAGGATCAAATGAATGATGCCCAAATGAATGATTTTATTGTAATTGTAACCCGTAGCTGTGTATTATTTACTGTTTATTATTATAATAAATTGTTACCCCAGTTACACTGGCAAAATATACCTTTCTTCAATAGGCAAAGGAAAGCAATCTTCCTTTGATAGATATTTGTTAGTTTTTTGCTCTCAAACTTTTTCAAAAACTTCTGTTTTTTCTTGTTGACCTGAAAGTCATTACAGAACATTTACCCTCCTGCTCTCAATAGCACTTAAAGACTTTAAAAGGTTCTTCCTGGGGAGAAAAAGTAGCAGTCAGTATTGGATTAAGCCAGCAAGGGTTAAACATACATGACAGCAGTATCTCAAGTCTCCCCTTTCTCTGCCTTCCCAATGCACAAAAAGAAATACAGTGACCCAAGAGCAGCAGTGATTTAGTTCAAAGAGAAAGTACAGTGAGATTTAAAACCTGTCCTGAGAAATTATAATACTTTCCAATGTATATTGAGTCAAAAAATTCATATAGAGATGCAATTTGGAGATTTTAAAAGCATATTTTTTTAATCTAACAGGATTTGTTGACCAAATCCTCAAATACAGCAAATCAGCACGTAATCTATAGGTGAGAAATCCATTCTCCATGGTGTTCTTTCTGTTTTGGATGATGATATTGCCACAGCTTGTATTCAATAGCTGGTTCATCAGAAAAAATGTGCAAACTATAGTACATGGCCCCAGTTATTTTAGGAAATCAATTAGAGGCTTGTGTAGCTGACATTTTAGACCACAGGGACCTCTTTATGAGTGCTGAAGACAAAGCTGTTGAGAGCAGCTTTGCCAGCCAACGTGGTGAGTAGACCTCTAGCCTAGGAATGGATGTGAAAGGGAAATTACAACACACAGTCAAGAAAGGAAGTAGTGGGCAAGGTGGCAGGTAAAGGAGACAACTCCCGACTTATAAAACAGGATGAAAGAGTTTCCATCTCAAGAAAGTTATATGCACAGAAATGCACACAGCCTGTGAAACAAACAGCAAAGATTGCAGCTGTGCCTGTGGTTACACATCTACAACATCATTCCAGTCACTCAGCTGTGGTGGGACAGCTCACACAAGTTATGGCAATGGGTGGATACATACTTTTCAGGGAAGACATGTCAAGAAGAGGACAGAGGAGGTTAGAGGGAGGTGAAGGAGGAGCTCAGAAGTATGCAAGTCCTACTGTGAGAATTTGACTGAGTTCACAGCTCAGAATCAAAGGAGAGGTCAGTAAGGGAAACCCAGTGGTGGGAGCTTGCTACAGTTCTTCTGATCAAGGTAAAGGTATGAATGAAGCTATTTTGGAATAATCCAGAATTCTGGATAACAGGCCCCAATTCTCATGGGAGAACACTGGCATTTTCTGGTAGGGCATCATGATAGGAAAGATTTTTGGAGGGTGTTAGGGATAACTTCTTGATGCAAATACTGATGCTGTGTAGGGGTTATGTATAGCTGAATCAGCTGTTCACAGATAAGGAAGAACCAGTTGAGGATGTGATAATCAGTGATAACTTTGTCTGGAATAATCATGATTTAGTGGAGTTCAAGATCCTGAGGAGAATGAGGGAGATAAGCAGTCTTCTGTACTTTAGGAGAGCAGGTTTCAGGTTTTTCAGGGAACAGGTATATAGGATCACATGGGAAGAGGTAGTTCTGAAGGGCTCAAGAAGGCTGTGAAGGACACCAATAAAACACAATAATGGTCCCTCCTGATTCCCAGGAAAACAAGCAAATGTCTCAGGAGACCAACCTGACTAAACAGAAGACTCATGGTAGAATTCAAATAAATAAAAAAAAAAAAGCAGTATACAAGAAGCTTAATCAGGAAAAGACTACTAAGGAGAAATTTGGAAGCATTGCTCAGCCATGCAGGGATGTTGTTAGAAGTGCCACAGCTCGCTTTGAAACCCGTTAAGGATGGCAAGGGTAAGAAGATTTGCTTCTAGCACTGCAGTAGTATGCAAGTATAGTGTTGAAAGGGGTTTGTGATTTAGTGACAGCAGATGTGTAAGGTTGAGGTACTCAACAGGAAGAAGAACAGCCAATATTGGATGAGGATAGAGATAGGACAATGTGACGCCCATCCATAAAAAAGGCCAGAGGAACTACAGACCTGTCAGCCTGACCTCAGTGCCCAGCAAGGTTCATCTTGAGTGTGATCACAAGGCACCTACAGGATGTCCATTAAAAACTTTATCAGTGACCAAGAAGAGGTGAATGAAGTGTACTCCCATCGAGTCTGCAGTTTACCTCGAATTGCTGTATCACTTGATAGACTAGAAGGCAGGATATCCATCTAGAGTAGACAGGATGAAGGACCAGCAAGGTTCTTCAGATAGAACAAATGACAAGTCTGGTGCTTGGAAAGGAAGAGTCCCCTTCAATGATATGGGCTGAAACCTATCTCTCAGAGGAGCAGCTCTGCTGAAAATATTCTGGCAGTGTAGGTGGATGCAGGCTGGGCACAAGTCAACAGTGCATCCTAGCAGCAAAGAAAGCTGAGGGCATCTTTGGCTGTACTAACAGAAGTGTGACCAGGAGATCCACAGGAATGATTATGCCTCTCTCAGCACCATACCTAGAGTCCCATGTCCAATTTTGGGCTCCTCTATAGAAGGTAGATGTTGATAAGTGGGCTGATTTTGGCACACCTGGTCCAGAGCTGGAGTACTTGCCCTGTGAGGAGAGCATGAGGGAAAGGGAAAAAGGACAGCTTTGGGTCAACTTAGCAGCAGTACCCTAGTATTTATGAGAATATTACCAAGGCAATGGAGTCAGGTTGTTTGGTGGAGAAGTTGTGCAGTCTCTGTCCTTGGGTATTTTTTAAGAACCAATGGGAGTAAACTCTGTCAAACTTGGTCTGACCTCATAGCTGACCCTACTTTGACCAGGAGGTTGGACTTCAGCTCCCCTGAGGTCCCTCACAATATGAATGCTAAGATTTTCAAGTTATTTTTTATATGCTTAACTAGCTTGACTATACTCTCACACAGCTGAGTAACATAATTTGGAATCATAAATATTAAAACAATTATTTAAAAATATGTTTATCTCATGTTCCTTTATAGATGTGTGAATATGTGTAGCAGTTATTAATGTAATAAATAATATGTCCCATGGGGACTATGAGGACACCAGCATGGTGTGTAACGAGATTCCGTTTATTCCAAGGGATCACAGCTTATCTAACAGTTTCAAATGCTGGCACGTCACAACATGTGACCATGTCAGCCAATCCTATACAAGTATCAAACTGCACATGTGCAACAGAGTACTCAGAACTACATTTCCCAGAAAGCCTTACGGCACCCGGTCTAACCACACCCACAAATATGGATGTTCACTTATAGACAATCAGCCGTCATAATACCTTGGTCATCTTCTTGCCTTGTACATCAAACCAGCCTTCAATTTCTCTCTCTCTACTCCCTACTTTGTTTCTTGTAAACTTGAAATAAGATCACCCTGTTTGGTCTTATTATGCCCTTTGATGAAATGAAGGGAAATCATTTGAGCCCAAACTATACAAAGCTGTTCTGAGCTGAGATACAAATAAGCAAAGTAGAGCTTCTTGGCTACTATTCTCTCACACTGAACACTTAAATATATGGTACCTACCTGCTTAGCATTACTGTGGCATACACATCTGTTGAGTTACAGTGTATCAGTAGCTTTGAAAATAAACTGAATTTTCGTTCATCAATCAACATTGTGATAGGTGATTTGCATGCATGCAGACACAGAGCACACATGTAAATATATTAGACAGCATCAGATGTTCAGTAAGCAGGTTTACGTACAAATGCATAGCCAGGGAATGATAGATCAAAATCAGGTTCCTAAGAGCTATAATGGTGAACTACTCTAGGAACACTGACTTTCAGTTCCAATTATGTTGCACAGCCCTTGAAGTGTTGAGTCATACACTCTTAATCATATTCTTTGCTTACACACTGTATTCAAGCCTTCAGATCCTCTTGTGCTGGGATTGCTTTTTAAGTAGTCCTTCTGTTTGTCTGGTGGGATTTTTCTTATCAAAATTATTCATTTTTCTTTTTTGCTCATTATCAGCATTTTATTGAGTATATTTTTTATTCCTCAGTAGGTCCGGTGTTAGAATTTTTGTCCCTCAGACCATCAGTGATACATTTATGGATAGTCCAGGTCATCCATATAACAAATAGAATCCCAAATTTATTAGTACAAATTCAAAAAACCCAAATTCAAAACCCCACATTCATTAGTAAGTTAAATTTGAATTCAAGAAAAGTGTTTTCCTAACCTGGTCAGAATTTATTTTTAAAGGCCAAATTTACATTTTTCAAGAATGACCAGTTTTTATACATCCTTCCCCTACCATTTTTCCAGCCAAACATTTTTAGTTTATGTATTTAAATCAAGTAAGACTGTCTTATCCTGAGACATATCAAAATATAATTATACATTCTGGTAGTCAGCTGAACTTTGTCCCTAATTTGCATCCTATCTTGAGCAATTTATTTTCCCACTTATCATGAAACCTATGAATGGAGTTGATCTTTTATAGACCACTTGGCAAAAATGAATCATTAGAAATACAGTTGCATCTGCATTAGAATAGTTTTTTTCCAAATTTTGGATGCAGGCTCTGCTATATGCCTCCTAAAACTCCCCAATAGAAATGCAAGAGAGAAAACATTAAGGTGAATACAATGAACTACCATCTTGTAAATTAGTAAACCTTATCCTTTCTAAAGTATTATTAAACTATTTTATTCTCATTTAAGACTGATATTACCAATCAGTGTCACTGGAACGATATGAACTTTGTCTAGTTCTAAGGCAATATCCTTTATTCCCATCATGATGCATAAAACATGATATTCTTTGAGGAGAGGGTCTAGGGTTTTGGTTTTATGTAAAACTGTGTTTAATAAAACAGGTTTGAGAAAATAAATCACTTGTCAAGAATAGCAAACCTGCTGTTTTGAAGTAACATTAACAAGCCACTTACTGTACTCAGTAAAGCAGATATTAGAACTCTATATACACGGCTATGCTTGTGCTAAATTCCAGCAGCACAGCAGTATTCAGGATATTCCAAGAGTTTCAAAATGTGACCAATTACATAACTAGATATGCCTAAAGACTTCGTAACTAAAAATCAGTGCAGATCTTCAACAGCAAAATTTTAAATGTTCTCAGTAAAATGTACAAAAAATGAAATATGAAAGACTATAGGTTACCTAAGACTCCACCTTCTTGTGTATATAATGAGAAGGGAATATGCTTTTGCTCAGATCAGTCTATGCAACAAGTGACAATTTATCAGCTTTCTTAAAACAAGCGTACCCTCCTACGATTTCTCCAGATCATAGCAGGGCACTATCAATAGCACAGGGAAAGGCTGCAAAGTGTGAAATTCCCAAAAAGAAAGTTATCTTAAGAATATTCAGTACCACTCACATCACATCCTTTGAATTTGATTATGGAGTTAGAAAACTCAGAACAACCTTTCAGCTGCAGCTGGAGGGGATTGTTTCCCTGCTCATAAAAGATTATGCAGGTGATGTTGACTGTCCTAACACAGTCCTGTTGGGTTTAGAAAGGACTAGGAGTAGTATATCTCTGTGGTAGACCTACCACTGCTGCCTTAATATGCCTCAAACCTACTCTTCTGCACAGCTTGTTTTTTTGATGTTTCTACTAGACTAGAGCATCTTTCCTACTTAGAAAGTCAAGAACGGAGTGGCCTAATATAGTTTGATTAATGAATTCACAAGAGACTAGATTCTGAATTCTCTTGTTATTCACAGCCCTCCTTCCACCCCCATAAATCCTATAGCTTTATGTTTAGAGTTCTTTGAGAAGAATGAAAAGATGTTGTTACTATTGTACCTCAAGAATCAAGAAAAGAAATTGGTTTTCCCTTAACACAATGTTGGATTAGAAACAGTGGTACCAATCAGGTGAGAACATAAGATTTGAACAGATCTGAGATGGGGTGCACTAAGAGTGTTTGAACTGCATGAGAACTTGTTGACAGATAGCTGTCATTACCATTAGCATCGGTAATGGACCTCAATGATCACCACTTGTAACGGGCCAACACTTTGACTTTGTAGTGCTGCTTACAACCCTCTGAGCTCAATGATCCAGCCATGCATCTTATTATCCATTTACTGAGTGCACAGCTAACTAATTTGGATACCAGAATACTATGAGAAATTAAGTAAAAAGCCTTACCAAAGATAAGTATACAGCATCTCCTGTGATCTCCTTTTCCATTTAGCCAGTCGTTTCATCACAGAAGGCTATCAGTGTGGTCAGAAATAATTTGTTCTCAGTAAACTCATGCTGGCTTTCCCAATAATCATCATGTCCTTCAGGTGGCTGCAAATTGCTTCAAAATCCACCCAGGCATTGAGTTCAGGCTGATCAGGCTGTAGCTTTTCAAGTCCTCCTTGCTCTTCTTTAAGAAAATCTGCCTTTTTACAATCTTCAAAATTCCTCATGACTACCAACATGGTCTTTCTAAAAATTTATAAAAAGTATAATCTTTTATTATGAGAGATAATTAAAAATTGTCTCTAAAAATGTTGCCCACCTTCCTTTGCACCTTTGGAAGCATGCCTTCCAGTCTTGTGCACTTGTGTATATACATTAGCGTTAGGTTTTCCTTATCTTCCTCCACGATACAGAAATAGCTTCTGGTCATCTTCACTAGAAGTGTAAGGCCACAAAAGACCTTGGGTCATACCTTTTTAGTGAGAGCTGGAGGATATAAAGAGGAAGAAGGGAAGAGGAGAGGGAAATCAAGTGGTGGAAGGGCTTTCAGGTCCTCTCAGCCTTTTCCTTGTCATTCATCACCAACCACTTCACCTGCCCCACTGAACAGCAGTACCCCATTTTCCCTACGCTTCCTTTTGCTGCTGAGCTAGTTACAGTCCTGTAACTATCTATACTGGCTAACAGTTCTATACAATTCTGTATAGACTATCAAATCTGATTTTTTCTCAGAGAACATAAGGTAAAGTTGATACCTCTTACAGCTTTAAATCTGTTTGCCAGAAGTGCAGTCTCATGCTCCCTCCTTCCCTTTCCATTGGTATTAACTTGACCCTTTCAGTTGTACCAGATAAGTTAAGTCACACATACATAAAACACAAAAAAACCCATAAAAACCCTCAAACCCCCAAACAATCCACTCCAAACAAATGAGCAAAAAACATTAAAAAAAAAAAGTAAGTAATCTTAATACACTCCCACGAGACCTCTGACATGCACACACACATCCACTACTTGCTAGCCTTAGTACATAAGATTATATTGTCTCAAGACTGCAAAGACACACATACCTTGAACTATACTGCAGGTTTGTTTTTTACACAGTATCTGTCAAGAAGATGTATAAGCAGGATAAGAGATGCTACATTCACAAGTTTTCCACAGACCACTCTTTGAGAATACCCTAAGCCTCTTCATTACGTTTACTTCACATTACTCTGGTAAAAAGAATTCAGATATTTTGAATAAACCCAGCTGAAATTAAGGCTACATAGGCTCATAATCATAACTGCCATAAAGCACAGGGAAAAAATAGAATGTATGTACTAGAGGTACTGAGAAAAATATTTAAAAAAACACACGCATGAACTTAACTGCAGAAAACAAATCCCCAAGCATCTACCCTTTCAACAGCTGAAGACATAGCTTCTTCTAGTGTTATTTTCCCTGCTTCTAACACATCTGGAAGATGACCTTAAAAATTAGTTGTGCATATTTAATATCAACCTGTGGAAAAAAACTATGCAGTAAACCTCATCTCATGCTGTGTTGATGCAAGCCGCAGGCAATTGTTATTTAGAGGGCCTGGAAGAACAGAATTTGAAAGTGGTTAACTACATAAAAAGAACCCTACATGTACAGCTTGAAAATAGGATATATGGTGTCATTCTGTCATTTAAGTTGTCTGCAGAGATCTGGAGGGTCCTTTGTCACTAAACCTCAATATTTCACTAAGACAGATGGGATCTCTGTGCAGCCTGAGTTCAAGCTCCTCTTGTAACAACATGCTGGCATATAAACTAGAAGCACTATATCTTTGTGGAGAAACATTAATGGCTTTCCCTTGGTAAAACAGCCGGGGTAACAATATATGATAAGGTAGGAATGTGAATGTAAACAGTGTATATGAGTGGAATATTCAAAGCTATTTGACACTTGCCAAAAAAAAAGTAGGGTACCCCAGAGTGCCCCATGAGAGGTAGCTTCAGGTCTAGTTCTAACTGTGTGAATATGTCCATGTCATTAAGACATGGGATTTATCAAGGAAAAATGTTCACAAATTTGTGGTCATTTCTTAACATTTTGTAAGTGTCTAACTATCAGTATGCCTGCTATATTGCTGACATCCATCTACAGTGTACAGTTCCCTGATTGTTAAAACAAAACCAATAAATGGCTCTTATCTTTTTTGAACTCATATGTTATTATTTCTTGGTGTTAACTAATTTGCCTGAACAAGCTCAGCATGAAGAAGCAAGGAAAAGCATATATATTTGATTTCAGTTTATTTTTTAAGTTTTCTAAAGGTACTAGGATTGTGACCTTGCCATTAAAACAAGACCCTGACAAATGAGTATTACACCTGCTTACAACTCTTCAGTTGGACTAATATCACTAAGGTTATATCAGTGAACAGAAAGAAAAACAGAACACAACTGACTCTATTTTTTAGACAACAGATTTAATGTAATTTGCCTGGATAATAAAGAAAAGTTAGCTAAAGTAAGCTAGCTAAAGAAGCTGGCAGCATACTTACTACCAGTAAGCTAGCTGCAATTTCTCCAGTGATCTCAAAGCTAATTCATCATAAGTATTCATTACCAAGAATAAGTAACAATTGGCTAATCTAGACCCCAGTGAATTGAGACATTTGTATAAAGCTATAAGACACCATTGCTAAGTCATCCCTAAGGGCACATATCTGCCTACACTTGAACAGCATCTTCCTAGGTTGTGATGAGAAGTGATTATCTTTCAGGAGATTAATCTCAATTTATTAGCTGAGTAATTCTCAGTCATGTCCTATTCTCATTTCTGCACTTTTGTAAAACAGTCATGATCTTGTTGTTGCCACTCATACCTTTAACAAGGTTGTTTTTCAAACCTGACAGAATTCAACTTTACACAGCTTACTCCCAACGTAATTGGATAACTTGATAATGTGATTTTGGTCACCTGGGTTCAGTAAACTGAAGCCTTACACAGTAAAGTCAAGGTCTCATGCTGTGTACTTCTAGAGAACTTAAATATAACTACATATACACATACACATATAAACACATACACTTTCCAACATATTTATACATACATATGTATAACAACATAAGTATGTATATGTATATATGTATGCACATATGTATAAATACATATGTACATACAAGCAAGAAGGGGGAAATCAAACAAGCACTGTGAAACAAATCTACAGTCACACACAGAAAGACATTTCATTACTATTGAGAGACCTATTACTGCGTTAGTTATTTTAGGAAGTTTAAAAACCTTCTGAAATAGTAAAGATATGCTTTTACTAGTAATAAAATTTTAGGAAAGTTAAACAATTTTAAGGGAGGGCTTCTTCGTCATCATTTAAATGCTTAAGTACCTCAGTTAATTTGAGAAACTATTCTGATTAGAACAGTTGTTGCTATTTAAAAAAAAAATCAGCAAATTTTTAATAAAAATCAAAGTGAAAGAAGTATCTTAAGCAAAACTAGGAGCCTTTGACAACTTTAAGCTTTTGAGCAACTATGAAGAACATGCACCCAGAAACTCATGTAAAATCTTTAAGAATGCTGACACTGCTGAAAAAATTTTACAGTAAAAATCAGTTTTCCGTTATGCAGTTTAAATATGACAGAGTCAATAGAAGCATTTAGCTCACCATACACAAGTTGAATTTTAATAAGGAAAGAGAAATTCTTTGGAACAGATTTTCCATATATCAGAAACGATCATTATAGTGCTTTTATTTGGTTCAAGGCAAGTGCTAAGGCATACTTCCATCTATTAGAGCAGACATCCAATAGGCAGCACCTGTTCTGCATCTTAAACACTATTTTTCTTCACACCTATCCAATCACAAACAGTTCTGCAGTAAGATGCTCTGACTTACTCCATTGAAACTTGCAGAACTGAATATTCATCAGGAGAGATAACAGTCTTTTTCTCCTTATTTAACTGTCCTACCCAATAGAAAAGTATTAACCTCCTGTCTCCTTTTACATAAAGGACAGGAGAGGATATCAATTTCCATTCAAGGGGAAAAAAAAAAAGTAGGAAAATACATTTCATAGTCTTTTATAGCTTGATGAGTGTACTCTTTTACAAACTAACAAATGTCTATTAAAATCCTGTCACTAGGGATCACACAGAATTATCTTTACTAGTTCCTGTGGAAGTGTTCAGACTAGTGATTCTTTAAATATTTCCCTCCAATTCTGGCTTCCTAGGATCCTGAAATTAAGTGGAACAGAACCAATCTACTCAAATCAGAACATATCAGGGAAAAAACAGTAAACTACTTCAATGCTTTCAGGTTAGCCCAGAAAACTGGATTTTTTAATTTGTTGCTGTTGTTGTTGTTTTGGGTTTTTGTTTTTGTTTGTTTTTTTTTTTTTTTTGGATTAGGGGCAAGGTATAGGGATAGGAAGAAGAAAAATTAGGTTTCAGCAGTTGGATGCCAGCTTTTTCCTTGCTTGACTAAACAGGAAGCATGCAATTGTGAAAACAAATAGACTATCAAAACCACCACATAATTTCTTTTTGAGCTGTTACGCCAATGCAGTAAGCATAATAATGCAGTAAGCATAATAATGCAGGAGTCCTTTGTAGGTACACAGTCACAACAGTACAATTCAGTTTCATTATAGACTTACTTTACTCCGTGTGCATTGTGTCTCACCCTTGCCTCCTTCCTTTAGGCTAACTAAGCCTACTGTCAGATAGCCCAGCTGCTTTACCAGCAAACACTTTAATAAGCCTTAGGAGATTTGCCTTAAAAAAAAAAAAAAAAAAGGAAAACACACCAGTAATATCATTTTTCTGACTCCAAAAGGAAACGAATCTTTAACTTATAGAACACCAAACTCCTTCAAAAACAACTGACTTAGAAACAACCATCTTGAAGGAATACACCTTCTGCAGTCTATGAAGTCTTCCAGGTACTAGAAGGTGCTATGAAGTCTTCCAGGTGCTAGGACATAAATGAGTCCCCCCCGCCTTTTTTTTTGCCCTCAAAATGGAACCAGCAGCTCTTCTGAGGGTTTAAAGGGCCCCTATGCATCTTATATTCATTCTGTATAAAAATTTTAAAGTAAAGTTTGGTTCAGCAATCACTGAAGGCATAGATTACAAAAAAAAAACCCAACCCAAACCAAACCAACAAACCCCCCCCCCCCCACACACACAAAACCAACACAAAAAACAAACAAACAAACAAACAAAAACCACACCAACAAAATCACCCGAACCAGAACAGATGAACTGACTCAAAAACAGACCTAGAAGTGAGACAAGTATCGGAATGGGATTACCATGAAAACAACTCTCTTTTCAGAATGGCCTGCAGCCGCTATAATTAACAAGCTAGACAGCTAGAGCAATTACAGTTTTGTGCAGTGTTGGAAAACTAGTTTCTCCAGCTTCTCAGAGAATTTTCAGGTTGCAGATAAAAAACTTGTTAGCTAAAAACATGTTAGCTAGAAACCTACCAGAGTATCTTGAATGTTTAAAATTGTCTGAAAAAAGGAAGCAGAATAATGAGAGTTGATGAAAGCATACAGGAAGTATTTAAGATAATTTAGGAAAAATTAGAGAAAAATCTCTCATTTTCTCTAAATTAATGCAAAAAAGGTCTATTTTCAACAACACTTAGACTCCTAAGATATTTAGGTATTTTTATTTAGGAAATCCTATGCAAGTGCCTAAGTGACATAATTGAATGTATTTGAAAATGTGACACCAAAGCATTTATGTATCCTATAGGATCATGATTTTACATTTGTCATTTCGCTCCACCATTAAAATGTACCTCGATGTGTAATAACCAGAATACCTCTTAACAGAAATAACAGAGAAGACTTGCCTGATTTAGTATGAACACACAGAGTAGAGGAAAAATTAAAATTAAAAAGTGATTTAATTATACAGACCTTTCAGAATGAAATAGTTTGTTTTAATTAACTATAATTGTTAGAGATTTACATTATATTTTCTGGCAATTTTGTTCAAATTTTAATGCTGTTCAGTAGAACATTTGAACAGCGTCATCATTTGCCATTTACTGAGCTGGTTTTTTAGCTCTATAATAGCAAATTGAAAGGGTAGGTTGCAAGAAACAGAACAAATGAAAAGAATTTGACATGTAATTTTTGATGGCATGAGACATACTACCTTCAAAGATGCTTATTATGCAGGAAAAACATTTGACATCACTACCAATGATAAAAAAAAAACTTAATTATTAGGCTCACGGTACAAAATTGGAAAGAGACAGTAAAAGAATCTACATGGCTCATAATGATGATTATAATCCTACAGAGATCTCATAATCTCCCAGCAAAGACGCTAATCTGAATTAATTGAGAATGAGAGCAAGGCTGGATCCTAGTTCTCCATTTACTTTTTTCTCCTGCTGTGAGTTAACTCCAGTGGGCAAGCACCATGAAATTGTTTGATCACTTCTCCCACTCTGACAGGGGAATGGGGCAAGAGAAAAGGAAGAATAAAAGAAAGAAGACTTATGTATCAAGAAAGTAATAATAATCGCTTAAGTGAAGAGTAAGTGGAAGAGAAAAGAAAACAAAATAAAGCAAGTGATGTAAAGGCAATCACTCCCCATCCTCCAGGGGTAGAAACTGCCCAGACAGTTTCTGATCTAAAGATGGCTAACCCTCATAAACCTCTCTCTTTTCCCTTTTATTCATAAGCCTGATGTTATATGGTATGGAATATCTCTTTGGTTAGGTCAACTGCCTGGTTGTGTCTCCTCCCAGAGACAACCCCCCACCCACTAAAGCTATTCATTTGGGGGACAGAGTGAGAAAAAAAGAAACCCTTGATGCTGCATGAACAATGCTCAGTAAAAGCTAAAACTTTAGCGTGTTATCAGGATTGTTTTGGTCAAAAATCTAAAGCATAGCCTCATATGATCTGCTGTTAAGAAAATCAACTCTATTCAAACCCAAACTGCTGCACCTCCAAAATGTTTCATAAAAAGTAGGTGGCATCAAGCTTGCTTTTGTCCTCACCAAAGTTTAACAGTAAGGGCACAGTTAAATCCTTTGAGTGACTGGATGTAAACACCAAACATCCATCCTCTTAATAAAATCCAGTTTACAAAACTGAATGGAAAAAAGGGTGGAATCTTCCTCTTGTCATGATTCAGTTGCATAAGACTATTCCTAATCCATATTTTTAATTACCCCTCCTTCATAATAATTTCAGCTATGGCACAGTGGCTTACAAGTGAAATTTGAATCCTTGGCTGGTGGGTGTTTGTGTTCACTAGGCCTATCTCTGATATAAGAGTTGGCAATTACAGTCTAAAATACAATTAAAAAGGAGCAGAATATCTGAGCTGTACCTGACAATGTTGTACTTCTTTTCTCTTTTTGGGCAAAGTCCAGTGCATTAGTTTATGTTGTCTTTGGTGATTTCAACAAACATGGTAGAGTTAGCACTTAAATAGAACAGAAACTCAACCACAGACAATTACTCAGTCTCAAATGAGATCTGTGGCTACAGGTGACATGAGTAAGGATGTGTTTTCTAAGCTGCCTCTGCTCTGTCAGCAACAGGAATAGATTCTTCACATAATTTTTTTGCACCTATGTGGCAAATATTTGCCCAAATTCCTTGGAAATCTTCTTAATTTTGGTAATACTCTGAGCTATCTTAAAGTAATGCATTTATTGCCTAGCTAGCTTGTAGAGCTGACATCACTGCACTGAATGACTAGGGCATATCATGAGAGCTGAGGAGAGGTGTAATTTCAGAGTGTTCTGCAGTATGACCCACTATAAGTAAACTTTTGAGCAAGCAAATAATTATTATTTGGGTAGTTGTTGTCATTTTGAAGGTAAGAATTTTGAGGTATCTTGCTTTAATTTCACTGAGGAACCTGAGCACCTTACACAGGATTAAGCAAGGCAATGCCTAAAAGGTAAATATTATGAAATCTGACCTGTAAATGCCTACATACTCTTGAATCTAGCCTTTTATATTATTTTTATTGCAGTGATAAGAAGCTATTGATATTTGAAAGCAAAAAAATCCACCATATATAATGATGTATTGATGTTAAATCATGACTGAATTTCCTTGCCATGACCTCACATGAATATCATGCTTGTGATGATCCTAGCATAAAAGGAAAAAGATTCTACTTCTTTAGCATGCTTGAGTAAATTCTCTAATATTGTTTCTCTTCCCTTTTCATTGGCAAAATCTTAATTGCTAAATTCAGGATGGAAAGGCAGTAATTTGTTTCAGTGTTGAGAGAACAATTTCCTTGCAGTCTTTTTAATTATATAGTAGTCATTACTGTTTTGCTTAAAAGCTTTCATAACCAAGATTAATGTGAAAAGGAGCACATTATTACTAAGACTTCTTACTTAGTGACTGTTTCAAGAGAGCTCATGTAACATTAGGGGATACCTTAAATACTTTTAATACAGTTCACATTAATGTCTATGTATTTGCTTCCTTTTACAACTAAATTATTTCTTTATTTAAATAATCTTCCTGATATATGACAGATGCCACTGAGGAATTTTTTTTAAATTATTGTGGGCAATTTTTTATTGATTTTATTTTGTGATTTTTTTGAAAGCATGAGGCTTTACACAAAGTAGACAAAAGTGCCTACATTATTTAGAGGCCAATCTTGCAGCAGCTATAGTTTTGTTGGTATTCGTCTTCTGTACAATTAATGAGAAAACAAGTCACAAGAACAAGAAGGAAAGTAGAAATTGTAAGGAGCTGCCAAGTCTGATAACCCAGTAGAGCTGAGGTTGCTGAAGCTCCATGTTCCCAGGTCTAACCAGTGAGTTGAGTCCTCAGTAGGCCCACACTTGCATGTACACACAGTACGTACACACATATGCATAAAACAGGTCACAAGGACCAAACAAACAGAAGGCAGAGCACTGCCATCAACAGCTCCAGTGGTCTTGCCCTGTTCCCCAGTCTGGTTGTCAAGGCCAAGTTAGTATGGTGGGTTGGAAGTTTATACGCACATAGAGACACTATGGATCCCTCCAGAAGCTGGTCTTGGATACTCATTCTATCCAGCAGCCAGAAGGACAAGTTACTGAGGTCACATTTTTACACATAACTAACCCCTTTCTCCTCCTACACATCTACTTTCCCATGCTTATTCCTTCTCAACATGACTTGACCTATTCCATTCCCTTTCTTTGGTTCCTCCCCTAAACATCACATAATAAGTCTTGTACAGTCCCAAAATGGTCTTCCCTTCATTCCATTATGATTCCCACAGCCCTGTAGGCAGTTACCTCACAGTGATCCATAATGACCTTCCACTGACTCATTGTGAAGGGCTTCTCACCTGGGCCATGGGGTTGATGCCTCCCCTCTGATCAAGGACGCGGCCTCCATTTACCCTGAATTGTTCTGGTTTTTTATCTGTCATTGCTGTTCTGAGTTGTTCATGTGTTTGAAGATGAGTCCTTAATCACACATCCAAACAAAACTAACAAGGTATACGTTGGGCATGGAAGATCATGGAGAGAGGTAACAAAACATTATACTATTTGTAGTATGTATGTGACAAAGATAGAGCTGACTATAAATATTTACTTAAATCTGACCCTAATCTTTAAATATGCAGTTGATAATAGCCGTTTGAACTGTACGGAATGATAAATAAAACAAAGCTGTACCCCTCTCTTCCTTCAGCTTTATTGGAGTCTGTATTGAGGGACAAGTATTAGAAGGCAAAAAAACATTTTGATCCAATAACTGATCTGACAGTCTCTATGGTTTTGTGGTTTGCGTTTGGGTTTTTTTCCACTTACCTTCCTGCCAATTAATTTTTCATTTCTAAATGCTCATAAGTGTACCACAAGAGTATCTGTGGCTATATAAATGAGTTAAGATAATTCTAGTTATTTTAGCATGTGGAAAACTTTTACGTGATAAATAAATTTGCTCTATATATTCTTCATGATTGAAGGACTTGATACCTAAGCATGAGAGTATACCGTTTTAGAAAGTTCACAACTGAAGAAGATTTTGCAATTATAATATGAAATGGGGGTTTAAAAAGTATCTGTACTTGCTGGAAGAGAAGGGAGGGAAATAAACTACTGCAAAGACTATCAATGGCAAGAGAAGTTTCCATATGGAAGGATTTTAAATACTTATGTTAACATCAGAATCATTGGGAAAGCATTAACAATTTCTGTAACATTTCTGCTAAGTTATCTGGAAATTATTGAACCAAAACACTATCAATTCACCTTCTACATCTTAAACCAGTTCAAGAAGTACTGATTCACTGTTCGAAGATGCTTCTAGCTGGGCAAAGTTTGCAATTCCCAGTATGACTTGTTTCTGTCATTTACAAATGAAAAGCTTTTTCAAACCTGACTTGCCTCTGTCATGCTGAATAGTCTGGCTGTCAATCTTTAGCTGGATTATATTGTTGAAAGCAAATCTGTGTCACTGACCTTACCAGTAAGGTTGAGGATGCCATGGAATGTCATCCCAGGAGACACCATTTAGAAGTTCTCTGTGAGACTTGTTGTCACTGACACACTAACTATGAGCTAGAGATGATAAAATTGTCAGAATTAACGAATGTTGAAATACATTCGAAGAGACATTGTGTACTGAGGGCTGCAAAGATGATTAAAAGATAAGCAATGCAATTAATGCTATTGCATGTATATCATACATGAAATATAATTTCAGAAAGGAGATGGCTTTGAGATGAAAAATAGATGAAAGTTTCTAGCTTTTTATTTGAAAATCTCCTTTCCAGCATTTAACAACTTCAGTGAAAGACTCTGAACACCCAGTTCCTATGAAAAGTAGCTAAATAAGGTTCTAGAAACATAACCTGGAATATCTTTTTTTTGTTGTTGTTTATAGGTTTTTATTTCATATTAAATCAGAAAAGCATTTTGATAAATAGAGGCTTTCTTGAGAGTTTTCCAGGAGTAAGACAACTAAGAGTATGCTTAATCTTATCAATTATTATTAGTTATCAATATTTATTATCAGCGAATGTTTTAGCTGAACAAAAAGGGACACTGTGTTCTCAGTGGGAGTGGGAGACACTTAAATAATAGTAACTTGGACCTTTACCACACTGCTCTTTATTCTCCCCTGTTCTCTTATTGTCATAATTATTAATAACTTTACAGAAGAATTTATTATTTTTAAAGTTTTGAATCAGACAAATTTGGAACAGGGAGTATACTCTTTGCAAATGAATCAGCATTAAAATCTGAAGTAGAACGTGGAGAGAGAACAAAACATTAAGACCTTCATCCATGGTGCTGCAGAGAAGAGATAAGGAGGTATCATAAAACAAATTTAGGTCTAAATTGTATAAGGTCTTCAAGGAGATGAAGATCTTATATGTAATGCACTATGGAGGAGGGCATTAGGGCCTGGACTCTTCATTGAGGTGTTACGGAAGACATGAAAGGTGAGGAAGATAAATGTGATTTGAATAGATGAAAGACTTTTAAAAGATTAGCATCAGAGAGACTACAGAAGGAGTTGCAGTAATCAAGGTAAAAGTTAATCTGACAGTCATAACTAGCAATGGTATATGGAACTAAATGTTTCAGTAAATTTTTCAGCATTTAGCATTTTTGCTGTAGCTTTTCTTTAAGGATATTTATTCACTACCATTACTTCATTTATGGTTCTTGGGTCTATTGGAGAAAGGCAATCAGCATATAATTGATTTACTTTATATTGTAAAGGGGACATGAGCACCAGCAAAAGTAGAATTTGCCAGTAAATGCCATTGCAGGCCAAACTTAAAAAATTAGAGTGTTTCCACATGACAAAATGACTTCATGATCACAGTGCATGTTAATCTACAAATAACAGCTTGATTTCACTCATGTAAGCACCATAACTATCAATGAAAATATCAGGTTAAATTCCCACCAAAAACCCTAACACAAAGTTGCCTGAGTGTCAAAAAGGCCTTCCTGCTGTATTCATGTTGTCTCTTAATTAGCTCACTTAAGGTCATGTAACTACGTGTTGGGTTTTTTTGTTTTGTTTTTGTTTGTTTGATTTTGTTTTTATTTTGTTTGTTTTGTGGGGTTTTGTTTTGGGGGTTTTTTTGTGTGTGTATGTGTATTTTTGTTTGGTTTGGGGTTTTGTTTGTTTGTTTGTTTTTTAATCATGCTAAAGTAGTGTTCAGTGCATGTAACATACTCCTTTCAGTCAAGGAATCGCTGCCTGGAGTCACATCCTCTTTCTATCACTGACACATGCAGGAAGTGCACTGTGGTAAGACACTGACCTACGGTGCTGAAAGATACTGGCAAAAGGGACCACTCTTTAGCACATGGGCATGGCAGCTGAGCTCTGCACCTCTATTCAGCCCCTCCTTACTGTCTGGCTGGAAGAGGCCTGAGCAAAAGGTCTGTTTTGCTAAATTTCTTCATACCAAGGTAACAGTGCTGCCTAGCAGCAGCTTTAACACAGTTAAAAAATAAACATATTTATAGCTAATGCATTCATAATACACTCAGGTCTAACAAAATCTTTTTTTTTTTGTTCAGTGTGTCACAAATACTTAGAATTTCACAATATGTATCACAAATATAGTTTTCCTTTAATAGGTTGTTTGTTTTTTGGTTGAGATTCTGGTTTTTGTGTGTGTGTGTGTGTTTTGTTTGGTTGGTTTTTGAATTTAATAAAATGGAGGTTAGATTTATCCATAAAATTGTTTTCCTCTTTTTAAAGGCACCTCAAGCTAATGGCTGTTTCCTACATTCAGAAAAGTGTGGATTTTATTAGGAGGCAGGTTCAGTAATACTTACAGTTTGCTTCCTAACATCCTTACACTTAAATGAACTAAATTAGTTCATTTAAACTTTGGTTTGACAGCAACTAATAGTATGTAAGCAAAAATGGCTTCCATATAATGCTTTCACTGCAGTTTTCTTTTTCTTAGAATGTTTGTTTAGGTAGTGCATTTGGAACCTGAGATCTGATGCAACATCAAATGTTTTACTGGCAGCATGATCCTAACATGGATGAAAAGGCATACTTTGTACCATTCTAGAAAGTCTTTTTAACATTCAGCTCAAAGAGAACTAAAGAAGCTTTATAATGGTGTCTGTAAAGCCTCTTCACTTGTGAACAAAACTATGACAATCAGGGATCACATCTCTTGCCCCTCTTAACAGCCTAAAGGTATAAACAGACAGCTCTGCATGTGCTGATATAGAAGAATCAATCTGTCCTGTTTTTCACTGACTGGAGCTTACCCCTTTCTACATCTCAGCTGGTAAAGTGTTTCTGGCAAATTCTGTCTAATCCACATTGAGAGCAAAGCCAGTCAAGTTTTCAAATGATACAGAAAAACACATCAGGCTGCTTATAATAGAGATTAACACAGAACCTGCTACCAACAGGTTAACAATGGGGCTTAAACAGTGTGTACATAGATCTCAGCTTGCCTGTCTTAGAAGTAGTCCTGAGATATCTACAGCATGGTTGGACATTCTGCGTGGCGTAGACTCCAACAGAGAGAGGAACAGCAACAACAGCCATCAGCACAGATAAATGTGAAAGAGGATATCTGTCCTGAGCCTCAAGCTAACCATTTAAATTGCTTGTGCTTACCTGGGTGATTTTGCCTGAAGAGCATGAGGGATCAATCACAGGAGCCATTCTGCCGGAGGTTACTGCCCTCTCAGTTCTGTTGGCAAAAGGCTAATAATGAGCAGCTGAAGGGCATAGCTGTAACAAGGGTCTTCCACCCACATGCCAACTGTAGCGTGATGGTTGTCTACAATCTGTTTGACTGATCTAACTATGCTAGCTTTAGTGTATAATATAGACCTAGGTTAATTAAAGTTGCTTTCTAAGTTGCTCTGTATATAAATCCTTAAATTTCTGTAGTTGAAGCTGCATTATTTACCTGTATTTTCTATGAGAATGTTTCTTTATATTAGTTTATATTATTCATAATGTAGTATGGTTTCTCTTTTTGCAGCAAAAAAATCCTTTAGATAAAAGCACAGGGTATTGTGACTTTTTTCCTAAGTTATTGCTTCTCCATTGCTTCTGGTTCACCTTTTGGACTAAAGGGGGTTGCTGCTTACAGGGGGGTGTGATTTGTGATTGGATGTAGAAGAAGGACTTTGTGGAATTGTACAAGACAATGAAATGTTTAGAGAAGGACCAAAGGAGAGAAAGGGGTGTTTGAAGTCTTTTGGGGTGTAGCAAGTATGGAAAATTAGAATCAAAGATTCAGAGAATCATTTAAGTTGGAAAAGACCACAAGAAGATTGAACCCAACCACTAAGTGATACCCCTAACCATAACATCTATATGTCTTTTAAAACACCTCCAGGGATGGCAACTTGACCATTTCCCTGGGAAGTTTGTTCCAGTGTTGGATAACCCTTTCAGTGCAGAACTTTTTCATTATGTCCAACCTCAACTTTCCTTAGGGCAACTTAAGGCTGTTTCCTCTTGTCCTGTCATTTTTTATTTAGGAGAAAAGACTGACCTCCACCTCACTACAACCTCCTTTCAGGTGGCTGTACAGAGTGCTCAGTTCTCCCCTGGGGTTTCTTTTCTCCAGACTGACCAACCCCATATTCCTCAGCTGCTCTTTATAAGGCTTGTTTCCTAGAGATAAAGGGGATAGGAGAGGATCGTTGTGTGCACAATGCTGCTCAGTGTACTTGCCTGACCATGTCCTGCATTCCATCGGCACAGTGGGTCTTGTTTTCTAGTTAAATTCCATTTCAAACTATTGTCTTGGGTGAAGGGCTCTTTTGTGTGTGCATATATGTGTATGGCAAGTCTAAGTGCCAGTGACTCAGTGCCAGAGAGTCTGTGTGTCTGGGTTACCAGCAAGAATGATGAGCATGTGTGCTTAAGTCAGTGATGATCAGAAAGGGAATATAAGTCAGACCAGCTGGTGAGTAGGTGGGACCAGAGATAGACCATGTGACCTTTGTGTATATGAATATCTATGTGAATAGCAATGAATAGAAGGAGAATCCAGGACTAATGTATCTAATACCCTTTACCTGAAGGGTTACATAGTGTATATGCACGTGAGTATAGGTCTAAATACCAGCACCTGGAGTGGGGTTGTGGCCTTGGAGGTGGCATGGCCAGATGCTCCCAAATGGGGAGCCTGGGATCCACGGGCAGCAACAAGGCAGACCAAGTGTCTGGAGGTGTGAACATTATATACTTTTATCTATTCTGACTACTGGATATTTATCCTGACCATCCAGAGAAGGGAACTGCCTGAGGCTGTTGGTGGTGTTTGTGCTCATGCAAGTGCTGTGTGTCCCTCCATGTATTGATAAGTGTGGCTGGCTATGTATACAAATGAGCATGTATTGTATACATGTGTTTATACATGTGTATGCCTACTGAGAATGCTACTGGTTGCACCCAGTGGCAACGTTGCTCTGTTTTTAGATTTGGCAACTCCCTAACAATACATGTACAAAATGGTGTGTAAAGTATTTCAGCTTTAAATATGCTAAAAGTGACTTATCTACACAAAATGCATGCATGCTATGTTGAATGTGTGTATTAATTTTTGAGAAGGATATACAAGTTCTTTTTTAGATAAAATTATTTTATTCTGTATTTTTTAAACCATATTTCTTGCACGGAGTGTTCGTAAGTACATGGTTAAGCTACATAAGTTCTTAGAGCAGTATGTTTCACTATTCTGAGGACTAGAGATATTTTACTGGCAGTAATAAGGTGCTCCCAGCAAATGTCATAAAGATGGATAACGGAGAAAGGACTGACAGCCAAGATAGGGATTGATTCACCTGAAATACTATCAGCTTTACTGTCACTAGAAGACCCCCATGCTATGAAGTAGCAGCAGCCCATGGAAGAATCCCTGTCTTCAGAATTATCATCACCACAGATGACAATGCTACAGGAAATTAAGGTACACCTGAAATCATGCAAGGAATTTAAATAGTTTTCCTGGATTCTTGATCCAAATCCAGGTCCTTCTGGCCTGTAACCTATCAAGATGAAATCTAATTAGCTGTTGCGCATCTGTGGCTGAGAGAGCATAGTAATATCTCTATTAAGATGAAATATTAAATTATAAATATCAATTCATTAAGGACTGTAATTTCTCCTTGAAGAGGGGGGGAATTATATTCATTTCAATAAGCATTGCAATTTTTCTATCACTCTTAAAATAATCAAATAGTTGGCTGAGGCTTCTTAATTGTGGACAAAATTATATTAAGTTCAATTATAATGTTAAAACATTTAAACTTTGCTTAGAAATAGGTATGTAACTATGAGTTTATTATGGGGGGTTTTATGTTGGCTGCTTAAGAACCAGCTTTGTACAGAAGAACAAACCATGAAACATTTAAATGTGATTAAACTGATTTAATATATGACAGTCCCACCTGTATGTCATTTCTGATGTACAGCTGCCACACACAAAATTAAAAGATAAGTAACATGATTACAATCAGATTAGTGAGTCTGCACAAGTAAATGAAATTGCAAATCTATATGAGTGTAAACTGCACTTCCTAGAGAGACCACTTTGCATATCATTAGCTTAAAATGAATTTTCAACATTCATGTAAAATACTGACAGTAAAATCCAACCTTTTTAATAATACTGTATAAGTCCAGAAAACCTTCCATCTCTTGGGGCATGGCTTACTGGCTATTTCCTGCTGGAACTTTCACCTGATACTGAGTTAAAAACAGAATAATTAATGTAGATTGATCATTGATCAAATTGAAGGAAGCAGGCTTTTAGGGCCGAGAAGATTTTTGTTTTCACTGTGTTTGGGCACCAGGAGTAAACAGAAGGATCATCATTTTACTAAAGTACCACATATATAGTCAAATAGTTCAAAACAGTATGCAACTGCATGGCAGTGCCGCAAAATAAGGGATGGTAGTGTATATATATTTAAAAAACAATGCTTCTTCATTAAAAATCTCTATAAATCAAAGAAGTGCATTAAATTTGTATTCTTTGGGAAGAGACTGCTTTGAGCCTCAGAAAACTTGCTTTTCAAGTGTGGAATTACTATTGGTATCAGTTTTAACTCCAAAACTTTCATGAATCTGTACATGTAAAAGTTTTAGACATCACAGTTCAGTTTAGTTTAAATTCTGTGTAAAATGGGTCTAGCTGTGCTCCAGGTCCACAGAACACTGGCACTAGTAAAAAAAACCCATAGCTATACAGAGTCTGAAACTCTGACAAAGAAATTTCTGTGGATTTCAAACTGGAATTAAACTGAATTGTATTCTAAATTCTGTTAGGGAGCAGCAAAAAGTGAATCATATTAAAGGTTTGTATTTAACATCCACTCTTTTGATCTCAACGAAATCATCTGAAATTTTACTTGATAAACATTATTCCAGGCTAAGTTGCTTTCTATAGACTATTATTGTTATAAGAAAAAAGTGTTGAAAATTATGGCATTTAAACAATGGATTCTTCATCATTCCAAATCTTTATAGCAGTATTCACTTCTTTGGAAAGATGCACTCTAGGTCATCAAATATTACAGGTTTGACAGAGAAATTATTATGGAAGATATTTTTCCTGAATATCTTCAGTAAGTCATCCTACTTAAAGTTGTAAATTCCAGAAGATATGTTAAACTTTCTTGGAGTGAGAAAATCATCAAATCTCCAGAATGTTTTGGTCTAACAAATATATATATATATATATATTTAAAGTACTTCTTTGATGGAGCCACATTGTAGTCATATATTCTATGATAGTTTTACAAATTCCACATAGCTTGAGCATTGTAAAGCCATTAAACACATAAGTGGACTAGTAGTGAACACCACTACAGGCTTAAATAGATTTATTTATTATTATGTCAATGTCTTTCTTAGTTCAAAAGAATACTTATTTTTAGTCTTGAATGAGTATCACATTATTGCAGACATTTTATTATTACTTTCATATTGTAATTTTCTCCAAAAGCATTCAAATTTATTCAAGAGAAGACAAACAATATCATAAAGCTGTTTCAAAAGAAAATTCACGCAATTTTTTTTTTTTTATTAATAAGTAGAGAAAGTATGGAGAGTAGCTTTGCCTTTTATATATTCCTGTACAACTAGACAAACAGGAGAAATATGAACCAAAATATGTTCTTTTAGAAATCTCATTGTAAGGATCTCTGTGTCATTAAGGTTACTGATCAGAATAGAGTTTGAATATTTTATGGGAAAATCAGTTTTATGAAGGGGGCATAAAAGAAAAGGCCTACAAAGAACAGTGCTAGCCAACATCAAAATAGAGAGAATGTAAAATCTCATAGATAATTAAGTCAGATTGTATGTCTTCAAAGATTATTTTTATGTAGATATTACAAAGCTACAACAAGTTAGATAGTCATATACTTTTATTTATTTTGATTTTTATTAGTAAATTTGAAGCTATTCAAGTATTACATTAAATTTTTGGCAGAGAACGTATAGAAACATATCGATGTCTCTCAATATCATCCCAAAACAGCTCAGGAATTAGGCTTTCTACAGGGTTCTTCTAATGGAGAAAAAAAAGTTTACTTGCCATATTTAGTTCAGCAACAATGTCTCTCAAATGCTTTACCAGCAGGTTTACACACTTAGAAATGTACATCAAGACACTCAGAGTGATTTATTTTACTGAGTTACAAGGTCTGAATCTTCAAACCACTTAATTCCACTTCATAATGGCAAGAGAATAATAATTTTAATACATAAATTAAACAAAATGTAACAGCCAACCTCTGTATTAGCAGAACGCTCAGCATGAGTCTTACTTCAGGGTCATATAAGCATGAATTACTTGCAGCAAATATTTTAGATTTAAGGATTGTAATTAGTAGGGTCAAAAAAGTGAGTCAAGCTAGGCTAAGAATCACTTATTGTTTGCTTTTGATTTATAACAACTAACAAGAGTCTGCTTGACAAGATTCTGCACCAACAGTGGAATATAATACAAAGAATCTTTTTTTGTGAATCAGTGACAATTTTTAATAAGAGATCAGGAAATGTTTACAGTAAAATCAGAAGGTGAGATAATAGCAAAAAAAAGTCTGACACAACTTTTCATCTGACAGATCTTCCCCTTCAGATGTGGGAATCATGAGAAAAACTCTAGAGAGCATTACAAACTGGCTGATAAAGGAAAAACAAAGGGAGGAAGGATAGGTATGCTGGGAAAAGTTATGTAATTTCAAAAGCTGAAGTTCATTATATTTCTTAGAAGAGATCTCTACTACCTTCCTACATGGTGTATGTCGGTGACAAACTTCTTTTTGTTTTCAGTCTTGTAGCATTTTATTCAGAATTTATTAGCAGCTAGAACATATGAATTCAGGGTCAGTCTTTCTGCATCATAACTTACACTATTTAAGGACTTATAAAAAATCTCAGACTACATTATTAGAAAATTTATGATGATATTATAAGAATCACTTTAATTATATGCAATAGGATATGGGTCAAGGTTAAATGAGAAAATGTCACTTGTACAGGTGTGAAAGCTCATAGCAGTTTAAATAGGGAAAGCCTCTAGGCAAGTGGAATTTAAATCGGACACAGACACTTGAAAAAAAAACATTGAAGTTACTGGGCTGCAACATGATGTACAAGTACTGGAATACAGGGTGTCAAGCAGAGTTCATCACTTGATGATAAATTGCCTGAAGCATCTTAGAAAGAAAGGAAGTAGTTTAACGGAAGTTTTTCAGAGTTTGTAGGAAAGAATAGTAGGATACTGTGAACTGTTAAGATTAAGTGGCATTAAAGGATAGGAAATAAGGCATTAAGAGTAGTAAGACTTTCAGAAGTCACAGAAAATATTGGAAGATAATAGTTTTGGGGAAACTGCAGCAAGAAAGGATAGCTTCAGAGCCTTGGTGAAGTTCCGCAGTTTACAGTGAATATCTTTGGGTTTTTCCTAACCATGTTGGATCACTTATTCAGACCTTTTGAGTTTCAGTTGACAGCTATCTCTATGCTTTTGTAAAATTTTATTACATGTTGTACATGTGGAATCACATTAGGCTGTTGTGTTTCAAGGAATTTATTCTAAATAGGTCCTTTTTAAGATTGTAAGAGCTTGTCTCAATGTGTGAGAGACTAGAGAAAATGATTACTGGCTCAAAACAACTAAAGGAGCAGGTAGCGGGCAGGGCAGGTTCTGTGAAGGTGGGATAGTGCACTGCTCTACACCCTCTGCTCCTGGAGCCTCTAGTCCAGCCCATAATAGCTATTACTCATTGGCAAACCACAAGCCCCACCTGTGGGGGAGGGCCCCTAGAGACCACAGCAGATAAAAGCAGTTGCACAAAGGTACATCTGACTGTGGCCCACCATTTGGACTTTATAGCAGCCAAAATTGTGATGGGTTCAAGCAGTGACTAATAATTTTTCTGTCCCTTGCTATTCTCTCTCTGTTTATCTCTCTCTCTTTTCCCAGCTTTCTCTTCCAAAATCTGGATAACTTTAAGTTGGGTGTGTCAGAGTTTGCTAACTCAATGCTTTGTGAAATGCTCTATTTTGATTGAATGTTGCTTTAAAATTTGCCAAGTACCTTATTCTACCTTAATGCTCTACAATTTTGCAAGTAAAAGTTTGTTGTTCAGCCTCCTGAGAACTTAGCTGAGTTCTACCTTGCACCTCCCCAGGGAATCAAAGTACTTTTAAGCCCTTTTTAAAAGTCACCAAATGAGTCTGGGGCTTTACACTATGCAAAACCAGAACTAGCGCAAAAAGACGTCCATATCTTTTCTGAGACTCACTGAATAAAGAGTAATATGACAGATGTGAGGTGAGTCATTTTTAAAAAATAGAAGTTCCCTCCCATCCAAAAAGTAAAATTCAGATCACAAAAAATAACTCTGACATGAACATTAATGAAGGATTAGACTAAAATCACTGTGACTCTAATGGGTTGGAAAATTCCTGACCTCTCTGAAGGTAATCCTCTGCTATTGATTGGTCTGTGTTAGAGCCACTGGGCTGTGTAGCCATGGTTCATGACAATAGGATTCCCACTAGGTCTCACGATAGTGAAGCAGGAATTTTCCATGTCTGTACCCATCCATCATCATATTTTTTATCTATAACAACCTTATTTGCAGAGTTTATATGGAAAACATAAACCATAGGTCTCCTGGGCTACTAAATCCAGTTCTATCATAATTGTACTATACTTGCTGCTTTTTTGTTCGTTTGTGGTTTGTCTTTTTTTAAAGTTTGATCTAGATTTGTCTTAAAAATGGTTTCTTTTGGGGCTTCTTTCAATCTTTATATAAGGCTGATGTAGTGCAAGTAGATTTTTTTTTTATTTCCTATGTCAGTTTCTGAAGATCACTTTCTTCACAGGCTCTTGTGATTCTGTAGTTTGCCTCTTACGAGCCCAGTTGCATTACACATTCTGGTTTTGGTAAAGCTTCTTAAAAAGTTTTGTCTGCTTACAGATCACTTCTCCCCTTGTTCTGTCAAGAGTATGATTCATCAGAAAAAAAAAGATTTAAAGAATTAATTTCTTATGTGAAAGGTATGCCTGGCCAGTTTATATACAGCTAGCTGAAGTAATTTTTAACTCCACTTTTGTTTGGTCTTTGCCTTGTACTACTGTTCTAATATCCTCATCATTTATGTGCTTAAATAATTAGATCTTGTATTATACTGCTTTGCAGAAGTTAGATTCCTGTTTCTAAGGAAAAATACTGTGTTCATTGTTAATTGAAATATTCAGTTCAATTAATGTGTTGATTTGATACTTGATAAAATCTGTTATTCAGCTAACACTTAAAATGAGTCAGTTTTCAACTCTATTTTGGGTTATAGTTCACTGGACTCCAATGTCTGTGCCATTAGCAATAACAAGGTTTTTATACCCACTCAGACATTTCTCCTTGTGACTTCTTTGTGGGCCTCATTCTTTACCTCATACACTTTCTTGCAGCATGTTTGCTTAGCATGGGGCTCCTGAGAACTCCAGGTGTAGCTATTGTTTGCTTTATCAGTAGGGCAATTATGGCACTGTCTTTAACTCTACTTTTACATCTACAGTGCTTTTCTCACCAAGAAAATAACACAGCCAGAATCAATTTCTTCCCATTCACACCAGTCTCATTAAAATGTTATTCTGTAGAAAAGAATAAAAAAACTTTGTGTTAGAGAAGGAACCAGTGGTCCAGTAGCAATGAAAATAAATAAATTCAACTTTTTTATTTAATATAAGAAGGACATGAATTCTATATTCATTATCTCCTTTTACTAAACTATGAAGCGTAGTAGGCAAGAGCAGAGCCAAATCTAATCAGGCAGCCTGACTCTGACAGTAAACTGACATTAGCTAGTTGATACTTAAGGAAGTGTAAAAAACAAAGGCAGTCTTATGTGATGCTTCCTCGATAGTCTCCTAGCCTCTAAGAACTTGAAGCTCAGGGATTTCGTACTTCAGACAAGAACTTAGTAAGTAGTTTTCATAAGATTTTATACCACTTATACTTTGAGAATTCTGCTATAGTCACCACTGTAAGAATAATATGTAACATGATTCATTTTGAGACCAAATTTAAACTTGATAAGCCTGTCCACAAATTTATATGAAACAACTATTGCATAAAACATAGAACAGTTAATTTGATAGGGAGAAAAATGAAGATCTTTATTCTTCTTGATGAGTGTGCAGACAACAAGAAAAAAATTGTTTTATCTACGTTTTTTTCCTAGCCCAAATAAACTTAATTGGATGACATTTCATAATAGAATCCAGAGGCAACACAGCTTTATCTGGAAGGGTGAAGAATGTTCCTCTAACCTCAGAGTATTCTACAGCCAGGCATCTAGAATGTGGCAAGATACTGAGCTGAATGACAGCAGACATTTCCTGTGTGAGGTTTTCAATTATAACTATAATGGGACACATAAAGCCAGTTGCTAAAAGCATCGTTCCTTTTCCTTTAGGAAAAAGATTATGTTTGTAGTTAAACAGAAGGCTGAAGTGTATCTTCAAGTAAAATATCTGTATGGTAAGATTCAAAGCTTGTCTCTGTTGTTAGCTTTTTCATACAAGTTAGCTATGTGCAGCTATGTGTGGGCTCTGGTTACACCAGGTGCTGCAAAGCATCCTGGGAGTTGTAGTTTCTAAGTACTCTGTCACACATACTCAGTTAAATACTTGTATGGGATTGGCTGATAAGGTCATCTGTTGTGATGTGTCAGCATTTGAAACTGCTATATAAGTTGTGGCTCCTTGAATAAACCGTGCTTTTGTTACACACCACATTGGTGCCCACATGGTCCCCATGGGACTCATCATTTATTATATTAATAACTGTTACAGCTATGCACTGAGATCTCTCAGATTCTCCTCAGCCTGCACTAAGAATTAGTGATGAATTACTTCTATCACTTCATCGGTCAGCAGAGAAATAGCAGGATTCCCATAACATCTTATTTCTTATTTTTAGATAGGTCTTTAAAACATGTGGCATTAAAACCTTCTTGATGGTGCTTATTTCTCTGCTATGCTTCTTGCAAAAAAACTTTGTGTTTGATATACCTCGATATTAAATGAAATTAATTCACCTCAGGAGTGCAAGATCTAAGTGTCTTGTTACTTAGTGAGATAGTTTTAGATCCAGTTCTAAGGCTCTTAACAGTTTACCTGGAATATTTAAACCTAAATATTAGTCTGAGAGTTAACTCCCATTCTGTGGAGCAAACTCCTAGAATTTAGGATTTTGGGATATATATATCCTCTATGATTTTTGCTTTAGGCTACAGTAACAGTCCCTGATAAGAGATAGTAAGTTTTCCCAACTTTGAATGCTACTCTCAGCCGTTGCCAATCTATTCATAGTTAATATTAAGTTTATCTTCATTAAAAAGGTGGTTTTGTGCTTCTCTTCTTTCTTTTTCCCTTGTCAGAAGCCTATTTTAGGGCATTAACATTTTACTGGTTTAGTTTTGATTGGTTTTCTTTTTTAGTAATTTTTCCATTATTTCAATGTATTTTAAGGCAATTGCAGCCTATTATAATATTTCTTCTTCCTTCCAGGATAACATGGAATAAACTAATTGTTTATGGTTTTTACTCATATCTTGGGGTTGAACCAAAATACGCTTTCATTTTTTCAAATGATTTGGTCAAAATAACTGAGATAATAGAAACTAATGACTTGGTATGAACATTAAATTCTGATTATTGTCTTTTAGGTCTATTTTAAAAAGCACTTTTGACTGTCTCCAAGGAGATATATATGGTATTTCAGAAAATTAAAAATTCAGGATGTATCCTACACTTGCAATAATTCTAGTTTCAGACAGTTTAAATAAGGATTTGTTCTATTTGTACTCCCGGATCTATATTCAGTCCTTTCACAGGGTACATTGTAGAACTTAAGACAGTACATGAATTATTTTTGGTGCATTCTTACATAGAAAAAATGGAGGAGGTGGGTTTTCTATTCCTTAGATAATTATTTTTTATTAATTTAGGATTAATTTCGGTATTCTTGCTTGCAAAGAACACTATCTGTAAATGCATCGCCTCTAAATTACTCCTCTGAAGTCAGAGATTAGTCATTGGGTTATACTGTATGCATAAAAATACAAGAATTTGGCTCTCAGATTCCAACTGATGATATTAGATTTACTAGGGGAGGTTGCTTTCAATCAAATCAAGCCTTTATAATGTAACAAGTAGCATTGGACAGAACATAACCTCTTAGCCTAGCTTGCCTTTTTATAACTCAGATGTTATGTAAGAAAAGACATAAACCTCACCAAGTCTGCATTATGTGCACAATTTTCTTCCTGACTGTCAGGAGAGAGGTAACATTAAGGATATGGCTCTCCAGTGAGAACTGTGAGTGAATAATCCCCTTTCAAGTGTAATGAGCTAAAAGGATATTATGAATTCCAGAATTTGTATTTGTTTTGTTTTTCTTTATGTACATAAATTAGGAAATGAGCAAACTCTAGTAAAGTGGTAGATGTGAGCAAAACAAATTTTCTTATCAATGTCCTGTTTGTTTTGCAGCTAACAAGAAAGAGAATAGCTGAGATCTGTATAAACCAGAAATTACATGATTGCTACAAATCCTCAGATCACAGCTCTTCTACATTTTTCTGTGAACTCTCATGTCAACAAGTTGTGTTGTTTCTCAGCTCCCAACTACTACAGCCCAAATAATTTCCAAGAAGGCTGTGTGTGTGTGCATGGGAATAAAACTTGTGTTTTAGAGCTTCAGCTGCCAAGGAAGCATCTTCATAGTCATTTTTATTTTATATTTTGTGAAGTGTACATTTATGAAGGAGGACAGAATCTCTTTGTACATGCACAGCTTATATATAGCTTTGTTCTTTCAGCTAGGCTGGTCAAAACTAGTCACTGAACATTCAAAGAAAGCCTTGTAATATATAAAATAACCCTAGGGGGAGGGAATAAATGCTGTTTAAGATATTGAATTGTTGGAACAGAGCCAGTAATGCAATTCTTATTCAGTTACATTTTCAGATGACTCATCAGATCTTCTGCTAATCTATGCTTTGAGGCTTGAAGAATATGGTCTTTAAAATCTCCCAAACATAGGAAGTTAGGTAATTTTTAAAAACACAACTTAATAATATTGAGGAATCCACCATTTGGATCTGTTTCTAAATGTGATGCAGTAGCTTGTACCAAAGGTAAAGCTAGAAAGACGAGTAAACACTTAAACACTGTAATCCTCTTTCTTAATTTACCATGAAAAATGAAATGGAAACACAAAAACTTCTGCTCTTCTGTAAGCATGATAAAGAAAATTGCCCCTCAAACTGATTTAAATCAAATATATTTTGGAAATGACAGCTTAGATACAAAAAGAATTTATTACAAAAAAAAAAAAAAAAAGAAAGGAATATATGCCTTTGTTTTTTGCAAAGCTTGTGCTTTTCTTTGTGACTTTTCTATTCCTTCCAACTGCTGTTCCATGGTAATGGCTTCTACTTTTTTTTGTGTGCTCATCCCTTGTCTTTAAACTCATAGCTGCAAATAAAACAATATATTCTCAAATACTAAACTAAAGAGACCTGGCTTTGCCAAAGTCATTGTCAGCAACACTGTCACTTCTCTGCCAATGAATTTACCCATTAATGACATAAGTGAGAAAATTGGTCTTTTCTTATTCCTTTTTTCTTTCACCTTTTATTTATTTATTTATTTACTTATGTATTTTTAATGCAACCAATGGTATTAACAAACTATTGCATAGTATTAGACTTGACATGGGAAGAAATCAGTCTAATCCAGTAGTGTTATACATTTTACAGTAAAATCAAAAAGAAAGGAAGTGGCTTCATTAGTATAAAAGGAGGGGAAAAAAACACAATAGTGAAAAACACTAATGGCCTCCAAGAAACAGTGTGGATATTATTTTTTAAATTACTTATATTTCCACCTTAACAAAAACAACCTACAATGTCAAAAGTAATGTGAGCCTTAGAATGCATGATGGCAAAGGCCAAGATGGAAAATATCCCTAGGGAAGGTTTCCATTATTTTTGACATATTAAATTCTTTCTGCTTTTATTCATGAGTAGCCAAGGAAAAGGAAAGACTTGTCTGCTGGAATTATCTACTGGTTTTTCTCTGTAAAATGAAAATGTTTGGTTCTTTCTATTTTAAGCTAATGGGTTAGGGGGAGAGGGGGAAATCCTAGCTCATAGGCACAGATGTTACAGGAAAATTCCTTATAGTGATAGGCAGATTTTTATCAGTAAACTGAGCTTTAATTCACTTATTCAGTTTGACAGTAGTTAAGACATTGGCTTTTTGGTTATTAACATATAGCCCCACCTACTCCCTCCATAAAGTTAGAACATCCCCCATAATACTGGTGAATTCATAAAATCATAGATTTGTAGAATGATTAGGATTGGAAGGGACTTTTATGGATCATTTAGTTTTAAAACTCCTGTATTTAACAGGGATACTTTCCACTACATAGGTTGCTCAAAGCCTCATCCAATCTGAACTTCAACATTTCTTGGGATGGGGCATCCACAGTTCCTCAGGACAACCTGTTCCAGTGCCTCACAATCCTCTGAGTAAGGAAATTCTTTCTTATATCTACCATATTTCAGTTTAAATCCATTCCTCCTTGTCCTCTCAGCTCTCTTGTAGGCCCCCATTAGGTACTGGAAGGCTGCTGTAAGGTCTCCCTGGAGCCTTTTCTCCAGGCTGAACAACCACAGCTCTCTCAGCCTGTCTTCATAGGGAAGATGCTTCAGCCAATTGATCTCTTCACGGTCCTTATCTGGAGTCCCTCCAGGAGTTCCTGTCCTTCTTTGTGTTGGGGGCCTTAGAAATGGAAGATGTACTCCAGATGGAGTCTCATGAGGGCAGAGCAGAGAGGAAGAAGCAGCTCCCCTGACCTGCTAATCACAATTCTTTTGATGAAGCATAGGATAAATTTGACTTTCTGGGCTACATGTCTAATTTTTCATCTCCCGATATCCCCAAGCCCTTCTCTACAGGGCTGCTCTCAGCTCATCCCCCAGTCTGTGCTTGTTCTGAGAATTGCCATGACCCAGCTGGAGGACCTTGCACTTGTCATTGTTGTACTTCATGAAGTTCATCTTACTCTACTTCTCCAGTATGTCAAGATCCCTCTGGATGACATACCTTTCCTCTAGCATATCAACTGCATCACTCAGCTTGGTGTCACCTCCAAACTTGCTGAGATTTTACTCAATCCCCCTGTCTAAGTCATTAATAAAAATATTTACCAGCATCATTCACCATACATACCCGAGGGATACCATCTGCTACTGGTTTCCATCTGGACATTGAGACCTTAGCTGAAATTCTCTGGATGCAGCCATTGAGCCAATTGCTTATCCATCAAAAAATGCACCCATCAAACCCATATCTCTTCACTTTAAAGTCAAGGATACTGTGTGGAACCATGTCAAAGTCCTTACAGAAGTCAAGGTAGATAATATCAGCTGCCATTCCCTTATCCACCAATGCAGTTACTCTATTTAGATTAGCCAGATGTAATGTGCTGTTTTTGAAGCTGTGTTGGCTGTCTCTAATCACCTCCCTGTCATCCACATGTCATGAAAGAGCTTCCAGTGCTATTTAAATGTTAATTCAGATTAATTTTTTCTTTTTCTAGTCTCTGCCATCATTCATAGCAGAAGTGTCTTGCAACAAAATAAAGATTCTACATCATCCATTAAAATATATATTGATATAATTTTTCTCCAAATCATATCTTTACAAGTGCATTCTTTCCCCATACTTGAAAAAGGTGGGGATCTGCTGTTACTCCACTTTTTCAGATTAGAAGTCAAAGCTAATTGTGTATTCTATCAAAGATTACTTCATTTTTCCAGTCTTGTAATTTGTTTCTTATACTGATCAATGTCTGTCTGCTCATAAAAAATAACAAAAAATGATTATGACACTGAGTTGAGAACTCATAATTTACTAATCTGTTCCAAGTGTTCATAACAGAATAATGATTTAAGTTTACAGACAAAGGAAGCAAACCAATGTGGAAACTTTTTTTCCCAACATAAAATGATTTTAAAATAACTGTTTCCAAAAAATATTTAGGCACATATTCTACACAGAATTAATACATTCTGCTAATTAATAATTGACAATAATAAATAATATTTCAGTTATAAACACATACACTAAGCTGCAAAATTATATAGACCTTGTCACAAGCTGCATTGTTTATCTTCTCTGTTTCCTCCATTTCCTACCACTTCAAAATTCATGTGCTTCTATTAACGTAAAACCTACACACTCCGTTTAAGTGCAAATACCAATGAATCCACTAGAATACTTCATAAAGTATGAGGTAAACTGAAATTCTTTCTTGAAGAGCTTCTTTTAGTTCTCATTTCAGTAGTTTAATTGTAGTTGTGACCAGCTGTTGTTTATAATGTACCCTGTGGTGCAGAAAGGACTAGTGACCAGAGTCCCTGAAAATAAATAATAATTAAAAAAAAAGGATAAAAAATTATAATCAAGGCAGGAACAGCTGCTGAAATTATTGTTCAGATTGCAGAGATCCTTTTTTATAAGGCTAGAAAAAATAATCAATAAAAAACATATAGGGCTTTTAGAACATGACTGTGCTAGGAATGGTGTCGCTATGTTCAGAAGCAGAGCAGAAAAGGGCACAGTTTCTGGTGCTCATAATGATCTGCTCTTACTTAAAAAAGAAAAAGCAACAAACCATGGTTTCCTGCGTGTGGCATTTCCTTGGAGGATTCCTTACACTATGTTCAGTGCTGTCAGTGCTCATGCTCTCTCTCAGCTTTGAGTTATAACCAAATCTGTTTTCATAAATAAATAAAATGAGAAAACACACAAAGCTTTTCAAGTTATTTTAAATTATTGTGAGGTTGATCTAGTTCAGTAAACTTACCTTCTCGAGTTGATGGGATTGAATTCAGTTTGTTATATAACAGTCTGCATTTAAAAGATTTTATTATGTTTTTGAGTATGCATGATTTTGTATCTTTTCTTTGTTTTGAAGCCTCCTGTGAGGATGAAGCTTTGTTTCCCTCTTTTTCCTGACAGTATTAAGTTGTTCCTCTGGTATATTGTAATTGACGAGTTACCCTTAGCACATAACATCAGTAGCATTCCTCTACTACTCTCACAGAGCTCTTAGATGTAACTTGAGTAATACTTTGCTGCTTAAAAAGCTACAATAGAGTTATTCTTGTCCAGCAGCCAGATGACCGCCCAGAATTCTCCCACTCGCTCTCCTCATTAGGATGGGTGTTAAAAATAGTATAAGAAAGCTCATGAGTTGAGATAAAGTGAGATCAATTAACTCTTACTGTCAAAACAGACTTGAGGAGGGAAAAATTAATTGTATTTATTGTCAAAATAGATTCAGGTACTTAGAAGCAAAGACAAAACAAAACAAAAGCCCCTCCCCCCAAAAAAAAAACCAAACAAAAAAACAAACCAAAACAAAACCCCAAAACAACAACAAAAAAACCCTAACCAAACAAAAACAAACAAACAAAACAACAACAAAACCACCAAAACTTTACCACTCTCACACATACCTCTTTTCCTGGCTCAGCTGGTTTCCTTCCAAGCGTATTTCCAACTACTCTCTGCCTTGGGCAACATAAGAGAATGCAATATGGAAGGCAGTAGTCAGTATATAATTGTTTCTCTCTGCTATTCATTCCTCCTCACACTTTTCCTCTGCTTTAGCATGCAAACCTTCCCATGGATTACAATATTTCAGATTAGACTGCTTCTGCATGAACTTTCCATGCACTGCAGATCCTTCAGGAAATAACTGCCAGCTCCACCTGCCTTCTCCACCATGGAGTCCTTCATGGCCTGCAGCATGGAGATCTGCTCTTCTCTGGTCTTCTCCATGGGCTACAGGGCAACACTTGCTCTGGCACCTGCAGCACCTCCTCCACCTCCTTCTCTGATCTTTGTCCTTCATGGTTCATATCACAATTCCTCACTGACTTCTTTTCCCTCCTCATCTGCCTTGATGGTGTTTATTCTCGTTCTTAAATGCAGTTATAGAGGTGCCACCAGCTTGGCTGAGGGGCTCAGCTGAATGCTTTGGCAGGTCTGTTGTAGAACTGGCTGGAAATTACTTGAACTGTCTGCTTATGGCAGGGGGCAGCCCTATGCTACTCTCTCAAAGGTAACTTCTGTGGACCCCTGCTGCCAGCACCTTGGACACCCAGGACAAAAGCTCCTCTTTCAGTTTGATTGGCCACGTGTTTCTTTTTCTCTTTGATCATAAGCTAAAATACAGGTAAGGTTTCCATTTTGGTTTTGACACTTGGGTTTCATTATTTTAATCCCAAGGGACTCTCACCCTGACACTGCAGCACTTTACCACATGCCTAGAACAGAATATTTTTCCCACAAGGTGATACCTTGGAGTTTTGATGTTTTGATTTTTTTTTAAATTTCTATAGATCTTAGAAGTAGTTATGTAGTAAATGTAGATTTTAGAGTAGCAGCAATATTATCCCTTTACCCTTAACACACCAGCTCAAACCCCTGTTACCCATTCCCATATCAATTCCCTAAATTCCTTAGCCTATTTAGTCTCTTTTTCAAGGCAGAAGAATAAAAGAACATCTTAACCCTAAGGAACAAGATATAGCCTAGACCCAACAACCTTCAGGCCTAGAATTCTGGAAAGCCTCCAAGGACATTACGTGCTCTGAGGAAGATGAAGATGAAGATGAAGAAGAGGGGGTCCCAAAACGCCCCCAGACCCAATTTCCAAGAGGCGTGGCGGGGGCAGAACCTGGGTGGTGGCTGGACAGGATGGGGTGAAAATCATTATAAAACTGTGAACATCTCGATTTCGGGAGCGCATGCTAGGGGTAATCCAGAAAGCCTGGGGGCTCATTAAAACTTTTGTATCCTTATCTTATCTCCTACCTAATTTGGCTTGGAGTTTTTTTTTCCCCACAGCCATTTAGGCAACAAGGCTCTGAGAAACAGTCATATTGGATTACTAATTTCATGGAACCACAGAATATACTAAGTTTAAAGGGACCCACAAGGATCATCAAGTCCAGCTGTGAGCCCTGCACAGGATGCTCCAAGAATTACACCATGTGCCTAAGAGCATTGTCCAAATGCTTCTTGAACTCAGACAGGCTTGGTGCTGTTATCATTATTCTGGGAAGCCTGTTGCAGTACCCAATCATCCCCTGGGTGAGAAACCTTTTCCTGATATCTAACCTAAACCTCCCATGACTCAGCTCCATGCTGTTTCCTCGAGTCCTGTCACTGGTCAGGAGAGTGAAGAGATTGATATCTGCCCCTCTGCTTCCCCCTGTGATGAAGTTGTAGACGGCAATGAGGTCTCCCCTCAGTCTCCTCTTCTCCAGACCAAGTGACCTAAGCTGCTCCTCAAAAGGCTTCCAGACCCTTCACCAACTTTGTGCCCCTCCTTTGAATGCTCTTGAATAGCTTAATTTGTTTTTTCATATTGTGGTCCCAAAACTGAACACAGTATTCAAGGTGAGGGCACACCAGTGCACAGCAAAGTGGGACAATCACCAGCCTTGACTGGCTGGTGATGCTTTGTCTGCTGCTCCCCAGGACACCGCTGGTCCTCCTGGTTGCCAGGGCACTGCTGGCTCATATTCTGCTTGCCATCGATCAGCATCCCCACATCACTTTCCACAGGACTTTTCTCCAGCCTCTCTTTCCCTAGTCTATACAAATAAACAGGATTGTCCCATGCCAGATGCAGAATCCTGCACTTTGCCTTGTTGAACTTCATACAGTTGGTGATTGCCATCTCTCTAATTTTTCAAGATTTCTCTGCTGGGCCTATCTGCCGTCTACGGAGTTGAAAGTTCTTCACAATTTAGTGTCACTGTCAAACTTACTTAGCATTCCTTTGAGTCCTTTGTCCAGGTCATTAATAAAGATGCTGAAGAGAACTGGGCTGAGGATGGAGCTTTGCAGAACCCCACTAGTGACTGGACTCCAGCCTGATGATGCCCCATTAACTATAATTGTTTGTACACAACCTTTGAGCCAATTGCTCACCCATTGCATAACATTCAGCTGTATGCTGGACATTTTGTCCAAAAGGATACTGTCAGAGACAGTATTGAAAGCTTTACTGAAATCCAAAAAGATTAAATTCACTGACTTGCCTTGATACCTAGGCGGGTTACCTTGTCATAAAAGGAGTTCACATTTGGTAAGTAGGACTTTATCCTCATGAAGCTGTGCTGACTGTGACCAAGGACCACATTGGCCTCCAGATGCTTTTCAGTACCTTCCAGAATAATCTTCTCCATAACTTTACCAAGCACTGAAGTGAGACTGACAGGTCTGAAGTTTCCACGGCCTTCCTTCTTGCCCTTCTGCAAATAACGGGACAATGTTTGCCAGCTTCCAGTCAGCTGGGAGCTCTCCAGATTCCCAAGACTGCTCAAAAATCATTGAGAGAGGTATGCTAATGACATCTGGCAGATGTCATTGGAGGATTCTGGGATAGATCCCATCAGGCTCCATAGGTTTGTAGGGATCCAGCTGGAGCACCAGATCCTGCACAAGTTCAGGGTCAACTGGGAGTTGATCATTCTGGCAGTCATGGTCCTCCAGCTCAGAGCATTGAGACCCCCTTGGTCTGTCATCCATGTTGAAGACAGAGACAAAGAATGTGTTAAACACCTCTGCCTTGTCTCTCTCCCTGTTGGTGAGATGACCATCCTCATCCTGCAATGGACCGATGATATTTCTATACTGCCTGTTGCCAGAGTTTAAACTCCAGCTGGGCTTTGGCCACATGAATTTTCTCTCTGCAGTGGCAAGTGTCTATATTCTTCCCATGTCACTTGATCTTGCTTCCGTTGGGCATGGCCTTTTATTTTTTGTCTTATCTCCAAGAAAAGATTCGTGTTCAGCCTAGCTGGCCTCCTGCCTTGCCTGCTTGACTTCTGACTTTTGAGACAAATTTCTCCAATCTTAAGATTTCTTTCTATCCTTGTAATTTTTAATAATCTTTGTTGATGTTTTTAATGTTTTCTCTATTTTTTTCTCTCCCTACTACATCTTACAATATTGTATGTAGAATTATGTTGAAGGTAAATGCAAACTATCGAGTATTATATAGAAATGTTCAGGTTATAGAGAGCCTTATGTTAATGTACAGGTTTGAACAGTGAGTAGTTTTGAGAATAGCTATGCCTGTCAAAACAGCTATGTTTATACTTTTTTTATGTTAATATAGTTGAGTAAAATAGTTGTCCATCACATAAAGTATAGACTCAGGAAGACAGATTCTCAAAGAGTACCAGTGAGTAATAGGCATGTTTGTAAATGCATTACAAAAATAGAAAAGCAGGAACCAACCTATCTCTAATTTTTTTTCCAAGATTTGATTTGCATGGTTTTTTCTTTTGTTTTCTTCATGTGCATTTTCTGAATGATAGAAATCTATCTATTTTAATAGACAGAAACAATGATAATCAATATTTCCTAGATTTGGGGAGAGATAAAAATGCTCACACATGAGTTTGGGTAACTGCTTTGTACCATATGACAGATGCTGAATTAAGCTGAAATACTATAATAGTCCTTGCAGTCCTACTTCAATACATCTTTGCTCTAATCCCAGAGTCTCAACGAGTTTGAAGATCAACCCAAGGGGAGATTTTTTCTGTTCTTGAAGCATGTCTTGCAGATGGCTTATAATATTCTAAAGATCCCTTTGGTGTGTGAACTTGGTACAACTCAGAAATTGCCATCAGTTTTAAAGTTTACCTTTGGAAATTGTTTACAAAATCCCTTCTCTTCATAAATATAATGATTATAATAAAGTAAGAGATTCACAGAATTTTTTTTGTAATTCTGCACTTTTAAATTCAGGTTTCAAAACCATATAAACACTGGGTTCAGTGCTTTAGTTTATTCATGTAGATTAGTCAGCAGATTCTTCCACTACGAAAATAGCACCAAGTAGCCAGAACATCAAGTTTCTGTAACTTGCAGGAAATAGTGTTTTCTGTCCTCTTGGAAAAAAAGAAAGCAACCCACAGCTACTGTAATTCTACCCTGAGTCACTATTGTACTCTGCTGGGACAGCTGATGAGGGAAATTATTTCTCAGGAAATAGTCCTTGAAACATGAAGTAATCATAGCAGCAGTAATTAAAAAAAAAAACAAAACAACAAACAACGACAAAAAACCCCCTCATCTGTGTTAATACTCTGAATGTACTTATATTTTCTATTATGTATAGAAGTTTTGTAGTTGCTTGGAAGTCAGAGAATACCTTGCCTTTAGTTTTCTCAGTTTATTATTTGATTACTTCATTGGTAATTTCTCAGATTTTAGCATCCTTCTTAAACTTCATTGCATGTGTGTACAAATGAATGTTTTATTTATTGTAACTCGGTAATGATTTTTTTTAAAATATGTGCATAGTTAAATAAAGTTACTGCTGCACCTTATCTTGGGAGCTGTCACCAAACTAGTTTTTGTAGGACTTTTATTAAATTTACTGTCACTAAGATATTTTTGCTGCAGTTATACAACAGTCTCCTACTGAGATATTTTTTCTGCACTTGTTCCTCTCTGGATTTAGTTTTCAGTAACCAGAGTTGTATGTTAAAGGTCATTTCTGTTGAATGCCAGGAACCAATAGAGGCTTGTGTACATAAGTACCTGCAAAGAAAAAGCCACATAAAAATAAAGATGTTTTTTATCTTGAGCAGTGATATGTCAGGAAATTAATTTTAAGATCCAGGACAATTCTGTTCCCTTCATCATGTATTCCTCCATTGTATTTTACTAGTCTTAGCTGTCAAGTTACAAGGACATGGGGAGATTTTTCAAATAATCTTCTCCATATATCCTTATCCAAAGTAAGCCTCTATATGTCTATGTGTGTTTATGCTTGACTGAAGGATCAGTTTTTAGCCTGTAACGGATAGCATGGCCCAGGTGCCAAAGACAAAAATCCAGGGAAAGCTTCTTCATAATTTTCATGCACTACTTTTTCTGTAAAAAAGTATTTCAAATTACAATATTTTATTATAAATTAACAAGGAATGTGGGTAAAAAAACTGTATTGCTTTGTCTCGTTTTATTTTCAGTAAAACTTTACAATATGTTCTGTATTCTGGGATGCATCAGGCAAACCATCACCATCTGATTGATGGAGGTGATTGTCCCACTCTGCTCTGCACTGCTGTGGCCTCAGCCCTGAGTATTGTGTGTGGTTTTGGTCATCACAATTTAAGAAAGACATTGACATGAGGTCACTTGGTCTGTTCAAACTGGAGAAGAGGAGACTGAGGAGAGACCTCATTGCAGTTACAACTTCTCATGAGGAGAAGACGACGGACAGGCACTGATCTCTTCTCTGTGGTGACCACTGACAGGCCAGGGAAGTGCCTGAAATTGTGTTATGGAAGGTTTAAATTGGATATTAGAAAAAAGGTTCTTCATCCAGGCAGTTGTTGGGCACCGGAACAGGCTTCCCAGGGAAGTGGTCACAGCACCAAGCCTGACAGAGTTCATGAAGTGTTTGGATGATACTTTCAGGCACATGGTGTGACTCTTGGGGATAGTCCTGTGCAGGGCCAGGAGTTGGCCTCAGTCATCCTTGTGGATCCCTTTCAGCATATTCTGTGATTCTGTGAAATCAGTAAGATATAGAACATTATTCTCCATTTACTTTTATTTTTTGCTGGTCTATCTCCTTTGACTAATGATAAAATAAACACTGCATAGCTAAATGGCAATTTGAGTTCCATAAGTACTAAAGTTGTATTTTATCAAAATATTTTGATGTGTCTACTTTTACTGCATTAAGTAAATTCATTTTCTAAGGGAACAAAACAGCTGTTTAACAGCTCTCAGGAATACTAGATGTCAGGTTGACCCTATCATGAAGATGACGTCTTTGTTTAAAGCTTCCATCTTCAGTAAATGCCAAGTAATTTGAAAAACAGCAATAGATTTAGAACCTGGCAAAGAAACTAGAGATAATTCAAAAGGCGTTTGAATTAAATCACTAGATTTAGGACTTCAGCGAGGTTACAAGCCTCAAGAGGGACACACTAAAGATAATGGTGAATTGAAAACTGAAAAATATGTGGGCCCCAAAACAACAACAAAAAACTTCTGCTGTTTGAAGAGAGCAAAACTCTCATAGTGAGTACACTATTTATACTTCTATCTTCTCTTATATCAAAGAGAAGTTTTTTAAATTCTGTTGGTTGGTAAAATATGAGTAAATAAATAATATTATTCAGATATTTGTAATGCTTTCACCATTGTGTTATATATACAAAGTTAGGATGACATGCTACACTAACATTCAAAAAAAAAAAAAGGTAATCTCTGTTCAGCAACAAAGTAACACAGCAGAGGAATGATGGCAACAAACAGGTATTTTTTGCCAAATAGATCATAATACTTTCTATTTCTCTAGCCTGTTTACTGGCAAGTTTGAGATCTGGACATAAGTAGACCAGAATGGAAATCCAGCATGACAGGCAGCAAAAAATTAGGATATTTCTTCATAATTTTTTTAATAGAGTATATATAGTACTTCCAGTTAAGGATTTACAGATTATCCCTGTATCTTAATCCACGTAAGAGAACTGGAAGTCAGTATGAAACAGATATCATCATGGGTATATAGGGATTTCATTTTTGTTCCTGTCTAAGAGGAAATGTAAAGACTGTCTTCGGTCTCTTACCTTGTACTGTGTTTAGTAACATTTTCTTGCTGGTAAAGTTTGGATGAAATAATTGAAGACTTAGAGCAATTTTATTTGAGGATAAAATGACATGCTTTGAACAGGTCAAAAGAAACAAAATTATATTTCAAATTAAACTTCAATCCTATACTTTCTAAGCATCATTTTTGAAAGTATCTTAGGGAATTTGCACCTATGTTTATGTAAAACACTACTTTTTTCTCTGCTATCTCTGCATGGATGTGTCTTAATGTGTTTCATGGTACTACCAGAAATTATTTGATTTAATCTGAAAAAATGTAAAGAACCTAATAGATTATTAAATTTAAGGTGATGAATAGAGTATTATGCATTAATTTGGCTCCTTTCAAAACAGAAAACCTAACCGGCATTTTCTACTACGTACATGCTTTAGTTCTATTGAAAGTTATGCAGAAAAACTTTCATCAGTTAGAACAAACTCCTTATGAATATGTAGCATTGCTTTCCATAGACATCAATATCTGAAAAACATTTTGAATGGTTTTGAGAAGTAGTATCTTTTCTTGTGCTGTTACAAAGGTGTCTCTGATGACTTGCCTCAGCTGTCTCCTTCTGGGAGCTCACTCTGTTTGGTTAGTTTAGCCCAGGCATGCCCACCAGTATACTTCTTATTCTTTTGTTGATGAAGGTTCCACTTCCAGAAAGTTGACCAAGGAGGTCATTTAACCTCCTTTTGCCCCAAAATTTATAGCAAATTTGAAAAACTATACTGAGTATTCAGAAGTTATTAAATTTTGTTTTGTCTCAGAGTTCTTACTCTTCTCAGTAACATTACTCACAGGTAGTGAAGATGTCCATCAGCCTTTGTTATGTCTTGATTAGCCTGCAGGAAAAGTATTAAATATCAATAGTAGGAGGATACAATTCCTGCAGTACCGACTTACCAATTAAAACTTATTTCTGCATGAATAAATCCCACTTATGTGAGAGGAGATATTAAGATGATGCACTGTGTAACAGTTCTGTTATAAAGTCTGGTTATTACAGGTTTGCAGGAATTACTATTAAATCTTTAATCTTTTATTTTTAATGACTATGTGACAAGGTTAATGACATGGAAAATAAAGATGAAGTATTCAATTGAGAAATAAGACAACAAGATCTAAATGCAAAGTTAAACCCACAAACAAGTAAAAAATCTGAAAAAATCTGAAAATACCACCATGAACACTGATTCTACAGCCAGTGGGAGTATACAGAATTTCTCAATTTTCAAAAATACCAAGCAGTTCAATGCAAACATGCCTAAATACCAGCGCCATTCACAGACAAAACCTTTAATTTTCCCAGTTTGTATGTAGGGTTTGAGCCTGTATATGTGGTCTTCACAATTTTACAATTTCTAGTGTGTGAATTTAGGACTTGCCTCTCCCAGCTAAGCACTCTAAACTCTAGGCTATAGAAACATCTGATTCTGTATGAGTAGATAAGCATTTTATGTTGTAAGTTTTACCAAAGGGAGTAAAGAACATGACTGTTTTTCCTTTCTAAATTTGAGCATAAGGAAATTGGATGTCAAAATTGGCCTTGATAACGTCCGTTTGACTCAATGAGATTACTTTGATTAAAATTAATTTTTGCTTACAAAGCTGGAAGAAGCTTATATCCTCTCATAACCTACATTTCCATTGAACAGTTAAATTGACCTTCAGATTTAAGCCTCTTTTTAAATATGAAATGCTCATAAGTGCCTGGTATGCACTGGCATCTTATGACAGTGGTTTGTGCTACAGAAATAAAACAAATGTCCTTCTGGGACAGAAGGGCATCCTAAAGCAGCAACATTTGTACCCCACATCATGACCTCCTCTGTCAAGAGGAAAAGAAGCGTAATTGTAATATGATACTCCCTTATAATGGAAAGGGACAGCCTGATATGCATGCCAGATCCAACACAAAGAAAGTCTACTGTCTCCCTGGGGCTCAGGTAAGGGACATTACTGGAAAAGTCTGCAGTCTTGTAAGGCCCTCTGATTACTATAAGTTATTGGTTGTTCAAGATGGTAGTGACAAAGTGAAGTCCAAGGGCAATCAAAAGAGACTTCAGGGCCTTGAGATGATTGGATAAAGGATCAGGAGCACAGGTACTGATTTCCTTGATCCTCGCTTTAACAAGGAATAATATTGGCAGGAATAGGCAAATCCATCAGGTCAATGCATGGCTCTGAGGTTGGTGTAAGTGGAAAAATGTTGGGTGTTTTGACACCTGGTCTACTGACACCTGATAAGGATGTGCCTATCTCAGAGGTAAAAAAGAATTCTAGTGCAAGAACTAGCAGGGCTTGTTAATAGATATTTAAAGTAGCTTGAAAAAGGGAAAGGGAAAATACCTGGCTTGCATGTGCCAAAATTTTAGCACTAATGGGATCCCTCAATTTGCTCTGTGATGTGTTGTACCACACCTGAAACTTTTCTACATTAATGCATTTAGTATGAGGAGCAAACAAAAGAAGGTTGAAGCTTTGGCCCAGTCCCAGAGATATGATATCAATGGTATAAGTGAAACCTGGTGGGATAAGTCCGATAACTGGAGTTCCCTGTTGGATAGTCACAGTCTCTTTAGAAAGCACAAGCAGGGTAGAAGAGGCAGGAGAGCGGCATTATATGTAGTGGAAGTGATAGAATGTATGGAGCTCAGAGATGACAATGACACAGTTGAGAACCTCTGGATAAGAATCAAGAGGAAAAAAAAAAATGTGGATGTCGTTGTGGGAGTCTACTATAGACCTCCTGACCAGGATGATGACACCAAAAAATAATTCTTTGGGGAACTATGGGACACTTCCAAGTCAACTGCCCTTGTCCTTATGGGTGACTTCAACTTCCCAGAAATCAACTGGGAGCATCAAACAGCTGGTACAACCCAGGCCAAAAGATTCTTTAAAAATCTAGATGATAGCTTTATGGAAAAGGTCCAATGTTATGCCCCAAGACCACTTGGCAGGTTGAAGGGGAACGTAATTTGATTCACTCTGGGTGGTGCACAGGAGAAAAAACAAAATTCTCAGGAGGTCAACTTTTACTTGCCGACTTTAAAACATTAAGATAGAATAATGCACTTGGCAAATTTTAAAATAACATCCAGATAAGGTAAGGCACTTCACGAAGCATCACTTAGCATACTTTAGGACAAAGGCATTGACTGGAATTTTTTAATCTGGTTTAGAACGTATTTCAAGAACAAGAAATTAGGATATGAAAGAGACAGGTAAAGAGAAAGAAAAAGGGGACAGAAAGGTAGATAATCCACACCCTAGTATCCAGTGTAGTCCCAGATGCTTTCAAATCCAGGGCAGTGGAGTACGCTGCCACACATATGTGTCACCACCTTTTTTTCTGCTCTGGTCTCCTGGTGCCCTTCCCTTGGCAGGTGCCTGCACTTTCATGTTCCCGGCAGGGTGATGCAGTTGGACAATGCCATTTTGAGGCTTTTGGCATGTTGTAGTCAGGAACCATTTTTGTACCAGATCAGAGGCTGACTAAGGCACCAGGGGAAGGGTGTGGAGCAGTGCATGATTGCACCTACACAGAACTCAGCCTTTTCCCCACTCCCCAACTTCCCATCTGGTTGTTTTGAGCCAGTCATTAATTCCTCCAGTCTTCTATGGGAGCTGGCTTGGAAAGATGCCCTCCCTAATCTGCTTCTTGTCAATAGAGCAGATATTTTGAGCAAAGTGGAGATTGGTGGCCGTCTTGGTCACAGCAACCATGAAGCAATCGAGTTTAAAGTCTCTGCTGACAGGAGGAGAAGTACTGGCAAAATTTCTGCTCTGGACATGAGGAGAGAAGACTTCAGGCTGCTCAGTGGATTAGTAAGGTCAACTGGGAAAACGTTTTTGTAGGTGCTGGGGTCCATCAGTTCCACAGTCCATCAGTGCTGGTCACTTTTCAAACATCACCTCCTAAGGGCACAGGAGTAGGCAATTCCTACAAGTTGAAAGCCAAGCAGATGAAGCAGAAGGCTGGCTTGGCTGAACAACGATTTTCTCTTAAAAATAAGGCAAAAAAGAGATGCTGCTTGTCACTGTAGAGAGAAAATTCATGTGGCCAAAGCCCAACTGGAGTTGAAGCTGGGCAAAAAAACCAGTTTTTTTCAAATAGATTAACAGCAACAGGCAGTATAGAAATATCATTGGTCCATTACAGGATGAGGATGGTCATCTCACCAACAGGGAAAGAGACAAGGCAGAGGTGATTAACACATTCTTTGTCTCTGTCTTCAACATGGATGACAGACCAATGATACCAGAATGATCAACTCCCAGTTGACCCTGAACTTGTGCAGGATCTGGTGCTCCAGCTGGATCCCTACAAACCTATGGAGCCTGATGGGATTCATCCCAGAATCCTCCAATGACATCTGCCAGATGTCATTAGAATACCTCTCTCAATGATTTTTGAGCATTCTTGGGAATCTGGAGAGCTCCCAGCTGACTGGAAGCTGACAAACACTGTCCTGTTTTTCTAGAAGGAGGGCCCTGGAAATTTCAGACCTGTCAGTCTCACTTCAGTGCTTGGTAAAGTTATGGAGAAGATTATTCTGGGAGGTACTGAAAAGCATCTGGAGGCCAATGTGGTCCTTGGTCACAGTCAGCACAGCTTTGTGAGAGTGAAGTCCTGTTTATCAAATGCAATTGATTTGAAGGACATAGAATAAGCTTTAATGCTGCAGAATAACATAAAATATCACTGGTAATACTGCTTTTACCAACTCATTATATATCTATGTATTTTGTTCCTCTACTCATAAATTTAAGGGAGACAAGAATTTTAGGCTATGAGTCGATCCTTGACCCTTTGCCTATCTCAGTAATATCACTAGAAACAGTGGAAATGCACGTGTGCAAATGAAGGGATGAGCTAATAGTAAATAGTTACCAAATCCACCTTTAAATAGAGAAGTAGTATATGTTTATGTCATAATAGCAGAACAACAATACTCATACTGATTTCAAATACAAACTTTTGTAGAGATAGAACCAAAGCTATAGTATGTCTCTGAAAAATCTGTCTGCATGAGATTTTTCCAAGAAAAATTTACCAGGTTTACTTAGGAAATCTTGTCCCTGCTTTATTCTAGTGAACTTTCCTGCTTACTCACTATGCTGTCAGTCTATTGATGATATTGATAAAGGTTTTCTTTTTGAAGTGTTGAATCACTCATTAATATCAATTCCTTTTCCAGGAGAAACTGTTTTATAGGTTTCAGTATTTTTATTGTTATTATTACTGCCAGATATAATGCAATCTTAAAAAGAAAATACAATCCTTAGTACAAGGCAGCTTAAATCAAGTGATAGAAATTGTGAAATGCTTATTTCCACACTGCCTGGTGTTAAACTTTTAATGTTCACTTTAAAACTATTCCCTTAGGATGTATTGAATTGCAAAATCCATGAACTGTTAAGTTGCTTGCAGTTTATTTGAGTAGCTTTCTTAGTAACACTTTCATTTGTAAGTTCATTACTATCCTTACATCCATTGTACATTCCAAATCCCAGGAATAGCACAGTAAATGCACAGATAGTTCAGTGGCTTTTGCAAAGTTCTTATGATCCCAGTCATCTCAGCAGAGCATTCTTCCTACATCGTCACTTTTATTATTTTTTTTTCTTTACCAGCATCTTAAGCTTTAGATGTTACTTAGATTTTCAACCACAAAAGCAAAACTTCCTTCCCAAAAGCACAATTGCACTGTGATTCATTTCTTTGTGCCACTGGGGAACACTTTCACTATAGTGAAAGCAAAAGTAATTTTGAATACAAAAGCATACATTAAAAGAGCCCAATTATTTTTTTGTCTCTTCATTCTTACTCTCTGCTTCAATGTAACAAGAATTATGAAAAAAAATTATAAATTGAATTGCAAAATATTCCCAAACATTTTTGTTTTTCCTGAAATGATGCTAAATTGTCATATTTCAGGTCATTTGCTATCGAAGCCTTGGGGAAACTCAAAAAGCCACTCTTACTCAAAATATCAAGTTCTGGAAAGCCATCCCCTACTAAACTCTTGACTTATGTAGAGTCCTCTTCCTAGTTACAGACTTTTGTATTTGACATGTGCACTGAATGATTTTCCACCCTTGGTTTACACCTGTACCGACTTAGAATAGCATAGCATAACACAGCATAACATAGACTAGCTAGAGTAGACTAGACTAGAAATTCCATTTGGAAAGCACCTACAATGATTACCTAGTCCAACTGTATTACTGTCCTGCAATCCAGTGGTGCACTCTGCTGTAACTGAGAAACACACACTAAACACTTCCTCTATATTAATTTGGAATCTTGCTTTTCTGTTCAAGTGTAGGAGGTATGTCATTAAGGCACCAAAGAACTCTAGACAAACCCAGAGGCAGGGTTGGAAAAAACTCTCTATGTGTAGTGTCACATAACACAAGAAGGTCCTTTTGTCAAAGAACTGTCATGTCAACAAAAAAATGTCTTATTGAGTTATTATAGGGGAGGCTTAGTCCACACATCTATAATAACAACAAATAATGTCCTTTACTGTGCAGCTAATGAGAATAAATAGGGCACATGGAATAGTGGAGTAAATGAAGATATAAAATGTTTCAAGTAGTGTGAAATGGTTGAGTTACTGAGCAGCCAAAATAAACTCTAACATCACAATTGAGGTGGGTCATTTTGGTTGGTTTTTGGATTGGGTTTTTTTGAAAGACAATTAACAGCCTGTTTACTAGTTTATTACTTTGGTGTCAGTCTTGTTAGTTCCAATACAAACATAAACCTGAGTTGACAAAATAAAATTACTAAGTAACATCTTCTGGAAAGGGTGTAAGACTAGTTTTTGTACATATTTCTATCTCATTTTAATTTTCCTTGTGTTTCTTACATCCTTCCTAGTCACATTAAAATTTTACGATTAAAGAGGCATTAAAGCACTTAGTCACAGTCCCCGCTTCTTCAGACAACTGACATGGGTCATTCATGTAACTTCTCTCATAACCAGTCAGTATGTCTGCTGCTGCTGAGCAATTAGGTTGTTCTCTCTGATCCATTCGCACTCTCAACAGAGGAATCCCAGTAGAATTCAGTGAACATGCCCATTAAGCACAAAGCCTCTGGTGTCAGCTAGTGAGTTGCTATCACATTAATGAGTTAAAACTCAGCTACATTCTCAGTAACAGCCAAAGGGCATGCAGTGCCAGCTGAAAGGTGGAGAAGTAAGTGATTGCACACAAGAGATATAAAGCTCAACTTTGTCATTGCCTAATTTTAGGACACTGGGATATCTTCCAAGGGCTAAAATGACTTTTTGAATTAATCCACGTAATGGCCTCTCAGTTGTCTTTGCTTCTCCTTTGGCTGTGCTACTAAGCTGTCCATTTTGTGAAAATGTTTGAGAAGTCTTTAACCTGTTGTGTCCTAGGAAAACTTCCATGTACCTAGAAAACAGATATGATAGCCATATTCCTCTGTGAAGAGTCTTTGTGGATCTTACCAGAGTAATATGTGGAATCGAATAAACCACATTGCTTTGAAAACATTACTAGGTTAACATTTTGACCCCTCCTACAATTTTTTTTTCTTAAATGAGAAACTTTCAGAACTACTAATGACATATGCCTTGATGTAAGTTGTAATTTATACACAATTCCAAAAATTAGACATTTAAAAAAAAAAAAAATTCCCTTAGGTAACTAAGATACCTTTTCTTTCTTTTTTTTTTTTTTTTTTTTTTTTCTGAGAAAATTGCTCAGAACAGTTCCTGTTAAAAGCATTATTTAAACTCAGAAAAAAACACAGAAGGAATACTTCACATGCATGAAATTCAGCATACCTTGAAATTATGCTACACAAAAATGACACTTTAAGTAAAACATAAACTTCAGGAATAGATGTATTTTTAAAAATATTTAGTTAAGTGAAAACACTATTTTCCTGAAGAATACTTCTGATGTGAAAATGGAGCACTTGATGATACAGTGTGAAATAATTAAGAAAACAGAAAAGAAAATACATGCAAAACTAGAAGAGAAATACAGGCAAACTCTAAAATAGAAAATCCATCCAAAAAGTACATCTGGCAGCATATCTAATGGCTTGGTTATTGGATATGAGAAAACCAAGTACGTATCACAATATGACCTTTAAAACATTGGCAGTAAGCTTTTTATAAGAATGAAGATACTTAATGCTAACATTTGTGTGGTATAATATCATACATTTGTCTTTCCAGCTTTTGTTTAATTGAAGGATATTGAATGATTTCGTAAGAGGCAAGAAGAGATACGTATCTTCATAGAAATTGTTAGTCAAAATATCTTGAAGAATACAGAAACATACTGAAAATCATCAAATTGTACCTTTATTGAGATGATGCTAAAAGAGAATAGGCAGCTAACTAAGTTGTAAATACAGAAGGTAAGTTTTTTGATTACCTTAATTCTGAAAAGAAAAGAGTATTTGAGTCCTGTGTTCTAAAGATAGCCTAGAACTATTCATATATATGGCATATAACTGTTGAAACGATGCCACATTTCATCAGAGGGATGATGGCTAAATAGATGCACTGGCTATTATTCTGTTATTCTGAACAGTTCAGAATTTTGTGAGTGTTTTAGAAAATGTGTCTGTGAAACAACTTATTTTCTACTTTACTCCTTCAACTGCTTTTTGGGATCAGTGCACTTTTCGGATGTTAATGAAGCTCCACAGTCAAACAAGATATTGGAAGGCAGAGTATGCTAGAACTGTACTACTATAGTAAAAAAGAAAGCATTATTTCATATTTCCATCAAATACCAAAGACTGAAAGCAAGTACATTTAATAATTCAATATATAACAGATAGAAAATAGCTAGGAAAAAATAATGTTTATTGTATTCAACAGTTGTATTAATTGTTACAATTTTTCTTGCTTACCACTATGATCATAACTATTCTTTCTGTGTTTGATACTGGAGGAAAAAAAGGAGTTGTGAAGTCAAACACTTTCAGCATAAACTTGGGATGGAATGTGAAAATTGCACAACTTCTGAAAATCCCTAGCCACACATAGAACATAATGCAGTGCCAGAATAATACTTACTCATGCAAGTAGAGGAGTTTGCAGCATCTGAACAAATAGTGGTGTTACTTTTACTGACAACAGAAACTAGTAGCTCTATACAGTTTCACACTTACAGACTTCATCATAAAAACTACATGCATAGAAGTAGGGTACTGCTTAACTTAACTGACCACAAGCTGTGCATAACAAGTGAATGCTTATCAACTGAAAACTAATAAATAGCTCCAGTCAAAGCACTATTCATATACTAGCAATTAAGCTCACTGTAGGAATAATAACCAAGTAGAAAACAAGCAGAAATTTTAATAATCACTTGAATAAAGCTTAAAGGTGTAGTTCTCAAAACATTGGCCAAATTCTCTTCCCGTTATATGTAATAAAACTTTACCCCTGTCTTCAGTGAATGCATAATTAGGTCATTATTACTTTTGGGAAATTCACCTCTAAATCACTATCATTACTTTTACTAATAGTAATACCAATGCAGTTCAAAGGCGAAAAATTTTTGATACACAATTTTCATTCAATTTAGATTAAACTATAACATTCTGCATTGTATGACTCCCAACATGGACTATTTTTCTGTCAAATCTTCAGTATTTGCAGTACATCAAATTGTGACTGATCAATCCAAATACCAAGGTATCTGAAGGATAAAACTGTCCAGAGGATAGAGATGTTAAATATAGAGCTGTTACATATGTGATGTTAAATTCAGGATCCACTGCCAGAATTTCTGTTTCATGATCAGTCTGGAAACAGAGGTCTGTGTTGCTGTTGTTTGATCTTGTTGCTGTTTATGTTGCTGTCATTTTCATCTCAGGAACAGGTTATTTATCATGCATTTTTTAAATACCAGGTTGTGAAAACACTCAAGATTTTTGGGGAAAACTGGTACATCTGTGGAACTCTACTAATCCTCTTGTCAGTGGGCAAATGTTATCACTATGAAGCCATTCCTGTTTCTTCATATGATAAACATTATTCACTAACATAAGGTATAGTAAAGACATATTAATTAGTAGTAATCTCTGATAAAATCTTATGTGTAAGTACCCCCAGAGTAAAATGAACAGAACTTTTCAAAGACCAATTTGTGGCTTTGCTATTAATATATATTCAGAATGTTTCTTACAGGACAGCTGCTACTCTGACACGTAAAAAGTAACCAGAATTTTCTGTATTTATCAGTTGTCCACTGAAATTTGTTACAAAAGACCTCTGTCAGAAAGACCGTTAAAATTACTTCTTAATCTGGGGAAAGCTTCCTCTCTACTTGCCTACTTTCACAGCAACACAGCAATTAGCACCTAGAAATGGTACATATGAGGGATGGATTCTTTTTGAGGTATCAAAAATAAGGCATTACTTAGATATTGGATATTCAGTCAAGATGAAGGATATCATAAAAATGTAAGCTATTTGTTATCATCATTTATTTGAATTATTTTGTCCAATGATTTGTGTATCATAACCCCCAATAGAAATTATCCGAAAAATTAGAAGCTATGAGCTGAGAATACATCTTCAAGAAATTCATCAAGAGAATAAAACCTGACATAATACTAAAACATAGTGTTTACATAGCTATAGTATAAATAAATTGATTCATAGTTGATAAACAACCATCCTATCTCTGACTACTTTCCAAAACCCAGGTAATGTAATCTGTTTGACTTTAGAGAGATAATAATGACAGATTAGCTGATCAAAGTAAATATCCTTTAATAACTGCTAAGTTTTCAGTCAAACCTTTATATTCTCCAAGTGACCATCACCAGTAATTATGAATTCCATTCATTATGCTAAACTGAAAAAAAATGAATTTCTAAACTGAAAAAGGTAATATAATTATAAAAAGTCAAAAAGAATTTGCCCCTCTAAAGCCTACCAATAGATACATAAATATTAAAAAGTCACTACTGTTTTCATGATGTTTCCAAAGCTGACTCTTACTTTTCCAACTCCCAAAATCAACTTAATAACTCAGAAGCCCTAATTTTCTTAAGAGTTCCTAAGCCCCCAAGCAATCTGCACTAAAATCTGATGCTTTAGATTTCTTGAAGGAATGTGCTTCTGTAGAATTCAGGATTTATGAGGTTGTTCATCCTGGAGAAGGCTCTGGGGGGACCTTACAGCAGACTTCCAGTACCCAAAGGGGGCTGGCAATAAAGTTGTGATGGGACTTTTTACAAGGGCACATAGTAATAGAACGAGGGGGAATGGATTCAAAATGAAAGAGGGTTAGGTGTAGATGAGATATCAGTAAGAAATTCTTTACTATGCAAGTGGTGAGACACTGAAACTGGTTCCTCAGAGAAGGTAGGGATGCCCTATCCATGGACTGCTTAAGGCTGGAGTAGGTGGGACTTTGAGCAACATGGTCTACTGGAAGGTATCCCTCTCCATGGCAGGGAGGTGGAAACTAGGTGATCATTAAGATCCTTTTCAACCTAAACCATTCTATTATTGTATGATAACAAAGGGCAAAAGAATTTTAGGTATCTTCCTTCACCAGCTTTACTATATCGCTCACTGGCTTTTCTATTGCTCAAAGCCTCTATCCTTCTTGGAAAAAATATACTTCTATGAAACACCAAGAATCATGGTTCTTCTCTGGAAATTGACATTCATAGGACTGCTTTTTAGTCCTGTTTCATGTCATGCCTCTATGTAACTGCAAAGTGGAGCTTATTATTTTTATTAGGGGGAAAAAACAATGCCTAGAATAGGCATCAATATATACCTACTAGGAGGTACACAAAACACTTCCGCAATCATTACAAAGATAATTTACGATTAACATCCTAGATTAATATATGTACAAAAATTAATGTCAATTCTCATCATAACTTTGCTTATGAATCAGTGGAAACTTCTGGGTGTTTAGTTGTTTTTTAATTATTTTTTTTTGTTTTCTGTTTGTTTTTTGTGTGTGTGTGTGTTTGTATTTTTTCTTTTAATTATTTAACTGTTTTTTGAGGCAATTATTAGAAAGTAATAGCCTTCACAATCAGAGTGTAAACTACCTGAATGAGTGCACAAAAACTCTACATGTAACAAAAAAAGACCTTTTTTATATCCACCTCTAAAAAGAGTCACAAATAGTAACATTCTTTTTCTATCACAGTAAAATTAACAAAACAAAACAAAGCAAACAAAAAAACCCCACCAAAACACATGCAGAAAAACCCTAACCCCCCAAAAAAAAACCCCCAAAAATCCTGAACCAAACCAAAACAAAAACCTACTCCCTCCAGTCACTAATATTCTAATAACCCACAAATAAGGCTTTCTTTTCCCAAACACTTAATATTCATGGGCTCCTTTTTTCTTTTGAACCTGCTACTATTAGGCCAGACATGGATAATTGTACTAGGTTTGCGTGGCAAGGTTTTGGTAGCTATAGGGAAGAGGGGACTGTTTTCTGTGAGAAGCTACCAGAAGTTTCTCATGTATCTGCCATGGCCAATGCCAGCTGGCTCCAAGATGGACCCACTGCTGGCCAAGGCAAAGCCCATCAGCGATGCTGGTAGAGCCTCTGGAGTAACAGACTTAAGAAGGGAGAAAAAAAGCCTTGTGCAATTGCAGCTGGAGTGAATATATCTAAGAATCAGCTCTGCAGACACCAAGGGCAGAGAAGCAAGAGGAAGAGGTGCTCCAGGTGCCGGATCAGAGATTGCCCAGCAGCCTGGGTGAAGACCATGGTGGTCCACAGTGGAGCAGAGATCCACCTGCATTCAGTGGAGGACCCCACACCAGAGCAAGTGAGTGCACAAAGGAAACTGTGACCCTGACCCTGACCCTGTAGGAAGCCCATGCTGGAGTAGGTTCTGGCAGGACTTGGAGCCCTGTGGATAGTGTAGACCACAGTGGAGCAGATTTGCTGGCAGGATTTGTGACACCGTGGTGGACCCATGCTGAAGCAGCCTGTTCCTGAAAGACTGTGACCTGTGAAAGGGACCCTGTTAGTAAAGAACTGCAGCTTGCAGAAAGGACTCATACTGGAGAAGTTCATGTAGGACTGCCTTCCGTGGGTCTCTCCCATGCTGGAGCTGTGGAAAAGTGTCAGGAATCTTCTCCTTTAGGAGGAAGGAGCAGCAGAGACAACATATGATGAACTGACCATGCCCCCACCCCACTGGTAGAAAAAATCAGGAGTCCTTATCTTGACTCATGAGCCTTCTGTTATATTTCCTCTCTTCTGTCCAGCTGAGTAGGGCAGTAACTGGGAGGATCCTGGGCCTCAGAAAACCCCCTTGGGCCCTGGGTTTCCTTGTAGCTTTTGCCTGGGTCTTCAGGGTCTCGGTAATGTTTGAGATGTTTCACCTGTATATGTCTCTAGCTCTACTCTAGCTCTGCAATCGCTTGGCTATGGACCTTGTTTATCTGAGCCTTGACCTGACTTTCTGGCCTGGCCTTAGTCTTGTTCCATCACTACAGACATGCCTGGCAATCACTGGGCTGTTTCTGACACCAGTTACCACAGCTGGACTTGACCCTGATCTGTGGACTGAGTTCATGCCTTGACCCAGACCCTGCATCATCACCACAAATATGTAAGATGATCTTGACTCTGGGCTGACCCCATTTACCACCCCTGGATCTACCCAGCCTATCTTGCCCAGGTACAGTGGGACAGGTTCCTTGTGGTTTGTCTCATGCCCTCTCTGGCCTTGCTCCCATGCTCAGCTCCTAGTCTGCTTCCTAACATGGAAGAACTGCCAGTAGCTAGAGAGGAGTCATTACTCCTTTCAACTCATCCCTTAGAAGATCATATTTAGAGCATGACTACCAGGTCACCAAAGAAACCACAGCAAAAGACTCAAAAGACTAAGCGAACAAAGGAGTTTCTTTGCCTCCTCATCCCTAAAGTTTTATTCTGTACTCTGACACAGTTTAGGTGTTTCTGCTTATAGCAAACACCCCTTATGAGAACATAAACTTGTGATATAAATAATGAGACTACTCTCTTGTTCTTCATAACCTGACACCCACAGTGTGGACTGCATGCATTTCAACCATTGCTTGTGGAAGCATACTGTGATATATGATATATGCCAGAATAATGTTGAAGGATTGTTGTGAGCAAAGAGAATGAAACCTTATCCATCCTTAAGATGTGGCAGATTTACAGGGAGAAGATTTTGAAGCCAACTTTCCTTTCAGTTCATTTCTTTGAAAGAAGTTATTTCATTTGATTCAGATGGGACCTTGGGATCCAAGCGAACTATAGACAGTGTGGATACATCTGGAGGAAAAGAGGGAATGATATAAGCTATTAGTGTCAAAAAATAATGAAACATTTTTGTAAAATGTAACATTTATGTAGAACCAAAAGAAACCATAAATTGAAAAATAAAGGGCAAAGGGCCACTCATTTATGTTTTGAGCCAGCTGGCAGGTATGTGAAAGACAGGTCTACATCTTTAGTATAGTGTGATGAATCAGATGGATAACTTATAATGATACATGATAACATATGGTTACATTTTCATTTTAGAATAGTGGGGTTTATGTAGTGGGATTAAAAAAAACCAACCAAACAAACAAAAAAACCCCCAACTCTGTACAACTCTGTAGCTTGCTTTTCTCTGCACCTGTTTCTTATCCTCTGTATTAGCTACAAGAGTAAGGATTTTTTCTGTTTTGCCTTAATATGTTTGCCTAGTTCCTATCCTGACACTACAAGTCCAAATCATCCCAAATTTATGTAACAATATACCAATATTTCTTATAGAATCATGCTTGTCAAATTTAACAAATTTAAGGGACAGTCTTTTCACTTGTACATGGCTAAAAGAAAAGATTCAAGAGCTGACATATGACAAGGTTTGTTGCAAGTTTTAAGCAGCATCTTGACAATAACTATAATTAAAGTTGCCACAGCTTTGACCTGATTAAACAGTGAACAATACAGCTGCCACTCTTTGACTACCTTAGGCCGGTGAAGCATCTGATGATATATATCTTTTGGCAGCCAAGTTAATTATAATGTAGTTCAATGCATTTCTTTAGAGGGAAAATATTTAAAGAAATTAATGGAAGAGTAACTGCGATGAAAGCTGTCAGAGTAATTCTAAATATTGTTAACAAGTACACCTGATATCTCAGAAGTATGTTAACTTTTTTGCATATTATTATGTATTTTTAACTTTTTTTTTTTTTCAGAACTTTACATCCCATGTATGAACATTTACGCATACTGAAGTTTGCAATGCCAAAGCTCATGCTGTTTCCTGAAAGACTCATTGGAGATGAAAGCTTAGATAGTCAGGCATCAGGAGGACTTAGATGTTAATTAATGGAACGTTCAAATCTCTTAGGTGGCATGGAGAATCATAACAAATGTGTTTGTTTCAGCCCTCTGTATCAAGATGCTGACACTGGTGTTTCAAACCGATTTCTAACACTGATATATGAACAGCTGCATGGATGAGGTATGTAGAAAGCAATTATATGCAAGTAGCACTAATGACTGTCATTGTAATGTGTGCAAAACTTCTGCTGAAACCCTGAAAACTTAGGAAAAATACATAATACCTAAGTATGGCTGGAAACAATTTTTAATATGTGCTGATGAGAGACAGATTAGGAAGGTTCTCCTCCTTGTCACTGAGTCTATAAGAGATAAATAGATGCAGTAGTTTGTGAAATATAAAATATCTTCCATGCAGCTCTCATAAACAAGAGCTTTGACTACAACTTCAAAAGTTCTTAATGGAAAATCCCTTGTAACACAGTCTCAGTCACTTTGTCTCTTAAATTATTAGTACAGGGAACTTTAGTGAGGTATGTGTAATATTTATCAACACGTTTTAATTTGTATTTCTGTACCTGATTAAATATTTAGACCATCTCAGACTGGGAATGAAAAACATTGCAACAAATATTTCTACCATCTTTCTTGAAAACAAGGAAAACATTTTAGAAGTGATTTATCATATGTCTCAACATTCTCACACAATTAATTCAAATCTTTCCTAAAAACGTATTTTTGTGCATAATAAGACAAAAAAAGGGCTATTTTGTACTTGGATTAGGTGAGCCTTTTGGCGTAACTGCACTCATATACTTTCTTTGTAAAGATATAAATGACAGTCCAGAGAGAAAGTCGATGGATGTTCAATATTTTCTTAGACAATGCTCATTTGCTTTGTAAAGAGCTGATGCACATTTTTTATTATCTTTGCATTTTTTAGCTCTAAGCTTGCTGAGCCTAGGTGGAACTGGTGAAAGTAGATATTTTTGTCTTTTCATTCTTGGACACATAAATTGTAGAAAAACAATATTTTTTCTTTATGAAAAATTATATGCAATGAAAAGAGTTGGAGGAGTGTTTCATAAACTGCAGTTTTGGGCTGCATATGTGATCAACAAGTTCCACAGAGGTCTTTGACCTTTTTAGGACCTTTAGTTCAAAGATGATGTGAACTCTGTAGAGCTGTTTGGATGACATGTAAAATTTGCCTGTGACTGATGCTTTAAAAAATTTGGAGATTACTATTAGCCTTATATGATGAGATTACTGACTTAGTTGTTTAGGGGAAAGCAATGGACAGTTTACCTTGATTTCAGTAAGGTTTTCAACACTGTCTCTCATTAGAGCCTTTCCCCCAGGTTCTAGTCATGCGACCTGTACGATTCACATTTTATAAAGATATAAATGTCCTTTTATTACAGCACACTGAAGAATTACTGCACTGTCACTGCCCTAGGCAGCTATGACTTGCACAGAGGAGCTGTGCCACACCTTGCTATATAGCAGAACTAGAGCAGGCCACCAGTTTCCTACCTAACAGATCTGAGTAGAAATTAATAGAATTCTATAAAATTACCCAGCTGATTTTATTAACATTTAACTGAGGAGTTTTATTTCTTTTTAGATTAAAAATTGGTTGCAAAGTCTTAAGAAGTGGCTATTTTTAAGGAAGGCACCTCACCTAAGGTCACCTGGGTGGTGTAGTCTGACTGAAAGCAAGAAGAGATGCCAGACATTTGTAAAACAAAACTTTACTGCACTTTGTTGGTAGGGTAATATTGTGTGTCTGCCTCTAATAAAGATGATATTCTGAAACCTTATGGAAGATACAAAAGTACATATTGGTATTCAGTATAAGGAGTAGAACTTCTGGTGGGATAGTCTGTGAATCAAAGTTATGCTTTCAGTACATGAATTCCTGTGAATTTACAGTAGCTGGCAATAGTAGTAAAACACATTTACTTCTGATATCTAATCGTTACAGCAGAAGCCACAACAGTTACAGAATAATTAATAATCTGAATGTAGTATCTAGGATCTGTCACTTTTGGAGTGAACCCTCAGGTTTATTGCCAATATTGCTGTGGATTCCATTGGATTTTGGTTACTTCTGGCAAGAGGGAATCATGTGCTAGTGTAATCTAAAAGAAAATACGGAATCACATAATAGAATTTTCTTTATTTTCAAATATATTTATCACCATTTTTGTAGCATTAACTGTAATGTTTTCACAGTGGATTTCTTCCAAATCAAAATAAAATTAATTTTCCTATTGAAATTAGTAAATATTGTTTACCAAAATCACAGCATTCTTCTATTGCCAGGTTTTAGGAAATTGAAATACTCTTCTGCTATAAAAAGTAAATTACTTATACAGCTTTTACAACTTCATTTAGAATGTAAAGGGATAATAAGTGAAAAAAATGTACAAAGTAAGAGTAGGAATTTTTTCCCTTGCCACCTATTTCTTCCAAATTTTTGAAAGGGTTAGTTCCTTACCTGTCTTTACGAGAAACTATTTGCTTTTGCTTGAAAAGAAAAACTGCTTAAGTTCCTCCAAAAGCAATCTTTATATACTGAGCTTCCAAAACTACTTCCTCAGCCAGTGAAACAAGCCTGTGAATTACAGTAAAGTCTGCAACAAGGTCAATTTGTTGTTTTCACAGGGGAAAATGATATTGAAAGATATGCAGATTCAGTGTCATGTGAATTTGCATTGATTTATTCTCTAAAATTACTAACTTTTTAGCGGTGCTAGGTTGATATGGTTTTGCACACACATCTTGGCTATTATACTGCAAAGAATGACATTGAAAAGAAGACTAATCATAAAAATAATCTACGGATAGAAACTGAGAGAGATTTGGTCTTTAACAGTTGCAGAAAGAGGATCAGAATTGCTGGCTGTGTACAGCACTTTTCTCGATTAAATTTTTGCCTGCAATAGCTTTATAACATGACCATTACAGTCAGTATTTCCTTCATTACTGGTCTAATCGTAATGTTATCAAGATTTTTTTTCTTTTTTCCAAATTATAGTGGAAATCAAAATGAATAACTCAAATGTAGATAACAAAATTTTTTTTTTTAAATTTTTTATAGAAACACAAGGAACTCTGGACATTTATTTGCTTTTAAAAATATATGGGTCATAGTTTCAGGAAGATCTGCACTCTAGTATCTCTCTTTTCAGGTGCAAAAGATCCAGGTCCAATAAAGCTATATCTCAAATAAGTAGGAAAAGTATTGCCTACTGACATGTGTCATTGAAACATATATTTGGAAGTAAATTATTTGTGAATAAGGTTTATTCCTCAAAATTTCTGTTAAATTCTCAGAAATTACTCTAGAAAATAGATAATTTATATATAAGTTTAATAAAAATAATCAGTTCAACAGTATTCTATAGTAGTTTTCTATATCTGTTGAGAAAGGAAACATTAGTAAATAATAAAGCTACATAAATAGAACAAGTCCAGAATTATATCTGTAGATTTTAAATAACACATGAAAATGAAAACTACCAAGAGTTTGCCTTTTAGGATATTTTACAATATGACATCAGTCTGTTAAGTAACGTGTCCCTTACTGCCACTTATGTGTATGTATATGTAGGCTTTTGTCTTTCCTACATTCAAACTGATTAGGGAATGAGTTTCAACTATTCATCATTTCAGAGTTTTAAGATTCCTGGAGTTTGGCAGAAAATTATAAGTTCATACAAATCACTCCTTCTCAGAGGAAAACTATAAAATACAGTGCAATTATAGGTGGATTCCCACATTTATTTTGTAACATTCAGAATGCCAAACCCAAACTTTTAAATGGCCGTTGCCCTCTTGCATGATCTTGAGATGAGGACCATCTGTGATAACAGTTAAATGCTCAAATTAGCCCAAGAAAGATGTCTAAGAAAGGAAAAAGCATGTATCAGAAAGCAACTTTAGAGCTTTATTTACTTGAAGAAGTTACAATTATTGTGGCTACTCAGAGGAGTAATAACTGGTTTTGCCATTTTGATTTCATCTTATGTCCCTCTTCCCCCAACCATATGAGCAGCTACTTCATCAAAACAACTTATGGGGTAAATGAAAGTAGAAGAAACTAGTGTGCTGTATGTGGGAGTAACATATCATGCTGATGTGTCATAATATGTTTGCCCTACAACAATTTCTTTTTGTAAGATTTGCAGTCTCCTTTACTCACAGATACTGCATTTCATTCAGTATTACACAATAATTCATTTTTTTTTAATTTTTTTGTACTTGCTATCTTTCAATGCAAATTAAGCCTTGAGTGATTGTGGGATATTTGAATTTCTTTACTGTCTTGGCTAGCAATAACACCAGAAGAGGTCAACTTCATTAACAAGAGACTAATTTAGTTTATCATGACATTAATGCATTCAACAAAACATTGCTCCTGTACAGCCATATTGCCATGGGCTCTGATTGTCAGGTTCTATAAATTAAGATTGGGTTGCCAGTAGCTGGATTCCAGAATTCATAAAAAATAAAAGAAAAAAATAAAAAACGAAGTGATAGAAGATTATTTTAGTGTGTTTTAAACTGTATATTCTTAAAACTGCATTCTACTATCTTTCTGATTAAAAAACCCTATATTAATTATTTTTATTTACTAAAAATAAATAAAAAATTATTAGCACTTATTCTAATAATTTCCTTTTATAGAAGAAAGAACATTTGAAAATAAGGTTTGAATAATTAAATATGCATGTAGGTTAGAAAAATTCTTGGCATAGAAGAATGCACCATTTTGAAGTAAAATTATGATTAAAATGAGAATCTAAGAAAACAGCTAGATTAAATACCTTTGGAAAGATGTTAAACTAGATTCTGTTTTTTTTCAGTTTTTGTCTGGTTTATAGTTATCACCTTTTCAAGAAATAAAAACAGATAGCTATAAGGAAGATAAAATAAGCTGACTATATACAAAGGATGTAGCTCCTGTTAAAGTCCATTTCCTTAATTTTAAAGTTGACACTTTTTTAAGGCAGTAGCTGAAAAATACACATCTGGTGGATTTACTGGTGGAATAGACAGGTGGCCAATATGTGCAAGCTGGAGTGAAGGAGCTGAAGAAATTGGTTCATAAACTCGGTCATGCCTTTTATATCCTCTCCGGGTATATTAACTTTTATTTTAAGAAAATTCATCAGATGTACAAAATTAATGCCAGACATGGAAGCATGAAGTATTGGATAGTGCTTCTGCATTATGGTAGATTTTCCTAATGTTTAGAATAATAGTGGGTAAAATTTCACTTGCATCTTCAAGTTAATAGAAGAAATATATTTGCTTGTAAAAAATCCCTACATTTGAACTTTTGTTTTCTTCATATAATGAGTTATCCCAGCATGGTGCATATGCAGTAATAATCTTGCAAAAGTTTTAGCTATTTCTTCAGGGAGTTAAGAGGTTATTTATTTATTTATTTATTTGAGTAAATGAATAAATAAATTGAATTAGCATGAGGTATTTGCACTAGGTTCTTCTTATACTATGGTATTGTTTGGCTTATAAACTTTTATTTGTTGCATACGATTTGCATGGAGAAAATAGATTTTTTTCATTTTCATTGTGCATTTGTTAATCCATTTCAAAAAGTATTATGCTAATTATAACAGTGTGCTTTGCATTTACATCTGAATTGCTCATTTTCAAGTTTTTTTTTTTAAATTGTAATCTGTTAATTACTTGTTTAATGGAGTGTGTAATTACCTACTTTAAGTTAGAAAACTGTTTCCATTTCAAAGCAAAAAGCCCTTTCTAGAAATGAAAGTATGTAAATGCATTCCTTGCAGATACAGTATATAACTGTTTTGCTTCAATAATTGTTTAATTTGAGTCTGAAAATAAATTGTTGCCTACCCTGTGTTTGTAGTTATCATTGACACCATGTTCTAGGAAATTGAGTCCAAACATAAGAATATATTTCTTTGTGAAATTTTGAAGAAGGATTAACATTGAAGAATGTATTTTTTAAAACTAAAAATGAGGAAGAAATATTTTTCTAACCCTAAGAGATTTCTTTGGTGATATGAAAAGGGAGAAAAAGACCAATTTGTGATTTTATTGTGCATTAAAATTTTTAAAGAAAGCTTAACAAACTGAGTCTGAATGTTACTTTTTTAAACTAAAGTAGTTTTAAAAATAAATTAGAATGCCAATGTAACCATCTTTCTACACTTAGTACTTGGTTTAGTGTCACTTGGCTTTGGATAAGCCAATCACCTATCAAAGGCACATCTAATTTTTCTTTTATACTTTTTTTATTTCCTAAATCTACTGAATTCTTCCACTGCTGAGCAGGAAGTCACCAAATCAAAGGGTCAAAATTTGGGACTCCTTCAGTCTACTTCACTTGTTGAGTTGTATATGTACTGTCAACCTTAGAATTTGCTGATAAAAAACCCCTGTGAATCATGGACAGTAATTTTTTGCCACCTAAGTGTTCACTAGTTTGATAACTTGAAAAACTCATCAGAGAATTGACAGATCTAGTCTGAGGATGCTGAAATTTACACTTTCCTATAGGTTCCTGAAATAACTTCCACTATATGAGGAAATCTATGGTGATTTTTATCTGTCTTTTCCAGTTAAATGATTTCTTTTTCCATTCCTTAATAAAAAATTACTTGAAGTAAAGTAGTGCAGCACCATTAGCAAATTTGCAGATGACACCAAGCTGGCGGGGTGGGGGGGAATGTTGATCTGCTGGAAGGCAGGAGGGCTCTGCAGAGGGTCCTGGACAAGCTGGAGAGATGGTCTGATTTCAGCGGGATGAAGTTCAACGAGGCCAAGTGCCTGGTCCTGCACTTTGGCTACAAAAACCCCCTGCAGTGCTACAGGCTGGGCACAGAGTGGCTGGAGAGCAGCCAGGAAGAAAGGGACCTGGGAGTTTGGATGGACAGGAAGCTGAACATGAGCCAGCAGTGTGCCCAGGTGGCCAAGAAGGCCAATGGCATCCTGGCCTGCATCAAGAACAGTGTGGCCAGCAGGTGCAGGTCAGTGATTCTTCCCCTGTACTCAGCACTGGTGAGGCCACACCTGGAGTGCTGTGTCCAGTTCTGGGCCCCTCAGTTCAGGAAGGACATTGAGGTGCTGGAGCAGGTCCAGAGAAGAGCAACGAGACTGGTGAAGGGACTCGAGCACAAGTCCTGTGAGGAGAGGCGGAGGGAGCTGGGGTTGTTTAGTCTGGAGAAAAGGAGGCTCAGGGGTGACCTCATCACTCTCTATAACTACCCAAGAGGAGGTTGTGGCCAGGTGGGCATCATTCTTTTCTCCCAGGCAACCAGCAGCAGGACAAGAAGGCATAGTCTTAAGCACTGCCAGGGGAGGTTTAGGTTAGGTATTAGGAAGGAATTTTTTATAGAGAGAGTAATGAGACATTGAAATGAGCTGCCCAGAGAGGTGGTGGATTCACCACCCCTGGAGGTTTTTAAGATGAGACTGGATGTGGCACTTAGTGCCATGGTCTAGTAACCACCGTGGGGTTGGATCAAGGGTTGGACTTGGTGATCTTGGAGATCTTTTCCAACCAAGTTGATTCTATGATTCTATGATTTTAATGCTCTTTTTGTCCTGTCTTATCAAGTAATGTTGCATATTGCTTTAAATATTAAATAATGTTACATATTACTGTAGTTATTAAGTTATTTTCTTGCAGTCATTATTAACATTTAGGGGTTTCTTATTTAAGTGAAAGTCAGACCTATGTAAATATGTATAACCTTTTTTCTCATAATTTTTTTTGTAGGCTATTCGGTTCTCATGTTCCTGTGTTTCAGGTTTTGCATTTAAGGCACTTCATTTTCTGAGTTTTCTTCCTATTAAAACTATTATATTCAAACCTCAGTGTCATATTTCTTTCCCAGAGAAAGAAGATTTGAGAAACAAAGTTCAGACCTTAGTAAGAAAGGATGTTTTCTGAATTTGCACAAAACCATAAAGAAGAATCCAGAGTTTGAAAGCTTAAATGGGGCTAAGTACATTCGCTTTGGTTTGATGGCAGCAATATTAAAGGGTTGAGATTGTTTTTGTAATTACTAAAGTAACTTTTAAAAATACAATTGAAAGAAACTACCAGATTAATGAACTAGATTTTCACACTAAAGCTCTATACTCAAATCCTATAAATTTACAAATGAGTGAGTTTGGTGGTCTCTGTCTCATTCTCTGTGAACATCTGTCTGTGTCACTAAGCTGTTCACATGGTTTAGCATGATTGACAGCTCTGTCCAGAAGGGACTCAGAGTATGACAGCTTGAGCACTGCAGATCAGGCTGAAGGTGCATTGAAGGTGTATGGAACTCACATGTGATTTATCATTACTTTGCTGTGCTGCATTAAATCAAAAACATGGAAACCTCCAAGAAGATACCTTTTACTATAGGTGACTATATACATTTTTTTTTCAAGGACAAACTCTCTAGAAATAATATCTAGAATGAAGGTTAATGCTAAAGTTTTAAATAATCCAAAAAAAATTTTTGCATATTTTATAAATTCGTAGGTTTGTTTGAAGGAATTCGTCTGTGTGGATATTTTTGTTGTCAACCACTCAACACAGTCTCCTGTTCTGACCCTTTGTTGCAGTAGCAATTATTCTAAATTAATTGTTAAAAATTCTAATATGTTCCAAATGCTGTAAAAGAACTGAAAAAGAGAAAAAAGCAATCAAAAGTAAACCTCAGTTTTAATTTATTATCTAGATGTTTAATATCTGTAAAAAGTAAATAAACATGCACACAATTCTCAAATGAAGACCTTATATTTTCTTTTCTTCATTCTCTTTTCCAAAGCAAGAAAGCAAAGGGATCTTTGGGGATTTCACTCTCTTTTTCCCCTTCACAAAGATGGATGTTATCCTGTACAACTAGCCAAGCAACTTGACAAAAGCAGTATAACAATAAAGCTATATTTAAACAACTCTAGTTTCAAGTACAGATACCAAACCACTTTTCTTTTCATACTTCATCCTCCTTACACATGATAGTTTTTTGACCTAAATGGTACATTTTAAAGTCACTTTTACTTCACAGTAAGGAAATTCTGCTGGTTGTTTACACTCTGCCACCCTTTTAGGAACGTTTTTTATCCCTCTTGTTGATAAAGCTTGAGTGATCTCTAAGAGACTTGTTGATAAATGTGTCATTCTTTATTGTACAAGAAACTAAATTTTGTTGTTTTAAATAATGCTTGCAACTCATTTTATGTGTCAATTAAATAGTAGGATTTTTTTTAAAGACTTTATTTAACATCCTCATGGACCTAGGGAGACATATAGGGACCAGTTTTACAAAAGCACTTAACTGAATTAAGAGCTTAATTCCTGCTGACCTTCACAATATCAAACATACTAATGACGTATTTGATTCTAATATGGTATAGTACATAGATCTCCCATATTTTTTTTAAATAAGGAACATTCTTTACGACTGCTTTTCTGAAAAAGGATTATACATTCATTTATTCCTGCAGCCACTTGTAGGGAGAGAGAAAAATGAATGTTTTGCAATTCTATCTTAAAAAAATTAAATTATTTTAAAGGTTCTTATTTTTAGATAACTATAAAACCCACAAAAATCAAGAATACTTCAAAACCAAAATAAAAGTTTTATTTAAGTAGTAGAATTTCCACTTCATCAATTATTATTCTATTTACTTTCTAATTAGGGAGAAAGGAATATTGTAGTCTTCCCTTACATCTACTCAAACCATTTTCTACATTTTTTTCAAACAACTGATAGTGACCAGAAACTCATCTACTCCCACTTTTCAGGCAAATTATGTATACAATATTTTTTGTATTAAAAATGTAAAATGTAATAATTTGCTTTTCATTAAGAAAATATAAAAACTTATAGATTCATGCTATCCACGCTGTTGTTCTCTTTAAGGACTCCTAAAGGAGTTTTAACTAAAGGAATTTTGCCACTTTATTGAAAATATTCCAAAGTACAATTAGTTGCTACAGTGAGATTTAATAAGGCCAGGACGCTTGGTATTTTGTATCTGTTTATAAACTTTTGAGTTTTCTGGGTCTTGACATAAAATCTTAGAAAACCTATTTAATTTTGCTGCACTAATAAATAATTTTTTAAAATATTCTTATTATAAAATTCCTTTGAAATTTTACAAAATATATGTACTGTCATTTGCTATACAATGATATGCCATGTTCAGTCTCATATGTTCCCTGATTTGGGACTAAACTACTAAATAATAGAACAACATTAAATTTAAATAAGGTGATTGCCTTTTTGATTTACTGTCTTTTCATGGTTTTCCTCTTAAAAAGACTATACTTTCTGATTTTCCTGTATGGTAGAAGACTTAAACATAACAAGTGGAAGGATTCAGACCACCATTATGCAAGAATAAAAGAAACACTTTTTTCTCTACTTTAGCTTTGCAAGCATCCCAGAAGCATAGCTACTGGAAGCACAAAGGTTAGAGCTTCTACAAAAAACTGCTAGAAAAAATTATTTTGACTACACACTTGATTGCAAAATTTAATTCTAGTATATATGTTATTAATTACTGAGGTTGGGGTTTTTGCTGATTTTTTTTTTCCTTTATTTCTCTTTCATTGGAAGAGAGTAGGCTTATTAAAGAAGAAGCTTCTAAAATTTACATTGTAGAATATCCTAAACCTATAGGTCACAAAAGAGAAGAGTGTCAGGAAGAAAAATATGAAGAATAGACAATAGAGTGTTGAATAAGATGATAAAACTGAGGGCTGGGGAAGCATCCTGTGTAAGCAGCTAAGGCTGGGGTTATATCCTTAAAGAGTAAGGTAAATCTTGAAAACTGATACACAGCTCTACAGGTAGCTATTGTACAGAGTCACAGATCGACCCTTAGAGCATATTCTAAACAGATTTTTAGCCAATGTCTATAACACAACTATCTTACTGTTTTGGACTAATGAGGATGGGGATCAATAATGTCTCTATTTTCCTTAAATGTTATGTATGTCCCTATGTATTGATTTTTTTTTTTTATTATTTTGCATAACTGAATTACAGCGAGAGAGTTTACAAGTAAGATCTTTGCAAGAAACTGTTTAAAGAAACTATGGGAAACTCAAATCAAATTCTTACTATAATAAAACCTTTGGTACTGTCAAAAAAAGGGTACAGAGTTTTTGTACTCCTTTTTCAGAGTTTTGAAAAGAAATTGGGAACAAACTAATTCAAAGCAGTTATTTTGAATTTGAATAAAACTGTATAAAGTTCTCAGTAATTAAATTATCTCTTGGGTTTTATCCAGTTTAATAACTAATTTTTAATGAATTGATTGCTGTGTTTATACAATTTCTTTTGCGTATTTTTTGTGCAATTGGATGTATTCCATTTTTCTAGTCTTTCTTTTTTTAAATTAATTTTGTGTTGCACCAGGTATTTTTTTTCTTCTTTTTGTCATCTGTGTAATTATTAATGTTTTTCTCATTATTTTACTGCAGTGTGCTTTGTATTGTACAAAAAACATATCATTGAAACTTAGTGAGGAAGAATGAAAAATGAGTTATTTATGTACTAAGCTGCCCTTCACTATATCTTTGGATACAAAAAAAGGAACATCAACAACAGAAGAAAGAATTTACACAGTTTCTTCAGTCTTGGTCATGTAATGCAGAGATGTAGATGTAACACAGAAAGTTTTCCAAAACAGTTTGAAATGCAACTTCCTTTAAGTTCATCCACGTGAAAGACATATATGTTTTCAATTAATTTCAAGATACTTTTCAATACTTTTTGTGTTTAACGTAAATATTGCTGCAGATCCTGAAAAGCCCTACTCTGTTTCCCGAAGAATCAAATTCTTGTCTCTATTTCTTTTTGCTTAACTAGGAAACTGATGTCATATAGCAGAATATCTGCATAAAGACAATATGGCTAGTATCCTCTTATGCAAAAGAATTTGCATATATACCAAGCTATCTATTTTTACAATAACTTTTTTTAAGATTTTTTTTGAAAATGCATCCCTGAAAATAAAATTATTTTGCCATTGGGGTTAAAAATCTTGGGTTTTAATAAGATTCCGACTGCAACAGGTTTCAGATTTCTACAGAACTTTTGTTATTATGCTGCATGTAGGCAAATTAACCAAGATCAAATAATTTAAATGTAGACTTCATATTGCAGCTGCTGAACGCAGGTAAGATCCTATAGTAGCTTTATTAAATTTCTTACATTACTGAAGCATAACTAGAATCTTTAAACACAAATTCTGTATAACTATTTACCTGTTTACCCTAACCATTCACAGGAGTTTGTTAAGTTAACAGAAAGAAAATATACTGAGTAATCAGAAAAGGTCAAGGTCTTCCTAAATACATGCAGTTAAGAAGATATTCTATGGTATCATATTTTATATTCAGGGATGTTTAATATTAGAGATCATAAGGGCACTACAGGTCATGTAATGCCATATGTAGCCATGGTAGACACTGTCGGCTTTCCAGGGCATTGAAATACCATTATTAATTTTACTTATTTACTTAGGCAAAAACATATATTTACTGTGTGATCTCTTTACCTGTGAATCATCCCTTATTTTTCCATGCCTGTACTCCTCTATGCCACAAACCTTGTCTCAACTTCTCAAGGTCCCTGCTATTGTACCAGGTCTGTATTTCTCTATTTCATGTGGTACAGTCAAAATATTTAATTCTGCACAGAATAACTGCCTGTTAATCTCTATAAAACTGTGCTTGCACCACATAAAAATACCCAAAAGTAAAATTAATTAGCCATAAATACCTGGTCAAATAGAGAAATTGTTGTCACAGTGAAACAAAGTGAAACAAATCTGTAGGGCAGTTCAGGTAAATTTCAGACAGAGCAAGTCTGACAAGCCTCAGTCGTGAAGTCTAGCAAATTCAATACAAAGCTTATGGCCTCTTAATAGCCATGGCAATATTTATTATTGGGCTACATGATCACAGCTTGTTGTGCTTGCAAACAGCTAGTTATACACTGTACATCCTCATTGGTATTCAAACCACACTCTAGCAAAAGCCGGTGTGCTACTGTTACTTAGAAGTGTCATCAAGTACTGCATTTTTGGGCCTATTATTTTCAGAAATTGCTGGATAGGCCAGTATTTCTTAATTTATAAATCTGCCTTATTTATTTCATATATATATAAATATGCATTTGTTTATTTGTTATTATAACCATCATTATTATAATACCTACATACAGCTACGCAGAGATTTCTAACTGGGAGTGATCTATGGAATTTAAACAATGACAGCAAAATCTTTAGAAGAGGGCATTATATTTCTTAAATGACAGAAAACTGGATATGTAGTAGTAAACTTTGGGTTGTTATGCAACAAAAAAGAAGTAATTCAGGTCAAAACCACACCTACAGTCCTTCACTAAATTTTTAAAGTACAAAAAAGCTAATAGAAATACAATGCTTTGAAAAAGTCCTCCAAGCTCTGCAGCAGAGGGATGCTGCAGCAGAGGTTTATTTGTTGAATACCTGGTGATCACTGGACTTTTTTAGCCAGTGTAAAAGGATTTGTTCGGTAGAATTCCTATCTCTTGAGACCAGCTCAAAGCAGCTCAGTATTCTTTGGCTGCCAGTTGTTGCTGATGGCTATTTTCTCTGTCACAGTGGCTGTCAGAAGGTGCCTTTAAGAAAGATTTATTTGGTGAAGAGGGAACAGGTTTTTTTTAATACACAGGAATGTGTGATCTACTTTCTATTTCTTTCTTTCTTTCTTAGCTGAGCTTTTTCTCCCTCTGAATGCAGTTTGAATTAATTTAACTGATGGATACTTCCTAACAAACTGTATCTGTTAACTCATTTAATATTACACTCATTTAAAAAAATGCACTATAAAGGAATGCATGTTGTGTATTTGACACCAGAGTTTATATTTTATTTGATTTCTATTTATTTAACCTATTGAACATAGAAACTTTCTCTTTTTTGGTTTGATAATGTAATTTTAGTAAATAGATATCTATTCTTTGATAAAAGGCCTAATTTCAGACCACAGCTATGAAACTGGGCAGTGAAACCGTCTTCTGACACAAGAATCAGTAGCAAATATATCATACTACTGAGGTCATTCAAGCCTTCAGATCACTATGTTCCTTCAAAGAAGGATGGTTGATCAAGGTCTGTCACTTTGTTCAAAGGTGTATTTGCTATCAGGCTCCTGGGTAATGTCGCAAGTCTCTCCTACTCATTCTTGTGAAGCTTGACAAGTTATTTAAGGACAAAGTACTCAGAAAACCAGGAACTGATAATGACAATGTTACTGAACAAGTTATTAGTATGTATGCATTTACTGCAGAACTAAAGGGTGTCTACATTCGATATCGTACTGATGGGAGCCTATTCAACCTAAGACGACTGAAGGCTCACACTAAGACCTTAAATCATCTTGTCCATGAGCTGCTCTATGCTGATGAGGCCTCCCTCGTTGCCCACACAGAAGTAGCTCTGCAGCGTTTGACATTCTGCTTTGCAGAGGCTGCTGAGCTTTTTGTTCTGGAAGTCAGCTTGAAGAAGACAGAAGTTTTATATCAGCCTGCACCTCAGGAAGTCTCCCATCATCCCCATATCACTATTGGGGAAACAGAGCTCAAATCAGTCCAGCAGTTTAATTACCTGGGAAGCATCATTTCCTCAGATGGTAAAATTGATGCAGAAATTGACAACAGGTTAGCAAAGGCATACAGAGCTTTCGGTAAACTCCATAAAAGAGTGTGGCAAAACAAACACCTGAAGAAAAGTACTAAGATCAGTGTTTACAGAGCTTTTTTTTTATATATTTTTTTTTTTTTTTTTTTTTTTTTTTTTTTTTTTATTGTCTACTCTTTTATATGGCTCTGAATCCCGGGTCATTTACTGGCACCACTTGCGTCTCTTAGAACGCTTCCATCAGAGCTGCCTCCGCACAATCCTAAACATCCACTGGACGGATTATGTGACCAACACGTCTATCCTTGAACAGGCAGCAGTCACAAGCATTGAGGCCATGCTGCTGAGAACACAGCTGCACTGGGCAGGGCACGTCTCCAGGATGCAGGACCACCGCCTCCCTAAGATTGTGCTCTATGGGGAACGGAGCCCCGAAGAGGAGATACAAGGACTGCCTGAACCAATCCCTCAGCCTTGGCCATATTGATCACCACCATTGGTCTACTCTGGCCTCCAATCGGGAGGCCTGGAGACACACCATCTATAACGCTGCTGCTGCTTTTGAGAACACATGCAGGATCACTCTCGAGGAGAAAAGACAATGCAGAAAGAATCTCGTCTCGTCAATATCACCTGGGGAGTCTTTCTGCTGTACCTTCTGCAACCGGACTTGTCTATCTCTCATTGGCCTTTTTAGCCATCAGTGCGCTTGTAGCAAGGTGGGTAGAGCCCTTCTCAAATCCTTGTTCGCGAAGCCTAGCCATGATGATGACAATGAATATGTAATAGAAATGTGATCAATATATATTAGTTTCATGAACTTCACCCTCGTCTGTTGGGTGTGCAAGCTTTGTGGAGCTACCCCCTTGCAACCAGTGCACTGTCAGTAAAGTAATGTTGACTTTCTAACCTAGCCAATTGATTGGAGAGTTAATTTCCCATTTTTTGGTGACAACAGAGTAACCTTCTCATGAGGTGTTCGGCAGTCTGAATCAGAAACCTCTGTTTCAAGAAAGCTTATTTATTATAAAAAAAAAATAGAAAAAAAAAAGAAGAGAATATTCTCCAACTGAAAAGGCAGGAGATATAAAGATATTCACCCTAGGATACTGTTGTGGAAGCCTGTGGAACCATATCATGGAAGGCAGTGCTTGAGACAAGCACCTTGCAGCCTGTGTGCACTTCAGACTGCTCTCTTTGATACTGTAGGAGAAGGGTAGCAGGCCTGTGCCCATGCTCCTCTCCTCTAGAGAGCCCTGCTGCTGGTTGTTGACACTTTTATTTTCCATTTGAATGGAATTTGTTGCACACCTGTGAGACAGCACAATAAAGCAACAACTGATTTCTGGGGCTATGTAAGAGGTAAAATATACAGCAAACATTCAATATCCCTGTACTAGAAAGAGATAAATATATATTTGTCTCAGTTTAAATGAGACACAGGTATTTTGCTGAGGATGAGTTATAAGGAAGACTCAAACTCCTCTCTCTAAACAATTAAAAAATCTGAAATTAAGAGCTCTAATTGAGGGGAAAAAACTGTGGAAAAAAGAAAAATCACAGCCCTTTATAAAAATATATATGTGTTTTGGCACAAACAGTGAAAGAAAACAAGTAAAAAACCCAAACAATACTCCTATACCCACAAATAATCCCCTTCAAAACAAACCAATAAACAAACAAAAAAGGTAAACAGTTCAGTTTGTGCTCTTTGGTGCAATTCTAACCACAGTCAACAGAGGGAGCTGTTGGATCCTTAGAGATGCAGAGCCTGCAGTGCTTTGTGCTGGTCGGCAGGAGGCACTGTTAGATCACTGGTCATTGACACATTGGTGGGGGCACACCCTCCTGGGTGTATTGGAGAAACCAAACATGGGTTTCCCTCCTTCCCTGCCTCCACAGGGAAAGGGGAGAGAGAGGAGGGAGAGGAAAAAAAAACAACAACAAAAAAAAGTCCTTCCCAACAGGAACTCGCTCTATTCTGCTGGTCGAATTGTGCAGTATAGTTTTTCCCTCTCCCTTTCTGTGCATGAAATGCTGCCAAGAAAGAAACAAATGGGAACGGAGGAGGGGAAAACATCCTGGAACAGTTCCTCTCCAATGAAAATCCAAGCAGAATCCACAGCTGACAGCCAGACTGAGAACAAAAACCACTCCGAACTTGTTCCAGCTCCAGCAGCCAACCTGAACTCCTCTTCCCTGTTTCCCAGGAGATGAGAGGAAAAAAAAGTAAAAAGGAACTTCTCACCCCTCCCCAAAGACAAGATTCTGAGGGTCATCAGCTAGGAATGTGGCCTTACTAGCAACTTCTTTTGTTTACTTAACTGCCCATTCAAACATCCCCTCCACATAGTGGGCAGGGTGTAGGGAAAAATTCCTGCTTAGTTTCTAAGAACCAGCAAAACCATGACAATGTCTGAAGATCCCAGTGTTAGAATGTTAGACGTGGAGACCCAAAATGGTACCTCAAGGCTTTATTTTCTTTCATAAAACAAAAAACCCATACTTTCCCATTCTAGGAAGAGTAGAATCTAAACCCTTTCAGGACTAGGGTTTCTATGTATGTGAATGATATTTTCAGTGCCATTGCTATCTATTGCTTTACATTTAATTTAACTTAAAAAAGACAAAGAAACACTAGAAGAGTTCCTTGGAATCAGAAGCTGGATCTTGTCACAGAATTAGTCTTCAGAAATCCCCTATTCTATAGAAGTTATCTGCCAGGATCCTGAAAATTAATTCTGGTCATGTAGAAAAGCTACTTATTAGAATACAGATAAACAAAAAAACACTGTTACTTTTCTTATATTGTATGTGTGAACTGATTTTCCATCTTTCTTTGATAATAGGCACAAATCCTTTATGTTTTCCAGTATTTAAGTGGTCATATGTCTTTTTCTATACATTTTATTTGTTCTTCTTGTGACAACTTTTGCCCATGTGACTATTCTTCCATTTATTTTGAAATACTTCCTTTCCCTTTGTATACTTCCAATATCTACAGAATTTTAAATTTTAAAATACAGATAAAGGTGATAAGCAGAGTGTTAAGAAAAACCCCAATGAACCATCCCCAAGAGTCACACCGGCTGCCTGAGAGTATCATCCAAATGCTTCTTGAACTCTGGCACGCTTGGTGCTGTGACCCTGTCCCTGGGGAGCCCCTTCCAGTGTACAGCCACCCTCTTGATGAAGAACCTTTTTCTAGTATCCCACCTAAGCCTCCCGTAACATAACTTCAGGCCATTGCCTCAGGTTCTATCACTGGTTGTCATGGAGAAGAGCTCAGTGCCTGCTCCTGCTCTTAGTCTCACGAGGAAGTTGTAGCTGCAATGAGGTCTCCCCTCATTCTCCAGGCTGAACAGAACAAGCTACCTCAACCACATCTCACACAGCTTTCTTTCAATGCCCTTCAATGTCTTCATTGCCCTCTTTAAGATGCTCTCTAATGGCTTAATATTTTTCTTATACTGCAGTGCTCAAAACTTCACACAATATTTGAGGTAAGGCCATACAAGTGCAGAGCAAAACAGGACAATCCGCTCCCTCAGCCTGCTGAAGATGATTTGCCTGATGCCCCCCAGGACATAGTTTGCCCTCCTGGCCACCAGGGCACTGCTGACTCATATTCAGCTTTCCTTGACCAGGAGCTCCATGTCCCTTTACGCAGCACTGCTTTCCAGTCCCTCTCCCTAATCTATAAAACCAACTAGTGTTGCCCCATCCCAGGTGCAACATCTGGCACTTCCCACTGTTGAGCTTCATATGATGGGTGATTGCCCAGTCCTCTAATTTGCTGAGGTCTCTCTACAGGGCCTCCCTGCCTTCGAGGGAGCCAATAGCTTCTCCTGGTTTTGTATAATCTGCAAAGTTGCTTACTATCCTTTCCTGTCCTGCGTCCAAGTCATTTATGAAGATGTTGAAGATTGCAGGGCCCCAGATGGAGCCCTGTGGAACCCCACTAGTGACAGGTCTCCAGTCTGATGTCACCTCATTCACTATTAACCTCTGTGCTCGACCCATGAGCCAATTGCTCACCCACAACATGATGTGTTTATCCAGCTGTGGGCTGGACATTTTGTCCAAAAGGAGACTGTCAGAGACAGTATTGAAAGCTTTACTGAAATCCAAAAAGATTAAATATACTGATTTCCCTTGATAACTAGGTGGGTTACCTTGTCATAAAAGGAGATCACATTTGATAAGCAGGACTTCACTCTCACAAAGCTGTGCTGACTGTGACCAAGGACCACATTGGCCTCCAGATGCTTTTCAGTACTTCCCAGAATAATCTTCTCCGTAACTTTACCAGGCACTGAAGTGAGACTGACAGGTCTTTAGTTCCCAGGGCCCTCCTTCTTGCCCTTCTGGAAAAACAGGACAACATTTGCCAGCTTCCAGTCAGCTGGGAGCTCTCTAGATTCCCAAGACTGCTCAAAAATCATTGAGAGAGGTATGCTAATGACATCTGGCAGATGTCATTGGAGGATTCTGGGATGAATCCCATCAGGCTCCACAGATTTGTAGAGATCCATTTGGAGCACCAGATCCTACACAAGTTCAGGGTCAACTGGGAGCTGATCCTTCTGGCAGTCATGGTCCTCCAGCTCAGAGCACTGAGACCCCCTTGGTCTGTCATCCATGTTGAAGACAGAGACAAAGAATGTGTTAATCACCTCTGCCTTGTCTCTCTCCCTGTTGGTGAGATGACCATCCTCATCCTGTAATGGACCGATGATATTTCTATACTGCCTGTTGCTGTTAATGTATTTGAAGAAACTGTTTTTATTGTCCCACACACTTCTGGCCAGCTTCAACTCCAATTAGGCTTTGGCTGCACAAATTTTCTCTCTACAGTGGCAAGCAGCATCTCTATATTCTTCCCATGCCATTTGACCTTGCTTCTACTGGGCATAATCTTTTTTTTTTTTTTTTGCCTTATTTCAAAGAGAAGATTCCTGCTCAACCTAGTCGGCCTTCTGCCTTGCCTGCTTGACTTTTCACATTTGGGAATTGGTTGCTCCTGTGCCTTAGGAGGTGATGTTTGAAAAGTGACCAGCACTGATGGACCTTGGCACCTGCAAAAACATTTTCCTGGGGGTCCTTACTTACTGTTTTCCTGAGCAGTCTCAGTTCTGCTCTCCTCATGTCCAGAGTTGAGGTTTTGCTGGCACTTTTACTCCTGTCAACAGAGATTTTTAACTCGATCTCTTTGTGGTTGCTGTGGCAAAGATGGCTACCAAGGAGAATTTATAAATAATGAAAGTAAGAAAAAAACTTGTGGGTTATTATATTTTAAATAACTTATTTCCTCCTATTGTATCAAGAAAAACAGAATAGAAGAAAAAAAATACAGAAGGTAATCAGGACAAGATAGTGCTGTCGCTAGCATGTTGCATCTAATCCCAGTCAACTGACCCTGAAATTAGGAAATTTCTATGTAATAGTAATTAAACAAACAAACAAAGAAACAAAAAAAAAAAACAAAACAAACAAACCAAACCAAACCAAACCAAAACAAAAAAACCCCATCACCCTGCAATAGTTGGTGTTTTAATGCTGACCCAGTATTTATTTCTCAGCATTTTTCCTTTAGAAGTGTATGCTTTTGTGGCAGAAGAAAATGGTTACTCTTTAAAGACTAAGAGTGCTATTTGTTTCAAAAATTAATACAGTTCTGTTACATTATTTCTACTTAAAAAGAGATTAATTAGCCTAGTTTTGCTGTGTCTCTGTTCATCAGCACAATCTATGGGTTTCAGAGATTTAACAGGTTTCTTCAGATTTCATTAATCTGCACCTATAATTTGTACCCCCACCCCTCCCTCCCAAAAAAAGGTGGTTCCTAATTAAGATTTGTATGAGAGAGAAGAGAAGAAAAAAATCCAACCCCAAAACAGGAAGCATCATCCAAATTTCAATACCCCCAAATACTTGCAATGAAATTGTGGATCATATGACTGGTTCATATTTTGTAATTAGTTATTCTTATTGTTTTTTCTTGTTCATTTGCCATGATATCAATCAAACTATAAGTCCATGAGAGTTTTATCATTTATTTCACCTAATGTCTTATAATAAACTTCAGTCATTTACAGGGAGTTTCCAAGTCATTAATGTGAATTAGTGAACTTCTTCTGTATTGCAACAGAGTAATGAGCTTATGCCACAGAGTATTTACAGTTTACTAAACATCTCTGCCTTTTTGTATCTTGCATATTAAGCAACATTTCTCTCTTGTAATAGTCTTTATTTTATCCATTTAACACAACAATGAAAACCACATAATTACATCTAGCCATCTGAATTATTGGATCAGAATTTAATTTTAATTAATTAGAATAGAACTGGTGTATTCCCTTTCCTGGGGATGGTGGGAAAATGAATCATTCTAAAACTAAGAGAGTCTTCCATTACTACATTCTAGTATAACCTCAGTGTCTTGAAAAAATTTCAGTTTGACTGTTATTTCTATCTGCCTAAATACTTTTCTCTCTCTTCATAAAATAATAGAATGGCTTGGGTTGGGAGGGACCAGGAAGAATTTTTTCATGTAAAGAGTTGTTAAACATTGGAATGGACTAACTGGGGAGGTGGTGGAGTCACCATCCCCAGAGGTGTTCTAGAAAAAATTGGACATGGCACTTAGTGTTATGGTCCAGTTGACAAGGCAGTGATTGGTCAAAGGTTGGATGGAATGATCTTGGAAGTCTTTTCTAATCTAAAGGATTCTGTGGTTCTGTGACCTTAAAGATCATCTACTTCCAATGCCCCCTGTCACAAGTGGAGATAGAGTCTGCTACATTAGGTTGATCAAAGCCCATCCAGCCTGACCTTGAACACTTCCTGGGTTGAGGAACGGCTGAGGTCATTTGGTCTCTTCAGCCTGGAGAAAGGGAGACTGAGTGGAGACCTCATTGCACTCAAGATGATCTGCTTTAGACCTTTTTTATCACTGATAAGTCTATAATTCCCCCTATCTTTCTTCCAACAGTTCTTGCAGATGGGCATCACATTTGTTAACTTCGAGTCACTTGGAACCTCTCCAGTTAGTCAAGACTGCTGACAAATGACTGAAAGTGGCTTGGCAAGGACTTCCATCCCCTCCCTCAGTACTCTTAGGGGAATCCTGTCTGTCCCTATTTTGCATTGTCTAAGTGGTGTAGCAGGTCACTGGTCATTTCCTCCTGGATTATGGTGGTTGGATTCTGCTTCCCATTTCTGTCTTTCAGCTCAGAGGTCTGGGTACCCTAAAGGATGACTGGCCTTACTATTAAAGACTGAGGCAAAGAAGAAACTAAGTATCTCATCCTTTTCTTTATCCTCTGTCACTGTGTTTCCCCCTCCACACAGTAAAGGATAGATGCAGATTTTCCTTAACCCTCCTTTTGTTGATAATGCATTTGTAAAAACATTTTTTTTTGTCTTCTACAATAGTAACCCCTTCTGTATGCAATGACTAGGTCAGCATCACTAGTAGCCTTAAAAAAAGTTTTCATACCAAATAAAAAGAATATAAATCACAGTTTGATTTGTTTATAAAGCAGCTCAAGAATAGCAGCACAGAAATAAACATATAAGTTTCAGATAAGATTTCTAAACTGTTTCAAATCATAAGCACTTGCTAATTTAAATAGAGTATTGGGTTCTCTGCAGGAAAGGACTGCAGAGTAATTCCAAGAGTTTATAAACTCCTTTATTTCCATTTACTCCTTAGCTGTCTAGTTATACTACTATCCTTGGTGTAATTAACACAATAAAAAATAAAGAACAAAATAAAAGACAGTGCTGAGAAAAAAACAAAATTCAAGGTCAGTTTAATGAATTTGAATTAATCATCATTCAATGATGTGGAATTATTTTATTATAACTATTTTTTTCAAATTTTATTAAGACAGTGTTTAATAAGTATGCTTAATAGGGACCTAAAATACTTGTTCACAGATAAATCCCTATCCACTTGCATCATATGTATTAATCTACTTGATTGCAGTGGTATATGGAAGCCAGAAGGAAAAATATTTCCTCTTCTTAGCTCTTTCCTTCTCTGAAAGTTCTATTTCCATCTCTACAGTCTTATCATGTCCTTTAATAAGCATAGTTCTGCTCACCTCTTTGACATTTGGTTTTGCAGGAGTGTGGTTTAATGAGGTGTCCAACAACATTTAATTTATAAAAGACAAATGTAAAAAAAAAATAATTAAGTATTTCTAATAGGCCCATCTTGTACCTCAGCTTATCATAAAATCTGCCTGTTAAACATGAGTTTTTCAGATATATTCTCACACAGAACTCCACCTTTGGAAACAGATAAAACTACACAAGCAGGCAGAATTAAATTAAAGGAAGCATGTAAGTGCAACATTCATAAAGGCATAAAAAATCATTAAGGAACTATGCCTTGAAAAAATGGTGTAGAGGGCTCATGAATTGACTACAGCAGGAATACACTTTTGTTCGACAAAATGGACTGCCAAGAAGTTTGACACCCCTAAAAAAAGGATGTGCTAGTATTGAAGTCATCCATAGACACCATAATAGTTCTTTCTCAGAAATGAAAGTTTGCAAACCTTCCAGCTGAAAGTAGTGACGAGCCCATTGACAAGATGACATTCATTTGAACAGCAGGAAGCAATAGATGGATAGATAAGTCACATAGATTCTTTCAGCTGACACAGGCTAAATATGCAGTCGTAATCAGTATTTCAGAACAGTACCTCTAATGTGACACTGATGCAGAGAGGTTTCTATGCAGCTTTCTAAAAATGGACTTTGTTGTCACATTGGCGCGCGTGTGTGTAAAACATGCTGTCACTCTCTCAACCTCTTGTCCTGACTCTTGATGGAACTCCACTTATTTTCAAGGCATTTATGAATAGAAGAGAGAATGTAAAAACCACACTTGCAGATTTGTCCTGAAGTGAAGTGTCAAATTCAATGTGTGTTGAGCTGTCTTTTTCAGGAGCATGAACAAGACAAAGCAACCAGCAGAAGAAACTCTATCCTTTATGATACTGGGTATGAAAGGGAAGAATCTTTCTCTACAGACTTTTTCTTACCCTGTTGCCTAAAGTTCAGAGGAAGGTTTAGGAGGTAAGGGGGGAAACGAATTTTACTTTTGTCAATCTAAAGAACTGATGAGTATTTATAATGGCAATATATTCCGAATATTTCTTTATGGAAAAACATCTAAAGTAGTCAAATGTTTTTGCCTCAGTAGATAACATTTTGATTAGTTCTAGTGACAGATAACTGGAAAAAGAACAACTCTTTAAATATAAAGCATGAATATTTCTTATAAACTGCATGGAGTATTAAAATTAGTCATTACTAAACTAGAAATTAAAATCAGCAGACGTGTTAATTTTTAAAATATTTATTTTTAGGATTTTTTCAATTATTTAGTTTCTATGAAAATACTAACAAGTACATTCAAGCTCTAACATTTAATTTAGCAAAGAATCAGATACAGGTGCACCTAAACAGTCATAGAAAAATTGTGGAATCTGTGACCTGAACAACTGCATCAAAAACTGATTCTAGCAGTGTTCCTTTAAAAATGTGTATCCTATTATTCATCTGTTCAATTAAACAACATTAATTTAGAATATTAAATTCTTAGACATTTTCACAACACTAGTTTCAGTCTCAGAATTAGATCTTTCCAATGCTGAATATCATAGCAGAAAGCAGCATTTTTTCATATACAGAAATGTTTCAACTCCAACTTGTCTGAAAGTTTGGGATTCAAGGATGAATTGTAGCTACAAGGGAGACCATTTGAGAATTCCAGATATAACAGTAGTTTGATCATAACCATCCAGTGACCAATGAAGACAAAATAAGAAAAAGCAGTCAGAAAAATCGAGAATTTTTGAAGAGAGACAGTGATGAAGCCAATTCTGTTTGCAAATTTGTATGGTTTTATGAAAACATTTTGATTCTCAAAACAAAAATAAATAAAAAATATGTGAAATAATTTTTATTTCTAAAATCATGACAAAGAACAAACCTAAAGCATCAACCTGTCTTTTGTGACTGTACATTTTCAACAAATGTGAAAACGTCATTAATGGAAGGCCAGACTTGACACTTTTAAATGAGTTATTTTTATTGAAGGCAAAATCCAATGGACAACCTGTTTCTACACTAATCACAGGTAGCCTCTTCCTGTTCTCTTATTGCACAGAACAAGGCAGATACATCATTGTCACATCTATATTTCTCAGATGCAAACATATGCTACAATTAATAGAATTTCACATGCATGCTTAATAGGTTAACACTAAGCAGTAGTCTGTCAGATAGAGTTTAATGCTATAAAACTTAACAGTTTTATGTACGAAGGTGCAAGGTCTTTTTAAAGCCTGGATATGTAAGCAGATGCAGTGAAACTGTCATTAAAACAAAGATATGACTCTCTACCCAACTGCATAGAGTTTTCAGGTTGTTTGGCTGACAAGTTTTTCTTAAAGTGAGGACACCAGAATCAGTCAATTTATTTTAAGCTCTATCAATTAAGAAAAAACTAGAACTAAAAACTTTAAAACTGAGAAACACAGAACTGTGGGGAAGAGAGGAAAACTAATTGTAAAGAAATTTGTGCATAGATCTGCCCCGTGAGCACTGAGTCTATCCAATGAATCCTGTTCACTAATACTGTTCTCAATTCAACAACATTTTTTGTCCTCTGAACTGTAATAGACTTTATCCAGCTTCTTGGCATTCCTGAAAGGAGTGTCTTCAGTTACTCTGAAAGTATGTGCACTTGTATGCCTTCTTGCTGTATTTCTCTCCTTTGTACCTGCCCTAACACTACACTCCTGAACACTTGCTTAAGTATTCTAATTTGCTTCTTTTAAGAAATTCTATTCCCACCATTCCTAAGGGTCCAAGAAAAACAGAAAATTATTTATATATTTATATATATATACACAAACCTTTTAAAAGGATGAAATAGAAAATATGTTAATCTAACTGGTGAGAAATGGGATAGAAACCCCTTAGAGAAGATGATTTATCTATTAGGGAAACCAAAGGCATAGATAGAGATGCTCTAAGTCACTGTTTGAGAATATGTTATCCCATTTGCTTCACGTTCATGAACTGAAAAAGGAAATATTCATATATAGTGAAGCTTACAAGTATATTGAAAGTATTCATGAAGCCTTAAATAACAATATGTCTCTAAATACTTTTAAGTTCAGTTGGTATTTGATCTTGTTTTAATCAAAATATGTTCTGAAATTTGGGCCAAATGCATCAGTAAGCTCAACTGCTTTGATTTACTTTGTTTTTGCAAAAGAACTGTAATTTGTCAATGATTTGAAAATTTATCAGATTTTTTTTTCCTGTGATTCCTGACATAGAATTACTACCTCTTCAGCTTTCATTATGTGAACTAAATTTTATAAAGCAAAATTTTAACCCAGTTCTGGAGTCTGAATTCAATATAATGTGTGTTCTCAAGGCAGGATCGCAGGTGAAACAATAGAAACCCACTTTATCTACCCCCACGGTGGTTCAGACTAGCAGCTGAGAATCTGAAGCTAAAGTTGAAAGAGACTCAGAATTATTTATAAAAATAGTCTCAGTTTTAACAGTGATCAATTGCCGTAGCAATTACAGTATGCTTGCTGGTAACAATACAGTTCCTCTAGCAATTTTTAAGGTTCTAAAAACTTTATGAACTCCATACTTTCATGTCGTTTTTTTTAAAGTGTTTGTGAGTTTAATAAAAAAAGAAATTGTGACTTTCTTTGTGGAGTTAGTAAACAAAGTGTGTTTTCTGTACTTATCTGAGGATTTCAACAATGTAAAGAAAAAAGTGAGTGTTGTGCAACAATATTAGTGTGCAAAAACAGAGGAACATTAGAGGGAACTTTGATTTTAATATTATCTTCAGCTGAAGAAAGGCTTGTTCCTTTAACATAGAATGGCAGATACTTAAAACAGGAATTGGAAGGCTACTACTCTTACATTGGGGTGCAATTCTCATTATCTGAATGAACATCTCTGTATCTTCTCATGTAACTGGGTGTACTTAAATAGAATTGGAAGAATAGAATTGGCCAGACAACAAAAAGTTTTTGTGTGCTACTGATTGGTACTGTGTGGTACTGATTGGTAATGTAATTTGTCCTTCTGAATAGCTCTCTAAGTGACTCAAAAAACCCTTCAAAAAATGAAGAAAAAATTAAGTTGTGTAATTTTCTTGAATTTTAGGTGCCCTTGTGGGTCTGATCGTATAGAAGCAATCAGATTCTCTTTGGAACAAGAGAATCGAAAATTTATGAGCAGTACCTGTCAAAATCCTGTATGAACAATGATCAATAACTGATAGATATAGTGTATGTGTGAACTGTTCGTTTTCTTTAGTGATTTTTTTTCTATAATGTCATAAAGAAAACATAGTATTATTTCTGAAAGCTGTTTTGCTACTGGTTAAATTCTGTCATTTTTCCTGAGATAAAGTGGAAGTCCAAGTATTAACTGAATTCACAATTGTTGATATAATCACACACACATACAAAAATTATAAGAGGATTATATCTCTAAAATATTGCTCTGAAGGGCAGGTCTCAGGTTGATGCACCAAGAAAAATGAGAGCTGGAGTCTTAAGACTTAAGGGCATTCTCCAGAGAAGGTCACAGATTTTCAGAGATGCAGTTTACCCTGTTCAGTAACAGGTAAGAAAAGAAATCCTTATTTCGGTGTCCTGAGCATAACAATTTTATGTGACATGCAATACCTTCTTTAAAATCAGATTGATTGTCATGAACTGTATTTTTAGTCTCTAATTCTTTATTAATGAAGTCCTGAATTTAGATTGAATTTCTTTGATCATGACTGAATATATAATCTGTCATTTCTGGATTACCCCTCTAAAATGCCAGAATTTAGAAAATGTTATGCTGTATTCTGAATTAAAAAAAAAAAAAAAAAAAAAGAAAAGAAAAAAAAAGAAAAATTGAATTAACTTCTCAACTATTCCTTTATTGTGCACCTGAGTATCCATATGTAGTAATACTTTCATTTAGAAGACGCTTGATTTGCAACCCTTTATATGTACAGCCAGCATTTTAAATTCTTAATGTATCTTCTTCCTTAGTTCAAACTCAGATAAATAAAGAGCTTTTTTCATTATTAAATATCAACATCTGATTCTTATCTGGTCCTTGTTCTGCTATTTTAAAATTCTTTCTATATTATGTCATTTTAACTTAAGTTTTTGAGATATCAGAGCCTTCTTCAGTCTTTGTTAGCCACGCATTTTTTTTTTTTTTTGAATTCTGACATTTTTGTACTTGTCTTGCATTTGTGCATCTCCAAGATTTAACAAGTTTTAGTCTGTACAATTAAAACAATTTTGTTTATCATATCTGAAGTGCTTTAAAACCACTGTACTCAGGTTGAAACTTTTGGAAGTTGTTTTACGTCATCACTTGCATGGGAAATGTGCACAAGCATCTCAAAATCAAAACTGTGTCACCAACAGATCTCAAAATACTACTGTTAATTAATCTTATTTATCACAGATCTAGTACTCAAAATATTCCAAAGATTATTTTTTCAAAATTGGTTTATTATTTAAAATATCAAAACCCAAGGTGGATTTATTGCTATTCTAAATAATGAACAGGACAGTGTATTGCTACAAAACACCTGCACTGGCAGGTAAGGTTGCTAGCAATACAATAAAGTATATCACTGCAAACTAAATCAAAATCACAGTTTATGTCTGCATTTGACAAACTTATTTGACAGACCATTTCAGAAAAAAATAAGGATTTAGGAATCACAACAAAATCTCTTCAGTGTGTAATGCCATATAAAAGCTGAGGAAATGGATAGAGAAAGATGTTGATGAAGGAGAGAGAAGGCTGTATATGTAACAGTTTCAGGAGATCTCAGACCTCCAACCACTTTTGTTTTTCACATTTAGAAGAGGTAAAGATCCTGAAATAACAGCATTTTGTCTGCTTAAGTATTTTAGCCTTGCCTGGGGCTTGAGTAGATCAGATAAACCATCTTATTGAAGAGAAAATTGTGAAACAATTTGGTCCATGTGTATAGGTCCAAATATATAGAAAATAGTAATGGGAGGCTTTTCAGCCCTTTTGACTAAGGTATGAGAGGATGCAAGAATCAAAAGTCTGTTTCCTGGCACTGAGAGTAGTCTGCCACTGGAATAATATGTCAGGTGATAACAATTGCCAGTGTTCTAATCCTTTTAAATAGAATTGGCTAACCTTTCAAAAGATGTTCTGTAGCACAGCTGTGTGAAAAGTTAGGCAGCATTTTTGCATAATGGTAATTTCTGGTACTGGAAGTTGGGAGCTTTTGAATCAGCATCTTAATTCTCTTTTCACATGCCTCTGAACAGAACACAGTGTGGGCTACATGCTTGTGACAGTTGCAGCTCTTAGTTAAAACAAAAATTCATACTTGAGCAGATCAGTTAGTATCCTGTGGGTTATGTATCTTTTGTATGTGATACACAATCAGCTTGCCATCTATTCTTCTCCCATCAGAAACTGACCATGATAAAGTCAAGAAAAGAGATCAGTAATCACAGACTGTTCAGAGAAAGGTTTTCACTTTGATGACTGGCTGATGTTTCTTGCTCACCTCCTCAGGGACATACTGACAACTAAATTTCAATCTGAGCAGTTTCTTCTCATCACTCCTAAAAAAATTTTAATAAATTCTCTTCTAAACTTATTCTCTCTCTATTCTCCATTCCCTTCCTCCTCTTTACAGTGCAGATTTATTCCACCCAAAGGATCCCATGCTATTGCAAAGACTTCAGATTTTTCATCCTTACCTATTTTTGAAATGTTGCACATGGATAAGCGTTCCAAGAAAGTTTTCTACTTTGCTTTTTAGGTTTCACAACTAGTAGAAAATATTCTGATTCTGAAAAGGAAAACAATTTGTTTAATTATGTCATTTATTTATTCAGCAGTACAATTTCTGATGTATTTTCTACCAATAAGAAAGAAGCAAGCTGTGATGCCACATAGAAACACAGAGTGACATATGTATTCCTAAGAAAGACCTTTTACATAGAAAATATAATTGATTTCAAATATACTGGTATATTTTGCACAGAGAAATAACCTATTTCCTATTGGTTTAATTCTTTTGCAGCAAAATAATAGACAGGCAGACCCTCTGGACTTCCAAAGCAAAGCAAAACTCCTATTGTTAAGGGAGGTATTTTCTTCAAATCAGTTTTGAGTCTTAGAGGAAGAGACAACCTGCAGAGTCCTGAAATAAAGACATCAAACCAAAACAATGAGAATAAATAAGAAAAAATTATACTTCATGAAATATCCTGCATAAAAATGCTAGACTGTCAGCTTTGTGTAGTACTAAGTCTGTAAATCTACTCAATTATATTATCAGTGAAATCCTTTTCTACAGATTTCTTATGATTCAGATATGCAGTGTGCAATTAAATTCCCTTTTCCTCTGTGTATGTAGAATATTAGAAGAAATTGAATGAAAGTTTTGGTAAACATTTAAGACACTTAAATCATTCTACACCTACATTAAGAGATGGGGAATAATTTATTTATCAAAAGTAGAATAATGATTTTTTTTTCTATAATTTCTAAGGACAGGTTTTTTCTTATTAAAGTTTGGTTTGTTTAATTAAAAACCTTGATGCTAAATTGAAGAGGAGAGCTGGCTGATAGAATCACATCAAAGGAGTCATTCAGAAGAATTAAGTTGTATGGTATGCTAGAAATGGAACTCTTTTGCTAGCAATTCAAAATTGGAAGGTCAGAAAAGAGACTTGATGTACCCCATTTTACACAGAACAGCTTTTGGAAAGCTGGTAATACTGCATGACTGATCTATGCAAGGCGATTTTTATTTGTTGACTGCAAGATACAATTATGATAAAGAAACAGAAGTGATTAAGCAAAAGAGTAAGATGATGAAGTTCCAGTAACCATTGAGATGAGCAGATAAGTTGTGCATCCTAGAGGAGAAAATATCACATTCTCCAACTGAAAAAAAAAAAAAAAAGACTTAGACAAGAGACAAATAAGTAATACTGCAAATCTCATAGATTGTGTCATGTTGGTTGGTTGTGTATCTCCCATTATGGAGATGAGAAATGTGTTTCTCTAACCAAAATGCCATCCCACAAAAATGGTTTTGTTTAAAAAGTTTTAAGATCTAATATCTTGTTTTGGCTTTTATTGTTTCCCCAATCTATTCACACCTTACAGAAAATTCTAATCTATGATATTAAGTATTACCTCAGACAAACTCAGACTGTATATATTTATTAATATAAACATGCATAATACAAGTCACTAACAAAAGCTTCCTTACTTCTCTGAAATTGGAAAAAAAATCCATACTCTCTCATATACAGTAAAATTCATGAAACATAATAACAGACAAAACATCGACAAAAAATTCTTTAAGGCAAATGCCAGACTACAATTGTTCCTTCTTGCAATTTACATCTAGCAACACAAAACCAGTTAAAAACAAAGCTTTGCAAGGACTGTATAAAACTACTTCTTCAAATAATTTAAAAGTATTTGTTATTCCATTACTTTTTCACTTTGACAAATTATTATGAAAGTGATTTTGCTGAACATAATGAGAATACTGTAAAAAGACAGATATAAGGTGTTAGTCTACACTAAATCAAAAGGTCAAAAGGTGGGTTTTTTTAACTAAACAAATTTAAACAGTGTAGCTTATTAGTAAAATTAGATGAAGTACATTTTCCAGTCTCAGCTATCAATTTACTCATAGACATTTTTTTTTCTTAAACAAATTGTGAGATTTTTCCAGCTATATAATCAACATGTAAATTAAATTGTAAAGAAACAGAAAAAGAAAATCAATTATTTTATCAGATTTTTTTTGGTATGATCTAACTACAACAGTCTTTATTCAAAAAGGGAAGAGGGAAAACACATTTTTGGATAATATATATTTTAATTGTATTTTTCCTTTCCAGCGTATTGCTATTATTAACATTGTAATGGCAAGCCAGTAAATTGCTATTTTCATTTTGAGACAAGGGGCTTATACTTATTATGGGATGCCAGCATTTTAATGGGAAAAGATGATTTAATGTAAATGATAAACAGATCATTTAGTATCGCTAATGCTTCACATTATGTGCTTCATTAATTGAATGTCCTGTGTAGCTTACTTTTAAGTATACACAATTACATCAAGCTCATTTATTTAGCTATATGTGCTGGCACACTATACAGCTAATATTTGTCTAATCTAAAATCTGAATGCTATTTACCATACTCTTCACCTTTCAATTTATACACAATTAGAATAGAGATTAATGCAGAAAAAAATGAGAACTTGTATGACATTTTATCAAGGAAGTTCAAGAACAGTCCACTTAGAGTTCATTTCAAGAACTGTTGAAGGTTAGTGATGAGCACAATATATGAACCATTGTTCTAACACCCTCACAATCTCTACAGCATAATTATGGGCAAATTCATTTACTAACATAAGATGCTAGTTTGCAGTCCTTTGTAGTCCTCAGTATTTTCCTGAATAAGTGTATTCTTTTAAAGAAAACTATTAGAGCAGTTATAGTAGTTATTTAAAGTAGTTATAGTAGTTATTTAAAGTAGTATTACTCAATTAATTGGAATTTAAGTTATGTTTCTTCCATGAACCAGCCGGCTTGACTTTGAAACTTTATTTAGTTTCTTGTTTATATATCTGATAATGGAAATTTTACTTATTTTGCAGCTGTGAAACCTAATATCAGAGACAAAGAAATTGAGTTTTAAAGAAACCTTCAGCTAAACCTTAATATTGTACCTAGGAGTAGTTTGCATTATAAATAATATAATTTTATGCATATAATCCTATATCTAAGATTCTCCATAATTCTGAAACACTGCCTCTTAAAAATACTCAAGTGGGGAAAATATTTCTACATTGTGTAGGTCATTAAGATGGGAAGAGAACAAAAACTTTTGATCTTTCCATTTTTAGGGAAGAGCTATGAGTACAAGTTTCTCTTTACGATGTTTTTTGGAGGCCCAGTGACTTCACCTAGTATTCTTATTGGTCCAGCTCTCAGCATTATGACGTCGACAGTGATGCCTCAGGATTTTAAGGATTTTTAGCTTTTTGTAGATTTTAATAAAGCTGTGTAGTCTCTCATGCTTTAGAATAGTAGTTAACACTTACCAAACCCTATTCCCCCATTTTATATTGAATTTTCTAAATTCTTCGGGATTACTTAGGCTCCTTTCAAGGCGGGACTGTGGTAAACACATTCTGTTTAAGAACACATGCACCCAAGGCCTAAAAAACAAGGCATTGTCATAGTCAAAGCAACCTCTAAGCCTAGAACCTTGGAGAATCTCCAAAGAGAGTATGTGCCATGAAGAAGAGGAAGATGAGGAAGAAAGGGGTCCTAGGACCTCTGGCTCAGTCAGGGTAGGTGCCAGGGGGGCAGATTTGGGGAGGATCTGGAGGACAGATAATTCTTGGACTGGATGGATAATACTATAAAAATGTAGAACCACTGGACACTGCCACGAGCAATTGTACTCCTTACACCATAAGGCCTTCATGAAAGACCTGCTCTCTACCTTATCTATATTAAATTTGCCAGGAGATTTTTTTGTTCATGATTTTTAGGCAACAACAGAAATCAGAAAGTGATTTTAAAGACTGACAGGGATCTGGTGAACCATGAAGGTTCTTTATCAATTGGGAAGAGTGACTATAATTAGTTAATGATCCTTTTTTATTTCTTTAAAATATTAAAATAGAAATGATCTGGTTATCAAAAATCAGATAGCTTTAATGAATAGATGAATGTGAAAATATTTAACACATTTCTTTCCCTGTGTTTATTGATATGAAGTAGGAAGGAAGAGTGAATAATAAGGAACCAAACATTTCCATTCTGAACACGGTATTTTGAAAGCAGTCACAAATGGCTTGTTCAAAGAACACAAGCCTGTATAAGAGACTTGGGAGAAGAACCACATTTTGTCTAACAGTTCACATCATATCAAGCCAATTTCTCCCATTTCCAGGATACCACTGTAAGAATTACAGCCTCTTAGAATTTGAGGTGTTTTTTTTTTTCCTCCTTACATGCATCCACAGAGTTTCTATGTGATTCTTGCTTTATTGAGATTCAAAACAGATGAAAGAAAATGTTGTTCTCATAAAACATTTTTTTTTTAAAAAAGCCCCAAATCATGCTACAGTTCCCTTCAGCTAAACTACAGCATTTTTCAGTTTAGTCCCAAACTCAAATTCGGAGAATGTATTTTAGTCTCTAAAGAGGGTCGCTCTTTTCCTGAAATATTTACTACCAGAATCTAAAAGGGTATTTTCTCTCTGATCTTCTGAAATATATAATACAGTGTATTTTCTTATTGACGCTATGCAGACTGTGCATTCACTCATGCAGTAGCTGTATATTTTCTTCTGATTCTGCTCACTCCACATTTATTTTTCCCTGTGATCTTTTAATTCGAAGATACTTGTATTTCTATGAATAATGTTGTAGTTAACTGAGACAGATATCAGCAAGGACTACTCCAGGTAATTATTCCCTGACCACGTCAGAAAAGGAGTAAGGCATTTCTGTGACTGGAAATGGACATTTTTTTGCCATGCTTGCCTTTCCCATCTTCTCTGCCATGAATGGTTTTTCCCTAGAAATATTGTAACATTTTTGTCCTTGGTCTGTTTCCACCCCATAACATTAAAGACAGTACTGGGATTATACAAATTTAAATAACTTCTAATATATCATCTAGGACTGTTCCTTTCTTCTAAAGATGTGATCAAACATTTTCAGTTCTTGGTATCTAATTCTGAATTAAAAAATTTCCTGAATATGAAAAGTTATCAACATTTTCTGAAAGAACACTGTATGACTTTGTAATAACCTGAAAGTTTATAGATTTGAGATTGATCTCAAGGTTATTTATCTCAAGCTTACTATATAAAAACAGTTGTTCAAAAATAAATGTTATAGAAATGACATGTCTTTGTGGTACTCTGCAAAAGGTCTATAAAATGAGTGAATGTAAGCATTTAATTTGGCATCCTGGAAAGAAATATTCTGACATTTTATCAAGAATGACAGATTCCTTTCATTTTGTTCATAATTTGTCTTTATTACTATTCATTGCTTTTGAAATGTCTGGAAAACATTGGAAAAATATCTTTATTCAAAGTCATTTTTTAATTGAGCCAGTCTTTGAGCGCTTTGGGAGATGGAAAGAATGTATATTAATGTGGCATTTGTACAGTATAGCCCTATGGATATCTTTTAGTTCCATAGATGAATTATTCTATCAATAAAAGCAATTTCATTTCAAAGAAATGATGCTGCAACATTTAAATTCAAGGGTTTAAGTAAGTTGAAAGGTTTAACATAAACAATAAATATTTCTATATTATTCAAGCAAAGAAAGGCAGGTTGCTTAACAAAATAAGCCAATTTGAAATGAAAAAATTAAATCTAGTTTCACACTATTTCTTGCAATATTTACTTATTTTTGGAAGAGTTTTCACCACAGATAAAATTCTGAATGATGATTTTCATATATAAAAGTAAAAGTGCAGGCAAATTAATAAAGACTTACTTTCTTATTAATATTATCTGATTGTGCATTTGTGTGGTGGATTCGTTGAAATATTTTTACAGCTGACATACCTTACCTTACTCCCTTTTTCTCTCCATCTTTTTCAACTGCTTGTCTGGGACAGAGCTTCTCTCCATTATGTTCTAAGAATAATTGTTTTCTATAAATATTTTCTTTCATAATTGTTAGATTGATGAAATAGTAATTTTATTAATTTTCTTTTTTAAAGTACTGACCAGGATTTTCCGACAGGCAACCTCTTATTCGTTTAGTACTTTGGCTTTTCTTTTAAACTACTCTATCCTGGTGGCTTGCAAAACTATCACAAAGCTGGAAATTCACCAGCATCTTTTAAACTTTGTGTCACTTTTAAGCTCAATTTTTCAGTTTTGAATAGTAAAGACCTCTGCTTCTCTTCCCAGAAGAATACACCTTGCAAACATGTCTTTATCTGTGCAGATTTCAAAATCAAGGCTGAGAAAAAAGGAGAGCCAGTGGCTGCTTTCAAAATACCTGTTTTGCAGCCCCATGCATCTGCAATCCCTTCTGCAACTGATTATACCACCTCACCTCATTCATTTATCAATTGAGTAATACCGAATCGATAGCAGTTAATAAACTAAAAGCAATAAACCCAAAATTCCTAGCACTAGGTAAGTTTGTTCCTTATCAGAACATGAACTTGAAGGTTCGATATATGTTGGTAGCTGTTTAACTATAGAGTAGAAGAGTTAAATACTATTTACCCACTATTTGCTTGCTTGTGAAGGCTAAGCCCTAAACTCCAATCATGGGATATGTTCAGAATCAATTATTCAAATTACTGTGTTCAATGTGATATGCCAGTTTGTGTTAAGGGAGGGCAAAATATCATCCTAGTCAGGTATTGCTCTATTTTAAATGCAATTCAGGTACTAGTTCTGCACTTAACAGCTCAAACCTCTGAAATGGGACAGGTGGTAGAACGTCTTTTTCCTTTCCCAAGAGCATTTCCATGGTGAATTATTGATCTCTTTTCAAATTGAAGTAGAAAATTAAAGAATGTAGGTCTCTGGGAAACTTAATGACCTCTAGTGTTTAGTGCTAGCTGAATAGGAGTTTAAAAGGTTTACATTTTGAATATTTTGCTTAAATAGGGTTGTCTTCCTAAATAACTCTTTGTGTACAGCTCCTTTGCTTTCTGAAAATGAATGCAATTCTCAAAGCTGGAGAAAATTATTAAATTAATTATTAAACTCTCATGTACTACAGAGATGGAGTCTAATATAGATAATTACAGTTTATATGAGAATTGTGCCATTCATTTATCAGCCCCTCTCCCTTTTCCTCTTTCACTGCCAAAGCATTTTCTTTCTAGGAAAAATAAAAATATGATTTATTGGTTTTAGACTATAAAAATGACAGCTTTGTCTGTTTTGTTTTGGTTGGTTGGGTGGTTGGTTGGATGGGTTTTTAAAGCAATAAGTTTCTTGAACTTCTGCATCCACAAACTACGATAAATTTTGGCTTTCCTGGATGTCCACTCCTTCTCTTCTCAGAAATTTAGGTCAAATAAACATTGATCTCTTCTTATAAATACAGCCAGGGTTACCTGGCCTAAGGACAGGTTACTTGGACCAACCTGAAAATCCCAGGAGCACTTACATGATCCTGTTGTACATGTGTTCTGTATGCCAAAGCCTTGGATATACATCCTGCATTACAAATTGTCCTAAACATGGAAATATGTCAAACTTTTTTGGGAAATATTGCAGACAAATTTCACTAAAGAAAAAAATCTGAAAAATTTGGATATATGTTGGGTATTAATGCAATTTTTTCCCCAAAGTTTCTTAAAATATAGAAAAATGTGCACATAGGAATTAATACATTTATTTAGTTTTATCATTGGTCCTAATAATATAGATAATATTCTTACTGTTTTTATAAATTAGTTATTTAAGTATCAAAGAAATTGCTTTTTATAATTGTTGCATATATTTTTCTTTCAAAATATTTTTACTTTCATCTGTATTCCAATAATGACATTTTATTTTCACTAATTTTTTATAAGCTTAGTGACTAAATTTCATGACTGGCATTTGTCAAACTTAACTCAGGATCATATATATGTATATATTATGTGCTAAATACTATATACTGCAGATTTATTATTTATTATGTATTATATTGTATGCTATATATTATACATTGCATACTACATTAAATAATATAGATAATGCAAAGTGTGTATTACATATAGTTTTATGTAGTGTATATATCATATAATATACTATATATTGTATATTATGTTATATATTTTATATTATATATTGAAAGGTCACAATACCTCCAAAACATTCTCTTCTACAGGCTAAACAACCTCAACTCTGTCAGGCTTTCATTATAGCACAGGATATAAAAAAATTTTCATGGCCCTACTCTGGACTCATTCTAACAGGTCCATGTCTTTAACTTCCATTTTTGGCTCACATGTAAGTTTTTGTCTACCAACAACAGTCTGGTTTGCTTCTCTGCAGTGTTGCTATCTATCTATCCATCCATCAGTCAGTACTGATACTGTAATTTATCAGTATCAACCCCGATGCAGGACCTTGGCCTTGCTCTTGTTGAACTCCACCACATTGACCCCCTTGTCAAGCCTGCCCCGATCCCTCTGGATGGAATCCTGTCCTTCTGGCATATCAACTGCATCACTTAGTTTGGTGTCATCCAAAAACTTGCTGAGGCTGCATTTAATCCCACTATGTAATTGATAAATATATTGAAAATTAACAGTTCCAGTAGATCCTTAAGGGACAGTACTTGCCCTTGAACTCCACTTGGACATAGAGCCATGGACTGTAAGTAACTCTTCGGATGCAGCCATCCAGCCATTTCCTTATCCATTGGGAAGCTCATCCGTCAAACTCACATCTCTCCAGTTTAGAGACGTATTTGTTGTCTGGAAGCGTGTCCAAGTCCTTACAGAAGTCAAGATAGATATCAGCTGCTCTTCCCTTACGCACCAATGCAGTCACTCTGTGATAGAAGGCCACTAAAGTAGCCAGATCCGATTTGCCCTTTCTGAGGCTGTACTGTCTGTAGTCATCTCCCTGTCATACAGATGTGTTGACAAAGCTTCCAGCGACATCTCTGCTCTGATCTTTCTGTGCACAGAGGTAAGACTGACTACTCAACCTTTGAACTTCAATGAAAGTGACACAGATCTAGAGTTGCTTCTTTTTTAGTTTTTTCTTCTGTGTTTATATTTACATGTAGTTTAAAAAAGGGAATTTTTATTTTGTAATTTTATATACATAGGATTTTTTAATCTATAGGTTTTTTAATATAGGTTAACCAAGCTTATGCAGTTTGCTTTCCTATTTTATCTAAACTTTTCAGAATAAGTCAGTGCATACATTTTTCTCCTCAGTCAATGTGTATTAGTTTTTTTGGATAATGACTTAGCTTTAACATTCTTTGTAAGTACCATAAATGGGAATATGACAACAAAGAGTTTTATGGAAATTGGTTTTAGTATGTTGAAGATGATTAGGTTTTATTCAAGTCACACAATTTCTTCTATGAAAGTACAAGAAAAGGGATCTAAGCAGGATTTGTGTCTCTCCAGGTAACAAAAACTACAAGACAATACAAAGATATTTCAAAGGTGAAAAATCTATCCAGAATTTTCACAAGTCAAATATAAGTAGAAAAACTTTGATGGTTTAGATACACTTCCTTTAGGAATATGCCATAACTTAAAAAAAATGCAAGGGTTTGGATTTTAATTGCATAAGGTTACACAGAAAATTCATTCTGGGAAAAAAAGGTTTTCCAAACTGAAGAAAATTAAACCATCAAACAATAAACCCCTAAAATACTCCTTACCACTGTATTCATTTATATACTGCTTGGCTGAGTGCAGATCAATAGAAATCAAAACAACACAGAATACAAATTGCTTTTATGTTTTGTTCTTTCTTTTCCTTATGTAGACACTTTTCAACATACACATTATTGTCATGAACAAAGGTAACTTTAAATGCATGCTATATTATTTCTAATTAGGGTATATAATTTACCCTAGTAAATGAGAGGTTAGCAATTCTTTTTATAGTCTTTCTTTTGCCAATTTTGAAAATTATAATACTTACATCAATTTTAATCAATTTTAATCTAGAATTATTACAAATTTTCTAAAAATTCCTTTGATAAGGTGTAGAAATAACCAGTCTACAGAATGATGAAATTGAGCAAAAGATTTAAAGTTTCAGATCAGAATATTTTCCAGATTCAAGTGATACTACATGTATGCCAACACCAGTTGAAAGGATATATTTACTCTCATGTATAAATATCATATGTATGCATCTGTATGCATCTATATATTTATCATGCATATCCAAATCTAGACTATACCTGCAACAGTTTATTTCTTTTAACCCATTTCAATTATAGCACAATTTCAAGAAAAATTGTTCATAACATCATTATTCTCCAAATCTTCAATTTCATTCTTCAATATTGCATTAAAAATGAGTAGGATTTCTCAGTACCCTTTTTATAAACAATATTATATAGCCAGAGTTAGTTTTTTAAACAATTTTCTCTCCTAAGTTTTCAGGCTGTCATCTTCAGTGAACTGTGTGGATCTGATTACGTCTAATTTGGAAGTTTTTGTTGTTGCCACTGTTAGGGGGTTTTTTGATAGTTTTTTGTGGGTTGTTTTTTCTTGTTACTCACCTGTAAAATGCAGGAAGCAGTGGCCATTTATCTAAATAGAGTTTCCGGAAATTTATTTAACAAGGTTTTACATGCTTAACTTTAGGTACAAGAGGAAATTAATCACTGTTTAATAAAATACTTAGGTCTTAATTCAGCTCACTCAATGTAGTGAAATGTTTCAATTAGGGATATAGTTATATTAACTACAGTCAAGGAAAAGAGCTCTCCCAGGTGATTCAGTACCTTTCCTTGCAGAAATAAAATTTCCAGTTCCTTCAAGAGGCAGCCATTTGTGACTATGTTCTACATAAAGATAGGAGTATTCCTTAACTTACTAAACTTGCTACTGCTCATCTCCATTGCCTCCTATTTTATGATCTTTGATACTGAATGCTTATGTTCTCTGTCAAGATATGCTAGAAGGAATCCTAGTGTACCTGCTATTCTCTCCTGACATGAAGGATGAGCATCCCTGTTGTGCTTCCTAGCAGTCAGAGCTCTCTATACTGTGGGTAAGTCTGGGAGGCATCATCAGGTCCAATAACACCACCTGTGTGCTGTTTACAAGCAGAAAGACGAATTCTTAAGGATTTACAACACTTCAAGAAAAGCCCAGTCAGAGAGATCCCTGAGCTTATTGCACTCCTTCTAAGACATGCCAGATAAAACAACTTGATCTCTTCATGTTCTGAGCAGAAAGGACACAATTTACTTCCTATTCAAATATAGTGTGATAATAGTGGTACTATGTCAAACTCAGACTATAGTCATCTGGAATCTCAGTGAGGGAATGATTCAGATTTGCATTAGACTTAAATGTCCTAACAGCTTTGGTTGTCTCAGAGCACAGGCAGAGAAACCCTGGATGTGATAGCAGCGTACTATGTCAGCTAAAAGTGGTCACATTCTGAAATGCTTTGACAATGAGGCCACAGTACATGATAAATGGTATGAGATGATGAGGTTCTTCATCAGAGGTCACTGTGGAAATAAAAAGTAACATTGCTTTTTGTTAATAATAAATTTAATATGGATGTGTTGGGGTAATACCCTACTGTTCTTTTACTGCTGGTGAGATTTTGTCTCAGTGTAAACTGAACATGCCAAATAATAATTGGTTATATTATTTTATATATTTATTTCTAACTAGCAAGCCTATAGTTAAGATTATTAGAATTTCTTTCATGAAGTTCAGAGCTTAGTACACACACATTAGGGTTCTTAGGCACTTATGAAATAGCAATCGTATTCCACAAGTAATGAGAACACCTCTTAATTCAGCCGAAGTCAAAGCCACAAGTGAGTTATAAATGTATTTGTTCTCCAGTTAAATCGATTCTATGCAGTGCTGCAAGTGCTTATTATGCATTCTGTTTATTCCACAAGGAGCAAATAATAGTTCTTTTCCTATTCTGCTAAAATACCACAGCACGAGGCATCTTATTTGGTTTTGTTTTAACTATACCAATTTCAGTTCTAATCAGCTTCTGTGTGATGCTTACAGTGACCTCAAAGCTGCTGCTGGATTATTGATTTCTTTAAAAAAAAAAAAAAAAAAAAAAGAAGAAGCATAAGTTTGCATATCATGAACAACATTTTACTATCTAGACAGCTGTTTTGGTGGAGGGGGTTTCCAAAAGAGATGTGAATATGCATTTCTTTCAGTCACACATATAACTTATTTGCTAATGTGTATCACTGAGAAAAGATTGAGGATCTTACATAAAATTCTTTTTTTTGTCAGTGCCGTTCTCAGTTGATGATGTCCAAAAATAGCATATGCTTCTACTAGGAAGGATATTAATAGGCTTTACAACTGCTTAAGGAGTCTATATTGCAGTTTCCTCAGACACTAGAATAACTTGACTTATCAAAAAAAAGAGACATTTGTATGCTGTTTCTTCAGAAGCAGATGAGAGAAGTAGAACTGATGATGAATTTACTGAGCTGTGCTGTGCTGTAAAACCCTGATTCAGAGAAACCTAATGGGGATATTTTACAAATGGACCATTGGTTGCAAAGATACATATGCTGGTTATAATGCAAAATAGAACAAAAGCAAGCAATGTAGTACTTATTCCTCCTTTTTCTCATGTTCGACACAACCTTATTAGTTATTTAATGATTTAAAGAAATGTGAAAAGGGAGGAAAGAAAAAAAGAAAAAACTATAAATCTTTGCTTTTAGAATAAAGAACCTTGAGTGGATCTAAATAATCTTAGGGCTATCAACAATCTTTGACAGAAACACAGGAAAATATTTTAACACAAAATTGAGAATCAAGTTATAGATACTAAAAAAACCTATATTTTAAAAAGTTAGTGCAGATCATTCTAGTTAGACACCCTTCTAATCATTATTTTCTGCCTATAACACTTACCTTGAAAACTTTTGAACAAGTTTCTAATGTTGCAAAAACCTTTTGAAATCCAAATAACGAATCAATTTCAATATTTCTCAGCCCACTTTCTGCCAAAGGCTTCTTCACCACCTATCATGTCTGTCATACCAGATGCTTGGCTGGAGTACTCAGAGTATTTGATGACAAATAAATAAATATAGTGCTGGACAAAATTGCCAACTTATCAGAAAGGTTGAATTCCCCTCATAAAAAATAGTCCTCCAGACCTGAGGTCCTCCAGATCTCCTTGAGATCTTCTTTGCCAGAATTTTATTTTAGTTCAGTTGCTGAGTAGGAAGCAGTTTTTTTCCAAACTTTGGTTCTGATGTTATGTAATATCAATAACATTCTCCTATTAGTTGCAATTATTTCAGAATCTGTTAATGTCATTTTACATGACACAAGAGTTTCTCAGTAACTTTAGTGACAGAAAAATAAAATAAGCTGGCATCTTCAGGCCCAGGAAGTGGAAGAGTCTGTACTTTTAAGAGGATAAATATGACATCTTATATAGAGATTAATAGATTAAGTAGACCTCATGCAATTACTGAAAGGTCTAGAATATAAAGTTATTTTTTTCTATGTATGCACATATTCCTATTGAACACTACAGTGCAGAGGTGGAAAAAATAAGTAATTATTCTGCTTTTCAGAAAAGAAAAAAATTATGCATCCAGGTTTATAAGAGGATGTGACTTTAGACATTGCTTGAATGAATTACATCAACATAGTTATGTTAATATGTAGTCTCTTATATAATTTTATCATCCAGAATTCATGCTCAACAATATTCTTAATACAGTTAAGCTTTGCTGTTTATTAGCCTATATGAACTTGAAATCATTCTTGGGAAGTTCTTTATCTACTAAACATGCTTTTCATTTAAGTTCTGTATATAAATACTAATTAAAGGTGAATTAATAACCTATTTCTAAGTTTTTCAACTATTTTGTATGTATTTGCATGGGTATCTTCCCACCGTCGTATTCTCAGCCATTATAAAGCCATGTGATTTAATGAAATCTATTTGAAATCAGGTCAATTTGCAATAGTCAAAGCTTTGGTCCAGGACAGGTAATAAAACACAAGTAATATCAGATTCACCTTGGTAGCTACTGGATAACAATAATCATTCTTGAGCACTTATCCACCTTTCAACCTCACTCTTTTCCAGAGTGTTATGTATGGCAATAATTTTACTATTTTAGGCAGATTATTATGACTAAAGAGAAATAACAGCAAAGTAATTTTGGCAATTAAATTAGATTAGTTTAAATTCTAGAGAAGTTGAGGAAGAAAGAAGGTATAAAGAGAATTAAAGGTGAAGATCAAAGACTTTACAAAAACAAAACAACACAGAAAGAAACAAAAAAAACCCCAAAAAAACAACACAGAAAGAAAAAAGGTGTTTCATACTGGCTGAGTATGGATGTCAAAATTTCTACTAGTTTCTGCTGATTTTCACAGCAGGTATTCTTAGTGCCTTTCTCTCTGCAATCTGCAAGGGAAGGGATTCGCTCAGTCTACGTTTGTTACTTCTCTTCTTACGTTACAAGATTTTTTCTTTTCTTCCTGTCTTTAGCCATTTTTATCTCTTTCTTTTATTTTTATTTTGAAATCTTTCCAAAAAATATAATTCAGGATTTAATTTGTATAGATCATTATTTTGTTTATAAAACAAAAAAGAAAACAAACTTGAATATTCACTGGAAGGTATAAATAAAGATATGGAAGGGAGGGGGAGTGAGTGATGGGAAAAAAAAAGAAAGAAAAGTGAGTGATTTCTATGTGAATTTGCCTTTAATATAATGTCTAAAGCATTCACTTGGATGATATGAGGAAGATTGTATTACAGATCTTGCTCATGTTAGTAAAAATTAGTTAAATATTGTTTGGAATAATAGTAATATTTCCCTGCTATAAGTTCTTTTACCACACTTGCATTTTCCTCATTCAGGAGGAAGCACAATTAAAGTCAAAAATCAGCATTGCACCGCTATTATTATTACCCTGCCTTGTACCTACTGATTTCTCTAGATACCTCCAGCATCTGTACCACTTCACAGGTATATGTGAAGTAGTTGCTCTGCTCTTTCTCCCTAGAGAGTAAAGGATAATTTCTGTTTCCTATTGGTTAAACCAAAGAAGCTAAATAAAATGGAGTGTATGATGAAAAAAATTCATTCTCAGCTGTTATGCCTAATATCTTCATAAATCTTGTCTTCTGGTTTAGCTCTCATTACTGAGCAAAAGAGATAATAGTATGTCTCTTTGGGAAGTTTTAAGAGCATTTCTCCACTAGTTCGCCTAATTTAAAGTGACTTCATGTTAGGAGCAATATGTAAGCAAATCTCTTCTGTTAAACTATGCACTGTAAACTGCATGATCAAAATAGTAAAATTATCAGGTCACCATTTGAAGAGTCAGCAGTCACTGCAGTGTCTGAAAGACTTCTCTTTCATTTTAACCAAGAAGTAACATGCCAGCTGTGTGGCAGCTGATGATATTTTAATGATTACCACTGCAACCTTAAAAATACTTTAAACAAAATCTTCAAAAAGGACTACTGACTACTCAGTCCATTTTAATGAACACCATAATCATACTAGAAACTGTAACTCTTCTTAAGCAGAAATGTTTTATAATGTCAAATTCATGAAATAGAAATTCAATGGGTGCCATGAGATACAGACACTTTCTCTGAGTCATGAAAACCGCATTCATTAAATTCTTGCCTTACTCCAGACAAATGATACGAGCTATTAGGAGTCAAGGTACTTTCAAGACAAATGGAGTCAGTGGCTCTGTATACATTAGCAAGTAGTGTACATAACTGGGAATTGGCTGAAGACCTGAAATCCACACTGTACATATTGCAGGAGCTTCTGATTTTGAATTATCTCTAGTTGGGTCCCACAGGCACAATGCCTGCTTAAACTTAGAATGTATTAGTTTTGCTCATTTATCTTCATCTGACAGGGATCCAGATCGTGCACACTGAAACTGCACCATAGCACAAAGGTAAGCACAGCATGGGGGCCTTCCGGGACATTCACTTTAAAAGTGTATGGCTGGCTTTCATTGAATTATCTGTGTAGAAGTATCTACCCTGGCCACTCCCAGGCTTTTCAGCTATATTTATATAATTTTAAATTTTAGTGGATTTAGAGATCTGTCTGCACCTCTCAACCATTTGGCTGTTGTAACAATAGATTTATTCCTTTATTTTTTATCCGTCTTGATACCATTATATCTGAACAGACTGAATGTACACAAAAATGCAAAATGCTGAAATACTTCAAGGTCACAATGAAAACATTCTATTCTTTTTTTGCAGTTACTTTGCCTTGGTTTTGTAACTGCTAAAAACATTAGTAGTAGAAACTCCAAACACTGTCTGTTAGTGTTCTCCATAACTGAGACCTTTAGCAGGACATTTTTCTTGAGACGATAAAAGAATATGTCAATTTTACAAGACTGGATTTTTCATCTGAAGTATGTGTCAGTTTTGTTGACTGTTCAAAGTACTGCTCATTTACCAAACTTCAAAAGTTAGTCTTTGGACGCATTTAATACTCTGCAAGGGTGACTCACACATTGCAACAACTTTACTTCTTCTTAAACAGATGTGATATTACATAAAGGGTGATGAGTTCATCTGATGGCACAAGAATATAAAAAAATTCCAAAGAGCACAAAAATTGTTTCTAAGTATTTAATTTATGCTTCCCATTATCTGTCAGTTACAATTCAAGCTTCTATTTTGTTTTTTGGGGGTTTTTTTTGTGTGTTTTTGTTGGTTTTTTTTTTTTATAACTTTCATTATGGACTGCAGTTTTGAACATTGTTGAGAACTTGATTTAACCCTTGTCATTTATGGAAAAGACATCAACAGACAATGATCTAGTGTAAAAGTTAAAGAATAGTCAGAAATGTAATGTATAGGGTATAACTGAACAAATGCATAACAGAAAGTTGACTGTTACCTCATAGGGTACATATAAAATACAAATCATACAAATCATATACCTACAAATCATAATTAAAAACCAGAATAGATTGGTATAATGTAAAACATACAATATCTAAAAAAAACATAACAAATCTCTAAAGTGATGTGAGATGAGAACTACCCAGAAATGTAAGTTCCCACTAAGGGGAAAAAAAAAGAAAAGAAAAAGTAAATGATAAGTCAGAAAATTCATATCTAAAAATAATTTTTTAACTATTTCTGTATCCATCAACATGTTTAAAGGAACAATGCATAAGAAAATTAACTGTTTTTACTGCTGAAAAAGAAAATACAGAAAACTTGAACCAGCAGCAAATTACCTTACACTCATTATATTGCTTGGAAGAATTTGCAGGGATTACACTTGCCATGCTGAAGATAATTAATCTCTTTTTGCACGCTGGTTAATTTTACTTGAGGGGAAGGCAGTGTATAAGAAATACAGTGGTGAGAGAAAGACTTTTAGAGGGATATTTTAAAAATATCACTGTATTTTACAAAGAACAGATGACATCCCTATGCATATCTAGTTATTTTATGCTTGGTCAAATTTTGTATGGGAAAAATATATATATATGTAAAAATTTGTTGCTGTGCATAGATTTGCCCTGTATTACAATTATTTTTGATTGAAACCACCAACAATAACAAAATTCAAAGTTATTTTGTTTCCATAGTATTGCCAAAGCACTGGAGTATGAGAATTATTAGTTATTAGTGGGATAATCAGGATATGGTTGTTATCAGCTTGTCTCCAACCCAAATACAATTACTAATGTCTTGTAATAAAGAACAGCCTTTCCTGTATTTTCTAATACTCTATGGGCTTAGGCAAGAAGTTTACTCAAGTCTGTGAGCAATATGATCAAAAAATACAAAGATGGGATAAGTTGCTTATAGGAATTGTGTGAGTACCATAACTTGAAAGAATATGTACATACATATATGTTTGTGTAGATGACACATATGTTCAGTTACAACACTGGTAGAAACAAGCATATTAACCATGGCAATATTTATAACTGTTATTAAATATCAGTGACTCTGACACTGGTTTGAAGTCCTTACTAGTTAATACGTCAGAGAAAGATTCTAGTGTCTGAAGCCTAGTTTAGCTTGCTACTCCCTGTCCCTGACACATGCATTCCTTATTGTTTGCACTAGAAATATGAGACATCTAGTCTAAACTCCGTCTGTGAAACACAAGGATGCTCTATGTTTACACAGGAAAAATCTCTTCTACTCATATACATCAGGATTGTGGTCCTCTTTCTCTGAATGATAAACTGAGTTGGATCATACAGCTTGGAAGTCTCACTATTCATTGTAAAATGAAGGAGTAGAAATAAGAAATTAAAAATATAGATAATATTATATCATCATCCTCCTAATTCATGTATTTTTTTCCTAAACCATTTACTTTTAGTGAACACTGGTAAAGCAAACATAGCTCCTGCAAGAGATGTAATAAATACATTAATAAAAGTCTTACATCAATATTCTGAAAAATTTAAAAAACAAAGCTACAGAGTTAGAAAATGTAGAAATTTAAATTCAAATGTGATGCAACATAAGCAAAGTCAGATTTTTTTTCCCCCAAAAATCTTGAACCTACTAATCCTTGGCATTTTTTTCCTTAAAATATCTTCTGTGAGGTTTTAAACTATAATTTGCATGACAGTAGTGTCTCAGCCAAATATGAATCAGGGTCTTGCTTTTCAGGCATCATACATAATAATAAGCAACCTTTGTGCTGAATATATGATAATCTAAAAAGACAAGTTGGTAGGAGGAATAAAATTACTGCCATTTTTCTGATGAGGACTTTGAGCACCAAGACATCAAGCAGCTTGGTCAAAATCACATTAGGAAGTTTGAGAAAGTGTCAGAATCTCAAGTCTCTTCTTTCTGACTCCTCTGTCCATTAAAAATATAGTTTTTCTCCAAATATCCATTATTTCATGTCTTGTATTAGGCCTTAAATGTTTTAGTTTCACATGAGTCCTATTGATGTTACTATTGTAAGTCATTTTTTTAGACTAGCACTTTCATAAGTACTTAATGCATATACTTCAGAGATAAAGAATGCAAAGACATACAGAGAAAGGAAATCAAACCATTGAATCATTTTTCTGTAACTTCTGAGAGACTTTGCTATAAACTATAGTGCAAATTATTACTTGTGGCAAAGATTTTGGTACAGACAAACATAAAATTGATTATCTTTTCTAAGTCTGGATACATTTCTCATTGAAAAATCCTAGTATTGAGGTGAAACAAAAACAAAGGAAATTTATCTCTGTATCTGCAGGGTGAAACTTTCAGAATAAGCTCTTTAAATTAAGACTTAATATTAATTAAATTCACATTTCTTCCCTCATCTTAAAATAGTCAGCCAGATATGATGTAAAAGAAGGACATACATTTTATATTATTCAGTGGGTATTTTAATAGTTAAATCACTAATCACTGTTTTGAAGTTTGTACACAACTATATATTTGTTTAACACACAGTCTTAATACAGAATAAATCTATTAAATTATGTACAACAGAAATTACCCACATGTCTATAAACTAATATTCGGATTTACTGGAAAGATACCAAACCAAACGATACTCCTGATCTTGGGTTCCTCGAAAAGGTAGACCTGATGTGAACAGGTTAAGAATAATATGCTTTTGGGAAAATATGTAATTTTGTCAGTCAAATGGTATCATCGAGTAAATGTACAACAGCATGTACAACAAATGGAACAAGGGCAGATCGGTGTGAACCTGGTCCTCGAAAATGCTGCGAGCAGAATTAAAGACAAATTTGAAAGTTCAAACATTGATGCAACATAAAAATGATCCCTGTCAGCTGTTGAAGAAGTATCTAGGAGCTGGGACCTACCTACTAACTTGAAGAAAAAAAATAAAGAAAGTAAAGCATAAAGAACTGACTGAAACCACAGAGCCTTCAGGCCTTTATCTGAGAAGGTGTGTTTATTTTGACTGCATTTTAGTGTGAGCTTAAAATTAGGCTCCAATTTACTTCCCATTGACTTCACTGTTAAATGGTAGTTTGCTGCAATGAGACCCAAGTGCACCGAAGGGAACCTTAAGAAGCAAGCAGTGAAATGAAGGCAGATACTTGGAAACTGAGAGCTCAAAGAGCAGAAACAGAAATAATGAGCTGAATTTGTGGCATGACAAAGAGTATATACTGAAAGAGGAAGGTAATTGTCATTAAACATAGCACCATTTTTTGCACCTGATTGTTTAAATTATCTCACTGCAAGCCAAAGTTAAAATGTAAAGAATCTATGGGACAGCATATCTCTGACTGTTGTACAGTTCAGGAGTCCTCACCCACGAAGCACGGTAACTGGAGTCAATAAGCATTTGCATTGCCATCCATAGCTTACTACCTCATATCCCCTGCCCCGCTGATAATTTGGGATATCATCCTTCTTCAGTAATGACTTTGATCTTTTCAAACATTCTGTGTGTGGTCCTGGCCTAAAGGATATACGTGCAACACTTTCCATACAATTTGATATATTTGATATATTTGATAGTAAACAAGTTCATTTACACGATGTGATTCCTTCAGAATGCTTTGGTTGTTCTGAAACATGACATGCTTCTTTATGTATGTTAAGTGCATTTTCTCAGGTGAAGGACCACTCAGAAATACAGTTGCCCTTTGTATGTATAGCGGTTCACTTACATTTCTATCCTGAGAGCTATTTATGGAGCTTAACATCTAATTATGAACATCTGCTGCTCACTGATGAAGACTATTTGAAAAAGAATAATTTCATATTGTGAATTTTTGCTTAATTCGATTATGAATGCAATAATGTTCATGTTGCATATATTTACTAAAATAAAAATATTATTCTGTAATTCTCTCTTAATATATTAAAAATAATTCCTTCGGACAGCATAATTCCAATATTTATGCACATAAAATGCACTGTATAAAGATTGTGTTACACAATTAGCTAAATTGCGGGAAACTTTTCAGTTTCTTGAGTGCTTAATGGGATTTTATTGTAATTCTGTTTAATGTTAACACTTGTGCATAATATGTTCTTTGTCTCATCAATAAGAGAACAAAATTTTAAGACTGAATTTCTCTTCCCCCTGGCCCAAAAAAAAAAAAATTGAAAAAAAATGTTTAAGATCAAGTAAAGGCCCTTTAGCTCATCAAGGATAGATTTTTTCCTCAGTACTCTAGTCCCTCTAGGTGCCGTCTGTTTTATGGAAAGCTCTGGTGCTTTAGTTCTGCAACCTTGGCTAGTACATAAGTCTATAAATTTATAATTTGATTAGAACAGGATATGTCTTCTTGCCTTTCTCTAAATGTATTTATGACTGTCCTTTTTTACTTAATCTTTGGTAAACCAACACATTTACTTAGCATACTATTTATCAAAAAAACATGTGACTTCTGACCTATAATTATATATAAAAGATTTTAAAAAATATTTCTTGCCTTTCATATAACAATAGGCACCAGATAAGTATATTTTAAAATTAATTAATTGCCATTATAATCTGAAAAATAAGTCATTCTAACATGGTGGTTCTTTCTTTTTTACCTTCAGCTCAGTATTCAGATCAACAAAGCTTTAGATGTCAAAAATATTTATTAACTCTTCTGCTTCAATTCTATTTGAAGTACTTATAATGAAATAATACCCCAGCAATAATCGTTAGAACCTTTACTGGAAATTATACAAGTATTTAATTTCTATAACTCATCTTTTTTTTTTTTTTTTTCTGGAAAAATAGAGCAACAGCTATATACTGGAATTTTGATTTGCTCCTCCATTTTAAATGTAAGCTAAAGATTCACCATAACTCCTTCATTCCTGTAATGGATTAATATATGCTTTTAAAAAAAATGTATTTAATTTTTATTTTGATCACTGAAGCTAATGTATGCATAAGCTCACAAGCTTGGAGCTTACAGGGACTGAGCTCTTTGTCCTCAATATAGGCAAAAAGCCATGTCTGGGCAGTCTCATTTACATTAATTATAATGTTGTTCCACCGCTTTTTATTGCTTCAGCTGGTATTTAGTGGATTGTTTATGCCCTTGCTAGATTTGTTATTGATCAAGGACATATGGGATAGAAATTCTGCCTGAATTCACCCTCTTCACCTAGCTAAGAAGGTCATTAGAATGCTGTTGCTCACAAAATGGACAGCAGCTCTGCCATTACCACCAGCAAATCCTAGTTATCACCTAGCAAGTTTTCCAGATACTCTGGTGTAGACTACAACAATACAGTGTGATAGAATGGGGTAGATTAACTTCTTCATAAGAGCAGAACTCTCCAAAAAATCTTTATAATCTCTGTCTCACCCAAGCAAAATATTACCTAAAGCGGTGTTTCTGTGTAAGTAAGTGTGCTTGACTCCACATGACAGATAATTAGTAACCCACTGTTCAGCTGGTTATATTCTTAGTATTAGTAACCCACTGTTCAGTTAGTTATATCCCTAATATGGATTTTGTTTGCCTAATTGAATGTTAATATGTCTTTTTTCTTTGTTTTTTTTCTCCCAGAGAAGTTATATATAATTTTGTATTTCTGAAGACACCATAATTTTTGAATGTTTGTGGATGGGAACCAGAAAAACCTGGTTAATGGAAACCTTTAATATAATGATGATGATGATGAATTCTTAATAAATAAAATTTAAAACTAGTTGTCCAGACCGCCTTCTTTCCAATTTTGATAGACAATAAACAGCTTACTTTCATCGAAGACAAATGAAAAGGGAAGGATGTTGAAGAACCAGGATTTTGGCAAAATTTTTGAAGGATGCAAGAAGAATGTAGAAGACCACATGACTCTTCTCTGTAGGTAACCTAAGTGCAGAGGCTAGCAGTCATTTCAGGGATCTGAGCCCTGGTTATCATAAACAAAAGAGCTTCAAGACATGAAAGAAGAAAAATAGACAACAGAAAGAGATTGTCTTTTGCCCTAAGAAAAACCTAAGAAGTTTAATTTTTTTTTTTTTGCAGTTAAATGCAAACTATCAGCCTTTTTGGTTTGTTGAACTGAAAGTAAAACTCCACCTAAGAACTTTACATGAGGATTTTTGGTATGTGGTGGTGGCAGCCACAGCAGCATGCAAACTTGGGCAATGAAGGAAGAAGACAACAGACACTTAAAAAAACAGGTGGATTTCTGGGCCAATGAGTTTGAGTTGCCCCTGTTTAATACTTTGTTTCCATATTAGAGATGACTTTTTTTTTTTCCTGTAGAAGAAGAACCTAATACTGAAAAGTGAGAAATGAGTGACAGTCTACTGTGGACAGGCACTATAGGAAAATCAAATTACTTGCTTTATTGTCAACTTTTAGAATTGCATTTGTAAATGGAGTTTGTGTGTTTTATATCTGGAATTCTGGAAATTATTAATATTTCTAAAAACATTTAAAGAGAAGTAACTAGGCAAATTAGCATAAGATTTTATTCACAAAGACACATGAAATAGTTTCTGAACTATCCTAGGCAAACTCTTGACTCAAGACAGAACACTTCAAATGCTTGTGTACTTAGTGTCAGGCATGCTAAATTATGTAAGATTAAGCATTTTGTTTTATAAATAAGAATGGAAATAAATACCCATTTAAGTTCTTATTCAAGTGCTAAAAGAGTGGACCTTCTTACCTCTCTGTGTTGATCTGGATTCATGAGGTTCACTTTGCAATGATTGTTGATTTTGCTATATTCACCTTATAACATATTTAACAATTTCTGCATAGTCATCATAGCTTTATCTATTCTGTGGAGAAATGTCTAGGCTAGGAGAATGAAAATTTTGTATTTTATTATTACTTTCAGACTTACCCTTGAATAGACAGATTAAATCATATTTGTCATTTTAGTTTCCACACTACTTATATGATAAAAGCTATTTAATAGATTTTATGAGGTCAGAGAATAGTATGACAACCATTTAGTTTGATCCTGACCAAGAAGGACTAAAGGATTTAGTGAGGTTACACACTCAAATTAGTAATCTTGAGCTACCACATATCTTTCCAGAGGGCTTTCAGAATTTTAAGTGATAAAAAAGGAGAATAATTTTCTATGCAGTTCCAATGACTTGCTCTCTAATAACAAAAATAGAAAAAAAAATTTGGAATTAAAAAAAGATACAGCATGCAGTCTGAACTTCTATAGATTTTATACCTTAGGAAAATGACAAATGTATATCTCCGTTTAGATACTGGTCAAGTTCCTTCTAGTTTGGTAAACAAAAAATATCTTTCTTTGTCTCAAATAATAAGGCAGTATCTGTCAGGAAACATCAGTAGTAAGGCTGCTCCTAAGGGAGGAGTGGCAGGGTGGGAGGGTGGCCCCAGGGCAGGCAGGGCAGTGCCATGCTGAGAGGGGAGCAGAGCAGGGCACAGTGGCCACAGGAACGCATCCCGCAGTGCAATCATCACCGGGCAAATGAGAGGTGATGAGTGACATCGAAGATCACTCCAGGGGGTGCAGTCAGCAAGTCAGGATGGGCTGAGCTTGGGGACTCCCACAGCAGGGCTCAGGTAGGGACCCGATATTCAGATCTGAGCTGAACTCTAGCCTCTGAACACAGGGACAGGTGTGAATGGATGTGTATGTGTGTGTTTACGTTCAGGGGAGGCTGGCTAGGGCTAATAGCCTCCCCTGAATATTAAGGCCCATCCGCACACTCAGGGCCCTGACTTTCAATTTATCAGATTATTTTTTTAATCTCACTTCTAAACTCGGTTTTTCTGTATCTCTTTTTGAAGTGTGGACGTTAGAACTGGATCCTGTATTCCTGTATTATGTCATTAACCCCATGTTAATGTAAGTTATCCCTCTACTAATATAGAAAAAATATTCAGCCTCAAAGCTCTTATGAAAGGTGTTTCATAGTGCTCAGTATCCATGTGAACACGAATTGCTAATAATTTTCTAATGCATGGATTTAAGGCTACAGGATCCACCCTGTGGGTGTGAACTTTGTGTACCCAGTTGTATCATCATGTAATAACTTTACTAAAATACATGTGATCCTTTTATTTATTGAAATCCCCTTGATCTAACATCCTGTTTCTTATGAACTGTGGTTTATTTATCAGAGAATTTTAAGATGCCTCTTGAGTTTTTTTCAGGGGTTCATACATATCATAGTATTTATTGGGTACAAGAAATAAGACAAATTATGCTAGTTTTATGACTTGCTGGTAACCAAAGATAAGAAGAGGTTTTAGTATTTATCTGATCTGCAAACAGGCCTTTTTCCAAAGGCAAAGGCAGTCTACCTGCTGGAAGATAAAGCTGATGGAGTTTGTGTCCTCAATTCAGCTCTAAGACTTAAAATCAATTCAGTTAGGGAAGAGTGATAAAGTCATTCTAGTAAAGGTAAGATACCATGAATTTCCACGTATACTGGATCAAGCTGTTACTGTTTCACAGAGATTTGCAATGTACATAGCTTCCATAAATAATTGCAAAGATTTCTGACTGTTAGCTACCTCTACTGTAAGAAAAACATGTTTGTAATCAGCAGATTTGTGGATTTGTTTTACTTCTTTTAAATGCTTAACTATGAATTACCAAAAAAAAAAAAAAAGAAAAAAACAAAAACAAACCCAAAAACAAAACAAAACAAACAAAAAATCAAACAAAAACGCAACAAAACCAAACCAAACAAAAACCAAACAAACAAAAAAACCCCAAAACAACAACAACAAAAACCACAAAAAAACCCACACCAAAACAACCACCACCAAAACCCCACATAACACAAAACTTGATTTTCCAAATAAAACATCAATGCAGAAGATGCACAGGTTATTTATAACATGTAAAGCTGCAAGAAAAGGGCAATTATCACATTTTAAAAATATTTTTGGTCTTTTAATTTAAGTGCATGTCTGTGTAGCCAACATGAGCATCAGATCATCTTTATGCACAGCTATATACAACACAAAAATACTTTTTGCCTTTACTCATACATAAATTGAAATGGATTATCTGAAGTTAACATAAGCAAATAATAAGTAATACACAATATGTAATATGGCGTAAATTTTGCTATGTAAGACATATGTATCATTCATAGTGTATAATATATGATATATCAAGCTCTAGGAAGTATTTACCAGTTAATTTGAGATTTGTGATTTTTCCGCAAACTTTACTTTGAATCATAGAATAGTCGAAGTTGAAAGAAAGATTTGAAGGTCATCTAGTTCAACCCCCCGGCAAAGAGCAGGGACATCAGCTAGATCAGATTACTCAGAGCCCTGCCCAGCCTGACTTTGGACACTTTCAGAGATGGGGTATATACCAGCTCTCTGGGTAACCTATTTCAGTGTTTCACTGGAAAATTTTCTCCCTTATAGCTCATCTGCATCTCTCCTCTTTTATTTTAAAACCTTCAAGCTTTGTTCTGCCACTACAGGTGGTCCTATTGCCATCCTTCTCATAAGACCCCTTTTGCTGAAAGGCTGCAATAAGCTTTGCCAGGTATATCCCAGACTTAAAATAGCAAAATATAACTACATTTACACAAAAATAATTATTTCCATTATGGAAAAAAACTTTAAAAATTAAAAATTAACACATTATGATAGGAAAAACATATTGCAGTGTATTTGGAGCACCTCTATGAAGAAAAGCACCCAGTAAGCAAAGATAGGCCTTAAATCAGATGCATAAGTTTTAGTCCAAGACACAATTACAGATTCATTAATACCTTCTTGAAATTCAAGTAGCCCTAACTTGTTGGGATATTTTCTTGATTTTTTTTCCCTTTTCCCTTCCACAGATGTGCACTGTCTGTTTTGGTAATGTCCTTTTGTGCGTGAATTTAAAGTCACAGTCATAGTTTTCCAACTGCCATAGTTTTTCAATTTAATTGGTAAAGTAACTAAAGACAGAATCATAGAATCATTTATGTTGGAAAAGACCTTTAAGATCATTGAGTGTAACAGATAATATAGTACTGCCAAGTCCACCACTAAACCACTAAAGCCACATCTACAGTAAAGATAACTAAAGATTTATTAAATTACCAGTACTGAATTGGGTTCAAGATTTCATAATTTCTTATTTTACTTGATTGAATTAGCTGTATGTGTGATTACTAAGACTTGTACCTGCTCTTGACTATGTTTTTGTTTGAACATACACATTTTATTAATATTGACTCATACTACTTATAAGATTTAATAATTAATAAAATTTGAATTCTATTGTCCTAGACATTGTATACACAAAGTGTATATAGATCACAGTGCTCAAACAACATACATACATACTACAGTCTGCATATGTAGACTAGAAACAGAGCTGCATATGGGAGGTATGCCTGAAGTGATTCAGTGCCAGTAAAAACAATGTTAATCCTAAGTGTATGTATGTAGTGAACAGAGAGAATGAGAAAGAAGAATGAGACCAACTAAAACAAAAGTGGAAAGTAAAAGCAGTAGGAGAATTATGAATGGAGAAAAGAGATGATGTGAGCTTGAGAACACGACAGGAAGGTCTAGAAGTTATCGATGATAAATGGGATGTTTCTATTTTTTTGATACTTAGTAACTTTTTTAGCAATTTTAATTAAGGACCTTATGGAGTCGAAAGTGAAGGCAAGAGAATGAGACATCTGCATGAGGGACAAGCTATCTATTACCCGGTCTTAGTAGAGCCAGAGTTAGGAAGCCTTCCATCAACTGTTCTGTTTCTGTTTAGAGCCAGTATTTCCCTCACCCTTGTCCCATGCAACAATGCTTAGTTTTGCCAGTTTCTGCAGGATATCCTTTCAGCTAAAGCATAATTAGAATCAACTTGCCAAAAAATCAGGTGCATTTAGACTTAGTACCTCTAACATTTTCAGAATACTAAATAATGTTTCCTGCCAATTATTCCAAGTGAGTACATTACCTAGTTATCAAAGATCAAACATATATGCCTGCTACTTGATTTTTCAAGAGCACTCAAGCATAATAACAGCAACATATATAGACAAGTTCAGTAGACTAATTAGAAATGGTAACAAAAAGAAAATATTATGGAAGACACTCTTGTATAGAAGCTCATTTTTGATGGGTGAAATGACACTCTCTTTCTATTATATTATTTGTTTCTCACCAAGAAAGTTTAATAATGTAATAGAAAATAATTGAGAAGGCAGTTAAGAATTCCAATAAACCTATGGCAAGAGTTAACAAATTTCTTAATGTAATAAATATTCACTGCATCTGAATTTTATAGCCTTTTTCAAGATTGGAAAAAAAAAGGGGGTAAAAAGAATAACAATCACGGAAGTGATACAATAAGTAGGGTTGGAGATATATGTAAACAATATTATATTTAGGGAAAAATGTGTGAAGTCTTATGACTTTTTAAAAGAAAAATTATGAATTTATGCTTCTATTCCAGACTAATAGGAAATCCATCAGATAACATGAAATTAATGTTGAGATGTATTTTATTTTTATAAAATTTGTTGTTAATATCTCATTAATACACGATTTCTTACATAATATCAATTTTCTGACAGTTCTAAAACTCTATGAATGTTTAGTAATTTTTATGTGAATGTTTTTGCTAGGAAAGTCTTCCTTTTGTTTCTTCTTTGTTCTTGATATATTAGTGACAGCCAACAGCACAAGTTAGTAATCTTAATTTTTACATTTAACAAAGCAAGTTCAGTTTAAAAATATTATCTCATTATCTCAACACTGCATACAATTACAAACTCATATCTAGTCAAGTTGCATTAGTAACATCAATGCAAATGATACAACTAGGTAGTGCTTCATAATAGTTTTCTGGACAAACTGAAATGCTGCTGCCAAAACCCCCTGAATTAAAAAAAAAATAAAATTTCCAGTTTTAAGTCATTATATACTTTATCTCCAAGTGCATCTTAGAGATGTTTTGGGTTTTTGTAAATTTAATCCTTCGTAAACAAAAGGAAGTACAAAAATGTTGCTGAAGACTGCACAGAATTGTAAAAGGAAGCTGGAGGTACATTGTACCTTTCCAACAAGGGAAACAGTAGTTAAAGTTAGTGGAGAACAAGCCTGTGACAGACAATTGTTTGTGTGTCAAACTATATGTATGAGGAATGTATAGCCACAGGCAAGCCAGTGTCAGCAATGGCACCTGGGGACAACAATGAATCACAAAGAAAGGAATCTGAAAGAGACTAAGTCCCAAATTGTGTACTTGTGGCTTAGAGACAGCAGTCAGCCAACAACAGTGTTTAATTCCTTTTCACATGGGGCAGAAGAAAATGAAAGACTCTGCAACCACTTTCTGCTTCTGGAAGAATCCCTGATAACAGAGAGAACAAGCAAGATGAAAGAAAACAGATGTCTTTCTAACATACTCAATAAATTTGCATTATGCTAATACACAGTCAACAGGATAGCAGCAGTCAGGTTTTTAAAATGTAAATCTTAAAAATAAAATAAAATGTAAGCAAATAGTCTTCCTTAAAAACAAAAATCAACATAAACATAATAGAGGTGTTCTGAATTTCACATGTTCCCAGCATGTTGCCAGTCATTTTCAATACCTCTCTCTTCTAAGTAGGCATCACTACACATTCTGAAAAGAACACATTAAAATCAAAAACTTATCTGAGACTATCTTGTATACTGATATATGACAACTTGTATTTTTGTTCTTGTAACAGTCAAAGAGCTTTTGAGAAACCCCAGGTCAACACATCCTGAATTAACAGAAAACTTATTATTTTAAAACACGTTATTTTAGTGGGGCAGAATCACTGTTGATGAGAACAGCTGCAAAGGTGGCCTGGTTAGAAGGTAAAACTTACTGAGCAAAAGAAAATGACTGTTGAAAAGTACTGACAGAGAAAGGACTCCCAGGACCGAACTGCCAGCCTGGGAACTAGGCCTGGGAATGATAAATGTCCTTGAAATATGGCTGGGTACATAGAAACTTGACACATCCTGAGATACCACTGACAAACAAAAAACGAGACACTATAGCAGCAACTTATTGTCTGAAAAGGTGGAAAACTGTTGGGAAAAATGAAACTGTTCTGCACCTGGAGTGCTGCAGGCAGCTTTGGGGTACCCAGGACATAAAAACGAGGGTCTATTTAAGTAGACCTACAGGAAGACCCTGAAAATGATGAGAGGAATAAAACATCTCTCCTATGAGGAAAGGCTGAGAGGGTTGGGATTATTCAGCCTGGAGTAGAGAAGGCTCTGGGAAGACCTTATTGTGACCTTTCTATATTTTAAGAGGCATAATAAGAAAGAGGGGGTTTTTTGGTTTTGTTTTGGGGTTTGTCTGTTTGTCTGTTTTTTGTTTGTTTGTTTTTATGAAGGCTGGCAGTGATAGGACAAAAGATAACAGATTAAAACTGAAAGGGAAGTGAGGCACTGAGACAGATTGCTCAGAGAAGCTGTGGATTTTCCCATCACTGGAAATGGTTAAGGCTATGCTGGATAGGACTTCTAGCAACTTATCTAGTGGAAAGTGTTCCTGCCCATAGAGGGGGGATTGGAACAAGATGGTTTTTAAAGGTCCCTTTCAGCTCAAACCATTCTATGATTCTAAGATCCTTTGCCCTCTCCCCACTGTAATGGATTCCATTTCCATTCTCTTTCTCTCAGTCATAAAAAGCAGTATAAAATACAAGTTAGAGTTATAGATTTCACTAGGCAGACATTCTCTTGTGACTTTACCTTTGGTCTCAGTAGTTCATGTTAGCAATTTAACTGTATGTAGTGTACCTGTTATCACTGCATATGATGTTTCAAGCATTATTACATAAGAATACTCTAGCACATCCACTTTGGTAGTTGGAGCATAAGTGTGCTGCACTTTTCACAAATACTATTATTTACATTGATACCTAAAGCACCCATTCTTCTCATAATAGCTTGTAAGAGTGTATAACAAAGCTTTACTCCTATCTAAGAAGAAATTTCAGTGTTAAATGCAAGCTGACAACCACGGTATCAATCAAGCTCTGAGAGGGCAAAAATACAAAAACCAAGCCAAGATAATATGTAAAAATTTAATTTCAGTGTATACTATATTAAGTTTCTAAACCTCAGTTGCACTAGCTGAATTATCCATTAAAATTCCACTTACAGTTAAAAAATTACTTCAAAGATACACATATAGAAATGTTGAAAATAATTCAAGTTGAATACATAATGTATCTTTTCTGAACAATGTTTATTTCAGAAATACAATCCAGCTTCCTAGCATGCTATGAAGATCACACAAGTAGCTATTTCTCTTGAAGACATCAAGTCCTTAAAAGGAATTTCAACAACTTTATGTAATTATTTTTATGTGATTTTTCAATTTCAAATCTGATTATATAATTTATATTAATAAATTATTTCACATATTGTGGTATCAGAAATTAGCATGCAATAGCTACAGGAGGGTATTTAATTATTTTACAGTTTTGGACTGGAATATGGGAAATTTGCTTCATCACAATTTATGTGGTGCTGTTTTTGATCTGTGACCAAAACAGTGTAGATAACATACTGATGTTTTAGTTGTTGCTGACCAGTGTTTACTTTGAGTCAAGGACTTTTCATCTTCTCACACTTCCCAGTTAGCAAGTAGGGGGTGCACAAGAAGTTGGGAGAAGCCATAGCTGGGACAGCTGACCTAAATTTACCATAGGGATATCCCATACCATATGATGGTGTGCTCATTAATAAAAGATGGGGGAAAAAAGGGGAAGGAGGGGATATTCTGAATTAGGTCATCTGTTTGCCACTGGTACATGTGGCAAGCTGTGCTTACATGGAAATGGCTGATCATCTGTCTGGCAGTGGTAAGCAGAAGTTTGTGGTAGAACAGATATCTGAATTCTAGGAGTTTTTATCTAGGGACAACTATTATAGTGGAATGGATTTTACATTCTAAATAAATTAATAAAGGATTAATGGGCCATTCACTGAAGAGCTGGACTTAATGATTCTTGTGGGTCCCATCCAACTCAGAATATTCTATAAAATATTTTGTGAAATGTCTGAGTTTACTATCCTACTAACATTCTCTGGGGCATTTTTAAGGATTCTGGGGTGTGAAAAAGGATATGGAGTTCCATTGTTACAGATTTAACAAATGTTTAATTCTTTACAATTTATTTCAGGTGTCCATGTCTTTGCTTTCATTTGTGTTTTGTTAATATATACATTTTAAAACAATAAAAAAAAAGGTTGTCTACAATTTAAAAAAAAATCATTGTGAGTTCAGAGTAAGTAGTTTTAAATTATTTCAGATCATATGAATACAGAAAGAAAGCTAAAAGGTTTTAGGGAAACTGTGTCCATCAAGTGCCAAAAAAGTGAATGAAAGAACATGGCATGTAAAAACCCTTCAATTATTTGTTATCATTGCACTGTACTTAAATTGATCTGCATTCCAGAGAGCATTAGGTGAGATGCAACATTCAGTACTATGACACGATCAAACCTAAACAGTAAAAAAGGATACAAAATACTTTGCTCTTTTTGCATCAGTTGTGTTTTAACCTTATCAGAAAGTCAGATTATTACTCAATAATTTGAAATGCATTTAGCATAAAATAAAAATACAAATTTTAATTTGGGGATGTAGAATTAATGCTTTTAAATAGAAGACTCAAGACACTGAAATTATGTTTTTGAATTCAAAGGTGCAAGAGCAATATATTATGATTTCAGTTCTGGTACAATATTGTTCACTGGAAAGAAAGGTTTCTTTAAAACTCTTGAGTTTTTTCATTGATAGTGCAAAATAATGAAATTTATCAACCATAAAGATACTTAAAGAATACTGGTCTTTTTAAAATTAGCATGTGGAAAACAAAAGCTATCTGAATTAAATAAGACAAAAGTCAAGATCTACCCTGAAAGTCTATTTGTCATCTGTTATCTCCTCCATAACTGCAACATGTGTGATTGTTTATGTAAGGGGAAAATGTACTTTTCATGATCACTGGTGATTTATTTGGATATCTGGTATTTGGAAAAAAAAGAGAAAGTGTTCATAATTCTTTCTGTTTTGGCTATGTCTAAATTTTCCACCAACAGGCTTTGATTTTCTTGAATTTTTTACCTTATGAGAAATCAATAGAGCAGTTGTCATAGGTGAATTAAAAAAATGGCTTCTTTGAATGTTGTGCCACACTACAAACTCACCTCCCTGGTGCTGATTGCTACCCCAGTTATTCACAAGTATTGAGGAACCCAGTCTTTGGACAGATCCTATTATAGTAGCTATTCTATAAGTTCAATTTTAAAAAAATAGTCTCTTCCTCAAATAATTCTAGAAATGCACTGTTTTGTAGAGGCAAATGTCTAGGAGACACTTGCATGTGCAATTGAACTGTTTGTGTTCAAAGTGCTTGGAAATTAGAGAACTTGAATGATGACTGGGTTACCCAGGCTACCTCCCTACAGCTGTACTTAGGTGTGTATACAGTTTGTCTTAACACCCAATTTTTCACTTTTGAGGTGATACTGACTCAAGTGTTCAATGCTATTTTGACATGGATTCCTGAGGACTAAATATGCTCTCTGTAGTTACTGATATGCTTCACCCTGGCAGAATGCAAATCACTTAACCTGCTGTTTTGAATTTTTTTTTTCAAGGCTCTGGTGGTACATGCCAATAGGACATTAAATAAGGATTTTACCTTTTTAGAAGGCTCTCCTCTTATTTAGGCATCATGAAAGAAGAAAATGGCTGGTCCTTATGGAGGTTTAGTTCTTTTTATTGAAAGCATCTTTTTTTTTAATTTGTTTTTCCATTAGTTATTTCCTTATTTTAAAATTTATTTGTATTTTAATAGTTTACTTATTTTTCTACCTTTTCTTTCAACCATTCTCCTTGTTTATGACTCTATATGAATACTTTTTAATTCACATTTGAAATTAATGTATTGACTGAAAAGGATGAAAAACTTCACTATCTGAAAAACTACTATATTGTCCTCTTGCAAAAAAACATGTTTTTCAAGTTTTAGAGATTAATTTTAAGAAAACGCAAGGGAAAAAACCCAACTTATACATTTTCTAAGTATCATGAGGGTCATATTTTTTATTTGGTTAATGAGAATATGATTAATATGATCTATTAGATCTAAGATCTTCTCTAGTTGACTCATATACATGTATTAGAAAAAATGATCCCATTAGAAGGGGATACTGTCATCTCTTTGACAATAGACTATGTCAGAAGATAAATTTAATGGGCTCAGAAACTAATCATGTAAGTTCAGAGGGTTTTAAAATATTGTTTTCTTTGTGCTTATTAAGCAAAGTCGTGGTGAAAGTGCAGAACAGTTATAGAGAATGTGATAAGGGTTTGTTTAAATAGTATCAGTGGATACAGTGTTCTTCATTGAAACATCACAAAGTATCATTGAGAGTTCACTGACAAGCTCTTAAAAAAAAAAAAAAAGGGAGATACTATGCATCTGTGTGTGGCAGGAGCACCCACACACCCCTGCCCTCAGTCAATACCTGACTGCCAGCCTCTCTTGCCTCTTCTCTCACACCTCAGAGCACAGCACCACACCTTCCCCACCCCTTGGAGTTGGAAAGGAGGTGGGCAGGATGCAAAATTGGCTTTTGATAATTTAATAATGAGGTGCCTTAGTCTTAATAGTACTGAGAGCTTCCTATTTAAATCTCTGTAACTTTTCATGTAAGCTGTTATTGTAGTGCCTCTTGAGAGCCTCTGTGGTCAAATTTCCAAGTGTTCCCATGCTAGTCAGATGTTATTGATCACAGGGGTTTACATCTACAAAATTTTAGGATTATTGCCATGACAGGTTCTCATGGGAAACAACTACTACTGGCATGAGAATCACCCTTCCTAATCTCTTTTCATTTTTGTTTTGCAGTTTTTACTTGGTGCTCCAGAAACACAAGCACAGTGCCCCCCCCCAAAAAAAAAATCCCAAATCAACCAACCAATCAACCAAACACCAAAACCAAACCAAACAAATAAACAAAAACCAAGTCAAGCCCCCGTAGAACAATAGTCACTGAAATTCCTTATAAATAATATCCAATAATATATGTGAACAGTACAATATTTGTACAATATTTGTGTTCCAAGAAGTTATAATGTCATCAAAATCAGGAATAATCAATGGGGAGCTTGAGCAGGTCCCACTGAAAAGGGAATACTAAGAAAAATGTATGATGAAAATCATCATCATTGGCACCTCCTGCGTTTGGGGGAACCTCACAGGGAAGAATCTGTGTTTCCTCTATTACCATTTTATGAGAGCATTTTCTCCCTCAACTCCTCTGTTTCTCTCTCTCTTTTTAGTTATAGTTCAGGTATGCCATCAGCTACATATTCTGCTAATAAATGTACATGTATATATATATGAACTTGTCTTAAGATTTTTCCTGCAACAAGCATCTATTTAGTTAGAAATGCTGAATAATTTTATGAACTAAAGAAGACAGAAAGTTGCAATATGTATTATTATTTATTTTTCATCAGCCCTTTAATACAGTTCAAAATGGGCAAGTGTTGAGCACGGTTCTATCTGCCTCAAGTGACTGGATATTTTAGTTCAATTTCATGTTTCTAGTTTTGTTAGAAAGATTTTTTTCTATGACACTCCTGAAGCAATAAATCATCCAACTTCCCTAACTGCCCTTCCAGTCACTTGAGAATTTGAACAGAAATATAAGAAACACCCACCTCTTTTGATCAGATCAAAGATTCCTTTAAAAGCTTGTATACCAATTTATCACCAGGAAAAGACATGTTTCCACTTTGTATTTTATAAATTATCTAGTTATTTAACTTTTCGGCATTTTTCAGAGGGCCTTTTCTGTCTTTTAATATCTAATGAAATAATACTTTTTTAAAGTGAAAAGAAAAGTTCTAAAAATAAGGCTTATATATCTAATCAATTGACTTGAAAGTAATTTTTATCCTAATTTATGCAGTTATTCTTATATTTTAGCCTAAAATATAATTCTATATTTGATTTATGTGATAAAAAAGTGAGTAGGGAAATAAATTAGCTCCTAATTTGGTTAGGGAAAGATTCAATTGCATGATTATCAGTATTAATTTTCACAGGACATGTGGTATACCTTTACTTCAGAACATCTACTGTTTTTCAGTTAGCTTTTAATTGTTTTAAATATTTGTGGGATATATTTTCTCTCTTTTTCCCCCTCTCCCCTGACTTTTTTACCTGCATTTTTATATAAGGGATATCTTGTTATGAACAAACATTGTTCCAAAGCTGCAGAAGTAAAACATACCAATGTCTGTAATTGACCCTAGAAATACATAAAGCAAAGTGACTTTCTAATATACTCTTATGTTACCTTAAATATGTGCACTAAGATAAATTAACTCAGCAAATCAAATTAAATTATGCAAAACTACCTGGACTCCTTTGGAAGCGAGGTACTGCATAAAGTGTAAGATGAAATACAAAGTTTTTGTTTTGTTTTGTTTGTTTTGTTTTGTTTTGTTTGTTTGTTTTGGTTTTTTGATTTTGTTTTCTCAAATGATTTTTTGCTATTTAAAAACCATGCAATAATTCACAGTGACACTGAGTCATCAGTTGTCATTCATCCTTCACTCACTCTTATGGAGGATCCATCTCCTACTGAAGTTAATGACTAAGCTGCAGCTGTTTTCAATGAAACTAAAAGCAGGTGTCTTTAGCATCCAGGTTGTCATATATCTGTTGAAAATGCAAAAAAAAAAAAAAAAAAAAAAAGTCAATCAGAAAAAAAAAGTCTACTGACAAAAAATCATCCAAAAAGTATAGTGGGCATCTATCTATCAATAAATATCTAAACCAAAACCACCCTCTATGATCATCTTTCTCCTCTCTTGCTTCCATACGGCTTTTCCCATTTCTTTTTTTTCTGCTGAGTAAGTAAATTGATAGGGATTAAATAACACTTTTTCTTATGTAAAGAATCAAACTCCTGAAATTATGTTTATTAAGCCCCTAAGTAATGTGAATCTTGTAATATGAAAACTTCCTTAGGAATAATTAAAATTCTGCATTAAAGCAAGTTTCCACCAAAACTTACAATAAAATAAGTGGGAAAAATACAGTAGGAAGTGAGACACTTGCTAAAAACCATTCAGATGTTTTATTTTCTTGCCTCATAATTACTTTGCAAAAACAGTATCATAGATATTGTATGTCTAGGATATATCAATATATATTCTATGTCTATATATATAAAATACTGTATATTATTGCATTTAGTATACAAATATTTATTGTATAACTACTATTGAATCTAGGAGTTCAAAATAAGCAATAATTAAGCTTGACAGAAGCATTAGCATAGTAGTTTGGTTTATCTATGTCATTTGCTTGAATGAATGTTCAGCATAACTTTTTCACCACATTTGCAGTATGCTTACTTATTATATTAGACAAAAAGATGAATATGAAAATGCAAGACACTTCTTTCACTGATCTCAGAAATGTTAAAGTAGTTATTTTTGTGATGTCTGTTCTGTTATGTTGTAAATAACTCAGCTGTATATTTAGTCAGAAAATAACTAATATTATAGCAAGCATCAGATCAAATAATTTACTTCTGATATCTTTTATCTTTAGATGGTGTAAAGCATAAAGAAAAGTTCATATAAATGCAGTCAGTATGTACATATTTGCTCAAAGAAGTAATGAAAATGTGTTTCTTCTTCCACATCATTATAAATTCCTAAATTTCCACATATGAAGCTACTTTCAAAGCATCATTATATTGATTTAAACTAAAAAAATTTGAAAGGTGAATGTTTTCATTTAGAAACACAGCACACATCCAGCATATAAAGCTGAAATGAAAGAATCCAAGATTGTTAAGAGGAATGAAAACAGAAGATACATCTGAGAAAGGAAAGATACAGATGAGTTCTGATACACATGGTAACACTCTCCTAGTTGAATGTAATGGTGGTCATTTCCCCCACAGCATTTTAATCATGTATTATTATTTATGAACAACTATAACAATAGTGTTCTGTCAGGCAGTTCTATTTTCCATTACTGCAGCCTCTCCTGGACATTTTATGATCATCCGTGAAATCAGTTGTGTCTGAAAGAAATCTGTCTGCAGTAAATTTATTTATTGAAAAGTGGTGGCAAGACTTTCTATAAGGAAAAAAGGATCAATTCAGAGAAAAAAACCCCAACATACCAGCAGTCAGTGCCAGGCTTATTTCTGCTTTTAAATTTAAAAATCAAATACTCTTTCTTTCAACAAACAGGCTAACAAAAATAAAACTTATGGGCTTTCAGATGTTGCACTGACTTTTTTGATTGACCTATTCTCATGCAGTGGAAAGTAACCTGCAGTTTCCTTCAGTTACACAGACCAAGAATACCTGATATGTTTACTCTTGATTTAGAAGACCTAGGACCTAAAAAGGGATAAAAAACTCCGCATTTCCTATCTCAGACCATTCCTGTGAACAAAAGGTACAAGATAGCATATCAAAACACTTTGAAATACTGATTATTTTTCTCTACATGTTATCATATTTCTAAGACAGTTCTGAATATTTCCACAGTTCCACTGTATTAAAGTTCAGTTCTACACAGTTTTATGTAAATCTACCCAATTTCTTAAAAGGAGTTAGTTTTAGGCTGTAATTTTACTTGGATTGCTTTTTTTGGGTGTGTTTGTAATCTCATAGGAAATCAGATGACTTCAGTAGAAGCAGGATTCAACCTGCTGGTCTTACTACTTTCATTTTGTACATTTTCTAAATTAAAATAGACTAAAGAACCAAGCAAGGTGATTAAATTAGGAATTCTTTTTCACTGTTGTCCTTTTCCACTGATGACTTATAAAATCTACTCAGAATGCACAAACAACTAGTTTCTTTAAAATATCTGTTAAGCTCTGTAAGGATGTATACTGGGACATGTCAACAAAGAGCTGTATACTAAGATTAAGCGATACTAAAAAAAAAATGCAAATTAATTTTTTACATAGAAGAGATTTTTTTAAAGAAGCTGTAAATATAGTCCCCCGACCCTACTTTTCTCTAGGCTAAATGGTCTTTCTCCATTCCCTCAGCCGTTCCTCAGAAGACTTGTGCTCCAGACACTTCACCAGCTCCACTGCCCTTCTCTGGACACACTCCAGCACCTTCATGTCTTTCTGGTAGGAAGGAGCCCAGAACTGAACACAGGATTCGAGGTGTGACCTCACCAGTGCCAAATACAGAGGGAACAATAACTTCCCAATTCTGATGACAACCTGGGCACACGGATGGCTCATTTTCAGCTGGCTCTCAACCAGCACCTCAAGGTCCTTTTCTGCTGAGCGGCTTTCCAGTCACTCTCTCCCACCCTGTAGCCCTGCTTGGGGTTGTTGTGATATAGGTGCAGGACACAGAACCTTACCTTGTTGAATCTCAACAAGGAGATTAAGTTATGTGGACACATTGATTAAAAATTGCGTTCTCGGTTTTAAAATACATTCTGGTAGAGTCTGTCCATGTAGATGTCTGAATGAAGCTTATTATAGTTTTCTTTAAAATTGTAATTGGATACAGTAATCTAGTTTTTACTGTGTCACAAAGCCCTAAATCGGGGATTTATTCCTGTTCTGAGAGATCTTATTCCTATTAAACCTGAAGTGTACAGAGGTCATAAATACATATAAGTGTGTGTGCATCTGTCTAAATACATATGCATACTTGTGTATATATATTTGTGTCTACATATTTATGCATACATATTTTAAAAATATATAAAGAAACATTTTTAAATAACCCCAAAATGTTAAGCATTTGTCATTTGGAAATGTACATAGACTAACTTTTTTTGGAAGCATTTTACGTACTTAATAACCTTTTTTTTTATCTTTTTTTTCTTTTTGATTTTTTTACATGTTTCATTCTCTTGTCAAGCTATAACTTGGTGAAACTTACCACTGTTGTGTCATTGCCATCCATTTTTCTTAAAATTTCTTTTTATTAAGCACTTGTATAGGACTGAGGACTTTGAACTGCCAAAGAAAAGGGTACAAAGGATTATATATGAAAGAGGGACCAGTCTTAGTGTGATAATCTAAGAGAAAAATGCTCATCAGTTAAAGAACATTTTACCAGAGATTGAAATATGGATGACAAATCATGTATACAGAAAAATATTCCTCAATGCTCCCCTTACAAGTAACCAAAAATTCTTAAAATACCCCTTTTTCCCCTCTCTTTGGTAGGATCAGCACTTTGTGTCTGAGAAATTAGTTTGACAAGGCATTTGAGTTTTGATATGCCAGATGATGCTAAGTGGGCAAAGAATGTTATTTCTGTCTTGGTTTATGTATTTTTAAAATATTGTTTATTAAATATGTCTATCTTTAAAATGGGAAATACATAATTTATAAATGTATGCACTTAAAACTTATATTGGAATAGCAGTAGAGCAATCTTTGACAAATGAGAAATATTTATTCTTTTTTGAAGCAAAAATTTACACTTCTCCGTGGAGTTCTCTTCTGTTGCAATTGCATAGCAGACTGTCAGGACCAGTGCTTGGGCAGGATGTGAATTATTCGTATTATATAGGGTCTGACTATTAACATTACTATTTTCTATACTGATACTGACCATGCACCTAATAGCAGCTACAGACAATGCAGACAATTTTATCTGTTCATCTTCAAAATATTATGTTAACCTAATTAAGGTTTCAGGAGTCTACTAATCCAAATTACATCATTAAACAGAAAAGCCTTTTCTACAATTTTATTTAAAATGCTATACTAAAAATCTTGTCTATTGAAGGACAGAGAGAAAGTGGAAACAGAATCAGAGGTACCTACCCAAAGGATGAGAGGCAGAAAACACAGTTCTAACATAGTTTCCAATTAGACCTTAAGGGAAAAATACTAATCAAAATTAGAATGGTCAAACACAGACTGCCCAGTTAGGCTGTGGAAACCATGGCCTTGGGGGGATTCAGAATTCAAGATCCTAGACAACCTGACCTAAATTACTCCCTTCTTTGAGTGGTAACTTTCAGAGTCTTTTACAACAGAGATTATTCTCTGAACCTCTCTATGCTGTGGTCATTACTATACCATTTGAATGCAAAAAGCTTTACTATTTCAGTGATAAGATGTAACTTTTATATGTCTATAAAACATGAGATACACTAGAGAAGGGATACAAGATATTTTATATTGAAATAGACCTTTATGACAGAAGAATTTCTTTCAACAAGTAGAACTAAGGTCCTTGTTTCACAGTCCTTCTTTATTGACATAGACCTCAATTACTCCTAAGTACAAGTTCTCAAAAATAATTTAAATCAGCCTAAAACTAACTCCTTTATTAATATACATGATGTTAAGAAAGTCTTGATCTTTTTAAAAATAATTATACATTTTATCTTAGTAATGGAAACTGCCTGGTCTGATAAATTCATGGTACGGCAGTAGCAGGTGTGAAATCCTTTAGATTCAGGTTTGCACTTAATCTAGTCTTTTGGTGTCATCCATAGAGAAATATATTTCTGAGTCCTGGTAACTTTGGAATATAGGAAATGGTAAACACTGGTAACTTTGGAATATAGGAAATGGTAAACACTGACTTGTTTAAAGCAATTATTTCTGAGACTTTACAGTGACTATACTGACAAATATTTGAGGGTCATAAAAGGGAAATAAAGGAGTCACTGAATTCCAAGTAAGGTATTACCTACTTATTTAGAGAATTACTCTTTGTACATTTGTAGAAAAGACAAATAGAGAGATAATGATATTAGAAAAAACTGAGTCTATTTATTAAAATTCAGTGATTTGAAATCTAATTTGTACCCTTACATTTCCCTTTCAGAAGATGCTTTTTTTAATTAGGAACTGAAATTTCTAGATGCCTTAATAAACCCAATATAGAAATAATTCTGTTATCACATGAAGAAATTCAAATGATCTTTTCTTTAGGAGTGAGAAAATTCCCTGGGGAAAATGAAAGGCACTTTACAAGCTTCAGAAATAGGCCCGTGTGAACCTCATGAGTTTCAACAAGGCCAAGTGCAAGGTCTTGCATTAGGATAAATACAGGCTGAGGGATAAAGGGATTGAGGGCAGCTCTGCTGAGAAGGAATTGGAGGTGCTGGTGCATGAAAGGCTAGGCATGAGCAGACAGTCTGTGCTTGCAGCCCAGAAAGACAGCTGTATCCTGGGCTGCATCAAAAGAAGTGTGACCAGCAGGATGAGGGAGGTGATTCTCCCACTTTGCTCTGGTGAGACCCCCACCTGGAGCACAGTGTCCAGCTTTAAGGCATGGGCCTGTTGTGGCAGATCCAGAGGAGGGCTGTTGGATGGGACTATCAGAGAAATGGAGCACCTGTTCTATGAGAAAGGCTCAGAGAGTTGGGGATTGTTCAGCCTGGAGAAGAGAAGGCTCTGGGTAGACATTATGTGCAGCCTTTCAATACTTAAAGCGTGTTGATAAGAAAGATGGGGATGAACATTTTATTAGGGCCTGTTATCATACAACACAGGGTAACTGTTTAAAAGAGAGTAGATTTAGAGTAGTTATAAAGAAGACTATGGTTTTTTTGCAATGAAGGTGGTGAAACACAGGAAAAAGTTGCACAGATAGGTGGCAGATGCCTCATCACCAAAAGTATTCTTAGTCAGGTTGGATGAGGCTTTGAGAATATGATAGGCAGTCCAGAAATGAGATAACAGAGAAAGGAAGAAGCATATTTCAACTTCTCTGGCACCAGTCCCCAGAAAGGGAGACAACCACTTCCTTTCCTTGGGAAGGAATTGAAGGGCATGAAGAAAAAAAAAAGATGAATGTCTGGAAGGTAATTCTGCCTCTCTGTTATAAAGTGGAGGCTTATGAGTGGTGATGATAGCCCATACATTTTAATTAAAGATCATCATGAAAGTATTTTAGGTTTCAGTGTTTTAAATGGATGTACCTGCCAAATGTGGTGTGTGATCATTCAGTTCAGACATTGATCCCAACCTTTGTAGAAACTGGGAGTCTGCAGGGCGTACGCTGTGCCTAGCTCCTGCATTCTGTGATTCAAACATTAATAGCGTACCGCAATATTCGATTTCTGCTGTGGCAAAAAGTGGAATTTCTGAAGTCATGACTGGGAAACAACAGATTATCTGCAGGACCCACTCTCCATATAACTCAGATGTCTGGCCAGTTGGGAAAGCAGACAGGAGATAGCATTTAACAATTATCGGTAGTGAGTGCTAATACAGCCCTGCTAACAGCTGCTGTACCAAACACTGGAAATTTAACAGTTGCTCTGAAAGCAGCTGCACAACCATTGATGGTGGTGCTAGATATAAAAGATATGTTCTTTATGGTTCCCTTGAAGGAGGAGGATAAAGAGAAGTTTGCTTTCACTTGTGAAGGAATATAATATATCTTTAGCAGACTCCCATGGGAGTATAAACATTCATTGGTAATTACTCATGCCAAACCTGCTGAACTTTAGCAGAGAGACTCACTCCCCCAAGATGTGAAGTGGTAAGAAAATATATCATGGTTTTCTGATTGGAGAAGCTTCCCTTGAGAAGGTGGGGGAAGTGGTGGCAGCAGTACAGCAAGCAGTAAATAAAGAAGAAATTAAAAATCCATCTGGAATATATAAAGGACCAAGTAAACAAGAGCAAACTCTGAATGTGGAAATTAAAGAAGAATTAAAAATATATCAGTCACTGGGACCAGTACACCCACACAATCGTATTATGGCTGAATGAAGTTTCTATATTTTACAATAGCATGCATATAATTCCCTTGACATGTCTAGAAATTACCTTAACTTTTATGATAATAAATGTGACACAAATAAAAAAATATAGATCTTCCCCTTAAGATGGACAAAATTTAATTTAACAGAAGTCTGACAAAGGTTTGACCTCACATTAGTATATTTGTTTTGTAGAATAAGTTACTTCACCCTGTCCCACCTCTTAATTTTCTTAAACCTGAACTCATTTAGGAAAGGGTAAGATTTCCAAGTAGGTGAATATTTACAAGAATGGGTTTGTATTTTGCTCCTCTTTAGTAATTTGCACTTTTGCATTTCAGATTTCTTGTCTAGGATTTTATTCTAGAACTGTATTACATAACTAAGGAAACTAAAGCAGTTATGCAAGATCAACGGAGAGCTTGTATTTTTACTCTTACAAGGGCTTTTCAAACAATTTCCATTTTTTAAATGTATCTATTTGAAAAATATGCCTTTTTTTTCTTATATGATGCATAATTTAATAAAGATTTGCAGTGTACCTAGGTGCTTCTGTATTACTTATATTACATTCCAGATTTTTATCCAGAACTTTGTATTTACTGCTTGAAGTTTTCATGCCTGCTTAAAGGTATCCATTGCTCTTCTTTTGAATCCATTTGATTTCTTACTGAATCAATGCCTCAACAAAACATTTCTGTTGAAGTGACAGAAAGGCTTAACTTTGCACTTAACAAACTATATTTAAAGTGACACAGTAGTCTCCAGAACTTTTTAAAATCAGCTAGTGAAGTGTACCCTCAGATATTCTTCTCAAAATAGTGAAATAAATTGAAAAAATCATTGGCTGGTTGATCACCAGTTCCAAATCACACCTAGTCCCAATGAAATAAATTACTAAATTCCCATTACTAAATTCCATTTCTTTAACATTAGGATATCCTGTAATAATACATGAGAAAAATTAAAGTAGTTATCTGAGCTTAACATTTGGCATTAAACAATGCTTTTGATTTTGTTCTTGCTAAAGCTAGTGAAAAAACTCTTAACTTACATGGAATTAGATTTGCAACTGAGAAAAATCTAAAGTATGGAGGATATTAAAGCAGTATGATCTAATTAAAACCTACCTGTCCTATCTGAAAAAAACATAACACTCCCCTCCCAAAAAAAAAAGTTCTTAAGTAATAAACCATTATATTTTATCCAGAGGTATCCTCTGAAAATAGGTTTCATAGTAATTTGATACAATGAGTCATTAGCATAGCTTCATTTATTTTGTTGTGAAGCAGTGAGAAGGTGAAAAATCAGTATTGGTCTCATGTGATGGAAATTACACTTTTTTTTGAAACTTACATAGAAGATGAAATTAGGTAGAAAAAGTCCTCACTGTTTCCTGGTGTTCTACAAGAATCAATAGTTTTAAAGGATTTCCAAACTATGAATTCAAACATCCCACAGAACTGACGAAGGCTTCCTCCAATCCTTGCTATTTTAGTTGACTGTGTGTGAGAGTAATTTGGCAATCCAAGACATCCGGCACCCCAACAGGCAAGTACAAATGCCATCTGCAGATACAAATGCTTCTCTGTTAGCGAATGACAATGCACACTAAACTGTGGTATAAATATGGAGTTATCTTATTATTTTTTTGCTTTGTGCATGTATGTGAGTAGGTACAAAGATAAAATTTGTAAAACTCCATTTCTCATTCCTTCCTCCACAAGACCAGTTCTTAAAACCCAGAACACCTAGTGATGGCACTCAAGAAAGTGATTCTATGAATGATTGCACACATTGTGTATGCTTGTGTCATCCAGTTTCTGCTCCTTTTTCTTCAGAGTTCAAGGGAGAACATGGAGGTTTTGTGGTTTTGGGGCTACCTTTGAGGAAGGTTCTATTAACTTTTTGTAAGAAGGACATTTTCCTTACACAGCACAGGTAGATTAGGACTAATGTCTCTAATACTCTGAGCATCTTTTAGTTACTAAAAACAATAGTTACACAACAAATGATTGTTTTGCCTGATTATTGTACCCTGTATCTGCTTGAGATCCCTAGCTCCTAGAGCAATACAAGTAACATATAACTCAAATAACAATACCAAATGCATCATGAATCATTTAAGAGGGACCAAATATAGCCTGAAAATGTGTGGGAGTTCATATGGATATTGGTATCAATGATAGGAAATTAATCAGTTTGTCCCATTTCTATTGTTTTCTATTTTAACTGTAATAATTCTTACGCTTTATAGACTAAGTGTAATTCTTTCTGCTTTTGTCTTGCAAAGCACTGTCAATGTCTTCAAATATTTCCCAAAAAAGGAGACCTTTGTGAGAAAGGAAAAGCAAAAATAAATAATTCATTGTTCTTGATAGTTAAATAAGAGTTTCTGCAACATGCATTTATTCTACAATAAATTACATATAAATTATACACATTCTTGAAAGGATCTTATGAGATAGAGTGTACTTATTCAGTGCTTGTGATATAAGCTAAAATATGCTATGCTCTGCAAACCCTATTTTCAGTAAGATTTTCTCTTTGAGATTATCAAGCAGCCAGTAGTAAATACAATCAAAAAAACTTTAAAGAGCATTAACAAAAATAGACAGCATTACTGTCTTTAAAAATCTATTTTAAAATATCTATATTTCATATGCTATAATTATCTGATATCTTAAAAATCTATTAAACTCTTTCTGCTGCATTGGAAATCTTTTTTCCCTCTGTATATTTACCACTTGTTTCATTAATTATTTATAGCTAAATTGTGTAAAATTTAATTAGTCAGTCAAGCTTCTTCACTGAACTCAAATAACTGAAAGCAAAATACAGGAAAAAATAAATAAACACAAATTAATCAACTGGCACAGACCCGCTATTTTTCATGTTCTTTATCTTTCCTTTTAACTTCACTATAAATTGTTGAGATTAATAACCATATGTAATGTTTGTCCAAAGCCCACTAGAGAAGAGACTTTTCTCCGCATTGATTGGACAATTCACCAATCCCACTAATATCTTTGAAGATATTTGCATCACGTTTAGTGATCCAAAACCTGAGGGTCATAATGCTGTTTAAACTGGTTCAAAATAAGTATAATATTTTTAAAACATCAGTTCAACTATTGCCATCTTTCAGTGATGACAAAAGTTTAGATGAAAGTACTTGAAAAGAAAATGACTAGTTATACTCTGCTGTGAGAGTCATAGCGATAAATGGAATAAAATCTGACAGTTTAAATTTAATCAGTATGTCTTAACAGAGGAAGATCATTTTATGTTGAGCATTTAATTTGCTATCACCAGAAACAGAGGGATAATGAAAGCAGAATTCCATCACTAGTTTTGTGTAGAGGGTTTGACAATTAGGGCTGCAAACAACAATTCAAATTAGATTTGAGTGGTGGTGAGCCTTGCTAATTTAGATGAAAACAAGCTTAGAAAACACTGTAACCTCAAAATAACTGGTTCAGTACGGAGCATATTGAATACTTTCTTTTGCTTATTACTGTGAAGATTTCTGGTATCTCTGACTGCCTGTGATTTTTTTTATGTGTACAATATGTAAAAAATAAAATATTCTATGGTTTTCAGGGAAGAAATGTGCTGTTAAGAATGCTCAGTCTTATTTCTTTCTGCTTTTCTATTTGCATACTTTGATGTTTGGTAAATAGGCTTATTGCTCTCACAATTTTTCCTCATGTTTCCCTGTTAAAAACTCACATCATGATGTCATGTTTTAACTTTGATATAAAAGTGCTCTGTCAAAATACCTAATCAATCAACAAGTAATTAAGCAGCAAAAAGCATATTTCTTGTGGAACTGGTTATGTGGGGTTTTGTTGGGTTTTGTTCTGTTTTGGTTTTTTTAAGTAGTAAATTTTAGCTTATTTGAAGTCCTTTATAGGAGTAAAATTTATCCAGTAGAAATTACCAGGATCCTACTTTATCTGACTGCTAAAGCAGTGTACTGTAAGTTTTCAGAGACAAGTCATAAGTAGTCGCACACACACACAATGAAGTTGCTTCACAGTATATTTTATCTCCATTAGGGGTAATTCCACTGCCACTGAAGTCAAAGGCATTTTTCCCCTTACAGTGAATGATGAGTTAGAACTTGCTGAAAATGAAAGAAAAAGGCAAGAAAGAAAAGCTTCCCATATATTCCTTTTGGAAGGAAAAGGATGATGTAATAATTCAGCAAAATTTGATATTGACAGTGTCAAGCTACTGGCAATCTATCATGGTAGTGAGGTTTTTCAAATACCTAAATTCTTCATGATATTTTTGAACTAAGTCAATGTGTAAATTTTTGGTAATTCTTTTATCTATTAAGATCTATTTTATCTATTAAGATCTGTCACCATAAGTGCAGTTTTGCATGTAGTCTAAACCTTCATATCAGATAATTTTACTTCCTGTCAGAAAGTTACTTAGGAGCATCTGAGGCCTTAATATAATTGATTAGGATTTACTTTTGACATGTAATGTCAATGTAAATCTTAGATGGCAGATAATTAAGAATAGAAGGGTTAAAATTCAAAACACATTACTGTGCCCAAGATCAAGTACCTTCAAAGTATTCATGCTCATTGAATAACAGAAGACTGTTGACTAAGAAAAGGTTTTTTGAAAAACATTTATTCTAAACTAAATAGAGCAATGGATTATGGAGCTTATAAAAATCTCTAGAAGATCTGGTCAAAAAGAAGTTCTATGTCAGGCTGGCACCTGAGAACTAATCTTTTGCCACTAAAAGTTTTCAGAACTTCATTCACGCTCCTAGATGAACCAAATTCTGATGTGTATCTCTTCAGCTCAAATGGTAGATCTCTCATATTAACTATAAAATTATTTGGGGAGAGTTACAGAAAGAGTCTGAATTTACATTACAATTGTTTCTTTTTTCAGAGGAGATGTGGAAGACTGAGGTCCAACAAATATTTACTTATATGAGACTGAGAACCTCAAAATACTTCTTTAAAAAGAGAATTCAGTCCATGGTTTCAAGAAAACCATATGTGTCAGCCATACCAAAGAGGAGTTACACTAAGATGATTTCCCTCCCTCACCTATTATATTCTTTGGCCTTGTGATTGATTGATTCATTAGTAGTTTTGAGAGTATGGTATTTTTTTTGTGAGATGGGGCTTGCTTCCTTTGACAATCCCAACTCACCACTACAGCTGTCAGTGGCCAGATGTCTGCAACACCCATTTTCCAAATTCTCTGTCTGCCTTAGTCCCTTTTTCTCTATTACGCATCTTTTCTTGGTTATCTTTCTGTCACCAACTGTCTGCTTTTACGAGTTCATTGCACTTTTATGAAGCTACTGAAAATGATAATTGAAAAAACATATTACTGTAATTTCTTTAATAATTTGAATTTTAAATCTGATTTGTATGGAAACCATTTTTCCTATCTTCATAATCTAAAGACAGTGAAGCAGAATCACATTTTACTTCAATTCTTAATCTGGTGAGGCTAGGCTTCCGTTTCATCTTCCATGACAGTGAATTTTACAGTGACATATTGGACATGCAGAATACTTTCCAATTTACGCTGCTTCAAAATGACTTTCTCCTAACTTTTCAATAGAGTACTTTTTGTATCAGTAAAGAACATGATCTCTAAGATCTTCTTAGAAAAATCATGTTACAGAAAAACACATTGAATAATAACAGTAACGAGTAAGAGACTAAATTACATGCTTTCAGGGGTTTGTTTTTTCAACGTAATATTTTATATAAACTGGGATTTTCATGCAGTTTTCCAAGAGCATCGTGAGGATTAAACTATAATAGTTTAACAGAGAAATAAATATATGCATACTGCAAATCGGTACTTCATTTAAAAGAACAACAGAATTTTAGAATGAAAAGAGGTAGGGTTAGGAATAAACTTGGTAATACTTTGGCAGTGATGATAAGAATGGTGTCTCTGATTGGAAAAATAAGTAAACATTCTTACTAGTTCACTACAGTTTTTTCTTTTTCAGCTGAGTTAAGGAAAAACCAGTTTCAGTTCTTTCATGTTTCTATTGAAGAATTTTGACATTAATGTGAGGATTGTAAGGTTTCACAGAGTTACACTCTCTGGTATATTGATGGAAGAAGAATATGTGGACGTTCAAAAGTTCCCGTAAGCCTTTATGCATTTGCTAAGGATTGCAAAAATCAGTGTTTCAGTGTTTTGTTTGTGCCGGATGCAAGAAAAAATATATGCCATTGCTCATCATATGTTTCAGAAATCTCTCAAAGAAGAAAGAGCATGTACATTACTTGAATTTCCTGGCATGCAGTAGACATAGGGTCCTTAGACACCTAAACTTCTTGAAACTGAATGCTTCTCTAAAAGCATAACTTTCACTTATAAATTTTTAAAAAAAGGTCCAAATACACAGCAGATTAGAGCAATGTCTTATATAAAAAAGTTTTTAAAAAATGACACCATCTTGATTGTTGACCTTAGACAGACAGACAGACAGACATTCTTTTTGAAAATGTCCATATGAATGGATATAAAATATAATCTAGTAAGGTGATATTTTCACTTTTGGGCATCAGAGACTGCAGAGAACACTACTGATTCTGATAAACTAAGAACATCACTTTAAAAGAAACAACATGGACTTCTAACTTTTGCTTACAGTCTTGTCTTTCATTTCAGGATGTTTTCTTTAGTTCTGTGTCATCTATCCTTCAGCCCAGATACGAGGACTTGATTAAAGATTTTTCATTTAGAAAAGACAATTTTAAATTATGCTGAATTCCTTCTGGTAGCAAGTTTAGAAGCTTTATAAATTCCAAGACAATGCATTTAGTAGGACTTAATATAAATGATGAGATAATTTCCATAAGGCAGTATATTCATTTTACTCATTCAAATGGCTTAAATACATTTTGCTCATTTATACTACTGACATGTTGATTGGGGGGAATTGTTACATATATTGGCAGCATTATCATTGTAAAACCTGCATTAAGTTGGGAAGGAAGTCGTACTCAATGAACCTTCTTTTCATTTTGGAAGCCAGGATTACAGAATTAGGTAGCCTGTCACTTAAAGTCAAACAAACATGTTTCAAACATGATTTTCTTATGGTCATTCATATTTCTTTATTGTAACAGTACTATCTTTTAAAAAACAGCAGGAGTTGGTTAAAATTTAATGCTTCCTTTTAAAGTGAAAGGATTCTTTTTCCCCAAACCAGATGTGATTCCATTTATACATACTTATCATATTAGCACTTCTCACTGTAAAATACAGAGCAGTTGGCCCGCAGAAGTAATTTTGCAGTGTCAAACTCAAATGGAGTCATATTTTCTTCAATTACTTTGTGAATCAAATTTCAAATCAAATTTCTTTAGGAGTTGCAAAGTAATAAAAGCATTTTGTTTTGTGCATGCAGGTTGAGGACATTCACACTTCAGAATACTGCCAACTCTATGCATTTTTTTGTATAAGCAGAAGAAATTTTGAGAAAATGTGCCTTTATATTTTTTTTGCTAGAACTCTCAGAGTTTGAAAATGTAGTTGATTATTTTCAGTACTTAGTCTTAGTAACAACCTCTGTGATCCATCTTTATGCATCTTACATCAGGAATTCCTACATTTTATCACATGAAACCTTGATGGTATGTGAGTTTGAGGTACCGTACTTTCAGTAAACAATACATTTTTGAGATATCTGAACTCCTGCATACTGGGAACTTGTAAAAACTACTACACTACCTACAAAAAAATATACTAAAATTTCAAGATATGAATATGAATCTGTCTGTGTTTTGCATCAAACTGGTGCAATGAAAATCAATAAAAGCGTGTTAGCTGCTGCATGGTGAACTGCTAAACTGATGTAGCAAATTTTTCTAGCTAAGCTTTTAGGCTGGTTTAGTGTTTTCATTTTATCACTGATTGGCCAACAGAAATTACATACACTCAGAGAATAAAAGTATTAAAAACTGTGCATTTACATCTGCATCCATAGTAGTCTGGGGGAGATTTTTCATGTTTTTCATTTTTATTAGTGCATTATAGGCATATTTTTATTAATTTCTACTGTATCTGGAAAATACTAAAAGGATGATGAAAGCACAAGAATATATGCACAAGATCTAACATTGCAAAAGGGTCTGGCAACAAAAGGTACGGGTTGGTATTGGATTTGCTGCATGCAATAAACACCAGATTTAACGTAACATAAATATTTGTTTCTGCTGCTAAGAAAGCTGAATATGTTTAAGATAAATAATAAATGATGTTGAATAAGTTATAATCCATATTTACTCTATGTAACATTTTTCATTTCAGGAAAGATCTTGAAGCACTACACTATGATATGCAGTAAACACAGGAACACACTCATCTCCCTTATGCTATGAATTAAACCAAAAAGTCAGTGGGAACACACCATGCCTCACAATGATAAAACCATGATACAGCCTAAGATACATGATTATTTACATGCTATTTCTCATTCTGTAAAGTGAGCTCTACTGAATAAAACATAGTATAAAATGTTTTTCAAGCAACAAGAAATTGCAGAGTTTCTGGACTGCCTATGAAGGAATTCACTCTGCTTTCAAAGAGAGAAACTACTGAAAATGCATTACACTTTTGTACAACAGAGAATGTTCGCAGCAGTAAAGGAAAGGGAAAAACTCTCTTCTTGATATAGCACACAATATTTGCCATTATGCTCTGATGTCAGGTACTATGTATGCACAAAATCATTTAGCATAAAATCATTAAATTCTATAATTGTTCAGGCCATAATACTAGGGTTGTGGTACAGAATATAGTCACAACGCACTCTTTTTTTCTACATCTACTTATTGTTGCCTTTTACATCCTCCTTTGGAAAACAAACGTGTAAAATATTTTTTCTCCCTCAGCAATTCTGTTCTTTGTGAATCATGATTGGAGTGCAGCCAGAAAACCATTCCTAGGTGGGTCTATGGATAGCCCTGGCAGTGTCACTTTTGAGATCTGTCGAAGCTTCTAATAAAACCACGCATTTCATCCTCCTGGACCTGAAGTGTCTATCCAATATACAGCTGGAAAACCAACTTTCAAATTGTGTTTTTACCTATGTTATAACAAGTAAGTTGCAGTAAACTGGAGAGAAAGTAAACATTCCACTCCCTCTTCAGAAAATAGGCCTACACCCAGTGTGTTCAGTCACCTGGTACTCTCTGTGTGCAGCTGTGAATCAGACATTCAGAATCAGGCATTCAGAATCAGTAGTACTTTTCTGCCACTTAAATAAGAAATTAAAGCATTTTTTTATTGGCTGGCATGTCATACCACAGATAAAAGAGATAAGGAACTCGATTCTGTTTTCTCATAGTTGAAAACTTTGGCGGAAAACAAGCTGTAACAGCACAGTGGGGAGAGACAACACAGTAGGATAGATGGCCTCTAATGACTTTCATCTCTTTCTAATGAAAACAGTAGGCAAAAAAAGGAATAACACATATGCATTGTGAAACCCCAGACTAAGTTTGTGTTTATAACCTTTATATTTGATTTGGAAATAATTCTGAATTAGTAAACATAGCCACATATTTCTTTGCTATTCTGCAGTATCATATTTGGAAGTAAGAATTCTTAACAGAAGTCTCACTGAGAAAAAAACAATATTTGAAAAAATAGAATAATAAGTTTATTTATCTATGGTCTTAAGCATTTATTAACAGTTCAATACTTCTCGGAGACAGTGGATAAAATCTATGTAAATATACAACAAAGAGATATTGTCTTGTCCTAAAGAGTGCTCAAGTTAGATCATATATTAAATATTTAATGTGATTACAGCTGCAACTGCTTCCCAGTCATCATTTTTTATTTTCCACAAAATTGTTTGAAGTGCATATAAGTAATGACACTCTGAAATATCAAGGAGGAACTGATCCAGTCTCATCCAAAATATTTAAAGTCAGTTAGAGTTCCTTGACATCAAACTCATAAATCATCAATTCATCCAGAGGAATGATGGTATCATCTTGGCCAATATCTCAGTTCAGTGCAAATGGGCCAAGTGTCGTGAGTCAGGGATGAGAAAATTGCAAACAAAAACAAAAGAGTGAGAAGCCTTGTTGTGGACCACATGTCAACAATTAACCAAAGACTTAAAAGTGAAAATGCTGGAAAGGTAAATCACAGAATCACTGTGGACTGACCTGGCTGGTGGCTTGTGCTAACGTCTGGCTTGAAAGTCCCTCTGAAAAAGAGGCCGAAGGAATACGGTGACATGGGAATGGAACATGGCATAAGGCAGGTGCTTGAAGTGGACCCACTGGATGTCAGAGCCAGACATGGAGCCTGGTCAGAGTATCCCATGAGGTCACTGGAGTGGTCACTGGGGAGTTATCAGAAGATGGTGCATGTTTGTGTGGGACAGGAGTTGGTGGGGGGAAACTTTTTGCTGATACAGACTCTATCGCCTACTTAACTGCTTAATAACCATGATATTATTTGATGTTCAAATCTTCAGCTCTAGCTCAGACAAAATTAATTCTAGTTCATGTAAGTGATTTAAAATAACCTCCCTATTTTTTTTTTTTTTTACTGTTCTTTGTGTCTTTTGGACACCTGTGAAATGAGAAGCAGAAATTACAAAATGTTTTGGCATGCGGTATTTTGTGTTGCTGATATTCTACAGCAACCAGATTCCTCCCCAATCAGAAAATTATTTGTTGATTAAAAACAGATATTAGTTCTCAAATTATTCTTTTTCAAAAGGAATTGAAATTTTCATGACACTTTTAGAGAACTATATCTTGTATTAGTGAAGTAAGACAAAATTTTACTATGAGCATTACCAGAAACAGACTGAAATAGCCTCAAATTAAGTAGCTTACTTTGTTAAATTTACACTTGAATATCGGACTATCATACTAAGTATGAGCATCCTTATCACAGCATCAGGACATTTGGAGCCTGATACAGTTCAATTTTCCTTGATTTTGAAAGGAAAATAACATCTGCTACTTCCTCATTAGGGCTTGCTGGAATTGCTGCATTAGCTGAAAGCATTTTGATTTCAATTAATTCATATTTTCTAGTTTAAAACAACAACAACAAACTTCTTGACTGTCTCACATAATTGAACACTGTGTAATACACAAATTTCAACTACACACTTATGTAAGTGCTGCTTGGAAAAAACATATGCTGGAAAATACAAGAAGTTATCTGGAAGAGACTGTTCATACAGCACTAAAATTTATCATAGTTTTCAGGAAAAAATGTTCAGATAGTTTCACATCCATCACTGTGGCTGTGGCTGCTTTATGTTTTTTTCAGGTGATTAGTGTCTACCATAGATATCTTACTGGTCCATAAGCCTGTTTTGGATAGTGGCAGCAGGATATACTGTTTTGGAGAAGACATGATTCTTGATACCTAAATGAGGCCCATAGCAGTTGCACCTATCTGGCATTCACAGTAGTTGAAATAAAACACTATAGAGTGAATTCTGACAATTACTTTTGGGTAATTTAGTTTACCATAGTTCAGTGATATTTAAACATGCAGAATTTTTAATTCTGAGCTATATTTTTTTCCTAAAACTTACATTAGAAATGTTCCTTTATTGATTTTGTGCATCTGCATATGTATTTGATTTGTGGTAGCATTTTCCATGTCTTTTCCAGTGACAACTTGTACTATTCTGAATTTGCGTTCAGCTGTCAGCACTTCTCTTTATCTTCTCCTATTATAAGACATCAAACAAAAACAACATGAAGATTGTAGGGAAATGTAAAGTGGGGTCCATGAAAATATTCGGGTCTTGTCAAGGATTATTATAGAGTAGAATTATTGTTTAATGCTTTGTCTGGATAACATTATGTATAAGTACACATTTTACAGTCTTTGCTTTATCTTATGAAACCATATTTTGTATGTGGTTAGAACTACTTTTTGTAGCAGAAGACTTCTATCTGTTCTTGCTTGCATGGACACAGCCCACCTGACATATGTTAGTGCTTTTGCATTAGGCTGTTGCTATTCCCTGATGATGACGAGATGTGAAATCTTTCTTCGTATGCTGGAGTGAGTACAATATATCAATTTTTTGTTCTCTGCATGCTGTTATCTTTTTTCACTCATCTTTTTCAAAGTTTCATTAAGTCACCAGGAGAAATATAGTTATGTAACTTATAGTTACTTTTGAAATAAATATAATACAAGCTCGTATTTTAATCAAGCTTCTTTATTTGACAAGGTTTTTAGTTTGTTTTTTTTTTTTTTTCTTTCTCTAGTTTGTAATAAAAGTGACATTTACATATAAACATGGAATCTTTGTAAATTTCCATGTCTCACTCTGGCGGACAACACTGGCAATCATGCATAAAACTGGTGATCTTAGAATGGGCAGACTATGATGTAAGTATATCCTCGTCTATGGTAGTATCTCCTACATAACAAATAAAAGCTGGTAATGAAAACCGGTAATAAAACTCTTAAACAACCCTACATTTTTTCCCTGCATTTTAATAATGCAGACAACATACAGTAATACACACAGTTCTACAGATTCTTTTTTTTTTTTTCAAATCAGTGTGACTATTCAATTCCCTTTGAGAAAAATTCATTTTGGGAAATGTTCTTAGTTAATGTCATATATATATGAGTGGATATATATATATATATATATATATATATATATATAAAGGAACTATATGCTATGAATAAGTTTCATATGTTTTTGAATTGCACAAAATATAATGGATATTTGGTATACAATTTGTATGATATGTAAAATATAATTTTAAGTCAATGAAAAATCTTCTCAGTGGAGCAAAATACGGAGCTGAGTCTAAGCCAAAATGCTGAACTTAAACCTTGAAAGTGGTTTGTATGCATGAGAGATATTTAAAGTTTATATATAAAAAAAAGTTAGTTTTTAGATATCTTGAGCAATAAGGTGGATATATTGTGATAAAAATAATTGAAATATTATCTTTTTCAAATTTCACTGCCTGGATGCAAACAGTACCAAAACCTAACACTTTATCAGACATACAACTGACAACCCCTGGTTGATGAGATTTGTTATGAATTCTCTGATAGTCCATATTTACATATAATTTTTGTCATATATGTAAAATAAAGGACTAGAATGGTATTTTTTAAGACCCTAAACAGGATCTTAAACAAGCTTCTGAAATTTGTATGTATTTCTTCGGGTTTTTTTTCATCACTGTCAAGTTCAAAGCAATCTTGGAGATTGGATAGAAAAGTAAGGAAAACATTCTGTTTTCCAAAAGTTTGCAGAGGAACTAATGGTTGAGAAGCTGGAAAAATCTCTGTGTAGTACATAACTGCACAGGTCAGGTATACTTTGTAGGCAACTATAAGCAAATGCATAGATGTATACATGTTTCAACAAGGTGAATTTTCAGTATATTCTGGTTTTTTATTTATATATATATATAAATATCTATACATAAAAAAAATTATAATTTACTATCTACCCTAGAAACTGTTATTTATCTTAGCTCCAGAACATGCTCTTAGAACTATAGATTTTAGTATAGACAACATATAATATTGTATCTTAAAAGACATTTGTTGTGGGGTTTTTTTGGTGATGTTATTAGTTATTTCAAAGACTACTTTAAGGAACATGACACTACCTTCGTGCTCTAGAAATAACTTTCTCCACTTTCACTGGTTTTTGCTACTAGATAGGGAATAGAAACACAAAAAATTTACAGCCAATGAAAAGAAATTATAGGCAGACTGTCCTAAGAAAACATGGGAAAATCAACCTGAGTAGATCTCAAGACTGAAAACCAAGAAAGTACTGAGATCTTGCACCTTGTTCTAAAGGGAGGGAAGAAATCCTCCTCCTTAGTGATGTTGCAGCTCTCCTGGAAAGCTTTCAGGGTGGTGCAGCAAAAGTTTCTCAGCCCTGGCCAGCAGACAGAGCATCTCAGGAGCTGCTCATGAGCAGCACTGGCATTACACTACCCCACAATGGAGCAGATAGTAGAAAAGCTTTTGTTCAGTATTTTAAATTGTTTCATCGAGGCCTGTCTGTGTTGATTTGGACTGTGAATATATATTAGTGGTAAATGGACTAATAAGTCAGACTACAAGACTGCTAAAACATTAATTGGACTAACAGTAAATTTTTGGTTTCACATATGAGGTGTTTTTCTGTTTGTAGCAAGACTTTGAGTTTAATATGTTACATAAATAGAAGAACGTTGTGATTTTTGTCTTTATATTACACAGTAAAGAGGTCCAAATGAGATATATAATAACATAAAAACATTTGCTTCTTCTGCTCTTGTATTTGAAAGATCTGTGTTGAGTTTTATCTACTCCCTGCCATTTGGAAGAATTGTTCCATAAAACTTACTGCCTCTGACTAGATGTGGTTGTGAGTTGGGCAGCTCTTTTAATGTTACATGAACAACTTGTAGAAATGGACATTCAGGAGATGCACCAGTGTATAAATGTATAGAGATAAAGAAGTGTAATTTTAAAAAGTTTTGGAAAGATTAAGTGCTAAGAGTTTCTGTTAAGCAGAAGAAAAATCCCAGAGGGACTGAAACCCATTTTTTTTAAACAAAACTTGAAGGTGGATTGCCAGATTTGCCAGCTAAGCATTTGCACCTGGCTGACAGTATGTTGATGCAGACGGTAGTTAATGCAACATTTGGCCATGTTCTACATTGGCTGGAATAAAATATTTTTCTTTAGGACATCAAGTTAATATTTTAGATTCATTATATTTAGGATAGAGCCCATAATGTTAAAGAAATTAATTGACAAAAAAGATCCATCCATGCACATCTTTCCTTTACTGGAGATCACAAAGACTTCATTCAGCAAAGAAAATGAAGATATTTGACTAAGATTACCAAGGATGACTACTTCACATATGGGGAAAACCTTTGTTTCCCATGTAATATATGTATTTAATTATTATAAAATAGACAGGAAAAACAGCAGACCTGTGGTTCGTTTGTTGTTTTTTTTTCTTCAATTTTACTAGGTCTGGCTGGGATGGAGTTAGGTTTCTTCATGGCAGCCTGTGTGGTGCTGTGTTTTAGATTTATGACCAAATGGTGTTGATAACATAGTAGTACTGTATCCATTGTTGAAATGTGTTTGCTCAGCACCAAGAGTTTCTCTGCATCTTTCTCTATCTTGCCTTCTCCCCCTGCCCCTGCCAAGTGAGTAGGCTGAAGGGGGGCAGGAAGTTGGGAGGGGACACAGCTGTGACAACTGACCAGAGGGATAATTCACACCATATGACAATCGGCTGAGGGTACTGCTTTTCCTTGGTAACCTTTGCTCAGGCACTGGCTGGGCATCAGTCTGCAGGTGGCAGGTGATAAGTTGTTGCTTTTGCATCTCTTTTCTTTTTTTTAATTGTCTTTACTTATAAAACTATCTTCATCTATGTTTCTTTCTTTATTTTTGCCCTTGTGATTCTCACCCTCTGTCCCGTTAGAGGCAGAGAGAGAGACTTGCTGGTACTCAGTTGTCAGGGTTCACTACCCTGACTACCCTTACCACACTAACCAGATCTTTTTATATTTACTGCATATATATATAAGATTTTTATGTAATTTTTCTATCTTTTATTTTAATAAATGTGGGGTTTCTTAACTCTAAGCTCACCATACTTAAATACATTTTACTGTCATGTCAGTTCCAGGTTTTTAATTGATCCGTTTCTCTGAGGCCTTAAACCCAACATAACATTTTCTGCCATTTACCATACAGTTGTTCACACTGAATAAATTATAGGAAATTTCTGACATTTCACCTACATATAGCAAAAATTTAATAGTCCTACTGCAAAGTGATTTAGCTTTCTCTTCCTTATACAGCTTCTTTGCCTGAAGTAAACCCAGTGGATGCATAACGTACAATGCCAATTGTTTGTCAACTGTTTGATATGTCAGATGTAAGATGAATCTTCTTTTATACATCAATTTCCATGTCCACAGACAAGGATCTCAATAAATTGAGTCTTGATTTTGTCACAGATTCATAAAATTAGCAAAGAAGTACTCATTTTTTTTAGTTTCTAGTTTCTTTAGTTTCTTCTAGTTTCTTTAGTTTCTTATTCTGGTTTGACAGGTGATACAGTTTGAGTATTCAATTATATTAACAATAAATTCTTGGTGTGGTATATAAGGTATATTTTGCCTTGCCCAGAAAAAAGATTTTGAGTAAAGCAAATAGACCAGCTTAAAATACTGCTTAACTGATTTGCACCATGAGGTGTGCTTGTGTGGGATGGACATCTGAAAAACAGTCTAACAATTTGTTGCTCATTTCCTGTTTCTTGTTAGTTAATTTCTACTTGAATTTTCCTCTGATTTTCATTGCAAAGTATAGCTCAGATTCATTCAGTGAGACAAAGAGGCTATTTGGGAACTAAAGAGATTTTTTTTCCATGGTTGAAAATATTGATAAGGTCTATATACTGGGGCTTTACATGTACATTTCTGTGTAAATCACAACTCTTTTCAATCACCCTCTTCTGCACTACTGCTGTATTCCTGCTGTTTCTGTCTGCAGATGTCTATTGTATTTCAAAGCTATGAAGTATACTAACAAAATCAGACCAGATACTTCTTTGGATAGTTCAGAAAACTGGGTAAAGAGTGAGAAGAGACATAAACTATCTCCTTCTGACATAGTGTGGCAGGATAGACCCACCCTGACAAGACCTAAAATCTAATCAAGTTATGCAAGATAATTGCTATAGCCAAGGTGTTGTCTTCGTGTTAATTGTGCCAAAACCATCCTGTTCACCAGACTTTGAATACACACTCTGCTTTTTGAAGTCTAATTTGACAGATAAGCTGATAGCTGGCCTGTAAAGGTGTGACTAAAAAAGTCCAGTCCCCTCTCATGCAGTGAGGTTCTTTTGACATAACCCTTCTTGGGGGGTCTGTGTGGAGATTCCTTCCTTGGCTGGGGATGCCCTCCAAGGTTACTCCTTGAGGGTGAAAGAAAGAGATCTTGCCATGAGCATTGGTATGGGTGAGTTACATCAGATCTCTACTTAATAATTATTTCTTTTTGCTGGCTTTAATATAACTGCTTCAACAATTGCTTTGTTACAGCACATTATACTACTTTATGCTATAATATACTCTACTGGTAGATTTTTAGTGTTTACAGTGTGTACTTAGTAATTCTGATTAAGATCTTTTGTCTGATCATTTGTATAAAATAAGTTACTCATTTTATACAAATATTTTACTTTTCCAGTCATTAAAAACCTGCAGGACAATGTGGTTTAATCAAAAATCTATAATTCCTTTAAATTTAAACTGTTAACACAGTCCGAGGTTAAGATAGGATTCAGCCAATCCTAAACCCTTCTCTGAGAAGGAGTTTAGAAAGCAAGGGAGTATTTTCTGTACTTCAAGACTCACCAGCAAGGCTTTGGTTTTTAATAACTTTGTCTAAGCCTTTCACTCCCACCCGCGTGCTACCACTATAAACTAATGAGCTAGCCAAATGCATTAGTCATTAAAAATCTGAAGAAAAACCTTGAAGACATATTTAGTATTTATGTTTATTTCAGGATATTTCAGGAGCTGACAAGCAGTTGTGTTACAACTGTTACAAGAAAATTGGCAGAAAGCTGGGAGCACTTCAAAGAACTTGCGCACTCAGAAGAGCTACAGCAGGAAGAATTAAAGTTTTCTTTTCCATTTCTTTATATAATACATTGACAGAAAAAGAAACAGCTGCGTAACAGAAGTGTGATTGCCCTCTGTGAACACAGTCAGTACAGCAGCTTATGCAGGAATCATCCTCAGTGCATGATTTTTAAAATGTCTAGGTTAGATTCTACACTTGAAATAGATTATCTTACTTTGGAGGAATTACTTTTTTTTTTTAAATTTCCACCTTTTTAATGACAAAAATAGACATGCCTAGACTGGAGAGGAATTGTGTTATTTTCCCTATCCTCAGGTAACAGTAAAAAACCGTTTGCCTTGTGTTTCAAAATTTCTTCAAATTCTAGTCTTCATACATGAACCACAGTTTCTCATGCTGTCAGGGGTAAAACATGTTTACTTGAAAAAGCAGAATCTGTTCGGTTGGACACACAATTGTGATAGTTTGGACCTTGGCTCCCTGCTAAATGCTCAAACTTCCAGTTAGCAGGCCTCCCCCTTCTTCTTTCCTTCTTCTCTTAGGGTAAAGAAAGGAAAAAAAATTATAAAAATTAAAGAACCCAAAGTCAAGCTGCTTATATAAAAATATATGTATATTTACATAGATCACAGTTATATACAGTTAAGATGCTATATACACAGTAAAAGGGAATCAACTCCCCAAAGGGATAGGGAAAGGGGAAAAAGGGACAAGAGGAAACAAAAAGGGACACCGAATAGATATGCACAATCAAACCTGAGAACTAGTAAAATAACTACTAAAACAAATCTCACCACATCCCTTAAAACAGCAGGGTTGGCAGACACGGCCAGCACTCTCCAAACCTCCACGTGGCAGGACAGTGGACTCTGCAGGCCTCAGCCTTAGATAAGCGAGACCAGTGCAGGGACTCACTGTTCCCGAACCTCGCTGGAAGAGAAGAGAGTGAGGTCTCTAATCTCTAACTTATTTATACTTTGGTTTAGTAAAAATCGTATGGAATACTGGGTACTTGGCCACTTCCTTGGTTACAAACTGGTTACCAGGAAGGCCTAGGCCAAAACCATCACAACAATATAAAGCACTGTTGCTTCTCAATGACTGTTTCAAGGTTTCCATGAGACCTTTTAAAGAGAGACCAAGAGGAGGTTAATTGCAAAGGAAAAATTTCTGAGCTAATATAAGTTTGAACATCTACAAAGATTTCCATGGAGCTGAATTCTCCACTGAAACTTTACTTACACATGGCAAGATTCCACAGAAGAGAAGATAAACTGATGTCTAAGCTAAAATCTGCACACAAGAGAATTTAAACAGCTCAGCAAAAGGAAAACCATTTAGTAGCATTTAATTCCCAACACGGCTCAGGCTACAGACTGATTCCAAGGTAGGTCAGTTGTAAAAATCCTGTTTTAGAAGATAAGAGAATTCAATAGGATGGATAAGGCCTATTCCATGTTCTTTTTTTCTAGAAAGATATTCTGGAATTGGTTATTAGGTATCCTACTATGATATGTTCACATGTCTGTTCTATACATTGTTTTCAAACCTCATAATTTCCACTCTTTTCTGGTAATGAAATCCACACAATTAAAATCCAATTTATTTTAAGGGAAGGAAGAAAGAAGCAAAGGATTTGGTTGTGATATAGCTATTGAAGATATTTACAGGTGTACAGAAATGTATTTTTAAAACATTTTAGAAAATTTGTCTCATGATAGATCAAATTCATTAATGGTGCAGTTACATGATGAATTTACTGACTAGGTCACCCAAATGTGCCATGGGTATGACTAATTTTTCTCAGGAGAGGCCATGCAGTTGATTCAGTTCACAGATGTGATATTTGAGATCCATACAGAAGTGTCTCATTTAACACAAAATCTACAGAAAATTCTTACCTTTTTGGATTATACTATGGGGTATTGCAAAACATCTCAGATGGTACAAGATGTTTGCGTTTGAGGTCTTGCACTATGCTTTTTGATAATACTATCTCTAAAGTGCAATTCAGTTGATCAAATATTAGGGTCTATTTAGTGAATTAACTCCTTAGACCCCATTGCATTGACTACCTGATACTGATAGGAGCTTGGATATCATACACAGACACTTAATTGACTTGTCTTAATCTGGAGCCAAATGACTTGTAAAAGCAGAACTGTTTTACTTGTTCCTGAATATGTAATTAATTCACAGTGATACAAGCTAATGTGATTTAATGCAAGGTATAGTTAAACAGTATAAAGTTATGTCACCTTCTACAAGTTAAGATTAAAATAAGGTAAAAGCCATACATGAGACTCAGATTCAGGCTCTGAAGCTGTAACAACTTGAACGTGAGTCAGTACCCTCAATGTTCTCAAAATAACATGTAAGTAGCACTTCAGTGGTTTTACATTGACCTTCTGTGCACAGAAAAAAAAACACCCAGAAAATAGAAATAATCATTTTCATAGGAAAACAGCTTATGCAAGAATCTTAAAATTATAACAAATACTAATTGATTAATCGACCAATTCTTTCATCTACCTACTAGTCAATACTCTCTTGTTTGGGTTTTTAGGTGGGTTTTGTTTGGGTTGGTTTTATTTTGGTGGTTTGCTTTCTTTTTTTTTTCTGTCTTTTTCTTAGGTAATTTTTAGTTAAGAAAGCCGCAGAAACAGCTGAAGTTAGTGAATAAGTGGAATTTCTAGGTGAAATAGGAGAGGTGTCCTTTATCTCTCATATACAGAATCACAGAATGGTTGTGGTTGGAAGGCACCTTAAAGACCATCTTGGTCCAACCCCCTGCCATGGTCAGGTGCACCTTCCATTAGACCAGGTTGCTTAAAGTCCTGTCCAATGTGGCCTTGAACACTTCCAGGCATGGAACAGCCATATACATTCAATGACATTTGTAAAGAAGTCTTCTCAGAATCCTAATTCTAATAAATTAAAATGGTTATCTTAGGGTTTCCGTTTTTGGTATAAACTTAAGAGTGCATAGGTATTCTTGTTGTGGCTTCTTTACCTATATATCAGTACAGGTATAGTTTCTGTAAATAATAAATTATATCTATTTTGTCTTTTTGTTTGTTGGCTCAAGATTTCTCCCAAATTTAAGTGCCTTAGGCTCTTAGCCTTCATCAGCTGAAAAACTGCTGAAATTTCTATTTGTTGTAAACATCCTCTCATGTTTGCCAGTATTAATGAAGTTGTATAGTCTAATAAACAAGTTTCCAGTGTGATAAACTGCAAAGAAACTGAAGGTCTTACAGAAATCCTTGCCATAGAGGCTTGGGAGGTGAAACTGTGTACTATCCTCTGTTCTATCTCATAATCTAAAATAGAATCTGTATATTGTTTACTTCTCCAACATCCTTTATGACTTTGACCTTGTTTCTGTCAGCTCACAAACACAATAACATTTCCGAGGGGGCTAATCAGTCTTTTATCTGTATTTTTAGTGCCTTTGCAACAAACAGCATCCCCAAGTCAGAGAGCAGATTCCCTTTATAAAGGTAGGACTAAAAGTGAGAGCCTTCTTCCTACTGCTAAACTCAGGTTTGTCTGAACCAGTTGTCCATAAAAGGACTTTTTGTATGTGTGCACAAAATTTTCTTTGTGCGGGAAAGGAGAAACTCTGCACACTTTATGATTCTATAGTGTGTTAGTTCTTTCTTGGCACAGAAGTAGTGATGTGAAAACATTATTCATGAGGTACCAATAACAATCATGCTATCTTTTCAAGTCATCATCAAAATGAATCACAGAAATTAATTTTTCAGTCTCATAAAATAGAATAAATTTAGATGTGTTACTTGGACTGGATATCTTGCTACATTGCCAGCTGAAACAGCAAAACCAAGTACCAAGGCACAAATGGATAAGCAAGCTGAGCAGCTGTCCCTGCAGCGTGAAAAAAGGGGAAAAGATCATTATTACCCTTCACCTTATTTTGTTATGATAACACATGCTACAGGATTAATGGATATTGGCCGCATTATACATTACAAAACTTCATAATAGAACCAGAAGGTTTGAAAGATCTGACTAATTATTTCAGTTGATTATAAATGAGACAGAAAATATTTTTAAATAATCTGAGGAAAGGATATGATTTTTACTGAAAAATTACAAGGAAAAAGAGGAATGAAATGCATAAGCAGGGTGACAGAATTGGGTGAAAAGCCTGAAAAATAGATATAAGAAAAAAATCCAATATTAACCAAAATCTACAGTGCTAGCAGAGAAAGAAATGAGAAATGAAGAAGTAGAAAGACCTGAAAATAGGAATTCAAAGAATGTAAAGTGAAGTACATGTTAGACATTAATCATAATACAAATTGTAATAATTTGGGATTTATGCAGAAATATTAGAACATCAGATCAAAATATTCAGGATTTTACAGTACAAGTCACCCAAGAACCTAATCTAACTTGACCAGCTCAGAGGTGGAGTTTGACTAAATATCCCCTGTAGATATGTCCAAATCTCTGTGATTCAATGATCTAATAGAAAATACATAAAATCATAGAATAAGGGGTCTTTTTTTTTTTTTTTTTTTTTTTTTTTGTTAATGACATGTTGCTGATTTGTTTCTCTTATGAAAACAATATTTAAAATGTGATTCCTAAAAAATCTCTGTCAATTCCACTCACTTTCTCCTACCTCCATCAGTTTTCATCTCTTCAGGTGTTAATCAAAGGAAAAGTGTCTCCATGTGCTAAACATGTTTATTCTCATCGACCTATGACAAGTGCTTCATGTTTCCTAATGACATTTAATTCTGTTTTCCTGAGTACTGATTTCCTGGGAAAAAGAAAAGATTACACTTAGGTTTTTTTAAATTTTAACATAGCAACAATCATTCTTACTCATGTTCATGAACAATAAAACATAAATTTTCTTGCAAGTCTGCTGCACTCATTCCAAATATTTCTGATTAAAATGGCTTGGTAGAAATAAACAGTGTTCTTGTTTATATTTTAATATGAAAAACAATTAAATAGAAATAGAAAGCAACCTGGCATAAACACACTGTGTAAAGTTCAAAGAACATTTAGCTTAAAAATCTGGTACAGCCATCCTGAGCAAGCATTTGGAATATAAACTTAATGCAAAATATGTCTAGAACTCACCTAGACTATAGATATGAGAATATGTCTTGGGAAGTAATTCTGGTTTGAAAATTTTTCCTATTTTTGGAATGGTAAATCAACAAGACTTGATAAAAAACTAACAAAATAACCATAGTTTAGAAAAAAGAATTTTGAATAGGAAAAAGAAAGGGGAAAAAGGCTAACTGTGTCCTGGAGTGCATCAAGAAGAGCACTGCCAGCTGGGAGGCGATTGCTCCATTCTACACTGCACTGGTGCTGCCCAGCTCAAGTACTGTGTGCAGTTTTGGGCACCCTAGTGCCGGAGAGACTTACTATGATTTGTGTCTAGAGGAGGATGACCAGTATGGTGGAAGGTCTCAAGGCAAGACTTACAAGGAATGGTTGAGGTCACTTGTCTTGTTCAGCTTGAAGAGGAGAAGGCTGAGGGATGACCTCGTCACAGTCTACAACTTTTTTAATGGGGTCAGCAGGGGAGAATGTGCTGATCGCCCTCTGGCAACGAGCAACGGGACACTAGGAAATGGAATCAAGCTGTGTCAAGGGAAGTTCAGTTTTGCCATTAGGAAAAGTTTCTTCTCTGAGAGGGTAGACAGTCACTGGAACAGGCTCCCCAGTGGAGCAGTCATAGAATCAAGCCTGTCAGAGTTCAAGGAGTATGTGGACAATGCTCTTAGTCTTATGCTTTAGTTTTAGGTAGGTCTGCATTTGATTCCATCCAAACTAAAGGATTTATAATTGCATACAGTTTTATGTATTGTGTATAATATGGATAGCTCTGCTAACAAAGTGATACTTACAAAATATTTTATTGAAAAAAAGAAAAGAAAAATAAAAAGAAAAAAGAGCTTGATTATAGCTGACTTGGATTTCTGTCCCTTCATATGTTTGCCAAATCTATTTGAAGTATACTAGAAGTACACTACTTTCACATAAGTGTATTTAGGCATGAAATAGAATCATGCATTTTTAAGTAAATTGCTTTCTAACAAATTTATTTCAGAATATGCACATAATTAGAGTCGCTGCTCTGCATAGGAGTCAGTATTATATCACTCTTTGCCAACCAGCACTTTGTAAACACAGTGTGCCATCTCAGGATGTGCATTCCATTTCTAAATTTTACTGGTGTTCACTCAGAGATAAGAGGGGTTTCAAAGTGAGACATTTTATTGAATAACCTGATGTCAGACTTTGATCAAGGAGTCATGTTGACAGTAGGATGTTTATTTCTATGTAGCCTGATTAAAATAATACAATTTTACAAACAATCGGAATTGTGTCATTGCATATCAGATAAGATGATGCATTTGTCTTGTTCTGATGATGTGAACTTATCAAGACTTCAGTGTATTTTTTTTCCTGAAGCTCTGTTACACAGCAGATGGGATGTCTAACATCCTTCTCTATTTGAGACATGCAAGTTCTAATCAACAAGAGGGTTTAGAATGTTAAACCAGCCAGCCATAAGAAATGTGTCACACAGTTTGCTGTCATCCTAATTAATTAGATAGCATTATTTGTTGTCCCCAATGAACTCTGATGAGCTCAATGACTGATAATAGCCTCATTCTTTTCAGGGATTTTCTTTTAATTTTGTTCACTTTGATTTAAGAAAGAATGTTTAAAGAGGGAAAAAGCAGCCTACCACTATGAAGGGTTATTCAGAAATACATACTTGTGACTTATTAGTACTAGTGAACATTTGGCCCATTACTAAGGTCATTTTAATTTTAAATCTTCCAGGGTAACGTATCTTGAATAACTACTATTTCTGTAATTATCTTGCACTTTCCTAACACATTTCTGGATATATTTTGTCATAGAGTTCTTGCCCTTCAGACTGTAGAAAGATTCAATAAAATTATGTGAACATCATTTATAATGCAAGATAAAAAAAATCTAAGGGTTAACATGGCACAAAAGTCTTCAAATCAGTGTTAAATAGACTATTAAATGGACTATTTTCAGGCAGGAATACATAATTATTTGTGATTTTTTGTAACATTAATGTTCAGATTTACACTAGAATAAATAGTTTGATGAATACAGAATTTAGTGACACAGTGTTGGCATAACATAGAGGACTAATCTTGCAATATTTACCTTTCTCTGTGTCTGAAGAAAATTAGAAGTTGGTCAATATAAAAATCTATAGATAATGAAGGTAGTAATAGGAATTTAAAAAAGCAAATAGCAGTTTTATTATTTTTCTTCTGGTAAAAATATTGCACTTAAGTAAGGTATTAAATTTCTCAGTAGAAGAGGAGACAGATTGAGTAGGCTGATCCTGGAAAAGTACATGTCTACAAATGCAGATGATTCTTTCAAAATACATGTGCTGTTTCAGAATTTCTATGTGTTTAGACTTTATTATTTGGGTGCTATTATTTAGGTGTTATTTTTGTCTGCATACCTTCCATAGCACCATTTTACCTCTTTTGCATTTATGGGGTTTTTTTTAATTATTATGACTTTTTTGTAAATTTGTAAGTTTACATAGCTTTTAACTAACGAATGTACATCCTAGTGCACTTCTGAATGCAAATGGTTTTGCATAAACCATCAGAAACTCTAAACCAGGTTAAACTAATTTATATCCTTTTTGGTAATACCTTTTATATCTATAGCAGTAAACGTGAAGAAAGAGAGTGCAAGAGCAAATACCTTTCTGAGGGAGGCAGCACTTAAACAGTTACACTTCACAGTCTTTAATAAATCATTCCTCTGTACAGAGTTCAGTCTTACACATCATGCCACAGCAATATGTTCTATTAAGCATCAATAGAGAAATGTTTTTTCAAGTTTAACATGCTTGATAGTTTTATTGTGTCTTGCTGCTAAAAGAAATGCCTACTTCTCTAGGATTTATTGACAGTTATTTCAGTTTTTTTTTCAGACTGAAGATTCAGAGGGGTGTTTTTATCTATTCTTCAGACACACAGTTATCCCTCTATGTACACTTATTTGTCTGTGTATGTTTATGGAATTATACAGCAAAAACTTTATAAAGGGTTGAATCTGAAGTTATACATACCTTTAACAAATTTTTTTCAAACTTTTTTTTATAATTATTTTTGAAAGCTCATTTCTTATGTTACATTTAGCAATGTGATTGTCTCTTTCTTTTACCTTTGTTTGGGCTCATTTTTTTTGAAGAATGATTTAAAGGTTACATTGTTTAATTCTGTGTCCTTATGTTCTCCCTGATTTTTTGGGGCAGTTGGTGGTCTGTCACCGTAGTCAGTGATAGTATAGCTCCAACAGTGTGTGCTTTGCATCAAATAATAAATGAAAATTCATAGCAAGACTAAAGTTCTAATAATGTAATTAACTTCTTTGATTTGACGTATTTTAAAACCTATAACATCATTTGTCCATTGGCCCAATAAAATATTAATGAAATTTCAGTGGTAATTTGTGTGCTTTTATTCTAGCCTTTTCCACTACATTTTCTACTAAAGTGGATGCCTGAAATACATATAATTCTAAACTGTGTACTCGTCTTCATCCTCAGTATTTTTCCCTGTTCCAACTCTTTTTTTTACTCTATTTGAGCAAATTTACCTTGAGTGCTACCTCCTTTTAAGTTCATGGGTTCTTGTTTAGAAAGCAAAATGCACCTGTGACCTTTATTAAAGAACTTTAGTGAATGAGTGGGCCATATACAAAAGTTATAGAACAAGATTAAAACATTTCACTTTATGGAACTCCTCCTTTGTATCAGATATGAAAACGGATGTTGACAATGTCTTCATTTCACATATAATGACACAGTTTTTCTGGTTTTTAAGCATTACAAAAATGTTAGAATAAAGTAATCAGAACTTAAATAGGATTTTTTTTCCCCAAAGAATAATTGTACAGTCAGGGTACAGTTTGAAGTTTGGCTTAAGAGCTATGAGACATGTTTTATAATAATAGAAACTCTACAGATATTTTCTGAAAAGCTTAAATAAGTTTCAGTCTGATGAAAAAGTTATCTTCAGCATAAATCTTCATTAAATGTAAAAGTTCTGTAAATATTTTTCTTATAGTTCACTAGGGAAGATCTCAAAAAAAGCAGTGTTTCAAATATGAGAAAATATGTCCTACACTTTTCATTAAAAATCAGTGATATAGATCAACCAAAATATTTTCCAATTTCATTGGAATTTCACTAGCAACAATAGCAATAGAATGGTAGTGATGCACCAAAGGGCACATTTTCCAACAGCTGCCTGTGCCAGGGCAGAGTCTTCGACCCAGACAGATCTTCAGATGACAGATAGAGCCCTGCAAGTTGCAGTCTGCAGGGAGTGTCTGGGACCTCTTCCTGAGGAGAAGAGTTACAGGAGGAGGTCTGCAGCATGTGTAGCATCAGCAAGAATGAAAGAAAGGCAGACAGCATCTTCCTGAAGGACTTTGACATGGTCCCACATAATCTTGTTTCTAAATTGAAGAGGTATGTGTTTTATGGACAGACTGTTAAATGGAAAGATTGAACAGCTACATCCAGAGTTGCAATCAGAGCTCAACATCTAAATGGAGATCTGTATCAAGAACTGTCTCTCAGGGGTCCCTGTTGGATCCAGTACTGTTCAGTATCATAATCAGTGACATGGACAATGGGATTGAATAAATCTTCAACAAGTTGAGTGGTGCAATTGATGCACTGGAGGGAAGGGATGTCATCCAGAGTGACTTTGACAGTCTTGAGGAGTAGGACAGTGTGAACTTTTATTTTTTCAAATTGCGGGTCCCCTTTCAACCACTACTTCATAGAAAAATTTTTCATACCAAGTCAATTTCCATCATTTATAGTAATGGTTCACTGTTGTGTCAAACATGTAATGGCATGGCTTAAATTTAACTGTTAGATTATGTATTCTAAAGTGTTTATAATTTTCAGACAGTAGTGTTTTAATTTTTTCAGAGCTCACAGAAGTGGCAGTCAAGATGCTAGAAATGTTGCAAGAACTATGGCAGGAGTTGGGTTTCTAATTTAACTTCTACAGACCTAAAAGGCTTTAGAGGGCTGGGAATAATGTATTATTATGGCAAGGTTTATAACAGAGTGAAATCACTGATAACACAGGTAAACACAGTCTTAGTGAAAGTGTCAGCATGTCTTCTGAAAATCCTGTCTCACTAACCTGTTGAAGGCTCTATTATGGTTGACAAAAATGTTTATGAAGGGAATTGAGTGGACTTAATAAATTTTCAAAGCTCCTTTGACCTAATTTCCACATGACAGCCTACAGAAAAAACAAAAATTTTCACAAAATTGGATGAAAGGTTCTTCTATGGACTAAAACCTGGTTTAAAAATAGAAAGGAGGTGATCAGGGTTACTGGTTTATCTTCAAGTGCAAGTGACTGAGAAACGTTTGTCAGTGTCAGAAATGCCTTCTCACATTCATAATACAAGATTTCTTGATACTGACAAAAAGTACAAGAGCAGTAGACTACATTCAGCAGCCAAAATAACAAACTGTTCCTAAACAGCAGTACCTCTGCTACTTTTAAGACAGAAGGTTGGATTAGATAAACTCCTGGTTAGAATGTATAGGGTATTTCTATTGTCAGAAATCTGGGTTCAGACAGGAAAACGTTTTGTTTATAGTTAAACCTTTCAGTTTCATAAGGAAAAACATGTAATGCAATTTTATCTTCTAATTTCAGTCAGGAATACATACACTTTTAAATCCATCTAATAGGTCAAATAGTAAAGATGTAAATGAAAAAAAAAAAGTTACTATTAAAACCTAAACGTAAACATACTCCCCGTTGAGGAATACATTCAGGGCAGGTATCTCGGGGTGCAGCTGTGGAGCCCCAGGCAAGAGGCTGTGAACTGCCGATCTTTGTGAAACAAAGAGCATTGGGCCCTGCGGCCCAGCGAGGTGAATAAACACCCAGAGACATGGCAGGAGCCGAGGACTCAGGAGGAAGTGCCGAGGCTTTCATGCACTTTGACTATGAGGGTATAAAAATCCAGGTGTTCCTCAGTTGGGGGTCTCCTGGGAGGCACCAGCTTGAGCTGTTTCTGTTCCTGTGCCGTGAAATAAAACATCTGAGACTCTGCCATGGGAAACTTGGGGTTGAACCGGTATGGAAACCTGGTCTGACTGTGTAAAAGTGGGGTGTGTGGGGAGTGAAGTGGGGCATCCATCACTCACTGGAGCTGCCTGCTGTGGAGGGGCTCTGGTCCCAGCAGATAAAGGCTCCGGTGATGGAAGTGTGGCTGCCAGACTGGGTCCTCAACGGACAGACAAGGAAATTTCCTCAACACTCACTATAATATACAGAGTAAGATATGTATAATTTTTTAAATTTGATTAAGATTTTATTTTTCAGCTTTCTGTCCTTAATGAAAGGAATGTTTCAAAAATACTGTGAATATTTTAGCTGTTTTAAAAAGTCAACTAATGTGTAGTGTAAGGTTTTTATTTCATTTAAAACTTCTTTGCTTGAACATTTTGGAATTGTAAGCAAACTTTTGCTGTGAGCTAGAATGAAGAAAGATGTTACTGTTTTTCTTTTCAAATGAGATAATATACCCATAGTCTTCCTTGGAAATCCCTAGTGACATTCTCCTTTGAATGTTTTTGGATTGTTGCCCTGAATTTTGGATACAGGACTGCAGCTATTTATTCAGTTTCTTTGCATTGCTAATTTATCCAAATCTTAAGTGTGGATGACTGTTGAAACAGTACCCAGGTGTTAGATAGCAGGATACAACAAAAACACAGGATCAAGTAGAAACACTTGATTCTTCCAATTTTTGCTGCTGGTAGTGTCTGCATGAAGAGTTATGGTCAGCTTAGTCAGACCTCTCTGGTCTCAGCACATCATATCTCTCAGTGCCAAGCGTACCTTTATATTAAACAGGAAAAAGAATTTAAAAATATTTTAAAACTCCCCCACATAATTTGGGTGATTACATAAAAAATACACCTTTGTTTCTATAGTCAATTTCTTAAGATAAGTTATTGATGGCTCTTTTTTTGACACCACAATTACCTCAACCTCACATAAAATAAGTTTTGATTTTATAAAACTAATACTGGTTAGTGCTTGTTTTGGGGTAGGATTCCATGCAAGTTTTTACATCAGAGATATAAAGGTATGCTCTTCACTCTTTTTTTTTACTGGACTGAAGCTATTTTTTTTCTAGTAGTCTTCCTCCCTTTTCCTATCTCATTCAGCTTGCTAAACATGACTCAGCAGTGTGCCCAGGTGGCCAAGAAGACCAATGGCATCCTGGCTTGTATCAGAAATAGTGTAGCCAGCAGGACTAAGACAGCAATTGTCCCTCTGTACTTGGTAGTGGTGACTCTGAACCTCAAATTCTGTGTTCAGTTTAGGGCCCCTCACTACGGGAAAGTGTTGGAACATGTCCAAAGAAGGGCAACAAAGCTGGTGAAGGGTCTGGAGCACAAGTTGTATGAGATGAGGGAGCTGATGGTGTGTAGCCTGCAGGAAAGCAGGCTGAGGGAAGACCTTATTGCTTGCTACGACTACCTGAAAGAAGGTGGTAGGTAGATGGAGGTCAATCTATTTTCCAAGTAGCAAGTGATAGGTTGAGAAGAAAAGGTGTGGGGTCTGGTTATACCAGGTGCCGCAAGGCTTTCTGGGAATTGTAGTTCTAGGTACCCTTACACATGCTCTGTTGAATGCTTGTATGGGATTGGCTTAGGAAGTTACCTGTGTGACGTGACAGCATTTGAAATTGCTATATAAGCTCTGATCCCCTTGAATAAAAGACTCTCATTACACACCACGTTGGTGTCTTTCTGGTCCTTTGGGACTCATCAGTTATTTTATTAATAACTGCTACAAAAAGGTCACAAGTTGTGCCAAGGCAGGTTTAGATTGGATATTAAGGAAAATGTCTTCCCTAAAAGGGTTGCCAAGCACTGGAAGGACTGTACAGGGTTGAGTCACTATCCTTGAAGATATTTGAAACGCGAGCAGCTGTGGTACTTAGAAACATGCTTCAGTGGTGGACTTGGCAGTGCCAGATTTATGACTAGAATTTATGATCTTGGAGGTATTTTCCAACATAAATTATTCCATTTTTCTATTAACCTTGAATTTTTGGTAGAAATTCAGTAAAGACAGTGGTTTCCACTTTGTCTAACTGGCAGCAGTAAGAACATACTAGCAGTATTTTTAAAGCCTTCAGGTTCTGAGGGAACTGGAGCCCACTTTCTCAGTAGAAGCCCTGTAAAATGCAGGAACAGTGAACCCTTCAAGTGACAGTGACCACTGTGTTTTGGGGTGACTTCAATAGCTGGTGTTTGCTAGATGGGCTTTATACATACCAGTGAGAGGCATCTGTGGAAACTAGAGAAACAGGGCATCTGGTTTGTGACTTCCAAATGGCTTCTGTTTGAGATAAATGCTGAACCTAAGTAGTAAAATAAATTTCTGTGAATTAATAGATGCAGGGTCTTATGTTCAGAATTAAGTCAAGATGGAGACAAATACCAATTCTGAAAGTGCTCTACAACCCATTTTATGGAAAATATAGATAAATGTGTTCTAGTAATCAGAATTAAAACTAACAACAATAAAAAACCAAACCAAACCAAACCAAAACCAAAACCAAAACAAACAAAACCTCACAAAAACAACAAAGCCAAAACAAACCAAATAAACAGCCAAACAAAAAAACCTCAAACCAGAACAAATAAAAAACGAAGCCCAACCCACAGAAAACCCCAAACAGCTAAAACCAAAAGGAAAACAGAACAATGATCTTGGAGGTCTCTTCCAATCCAGTTAATTTTATGATTCTATGATTCTATGAAAAATCCTAGCTCAGATTTCTCTCTCTTTTATTCTTTTACTTTATAACTTTTCTGTGTTTGGAAAATGCATCAGTATCTCATACATTTCATGAAACTTTTAAGGTTCTCCATGAGTTTTGAATACATTTTTCAGTCATTTCAGTGAAATTTGAAATGCTGCTTTATCACTGTCTTTATTATTTTGTCTTGTAAACACTAAGACTCACTGCTAAATCTCATTCTAAATCCAGGAAGAAAAAGAAAATGATTTTTCTGCTGTCATTGAAAATTCAGGTCAAAGCTTCCTGACACATAGATTTTCTTGAAGGATATACAGTTAAGATCAATATAGTGCCATTAAAAAATACATTTCTGCTGAGTCATCTGAAAGCAGCTTGGGAGTCTTTGTTTTTAGCAAACACACTTAATTATAGAGTCTGGATATACTCAGTGATCTGTGAAGGTTAATATCTATCCATAAAAGTGATGTGCTAAGTTTTGTCTCTTTGCCCACATGTTAACAGGAATTTTCAAACAGAATTGAATACTTCACCTTATTATAAAACTAATATTGACTATAAACTTTTACTTGTGGTTCAGTGGGTGGATACCTAATGATTATCAGAAGCTACTTCAGCTTTCTTAGGATATCTTTATGACACAAATCTGCAAAGCTGAAACCCTTCAGGGCCAGATTTTCAAAGATGTTTCCTTTTTTTTAACAGCTACGGCAGTATTTTTGTAAATGGCTACCTACTAGCTGTCTGTCTGGATAGTCAGCTAATAAACCTTTTTTTTTAATCATAGCAAAAAAAATGTTATATATATTGTATGCATATGCCTTAACACATGTATACATATATATGTATATAATAAAATACATTTTATATATAAATTGAATTGAGTTATAGCATATGTGCAATTTTTTTTCCCATGAATAATTCTTCTCCTTTAATTTGTCCACACAGTTCTACCTGTACAATGTAGAGCATACAAACCAACACTACCACACCTGCCTCTCTCCCTTGCAAAAAACAAAATCCATCAAATCAAATAAAAAACTGCTAGACTTTTGTCCTCAAAAGTAATATGCAATACAGGAACAAATAATTATTGGTTTATATGTCTTGGAAAAACATAAAATAAGAAAACTTCTTAAAGTCAAGTGATGCTTTTTCCCCCTCTCCCTACAGAGTGCATTATGTGAAAAAAGCACATTTTTAATAATCTGAAACTGTTGTTAACAGAATTTAGTTGATGTAGGACAAATGCTAACTTTTTCAGATTTCATGGAGTAAGACTGCCATTGCTATTGAAAAATACATGGTTTAGAACATGTTATGAACAATTTATTAATTAATTTATCTCTCTTTTTAGGGATATGAAAGCTAAACAAACACTAGAATTATCATAGAGACAAAAAGGCTTTCCCTGGACAAAACTGAAAAGTGATGTTACAAAAACACTTCAAGTTACATGAAGTAATAGTGCCTTTGCTACTGTGAAAGAAAGGGAATGAGAAAAAAATAACCCAAAAGAATTACATAAAATTTGAGGCAAGAAAAAAGATTCAAAGATCCTTATTACATGAGATGAGCTTATAAGAATAACAAGGACAAAATAAGTGTGAAGAGTAGGTATTATACTACGTAAAATTACATTATGTTTTATACATACTACTCACATTTAATTTTTTTTCACATTTTGAGTACAATTTAAAAGAATTAGCTTTGTTCTTATACCACCTGTAGGACAATTATCATTAATTGAAAGAAAAAAAATTTATTTTGTCAATATATAAATGTAATGCAAATAAGAAATCTCAGAACTCATCATTTTATTTTGGTATTGTCTCTTAAGTTAGGCTATAGAGTGGCTGTCAGTCTCAAATGACATTATTTGATGTGCAGTCCATTAACCTTTATCTATTCAGTAGAAACCATCCTTAGTCATGGGTCAGTTTGGGTTGTTTGGGGGAGAGTATGACCAGCAGAAAAAGAAAGACCTATCCCCAACACTAGCAGATTTTTTTGGTAGGAAGACTTATTTAATATTCCAGCAATCAGGAAAGCTAATTTCTCTGAATGTGGGATTAGATATAGTGGGTAAGAGGAAGGAGTCACTTAGCAAACTAAATTGAAGGTGAAATCTTGGTCATTTCTATATCAAGGAGACTTTTGCCACTGAATTTAGAAGTGTAGTCTTTTTCAAATCTGGAGGAGAGGTACAATAGTCAGACATAGTAACATTAAAATAAGAGAAAAAAATATTTAGGTTCTATATAAAATCTAACACAAACTCCAAGGAATAACTGAACTGAAGAATAGTCTCTCAATAGAAATTGAAATGTTCATGGCCTGGGTCTTTAAAATCTAGGCTTGATCAGTTTTATTTATTGTACAGGATAGCTACTCATGTTGGCAAGGAGAGGGACAGATGACTTAAATAGATCCTTTTCAGCTCTAATATCTACTAGAGCATGGATGCATTCCAGGACTGAAGTGACTGGGTTCAGGAAAGTTCAATAGCTCCCAACATGGAAGCACCTGCCTGCCTTGCTACCTCAGGGACATGCAGCTCAAAGTAATTTGCAAATCTGTTCTTCACAAAGCTGCTGATTAAATGAGTTAAGTCATTCATATAAATGTGTTTTTTTTTTTTTCCTGAAAGAGGAAGTCTGACAAAAACAATGTGAAAAAATAGATGCAGAGGCGCATAATGAAATTAAAGTATTAGGAGTACTGCAGTGCTAGCATGTTTTACACCTGCTCCTCTTGTGCATGTGCAGCTTTTTGCCAATACATTCACTGGAAAGGAGAGAGACTTTGTATATTAAAATAGAACCTTGTTTTGTGAAACAAATTGTTAATAAGATTTCCATCCAGTTTTTTCTAAGACTTGTATATTTTCATGATTTGTTAAAAGCAGCTTTAGAACAGGCATGCTATTGTTAGTGGATATTTCTCTCCAATAATTAATATAAAAAGACAGGTTAAAATAAATTAACAAGTCCTTGTGACTGTCTAGAGACTTTTTACCTTTAAAATGTTAAATAAGCAGACAAATCAGACATAAAGTAAATGCTAGATATGCAAAATCTAGGTAAAGCTGCAGAGTGCTTTCATTTTTATTATGGACTTGCTTTAAACAGTGGAGAAAGGGTTTCTAGAATGCTGTAAAATAAAATAGTCTGAGCTGTTTGGGTGAACTCTGGAACTGTTTTTCCTTCCATAAGCAATTAAACAGGAGATGATTGTTGTGTGATTTCCCCTCTACTCTGCTCTTGTGAGACCCCATCTGGAATACTGCATACAGTTCTGGTGCCCCAGCATAAAAAGGACTTATAACTTTTGCAGGAAGTCCAGAAGGTAAGCAAGAAGTTGGTAAGAGGACTAGACCACCTCCCTTGAGAAGACAGGCTGAGACAGTTGGAGCTGTTCAGCCTGGAGAAGAGAAGGTTGTGTGGACCTCATAGCAACTTTCCAGTATCTGAAGGCAGCCTACAAGGAAGCTGGAGAGGGACTCTACACACAGTAGTGATAGGACAAGGAGTAATGGGTTCAAACTGAAAGAGGGGAAATTTAGTTTAGATATATGAGAGAAAGTTTTCATTTTTTTTCATATGGAAGTGGTGAGACACTGGAATAGATTGCTCAGAGTAGTTGTGAATGCACCATCCCTGGCAGTTTTCAAGGCCAGTTTGGATGGGGCATTGAGCAACCTGGTGTAGTGGAAAGTGTCCCTGCCCATTGTAAGGGTGTTGGAACCAGATGATCTTCAAGGTCCCTTCCAACCCAAACCATTCTATGATTCTATATTGTAAGTGTTTTGGAAAAATGTTCCAAAATTTAAACTTGTATTTTTTGTATTTAATGAATACTTGTCCCTCTTTAAATCATGATACTTATTAAAACAGGCTGAAAAGTACTAATGAAATGAATAGCTGCAAAGAGAAGGATAAAATTAGAATTTAAATTACAGTGAGTGACGGATTTTAAATGGTGATCACCATTACAAACGGTCAAAAGGAAAGCCACTCCAACTGACAATTCAGAGTGGAATAACACAGAATATGGAAAACATTAGTGTTTTATAATCATGAACATAGGTGATTTTCAGTGTTTTTTAATAATAAACACTTGCATTCATAATTAAATCAGACACTGTTGAGGGAAAATGTCAAAACATCTGAAAATAATGTCCAGAGTACTCCTTATAATGGAGCACAGAATTTTGGATATAGTTTTGAATTTCTCAGCCACCACTTTACCATTAAACACTACAGACTGTACACCTTCATCTTTCAATAATTTCCGCTTTGGTTAATTGGTGTGGGTTCTGGTGTGTGTACTCCTCTGGAACCTCTAAAAAATCGTCACCTATTTTTGATCAATTGCAGTATCTAGTAATATTTATATAGAGATATTTTTTATATATAATTATTGCAGAATGGCAATTACCTGTTGTACTTACTGTCATCACTTTTATTCTAGTCCAGTTTTACTGCTGACTGGAGTGAGGCCAAATTATTTGATGTAGTCAAAACTAGTTTGCTTTTAACAAGCTGTCAGACAAGAGAAGAGCAGAGTAATGTTACCTGATTACGTTTGTGCTGTCTGCTCTATTTTACTTCACAACAGGTGTGCTAGATGACTTTTACATACAGCTAAGGAAAATTCTACCTTCCAGCAAATGAAAGATGTTTGTTAACAATCTCTTGATCCTACTGCAGGTGATATGGAGAAGAATGGACATTCTGCTCCGGGATGACCACAGAAAAGAAAAAAAGTTGCATTTCTGTCACAAAATAATTTTACAGTGGCAGACAAGTATCAGCCTGATTGTGAAAAAAAAAAAAGAAAGATGAATTTAGATCTCTGTGATTAGTGCTACCAAAAGTGAGAAATCTGAGACTTCTAAATATACTAACAGGTTTATATTTGCCAGCATCTAATCAAAACTGTATTGAAGTGATGCTTCTTGAAGAGTTAAGAGAAAAATTAGTTTTGACTCCCTCCAGTCCTGAAAAATCAGACAGCCAGTTGTTGGTGATTTCATTTTTCTTTGATTATTCCTTTAATGGATATCAGCTTTTGGTGTCACCATCTCCTGTGACTTTTCTTTTTGATTGTGGCATAGGAAGTGTTTTTGAGAAAGTAATTTTTTTTAATGGGGTGAAACGAAAAACAGCACTGGCCTCTTCTCAGGAAAAAGAGAACTCCAGATTTAGTGTAGAGGTCAATAACTTCTGGAAACAGGAACAGAGAACAACATAGGAAGTAGAAATTTGGACAGTAAAATATCTTGATATTCATGACTCTTTATGCAATAAAGTTGACAGATTTTGAAATCTTAGTCTGAGTTTTTCTGTTGACATTGATATTGGTGAAATTGACACCAGATTTTGCAAGAAGGCATTAAAGTACTAGAACGAAACATAACCAAAATTGAGCAGAAACCAATTTCAGACATTCTTACAACTTCATAAATTCATAGTGCCTCTGCTGTGATAGGTTCTAAACGTGAAAATCAAAATATCAATGAAAATATGACTTATAAAATATAATAAATCTATAAAATATAAACCTATACTTTAAAGTAAAAGTTGTAGACCATAATCAATAACAGCATTATACTTGCTATGACTACAGAAAAAAAACAACCAACCAACCAACCAAAAAAACCACACAACAAAAAAACCCACCAAAAATATGGCAGAAATAATAAAAAATACTTTACAATTATTATCAGACACAATCTTAGTGTACCTGTAGTTACTGGAGCTGAATTCATTATATAGTTTTTTTCAGTCATAATACAAAAGTTCTGCTCAGAACATACTTTCTTGGTTGCACTTTTCACCTCTAGATAACTTCCCCAACCCCCTACTTTAACAGTATCTTTCTTCAAAGATTCTGCACACTGCTTATGCCACTCTCAGAATTTTAATGCGAATTTCTGACAATATGGAGTGTTATGAAGCATTAACACTTAAACCCACTGCTAATCCCCACATGGCTTGCTTTATTCTTTTATATCTGTATATTGTATGAACTACAGAGAGCAATAAAGCTGAATAAGTACCTTGGAGAGAGAGAAAGAGCCTGTGTGTGAAACATGCTAAGTAATTATAGCAGTGTTATTTGAAGAACTATAGCCAAGGCTGTTTTAAATATAGAACATTTTCAATAAGATGATTAGTGGCAATTCGCTGTCAAAGTTTGCCTTGAGGTCTTCTGTTTCTCAGGGGTTAATTTGGATACAAAGTGAATATCAAGTTTGCTTCAAGTAGTAAAAATATGTAGGTTTTCAACACATTCATATGCAATTTTGTATTAGTATGACAGGCAAAGGAGTTTTATAGCAAGTCCTTTTTCCCAATCTTGTAACTCCAACCTGGAGTTTTTAAAAAAAAATTAAAAGCTTTTCATTCAGGATGCACACTGAAACTTAATATTGCTTTTTGAAAATGAGAAATATATATTTTAATAATTCAAATCTAATATGGGAAATAAAACTACAGCCTATTGAGGATATTTACACAGAAATTGCATATTTAGCCTGTTTTTTTGTTCTTCTTTTTCTGTTCTGATGTGTACATCTTCAGATTTTGTGAAACAACCAGAAAATGGCATAGCAGATTTTTCATATTCCCTTTGTCTTAAAGTCATTATCTTTTAAGTTCGTGACTAGAGATCATATCACTAAGAAGAAATAATAGCTGCATGACATAAAAATGCATTAGGAGCAAAACAACAGAGAATCCTTTTGCTATTATTGTCCCATTCTGAGTTTACATTATAATCCAGATAAATCTGAATCCAGTGCTGCAAGTGTAGCTGAAGTGCTTTAGAATAAAGCATTTTAGAAAATTAACATTTTAGAAAAATGCAAATTTATATGACTTCTGGTGCCAATGTGTTAATTTACACACATTGTGAATATAAATCTGTGCTCCTGACATATATTTCATAATGCACTATTAAGCTTTTCAACTCTGTTGAGTGGTGGAGGTTTTAGCTTTGTCAAATGAAGAAGCAAAATTGATTCGGCTTTGTGAAAAACAAGTACCCGCCTAAATATATTAAAAAAAATATACAAAGAGGCACTACCTTCAATAAGCAACATATGTTAATCATGACCTGATTTCTTAGTTTTTACTTGACCTTGAAAAGGAAGGAAATAATGTACATAAGTCTTATAATTACAGGAAGAAGGAGATCCGTAGTTTACTGATGATAAGCAGAATTTGGAAAAAATCCACAAAGAATAAACAACAACAATTCCACAAAAAATTAGTCAGCAAAGAGAAAGCAAAAAAAATAGACAATTACAGAAAACAACTACTTTTAAAAGGATAATCAAATGGAAATTTGAAAGAAACCACATAACCTAGAAAAGCTGTCTTTATTGCAACCTATTAGCTATATTTCCTTCTTCATTTCCTAGTGCTTAAGAAGTATTTAAAATGGTTTTATTGTAGCGAAAAGCAAATAGTTTTAAATATGTACATGTACACAGAGCAGGCATATAAGGACAAACATAAACTGTAAAAGACCTGCTAACAATATAGATCTCAAAAATAATGCAGAGAAGAGATTGAGAAAAACAAATTAGTGTTGCTAGCTCTTTGAAGATCAGTACTGAGCGTACAGGCTCACAGTAAGCTCTCTCATTTGAGTACAAAGTGTTACAGATAAATGAAGAAAAGAGCTCTAAGCAAATGATATGTGAATAATTTACATGAGCTGTTTAACTGAGCTTTTGACAAGAAATAAAAACAAAGGAGGATGAAGTTAACTTTCTGTAAGGTCATGGACTGCCAGAGAAGAAGTCGGATAACACGAGATATTCCCCTGGACCAATCAGAGACATAACTTGTTATAAGTATCTTTAAAAGATATCAATGCATAAAAGGTTAGTTAGGTTAAAATTAAAGCCAGAAATTAACAAGGAGAAATCATATTTAAAAAGGATATTTTATGTGTATCTTAAACTTTTACAGTGGAGGCTTTATGTTTTACCTGTCATACGTGGAATAGTACAGAAACTTTTTTATCTAATATTTCTATGCATGAAGTCCTTTTTCAGACTATGGGGAAAGAAATCAAAATTTTCAACCTGAAAAAGAGATTATTTTAAAAACTGAAATGCTAAAGTAAAGCTTGAAATACATCCAAACCATGTTTGAGTCAAAACCAAAATTACAACGCTATGATCTGTTGTGTATGAGCTAATTTATTTCATACTATGTCATAATATGTCTATACTTGATTTCATAGACACATACAGAGGCTATGGAAGTCTTTCAGAGTTCTAGATACTTTGGCTTTTTCCACAGATACCTTACTTGAGTTTTAAATAGCAAGTCAAAATTTTGTTACAGTTCCTTTTTGTTATAAGTCTCTACAAGCGTGTTTTTCCAAGGTAAAGTAAAGACAGTTCCCATCTCCCTATAATGTGTTTTATTTGCCAGGAGAGTATTTGCTGCAGTCAAACATTTGTAGTCCCCATTCACATTTTTCAACACTAACTAACAGGTTTTATCCATTCTATAGGATTAAATCCTGCATATCTATAAAAAGACAAAAAACCACGTTTGCTGTCGTTCATATAATTACTACTGCAAGAACTCATGCTGAGGGAATATATAAATAGATAATTTTTCTTCTGTAAAATTTTCTTCTTTGCCATTGCAAGTACTTAAAATCACTCAACTACCATAATGCCGCCTTCCCTTTTCTAACTGGACTTTCTCATGCACAGGGGAATATTTAGAACTGTGATAAGCCGCTACCTACTTATTGTTTCAAACCTCATCTACCTTTCTGATTTTTGTCCTCTTAATTCTTGGCTGGTGTTTTCCAAGACACAACCTCCATCATCACCAACATACTTAGCTACTAGCTTATATTGATGACATGTGAGGACTGTCCCTAAGTGTTCACCTGGGCTCCTTGGTGTCGTTCTCCAGTGGGTGAAGCTCTTTAACTTCGTGCGCAACACAGTACTGTTTATTGCATTGTAGTTTAAGTGGTTCAGTGTAGAATTACAAAAAAGCTTAGCTTCAAACTTCTCTGCTGCTGTGATATGCGATCCTCTTCCTACAGACTGGCATTTCGTACCGATTCACAGCCACGTGTAATCATTAAAGCCCCTGATTGAATCTCAAATCTTTAATTGGGCTGTTGAAGTGCAGACAGTTCAAACCTCAAGTGACTATTTCTTTCATAATTTTGGCATCTGTTGTAGAGATATCTGGCTGCACAGAATGTTAAAGGACATCCTGACAGGATCTATGTATAGTTAATCCACTCAATCACAGTTATCTGATCTTTTATAACTGTAATTACTTTTGTTCATTAAATGATTGTACAAGAACCAGATGAAAATTTTTAAGCTTGAAATGGGATTCAACTTGTGAAACAGAATTTGAGTCCACATTCTCAATTTAAAATCATTAAGTATAATACAAAAAATGATGCAATACACAAACCCTCACAAAAACTGAAGAGTTTTTGAGCTTGTTCATATTTTCCAGAAGTATGAGGATAGCTAAATATCTACTTGAGAAGGGACACGTCCTTGATAACTCTGATATTTAAATACTCTTGCTTTCTGACTGTAAGCTTCCAAGGAGTGAATTTCTACAGAATAGAAAATAAATTAATTAAAGACATGGTCTCTGAAGTTATTAAATGCTTTGCTAGATCAGGATCTGAATTATCTTCCTTGCCTGAAGCGTGCTTATTCTAACTGATAGATGTATCTCTTAAAACCTGAAAGTTCCTTGTATTTTACAATCATGTTATCCTAGTGAATCCAGGGGTAATGGCAGAAATTACAGCTGTAGAGGGAGGAAATAATTGCAGATCAGTCTGCATTCCTGTTAATTTATAGGTGTGTTCTGGAAAGTCTTTGTGAAAATATGTCCTGAAAATCATATCTTATCAGCCAAAATAAATCCTACTGATTCTTAAATCTGTTCCAAAGAGAAGGTGAAGCACTGGTAATTGACTAGAATGTGTGAAATAATAGTTAGTGCCAGTCTTTCTAAAGAGTTTGTTATTTTAATAACTTATTATTTTGTTAAAAAGTGATTACATCTACATTTTTGTCCTGGTAGGATTGGATAAACTTAGATGACTTTAGATGTCCACCTCTTAAAATACTATTTATAAGAGTACTCCTGAACATCTGCCACATCTGAATATCTCACAACATGCTTGTAATCTGAAAGCTCACAGTACTCCAGTACTTTCCAGATTGTTCTAGTTTACCCTAATCAAGAAGACATCTAGCTCCCAAATTCCACAGATGAACAAAGGAATGACTGAGTGATACTTTAACCACTTTAGCTAATATTTTGTAGAAAAAACTGTCACATCACAACATTAATTTACATTTTAAATAGAAGAAGGGAAAAAATTTCAGATTACACCCAGTATTAGGTCTTTTTTCTAACTGCATTTAAGAATGCACTCATATGTAATATGAGGAGTAAAGATCTCCAGTTCTCAAATGCATACATTAGTTATTGTGTTTTAATTTCATGTAATTCCTGTCTGGCTTTGTGTTAAAAAAAGTCTCAACTCTTGTAAAAGCACTGAAAGAGGTTCCACCATAAATAGCTCATGGCTTGAAGTTCAGGAAATGTATATGAAAGTTAAGGGTATTATGGCTTTTTTTTCTAGAAATTAAATATTGTTTTTCCTTGACATGTGTGAGTGAATGCAGCATTAATAGTAATCAGCAAGCTAACTTCAATAAATGCTATGTATTTCTGAGGCTGTGCATGGACTTGTTTTGCTTTGAACCTAATTCCCTGTATTATATATACAGCAAAACTCAGATGCATATGCTTAGTGTTCCCTGACCCATTTTACTCAAATTTCACTGATTTATGTATTTTATAGATAACTTTTCTAAGGCACACTGTGGGCTGCTCCTGAAATCTAGATACTTATCTGATATTTTTGGAACTTTCTTGGTGACAAGGAACTTGGGATTTAGGTAGGTGTTTCACCTACTACATCTTGAAATAGTTATGGATTTTAATTTTTTTTTCACCAATTAGTTCCCTTCTAGTTTATAGTTCTTTAATTTTTGCCTCCGTGCATCCTGAAGGCAACATAGGACTTAATAAAGCTATTTGTTGCTAAAGGTAACAGAACTGTTTTTCAACATATTGTCAGACTGATGGTATCATTTGAATTTTGATGGTTTGCTGCAATACTATTTTTATGATTGTTTTCATGAAAAGAAATAAAAATATTTTGATTGGTTGGCACATTGTACGTGTGAGCTATCACTGTTTCCTGTACTGCTTTCTAAGATGGAAATGATAAATAATGAACTAGTCCAATCTCAGATGATCTCTGGGGAGAGATAATCCTTCAGTTTGATGAAAAATGGTCCTGTTTTGAACAATTCCATGGAAATTTAAAATGCCAGCAGTCATGCTGTATTTTATAACATAAGTGCGTGCAAACACTAGCATATTTCACTGATTTAAGTACTGAGAATATAGGGTAAAACCCTAGGATTTATTTTTCAAGTTGTTATTTGTATGTACAGTTATCAGCAAAAATATCACTGAGTATTATTAATACATATTTGGGTTAGTTGCAAGAATAGATGTGTAAAAGCATGTCATAAAATTAGAAGAGATATTACTGATGTGAAGCTTTTACTCCTTTTGTACCTCAAAAGTTTTTTTTCTCAAACTGTATCATCATTGACAAGTATGATCACTGACAAAGCTTTAGTACTAACCCTTCAGAGAAATTTTTTTTTGCATCATGAGTAGGGCTCATATGTACTAGAACTGTTTCTCTGTCTGCTCTTCTATTGCATACATTTTATTTTTTTTATTTGCACCCTGAGATATAAATTAATGTTGCCTTATGGATGGTTGTTGCTAATAGTAGTATAGAAAATAATCATAATATGGAAAGTACATTGAATGTTAGAGAAGTATCTCTCCTGTTGCATCAGCTCAGTGAATTGTAAATCATTAATGTTATCTGTAAAACCAGATTTATGGACAAGGCTTGGAATCATAGAATCATATCATCATTAAGGTTGAAAAAGACCTCTAAAACTGAATTAAGTGCTAACCCAGTACCTCCATGTTCTCCACTAAACCATGTCCCCAGCTGCCATATGCACGTGAAGACTTCCAGGGATCCTGTTTTTACCACTTTACTGGGCAGCCTGCTCCAACACTTTCCCTTTCAATTAAGACATTTTTCCTAATATCCAATCTAAACCTCTCCTGGGGCAACTTGAGGCCATTTCCTCTTGTCTTGTCACTTGTTACTTGGGAGAAGAGATTGGTCCCCACCTGGATACAACCACCTTTCAGGTAATTGTAGAGAGCAATAAGGTCACCCCTGAGCCTCCTCTTCTCTGGTATGAACAACTCCAGCTCAGCTGCTCTTAAAAAGGCTTGAGCTTCAGATGTTCCGTCAGCTTTTATGCCCTTCTCTTGACATGCTCCAACACCTCAATGTCTTTCTTGAATTGAGGGGCCCAACACTGGACACGGGATTCAAAGAGTGTCTAGCACAGCAGGACAATCACTGCCCTAGTCCTGCTGGCTACACTGTTGCTGATACAAGGATGCCATTGTCATTCTTGGGCACTTGGGTACACTGTTGGCTCATGTTCTGCCATCTGTTGGCTGACACTGCCAGGTCCTTTTCCTCGAGGCACTTTTCCAGCCACTTTCCCCTGCATGGGATTTTTGGGATCCAAATGCAAGAACTGGAACTTTATACAATTGGCCTCGGCACATGCATCCAGTCTGTCCAGATCTCTCCGCAGAGCTTTCCTTCCCTCCAGCTCCTTCCAACACTCCTTACCAGCTTATTTGACTTCATGGACTTACACTAGAGGTTCCATTTCTTTCATGTGCATTTACAGTTACTAATGAAATAAATTATTCTTGTGTCTTTGCTTGACCAAATACAATTGGGGAATTATAGTAAAAAATTTTAGTCTAATTTTTACAATAACTATAAATTTACTTTTCTTCTCATAGTAAGTGAAGCAATTCCAAGTTTTGACTTTTGAATTTAACTTTCAGAATTTTTTAGGGTTAGAAACTTATAATTGTAATAAATACAATTTAATCAATCCATTTCTTAATAATGTGGTTTCAGCAATAATTTCTTTATAACTTATTGATTTTTTATGTTGTTTATTGTTTCCCCTGGAGTTTGCGTAGTTACTGAAGTGATAGTATCTCGAGGTAGACTCTTCTGCTGAATAAAGTCAAAGTATAATTTCTTATTAATCTTAACTTGTGTTATAAATCATTTCGACATCTTTTTGTGGTGTTTGTAAACAAAATAATCTGTTTTAGATCCACAGGCTATGCTTGAAATGGCATCAGTACGTTTCTGAAGCACGGCAAACTTATAATTAACACATTGTTATCATTACAGTGCTTTGTGCAATTTATAGCTTATATGAACACTACAGCTCTGAGTCAGAAAGCAAAGAACAGTCTGAGTCTTAGCAGTGCTTTACCTTCTTACTCTTAGCTTAAAATAAAACATCCAAGACAAATTGCAACAAAATTTTTTTTCCCTTAATTTTTCTGAACAGAAAATGCTTCATTTCTCAGGCTAAAATTTTTTACAATGCAATAACTTTACCAAGAAACTACAAGTTCGAAAAGGAAAGGTTGCTTTGCCAACTCTTAAAGAGATGTGTCACAAAGTCACCCAACAACCCTGGATGCAGAAAGAGGCACGATTCAGATATCTATTCTTGGATCATTTTCTGCAGTTCGGAATGGAAGAAGCCAGTGCAGAATTTGGGTGACATTTATGGCTCGTCTTTCTTATAACTTGTGGTTCACTGGGAACTCCCATATGACTTATAAATTTTGTTCTTTTCTCCTTTTCTAAATGCAATAGTTGGTCTACAAATTCAGAGCAGAGCATGTTCCATCAAGCTTACTGTTTGCCTGCTGAAGAATTAAATTGGACTGACTTCAGAAACAACTCTTGTCTACTGTGCATGATTTTGTAAGATATGTAAGATAACTTATTTGAATGAAGTAAGATAACTTATTTGAATATGACTCCAAAATGGAAGGTGATGACCTGAATTCTGTTTGGCCATCAGAAGCCAGATACTGACTCAGGCTTGTGTCAGGAATTTGGTCCTCATCTTCTAGGGATTTGTTGATCAGATTTTAATCATAGGTACGTATTAAAACCAAAACAGTTTCTATGGTTTTGGTACATTTAGCCAAAATGTGTAAAGAGAGTAAGATACAGAGCTCAGTTTACTAAACAAATCAATCTAAAATATAATGAAAAGATTCAGTCATTTAACTCTTGTTTTAAAGCTTGTTAATGTCTTAATTGCTAAATGTGAATGATTTGCTGGCTATGGTTAAACTGGGCCACCAAAAGCCTGAAGAAATCAAAGCCTTCATTAAAAAATAAAACAGACTACAGAAAGTTATAACTCTTTTTTTTCCTTGCAGATATAAATGATAATAATTAAAAAGCACTCATTACAGGAAGCCTGTAAATGATAAATAAATCAATGAACCAAAACTGAAGCAATCAAAATGTTCCTTTCCTAAATTACACTGTGTTAGACTGGAAGGAAATAAAAGAAAGTCCAAGCAACTACATTATTTTCAAGTGCTCTGTTTTTCTCTACTTTCAGCAGACAGAGAAGGAGAGAGTTAGGATTTTAGGAAATGTTCAGTGGATTGTGAAGCTCAGCAACTAGGCAGAAGCAGCATCATGCTCAGCAGATGTTAAAATGGGGGAATGGAAAGGCTAGGAAAAAAACTATCAGTGCAGCCTCTTAGAATTCAAGATGTTAATCTGTGATCTCCAATTGAAAAGACCAGATTTCTAATGAGTTTTGCTAGAGATTATAGTACATATCCGATGGAAATTAGCATTACACACCATTTCTTAGGTTTGGGATGAGAAAATAGCTCTAGTTTCTAAGGAAATCAGCAAAAAAAAAAAAAAAAAGAGTTTCCACCTGAACTATCCACTTGTGTTATGTTATTAAAAAACCTAAAGAAATTCAAAAGCAGAATACATCAGTTACTCATAGCTGAGATTGAATATATATATATTTGAGATATATATATGTAAACACACATATATTGAAAACAAATATTTACAAGGATTATGAAATTGGCTAAAGACGAAAAAATAAATAAAAATGTGGAAACCAAAAATACAAAATTTAGCACAGCGATGTTGCCGCATGGAGATTTTACATCTATAAGGAAGAGAGCATATATATCCAGGTAACTTCTCTTTGCTAGTTATTTGGGGCAATAAGAAGTAAAACTGATAAATTCAAAATGGGATTTAGAACTTTTATTTTCAAAAATAATCCATCATCCACACATTCCAAATGAATTTAAAAAAAAAAAGAAATCAATATCAACTAAAAAGACATGATGAGAAAAACATTGATAACAAAGTAATAATGCCAAGAATTATTAGAAGATAAAATTGGACTTTTGTGAGTTCTACATTCATTTGCAGAGAAATGAGACAGGTTTCTCAGATCTCACCTTCTCACAGCTTTTTAACTTTTCTTTGTAATTTCCTGCTTATTTAATGTCTTCAGTGTACCTTTAATACTGGTTGTTTCTGATACGTTTTCTACTATTGATCTGCAATCAAATCTGAGCAAACTGAAGTAGCGATTTCCACAGAATTTTCTATAATAATTTTGAACTGTGAAGTCTCAAGAATGCCAGAGAATTATAAACCGCTCTGAATAATAAAGTTTACTTCTATGTGTGGCCAGCATAACAAGGCAATGGAACTATCTTTTTTCACCTCTTTATGTCATCTATGGAAAGTCACCAAGAGTAGATAATGCTTAACTGCAAGAATAATAATTGTGTTTGTTCACAAAATAAGAACAGTCTCTATGTATTCTCCTTGAGCATCTGTTCAAGAAAGGCCAGAAGCAAGTCTTTCATTAATCACTGAATGTCATGTGCAATAAATCTGCCTAAACTCAGTATGATATAGTTTTTCCAAGTATCCAGTTCATTTGTAAATGTTGTGGGTATGTCAGTCCAACTTGTGCTAGCGCTTTCCTTCATCATGCTATTTAAGACTTTATTCAGCTCTGCCAGAGTTGCCAGAACACTACCGAGACATTGTTAACAAGCTAATTAGTAGTGACTATGCTTACATACCAGTAACTATTTAGTAGACATACCCTTTATATCTGCCATCCACAACTTGGCATTTGTAAGAAAATAATGCAGGGGTTTTTTTCTTTTCTTTTCCTTCTTGTTTGTTTGTTGTTGTTGTTTTTTCTCTCTGGATACAATTAGTAAGAATATCTTGTATTGTGAGCAGAAAAAACTAGAAAAAAACAAAAGGATTGTCATGTTTTCCAGACTGTTGGGTGTAACATGAATAACCAAAATGAGCAAGATAACATATTACTACAGTAATTTCTCTTTCCTTCCTGCTTTTCTATTTCCTTGTGCTGAATTCAGTGAATAATTAACAACCTTTGAACTTCACGGTACCAAACCACAACAAAAAGAAATTATTAAGGCAAGATGGGAGCAACATTACATTTTAAATAATAGAACTTCAAGTACAGACTTCTTCAAATTCTAAATGTAGGCCTTTCTCAACCCAGACACAGCAGATAGAAATCAATTTGATCAAGTTGTAGGGTATCATATAGCTGCCACACAACATTCAAACACAGGGAAAAGCCTTGATCAGTAGAGTTAATACCCTATGCTTCTCCCCAACTAAAGAGGGAGGTCTTGTCCTGCCAAATCCCTAAGGACCATAAATTTGAACATGAAGTTTATCTGACCATAAACTCAAGATTCTATAGGGATCCTCAAGGGGCATCTTTGACCCCTGAAAAAATCTGCAATATAATACTGCTGAGGCAAAGAAGTTACCCCTAATCGTCATGGATTACCTAATAAACTAGATTTAGAAAGTTTACAATTAAACAATAAAGAGAAAATAATAATTATGAACAGAACTGTTCTCTTTACAACACAAATTTGGTTTTGTGATTGCTAAAAAACTGTCTAATATTATAATGAAATTTTTGCAGATCTTCCATCTACATCTGATTTGAAACTTAAAACTATATTCCAGACTTCTCATTATTATGGAAAGGAGTTGTCAAAATAAATTTAAAAAAAAGTATGGAGTAATGAAAGAGACAAGATAACACAATAAAATTATATGGATATTATAAAATCTTGTACTATTACAACAATGAGTAATATGATGCTGCAGCATCATGCCTCTATTTTATTTGCTAGAGTTGCTGATGGTCAAGAAAATGTAATGAAAAAATTGTATTTGCATTTGTATTTTATTTTTTATTTCTATTTGTGTTGGATTTAACTTAATTCTTCCTGAAAATTCATTTATAAAAATTTTTTTGAATTTGTAGGCTATTAGGGTGTCATAAGGCAAAACATTACAGTAATGAGTAAAGTAAAATAAATAAATAACTTCAATATTTTCATAGTTTTACTTGATGTTTCTGGCTAAAAAAAAAAAAAAAAAAAGTTCCCTACATAATTTGCTCCTTGGAACTCTATGGAAAAGGATGGTATTTGAATTTCAAAAGGCATTTTCATTTTTTTCAAAGTTTTATGATCTCCTGAGTTATTGCAATTCCCTCACTTGCCTAGAGTTATAGAGATTTGTTGTGTCCTTGTCCCTGTTATCTTTGGTCAGTTTTAGCTGGAGTCAAACACAAATTACATCCTGTTCTGTGTTCAATAAAATCCTATACATATAGGAAACCTCTTTAATTGTAAAACTGTAAAATTTTCTTAGTTAATTTCTAAGTCTTATATTAAACATTCTGATATTTCTGATATTCTGATAACTTGTAACTATTTATATGGATTATTTTTGTTCTGTTAAGCAGTTACAACTCAGCTACTGCATGTTATCTTTAAAATGTTACTGTAAATAAGTCACAAAAACATTTGCTGAGAAAAGTGCTTGATGTGTTAAGATGGATCTGTAGAAATCTGTCATACACTCACATCTGGATTTGTAAAGTAGTCAAATTAATGCCTGAAACCTTAGTTGTAAGTTAAATCTATTGATATATTTAAAAAAAAGATTGTTGCTTTACAGACCAAATATGGAGTGCATCAGCTTTCTAGCCATACTAGAGGGGAAGACATCTTTAGAAAACTAAGAGTCTCACTATGCATATTAATATCTACTTCCACTGGACTTGTACTGTTCCTGCTTGCAATACTGTATTATGTACATTCCCTGCTAACATCATAATGTTAATAGAGTTACACCGATACTGGAATTTACCTTATTTGTTAAATGACCCAAAAAATAAAGCTTATAACATAAATTACAAGCGATGAAACTACTTTTGCTCTTTGAGAAATGTAAGCACATAGGTATTACTCATATTTTCAGTGTATTGTGATCATTACTAACATTTCAGAAGTAACAGCTTGTCCAGATTTTAATATCTCTTTAATTAACAACTAATGATTAAAAAGTATATTTATTGTATTTAACTGGATGAATAACACCTATAAAGTAATAATTTTAGTCCATTGAAACTTCTGTCATTAAGCAAATCACAAGAGACAGGAATGTCAGATCTTCAGTTTATGAGTCATGGATATTAAATGCTAATTACCAAATGCTACTTTAAGGTTCCTTATTTATTTACTTATTGATTGATTTATTCTGTTAAGTCTGAAATTTGAGGATATTATTTGAGTGAGAAAATGACAGCATAAGAAGGATGCATTCAAACTCAATTTAAATAACAGAACAGGATGTTTCTTGTCACTGTCAGACTAGATTTATAAACTAAAAATTTCTCCTGCTATTTTTCAAAATCTTTGTTCCTGAATTACAAAGGTTGTGTTTTTTGCTTTAAAGAAGAGAATTTTAATGAATGAACTGAAATTTTTTCTTGTAAGCTGTAATTGTATGTGTCTAAATTTTGCTCTACTGCTGCTAGTCTTGCATTCGTTGAATATCATAATACTTGTCTGGTAGCAGTAGGCGTGGGTACAGTTTTATGCATACAGGATTGCAAATAGTTTAGAATCCAGTCTCTTAATCCTTATTAAATCCTAATTTTGCATCTTAGATAGTAACTTCTATACTTCTGGACATAGCTTTCACAGAGTTATTAACAAGTCAACTGATAAAAAAGTTTTCAACCTCTTGTGATTATTGAAAGAAAAGAGCACTGAAAAGAAGAAGAATTATTGCTGCCACCCTTTTATTGAACTTGTTCCTTTTCAGAAAATCTCATGCATATGGTATGAATATCTACACATTATCTGGTTTTGTCCGATAAAATTTCTTGATGGTAGGCAAAAATCTTTATCCTTGAACTCATGTTGTGGACAGGAAGATATTTTCTGAATAATCTCAGGCCTCCTCATCATTAAAGAAAGGAAAAAAGATGGAAACAGCTCCCCAGGATGAAAAGCTGAAATGAGAAAGTCTTATAGTAGGAAGACATTAGGTAAAAGGAAAGACTGGTGATGGGAAAGGTGGCTCAGGTTTCATGAGGTGGAACAGACTGGAAATACTCTCTTAGTGGTAGTTGTCAATTGATACATCTCAGTTGATACTTTTGGTAGGATCCTAAGAACACAAGTCTCATCTTTCCTGGGCTTCAAATCCTCCAGACTGTAAGAAATAAATTATAAGAAAACATTATCAATATCTTCAGAATGTTTAGCTCACCCTAAATACTTATTTTCTAGTATGACATTTACTGTAGGGAAAAGACTAGGGTGAGCTAGTGACATAAAGCATAGGGATAAATGATATAATATAATGACAATATGACTTAATCCAACTATTTAATTAATTTGGTATAACTGTACTATTAATTTTGGTGAGCTTTTGTCCTCTTAGATAGTTAGCAGCACCATTGTCTATATTATGTGCTTTTTATTTTTTTTTTAAATATATATCTTTCATACTGAGCCATGACATTGTTTACAAAATTGAAAAGTAATTTACATTATTATTTATTTGTTTGTTTGTTTATTTATTTATAATTTTCCTTCTGAATCATTCCTCTTCATGTTCTTTATGTCTTCAAGCTCTTTTATGAGAACTGGGAAAGCACTTTCTGTGAAAGCTGAGATTCTGACTTAGTTGGTTTTCTTCGAGCACTAATATTATATTTGTGAAGAATGGGGAGAATCAACAGCAGTGAGGGGAGAATCTTCTGAGTGGGTTTTCTTCTTCTATTGTGCCAGTTATATGAATGAATTAAAAAAAGAGAGAGCATAGTATTTTAGTTGTGGTTGATGTGACCTAGTTAAATCTTGTGCCCTCAGTAAGATAAACAAAACATTTCATCAACATGAGCTGGAAATTTCTCTAGACTTTGAAATATTTTTAAGAAGATCCTGACCAGTGCCAGCATGCTGCTGAGCAGACGTAGTTAGCATCAACTCCAAAGGCATTATAGATGCTGCAATACAGAGCTATGCAAGTTATTTACTTTTAATAGAAGCAAAGTAAAGCAACATACAGGATGCAGTGCACTGTAACAATTATGTTGTATGATGTACTGAAACATGTTTGAAGTAGCTTATTATTCATTATGTTAGGTTATAATTGGAGGCAAGCTTACACCATATTTCCTATTCCACATGTGGAAAAAAATAAAATGGTAAAAAGACACTTTAAATGGTATAAAGACACTAAAGTACTTTGGGTGTGCCTCAGAAACATCACTCAGAAACATCACTCAGATGTTTCACTAGAGAATCAGAGCATAAAACCTGAATTCTGTTGTGAAATATAGTGAATACAATGGCATACAGGAAAATGAAATTATGGAGTTTACATCCTTCTCAAATAGGGAAGGAAAAAATTCTATCAATTCAATTAAAATATTTTTTCCTTCACGTTTTGAGAGGATTCCCAAAACCTTTAGACCTCCATCAACAAATTGTATTTGTTATTTTATGCCAGCCTTGTGGCTTATTTCTCAAGACAGGGGACAGTGAATCCTTGTGAAGGTGAATGTCTGTATACTTGTCTTCATGGTTTGCAAATTATTCGCAGACACACCTTTTCTTGCTTTCTTGACTCAGAATCCTTTCTGATGCCCACAGATTCTCCTGTTATAGAAATCTTATCTAGATTCTGCCTAAATTTTGTGTTGTCATGTCAAACTATTAAGCACATATAAGAACTACAAAATAGATGGAGATATTATCTTTGTTAAAAATTCATGATTTATTCCATATAGGCATTAAAAAAAAAAAGAAAGAAAGAAAAAAGGAACAAAACTGCAACATTTTCATCGTTTTCATTCATGTTTTGGTTTTTAAACCTTGAGGTGATGCACTTACTATCACAGAAGGTATCTGTTGCTACTGTTCCGTAACTATAAACCATACAATATAATTTGTAGAAGGTTTATCCACATAGTATTAAAGTATTACAATGTCTATAATATTCTATACAATATGCTATTAGTTTTATTTATTGCCTTGTATAAAGTGAATTAAATAGTGTGGAAATTTCTATGCCTGAATGTGTCCCGAGTTATCTGTTAGCAAATATGTCCTTATTGGTAAAAGAGTGTTAATGGTTCCTACTAATACCTTGTGTTTTCTTGGGATTACATTGCCATTGTCATTTAGACCAACACTCATAATATGCCTTATATGGCTTGTAGCTTAATAAAATTATTTAATAGGTTTCATTTTACCAGATTCAATTACTATAAACTCACAAGAGTTTAATACTATTATTTTTTTAATTAGCTGTGGACAATTTAATGGAAAGCAAAAGCTGAAAAATACAACAAAGAAAATCTTCAGTTAGACTCACCCCATTTTCTTTTCCATTGCTTGTTGTTTCCATAATTTTCATTATTAATTAACCTTTAAACTCTGCATAAAAATAATGTCACACAACAGGCAACTAATTTCTCTGTCTGTTCATTACTAAAATAATTGCTATTTTTCTTCAGCCTAAATTTTATAGATTAGCACCAAGTTTCTCTGAATCTAAGGAACACTATAGAATAATAAGGAACAAACATTGATAATAAAAATGCACAGATATTTCTCCTGTATATGTTTTATACCAGAATTACTTGGATTACAGGAGTGAATTTTAGAGCAAACAAGAATATTTGTTTGAGTTAATTTTGAGTTCATTTTAGTAGAGTGGAAATGCAATTACAAAGTGCACTTACTAAAATGAAGGTAGACCTTAAACATTGCATCAAAAAAATATGTGATGAGTGACATCTTTCAGAGTAAACCTGCAGATCAAGACATTATCTGCAAAATAGCTTCAGTCTCTCCAGTTAATATTAATTTGAACCTTATTATCTCCCGCACAATACTGGATTGTTCCTTCAGGCAATAGCCCCAGGAATTCACAATTGCATTTTCAGTACAGGAATACCAAAGGTATCATGAAAAAGTTGTTTAAAATATCTACATTTTTTAAAAAACATAAAAGGTTGTCCTTGGAATCAGTCATGTAATGTGAATTACTTATTATTTCTTATTATATTGTTTCCTCTTGTTCTCCAGAGAAATTGTCCTATATTCCCCAGATAGACGAAATCCTGAATTTGTGATACAATTACATGCATTAAATAATTTTTAAACATGCATGAGAAGATGAGCATGAGTTCAAGCAAATCACTGGTCCAGACAGATCTGTATGTGAAATACTTCAGAAGTGTAGATATCTAACAGGGGATACAATGGCAATGTTTGAGCATACTGTCCTTCAAATCAAGATACTAGTAATTATACAAAGTCAACAAATTAATTAATGAGATTGAGATAAAAAACCAAAATAGTTACTGAAAAATGGCACAAGTTGCTCTTTTTTTTTTTTTTTTTTTTTTTTTTCCTCATTCATCTCCTGAATTCATTCTCATTCACCTCAGAAAAGGTTCTGAGCTGTAGCTTTTCCAAAACTCCAAAACTCAAGTTTGAGAAGAAACGTTCACTGTTCACTCCTGTCAGGGCATTACCAAACCTGACCATCCCTGCCCAGCATCCCCAGGGCTCTGCCCAGCCCTGCACACACCTTAGGATCCCAAATGCAGCCCTGCTCAAGTCCATCAGTCCCTGCTCCAGTGATGTCATAGGAGTGCTTGACTCAATTCCTGTCCCTGCACTGTTGTCTGCATTTCCTGGCTAAGTCTCAAACCTGACTTGTTACCTTGCTTTTACCTGATCTCTGGGCTTTTGACAGGAGGTCACCTGCTCTGTTGTGTCCTGGTTTGTGAACCACCGTCTCTTCCCACCTCTCCTGGAGAGTAGTCCAGCTGACGCTGGTTTCTTACTCAGAAAATTAGAGATAGTGACCTATTCAGTAATTACTATGACTGGCAGTCATGTAAGCATCTTAAAACCTAACAAATAAGAAAAACACACCCAAAAAAACCCACAAAAAAACAAAAAAAAACAAAAAAAAAAAACAACAAAAAAAAAAAGAAACACAACAACCCAGCCCTATTGCCCCAAACTGGAATGCTGAATATATAGTTAATAGCAGATGTCTTGGCTTTCCTTTCACATAAATCATAGTATATCATAACTAGGTCCAGTGCAGCTCTGACAGTGTGGGTATATGCAGATTACACTTAAAATGGCACATAAATCTCATGCCTGCCTTAAAAATATACACAGTTCATCAATATGGCTAAATACACTTGATTTGTTACATTGTCCTTGTTCATAGCTATTTCTAAGTTTTAGAGGCACAGTATCCCAGCTGAAGGCTTTAGAGCTCAAGTGACCTGCACAATAAGTGCCGCCCTCTCTTCATAGTCCACCCACTGCTCTGGATCATGAGATGTTTGGTCAATATAGTTCCAAGTCCAGTTCTTTTGTGCCGATTTAATTGATTTCACTGATGTCAGATATTGTGTAAGCAAGCAAACATATTTCAGACCAGTGGTGTAGAGTTCTGGAGTGTGCATACTCAAAAAATTGAATAGGAGATGAGCGTCATTGTACTTCCTAATTATTTTACCATAACTTCCTAATTGTTGCTAGATAGCTGCAAAATCCCTAAAGACTACTTCTTATGTGGGGGCCTTTTATCTTCCTCTAAACTTTATTTTTAATCTTGTGGTTCATTTGGAAAAAAAAGTAAATAATGTGACAAAATCAGGCATTGTCAAGGATTTTTTTTTTCTACTTGCATTCACAGTTCTTCAGATCACTGTGAGTCTGCTGTGAAATGACAAGGTACATTCTAAAGTTGAAAACTAGAAGGAAGATAAAACAGGACATCCAGAAGGGCATGGGAACTAGCTGAGTTAGTGCATACTGTTATATTTGAACTTTACATTTGGCTCCAGTTTCTTTTTCTCTGAACTGCAATGTTCAGCTAAAATGTTCTTTGGTACCAAGGCAGTCTTTTTTTGTTCACTGTTTGTGTGATGCCTAGCACAGTGGGGTGTTGGCTTGTGACACTGGTTGTTAGGCAGCCCACAACACAATAAAAGTGATAAAGCTAATTTAGCATTTCTTCTAGTTCAAGGTATAGACAGAAATGGCATATTTTTGGCGTTTAATTGTGAGTATTAGGAGGAAAGAATCTTTGCTTCTTTAAAATAAAATCTGTTGTTCTCAACATTTTTAGTGTAAGATCCTGAGGAGGAACTCAAATTCTGAGGACAAACAAGAACTGTCATCTCCCCCTCCTCTCCTTCTACATTTGTGCAGGTCTGCCAAAGTAGAAATATTTTCCATTTTCTTTCAAGATCTGTGATGTTAACACAAGCGGAGAAGAACAGCAGGTAGAATTAGAGCTGCCACTGGTCATGAGTCCAAATACCTAAGCCATCACATCTGGGAGTTTTAGCATGTTCTAACTTGGAGAATATGGTTGATTATTCTAGGAGAATCCTGTCTAGACATAAACACTGGGTTTTGTGTGTTTCTGTCTTCTTGTGAGTGTAGTATTTTCCCAATGCTTTTATCGACAAACATTTGTGCTGCAAAAATGCAGAATTATGTAATAGTTCTGTATTATGCTTAATAGTACGTCTTGGTAATGACAAAGCTGTAGCTTTTGAATAGCTAAGTAGAGTGGTGATGCAGACAGAAGAAGCACATCACCAAAGGAGAGATCCAGCACTCAAGTTTAATCATCCCTAATGCCTCTGGTCTGCTGTGGGGGTTGCACACTGTAATTAGTTGCAAAGCACTTTACTGCAGGGACATAGTGAGGGAGCCAAGGATTAACATCACTACAGAAGCATTTGGCTCCATTTTTCTATTGACTGTTTGGAAGTATTGCTTCTAACAACTAGTTCATCAGAGGAAAAAGCTTTTCTGATTAAGCAATTGCAGCACTGGATTTAAACAGTTTTCAGAGTTAATGTATTGTCATGTCACAGAAAAGAAAGCACAAAGGGTGAAATTAATCTGTTCTTCTTCATCTCTTAAGTGGGCAAAGACAGAGGCTGTAGATCAAAATTTGCCCCTAACAAAGCATGAAGTGTGCCATAAGGGTGAAAGTAAGTGTCTCTGGAAAGTCATCCTTTGACCTCATTGTTGCAGGTAGTATTATTTATATCTTCTGCTCTGTCTGTATTTTCAGTATGACAGTAGTGTCCAGTGTGTGTTCAGTAGAGTTAAAAAAATAGTGTTGTACAAACACTTCCTAATCTGATTAATTACTTTTAACTTCAAGTTCATTTTGCCTTGTCCAATCCAATTTTTTAATTCTATCACTCAGTCCTGTGAACTAGCATAAGCTACTTCATGACCTTGACTCGTTTATCTTTTCTACTACCCTTCTAAGTTCCTTTTTTTCCATTTTTGCTAGAATGGCATACAATCTAAAGTTCTGCAAATAATATATGAACAGCATCAAAATTCTACAGTGTCTGGACTTACTAATGTCTGTGAGACTAGATATGAAGGATCTGTCCCCTTTATTTAACAAAAAATTCTGTGGTATGTATCCCTGTGTACGGTTAAGAGTCCTTGAATGTGGGTTGAAAAAAGTAGAAATAAAAACACCTACTCACCATCCCACTGCAGTAGGCTTTTGACACCTTCTTAAAGGCATAAGGTCAGAAACTAATGGTGTGGAGTGCTTCTTACATGCTTCTCGTATAATTTGAAAGGGCATTTCAAGTCTTGAGTGTCTTTCAGAAGGCAGTGGCACTTTTCAAAATTGGTTTCAACACTACACTTGTTTTAAACTGAAATAGTCTATCCTCAAATTTTAGTTCTTTGCGCTTGCTCTTCATGGTTCAGTACAACAAGTCTTCACTTGGGTATGTCTTACACAGTTTCAAGGTTTTCTTTCAATGTGACTACATCTAAGAAAGCAGTTCCCATGCATTTTAAGGTACTGTAAAACAATGCTGCAACCACTGGAATGACCAGTCCTTCTCCTTCTCTGATCTGCCCCTTGTGTCTTTGCAAGTTTTCATTAAGAGGACCTAAGAAATAACTGCGAACTAAGCTACAACAGATAAAAAAAAAATATTTCTGATCAGTTTCCTACTCTGATAAAAATAAAATGGGTAGGGTAGGATGGAGCACAAGGAGTAAAGAAATACATCTCTCAGAGGGCATTATGAATTCATTTTGAAAAATCAGTTTTTTAAAGTGAGCTAGAGAGAAAAGTAGCAAAACCAATTTTACACTACCATGGATTTATGATATTCAACAGAATAGTTATTTTTCCTGTGTTTATCTCTAACATCTAAGACTTTATTTTTATTGTAAAGTATATTAGAATATTAGCAACAATGGAAAAAAACTGTGTGAATGTTGTTTAGGTTTCAGTAAATAAATAACATTGGTTTATATCTGTATGACTACAACTAGGAAAGTCTCTGCAAGTATGTATTTCATGTGCTAAATTGAATTTGCAATTTGAATTTGAAAAGGACCTTTAGCAAAATAAGGATTCTTCCCCATGTGATCAAATTAATACACAGAAATAGCCTCTTGAAAATATACAGAAACAAACTTTCAGACATAGAAAGGTCATTTTAGTTTTTTCAAGGAATTTAAAAATTGGGAAACATTCTTTTTACAGCCTACAGTGGTAAAAATTACATAAGGCACAGACTTCTTGACAAAACTGGATGGAAGATTGATTTTGATGGAGTATAGTATCATGTGCTACTGAGAATATGCTGAAAAACAGAATTAGTGCTTCTGTGAAAAAAATAGTGGCTTAAAGAAAAAAACTCCCTTTCATCCCTATCAGACACACTTGTACCCAATAAAAGAACGCTGCCCCTATTTTCCACCCATGTGATCTCTTCTCTTCATCATCTTCTCAAGTAGATAATACTGAGATAATACTATGACAACAAATCTTGTGTCATTTTCACTTAGCTGATGTCACTGGATTATTTTATTTTAGCATCCTGTCTCCCTCTGTTCAAAATGTTATTTTTGAAATTTTACTAACATCTATAGTTTATTGGGTTTTGATAGACTACATTTCTTGGAGAAAGGTAATGTTGCTGGTTTTACAAAATATAATTGAAATTTTTCCCTGGATTAAGACCTTTACTTTGAGTACACCTGCTATATTACATATATTGAAATACATGCTTTGTGGTGTTATATTATTTAGAAAAATGTAATTCATCACAGCATTCTACCACATTTGGTCTGTCCTGCTGTATCTTTGATGTATATAGGCCTACCCCTTTGTAATTTGGGGATGTGATTGCTTTTCCCTATAATGAGTGAATTGTCTGTTTTTCTTTCTTCTACTTCCCATGTAAAATCCATGGAGATTTATACAGAGGAACTTTTAGATGGCATGAGATGTGACTTCAGGTGAAATGCAGGGATAATTTACACTAAAATGGCAGGTTGTATTCTATTTTATAGTGGTTTAGGACTGGGAATCACAATATTGAAGCTATTGTGAAAGGAAACCCCATGTCATCATTGTACTACCAGAGATCCAGTCTTCCATTGTATTAGCTTTATAGACAAACTCAACTGCAGTGAATATTTCCTTTTACCATCTGTGTGATGTTCAGTAGACCATTTACAGGTTCATTTTATTTGAGTAAATGTATCATCATTTATCTCATCCTGTGCAAGACTTACATGTCCTGTGACAGTTTTCATTTAAATGCTTATTATTCACTTCTTTTTTGACTTCCCATTCTTTGCAGTGCAGTCTAGTGATGGAATTTCTCCATATAGTCATACCTTTCCCTTTTGTAGAGATTCCATTCCTCTGCATGGCTGAATTCATTCTGTTTATATCCAAACTAATCTTTGCAGATTAACTCCTTGATTACTTACATCTGTAGACACCCAAAGCTTGCAAACTTTTGCGTGTTATCCATTTCCAAACACTTTATTGGGTACGTGAAAAAGGCAATACTGCCATTTTTATTCTGGACAGGATTTTTTTTTTTTATAGCTCACAAACACAGAACATTAAAATGCATGACTCTCCTTGCCAGTTTTGGAAATTAAATGACTATTTGTTTGACAGTGTTTTTTTCTTTTGCAATACAGCACTAACTCCTTTATATATGGGCAATGCATTTAAATTATTGAGCTTCATATAGCTTTTACAGTTCTTGTGTTTATGTGTGGCTAGGAAGTAATGTAATTAAAACATCCTCCTCTGAAATAAAAGACATCATAGTCTTTTATATTTGATTCAAACTTTTAAGCCATAATGTTTCATTTTTATTCTGTTTGTTTGCTTTAAGTTCCTGGCTCAGTTTTGTTTATGTAACCTGAGATAAACTTCCTCTTTTTTTCAAACACTCTTGTAAAAACACAGCAAGTCTTTCCTTTCGCTGTGAATTTACTTGATGTTATACCAGTAGCACTTTCAAAATGCTGTTGGTATTATTATTTTTCTTGTGTGAATTCATCCATATGGTAGGTGGTCAGAATAGGCTCTCTATAAGGTTTGGACCACTTATCTTCAAGGTAAACTGTGAGTTGGTAAACAGAGAAAAGTGACTAAGCTTCAGCTCTGTAAAGAGACTGGATAAATCAATGAAGGGGTTCTATTGATGTATGAAAATGTGGGATGGGCTTCACTCCATGCTTTCTCTTTTTCTATTTCACAAAACTGATTTTTCCTCAACCCGCTTCCATCTACCCCTGCACTGTAAGACATCAACTGAACACTGATACAAATAACTAATTTTTCATATTAATCAATCCTCATGGTCTTCTTATTTAGGTTTTCTATTCTCTTACTTAGCAGTTATGTAATTGTTTGCTACTTCCCCCTTTGCTGAGAATGCTTGGAATGGTTGCCAGGTGTTAGGACCTAAATCTTCCCCGTATTTTACTATATTTCCATTTTCTGCTTTCTCATATTTATGGGATGCAGCAAAGGACAAAGTTCTTTACTGAAAAATATTTTTTATTCTCCTGAGTACTTTTATTCCATTCCTTACTTTTCTCATCTGGCATATGAATTTCTTAGCTGTTACACATTTAGCACTTCTAAATCTGTTCCCAAATGTCCAGATGTTATTAATTAGATCTGGAAAATATGATGCAAAACCCTCTCTCTGAATATTAGCTGGAATTTAAATATGAATGAGGATCCCTACTTGACATTACTGAGTACAAGAGTGTCAGGAATTCTGCTAGACCATCTTACAACTGTATTTAAGGACTCTTCTGCTAACTGCTTTTGTGCTAATTTTTGAATGAAAGCTTTTTAATTCCATACAATTTTTTTTAAATTCAAAAAATAGTGTGTTTTCACATACATGTATATATGAATAATCATAATATTTGGGTTGAAAAAGCCAGGTAAAAGTGAATTTGGGAAAGCTATCAAAATGTTTTATGGAAGTAATAATTCGTTCAGCCTGGGCCTAATTACTATAAACATATTTTTAAACTGAAAGTCTGATAAAAAGTACATAACTTTTAGGTTTTGGGGTTTTTTTGTTCAGTTTGGGATTTTTTTTAGACAGGTATGAACTATTTTTTATTAAATTAAATGGAAATTTTCAATCCACATTACTTTGGAGAAGTACTGTTGTTCCAGTGCTATGTATGGAATTAATTTACGGAGACTGGAAGCTATTGTGTACAAGAGCATTTGTAAAGAGGAAAGAAGATGTCATGAATGTCTCCAATCTCCAGGGTTGCTCTCTTTACTCCATCCAAATCACCAGCAATGTGTTTGTTGCCAACTGAACTAAGCAGTAAGTGACACAGCACGTAAAGGAACTGTATTCAGAGTACAAATGTTTAATTCCTTGTTTAATCTGAAGTGCCCTCTAGTACCTGTCATATATCCTAAACAGGGGAAACACTTTTTTTCTGTCACTAATAGACCGAGATAAACTGTTGTTTATGAAGTAGTTACTTCCAAGGCTTTGGGGTCACTCAACATATGAGCAGGGTACCTATCACCTTATTTATGATAAGAAACAGTTCTCTTTCAGTATTATTATCAAGATTTAGTCTTTGTTTTCTCTCCTTCTAAGGATGATCTGCTGGGAATAATCTTGTTACAGATTGAAGTGTACAAGAGTGTAAAGTGCACAGCCTGCAGATGAACTTTAAGAAGTTTAATTATAGGAGGAGGAGTTGGAAAGTGTTGGAAATTGTTGGAAAGTGTTGAAAAATTCAGGTTAGGCTCCTCTTCATGATACTCAAAGTTTTGTTAAAAAAAATTTAGTATAATATACAGTGCAATTTTTAATACAAAGTAATAAATAAATAAATAAAAATAATTCAATATACATATATTAAATTAAAAATATAATATGTACATTAAGAAACATATCTACTGAGTCATTGAGAAAAATCTTATTTCCTAATGTAGACTAGGTGTTGAAACTAATGTGGTGAATCACATCTCCCTGGTATCAAAAGCAGGAAATGGGCCTTCCATGACCTTGTTTAAAACTGCAAAAGCCACTAGCTCCCAAAAATTTCTGCGGTTCAGTTTGTAGCATGTCGGTTTGGGTATGATTTTGCAAACCTTATTGATACACTGGATGTATGTGCACTTGAGATTTTTTTTTCCCCTTGCCTCAGAATAATTCAGCAATAAACTCATCATATTATCTTTTATTGTCTTCATTTGCTGGGAGTTATGTGAGTACTCAAATGCTTATGATTAATAAAAATATAAATTTTTATTATTAGTTCTGTTACTTATTAAGTACCGGAACACTTTCTTGTAAGTGACACCTTCTGGGTGTCAGCTCTGATATTTCAGTGATGTTAGAGTAAGCAACTTTGCTAGCACATTGTTTTCAGGATTTTTGTGATCTAACCTATTAGCAATGCAATGAAAGCACTGTTAATTGGAGGATTTGATTAATTTGATTAATGTGAAAATATATTATTTTTAGGCTCAAAATATGTTAATCTAGAATTAATCAAGAGAAATTCCCTTAAAACATTCAGAGAACGGGGAAAAATGGTATTTTTCACATTCCATTACGTGATATAATTTTAAACTTATTAAAAGTCAGCTCAATTCTTCAGCATAATGTTATTCTCCTGCTTAAAAGCTTCTGTTATCTGTGTTTCAAGACTGCATATTTTTAATACTCTTTTTGCTCTATCAGTGTTCCAATCTTGCCCTGATCTTTTCTTAATACTCTCCAATTGTCCTTTTTGCGTGTAAGTGCATTTAGTCTTAATCACACAGTTTTGAAGATTGCTATGGCCGTATATATACTTTCATACTTACAATATCAGTAGTGGACATCTATGTACATAATGGTTTGAGATTACTCTTTTTTATCTGTGCATTTCTGTCTGTAAAATAATTAAAATATACATCACTGCGTATATATTCATGCCTCATGATTATTCTTTCCTTTCTTATCAGGTTCTCAAGTCATAACTCAGCTTTTAAACCTTATTATGAATGTTACTTCAGATATGACATTGACTAAGATTTCTTAAGGGTAAATAGCTGTATTATGCATTAGATATAGTTATATTATACATTGTAATTATGTCATTAGATCTGTACTTTTTATTTCTTTAGCTCCAATTGTCATTATTTCAACACAGTCAAAATAAAATAATGTGCATAGGATCATATAACCATTATTTAAGTTGGAATGGACCTGTGGAGACCTTCTAATTCAGAACTATACTCAGAGAAGTTCTCATTGGATTGTTTGCTCTGTGTTCTGTCCAAAGATGGAAATTTCAGATCTTTGAGAATTTAATCACCCTGTGATTAAAAACAAACAAACAAAAATAAAAATAAAAATAAAAATTAAAAAAGCAAAACAAAACAAAACAAAACAAACAAACAAACAAAAAAAAACAAAAACAAAACCTTACTACCTAATGAGTATTTTCCAGAAATTAATTATCTCAGGATATTGAGGGGAGTATAGCCCCATTTTTGATGGATTCTCTGATCAGGTAGCTGTAGAAATCCATACCAAATCTCCTGAGCCTTTTCTTCTTTAAGCTAAACAGATCCAGTTCTCTCAGCCTGTCCTCATAAACCCTGTGCTCCAGCACTTGAACATCGTGGTGCCCTCTGATGGACTTGCTCTAGTATGCCAGTATCCTTGTTGCACTCAGGAACCCAAAACTGGACATAGCATTCCAAATACAGTCTTAGAAGTGCTGAACAGAGGGAGAAAATCCCTTTCCTGACTCTACTGACAACACTCTTAATAATACAACCTGGGATGTATTTGTCCTGCTCTCTACAAGGGCACAGTCCTGGCTCATTTTCAACTTGCTTTCTACCTGGATCCCAGATTTCTTTCTTCAGAACTGCCTTCTAGACAGCTCACCCCTGGCCAGGGATAATGTTTGCCTGGAGTTATTCCAACCCAGAGGAAGAACACTGCATGTGTTCTTATTTGACTTCAAGAGATTCCTGTCAGATCATGGCTCCAGCCTGACCAGGTCCCACTGAAGAACAGCCCTGTCCCAGAACACTGCTTGCTCTTCTCAATCTCACATTTTACACAAATCACAGAATCACAGACTAAGTGATTGTGGGATGTAAGGCAAGTTTTTTCCCCAATATGGGTTGAGTTCTATGTTTGAAATTCAGTATAGATATTTCACTGCCTTTTAGGAATAATATAAATTCACAAAGAAACGTTTCCCATCCATGATTAAAAAACACCAATATATTATTAGATATAAATTGATGTAAATCTGATGTAATTTTTTTAAAAACAGAAATATTTTAAGAAATTCAGATTTTGTTGAAATTAGAAAATATTTTTATGTTATTCCTCTACAGCATGAAAATACCACAAGAATTTGTCCTCACTAAACAGTTCCATTGATCCAAATTTTATTACTTGAATTTATTAGTTGATCAAGTATGTTTTAATGTATCAAATAGGAGTAAATGACAATATTGTAGGGCTTGGATTTTTCTTGTGAGAGTTCATTGTTTAGTTGTAGTCTGTTTATTGTTGTTGTGGGGTTTTTAAAACATTTACTCCAAACTTTTAGTCTATTTATTTTATCCCTTTTGTCTCTTAGAGTCACAAGGGCACTATCAGGCTTTAATGACTCCAATCAGGCGCATCCTGTCCCGTGCACCCCGGATGCCCAGCTGAGTTCAGTCCCGGGCAGCCAGGTCTCAGTGAGCTCTATCTGAGGCATATCTGTCCCCAGCCCTGTCTCTGCATGTTGTACGACTTCATGCCCACCTTGCAGGCACCTTCCTTCCTGGATGCCCCTCTCTGAGTTAGGCTGTGACTTGTTTCCACCCTTGTCTTTGGACCTGTCTCTTGATGCTTCTGCGTAGATCCCATGAAATGGACCTCAGATCTATTTTTCCATCTTCCCTGGTCTGGAAATGTTGCTGGACCCTGTTTCCAGCAACTGGCTGTGGTCAGAACCTGTGCTGAGGTCACCCTGTTCAGGGCTAACATTCCCTTAGGGAGCAACTTCGCTTCTGTGGCCTCTGACATAAGGGTGCTAAAAGTCCCAAATTAATCCTGAACAAATGTTTTGTCATCTTTTCGGCCAAATTTTAATTTTATTTGGTCTTTTGCACTTTTAGTCTCCAAATAATTTTTCACTTGATGTAATTGATATTTTTCCCTTCACTGTAGGCGCTTACTGGCAGATCATAAGCAGAACACTTAACTAGCACAGTAAACCAAAATAATGAGACTATTTTTTCTGAAGAAAACCATCTCTAATTTTCCATTAGTTCCCATGACCTTTGTTTAAAGACAACAAAAATTAAAATGATCACTAAAAAAAAATAATAAAAAAAAATCTTTTTTCAACAACTCCACATAGAAGAGAGGAAGATGCCTTGTCACAACAAGGTTGTGAGCTAAAGCAGAATGAATGAACAGTAAGCGTAAAGAGCCATATCTGATTTGGTTGCACTTTATATCCACTTCACATAAATTTTTGACTGGTAGAGAAAGACATGAACACTAAGCTGAGACTGAATTGAGGCGACTATACAAAAACAGCTACAGTTGAAGCTTAGAGAAAACTTCATCTATGGTTCTTGGAGTATTTTAAACAACTTTAAATCCCTATTCCCCAATCTTTTACACACTCCACTTGAAAAATAGATTGCTTTGTATTATGAAGACTATATGAAAGCAATATTGCAATTTCTCTTCTTTCTTATCTATAATAAGAGAATTCTAAGTTTCTTTTTCCCATGTGTATTATAAAGAACACAGCATAACAAGAAGTGAATCTGTTTCCCCATTCTATAGAATCTGTTCCTATTTTACACTGCACTGAAGGTTATGCAAGAGTTAGGGAACAGACCTATTTTTGAGAAGTAAACTCTAACTAGGTCAACAGGAAAGAGTCATTTGTTCTCTGAAGCAGCCACTCCTCCCTGGTTTACCTTGTGTTAATCTCAAAGGACTTGTTATCTTCTTACAAACTAACAGAAGGCAACAATGGAATTTGTAAAGAGTATTTCAAATTCATTCCATTACAAATATTTACTGATGTTTCTAGATATTGCTTTGTGAAATGCTGTAGCAGTATTTATGGTAACTTTCTTATTTTTAAGTATTTCTAATAACATGTAAATCTATTACATAATTTTTTTTTATCCTTTCAAATGTTTTTAATAACTGGATATGAGGGTTAGGAATTCATTTTCTCAACTTTGTGCTAGATGTTTTGGCAGTCCTTGTTATCTCTGAACACCTTGTTACCTGATAGTGATTTTAATGGTTTTCCTCTTGTTATCTAGTTCAGCTTTTCTACTGTTTATTCAGGATAACATCAAAAAGTTTAAGTTTTGCATTATTGTATGGTTAGTTCATGTAAAACATTAAAATACTAATCCTGAAGGTCACAAGAAACACTTGACGATAATAGAAAAATAGAAATACAAGGGGTTTGGAGGGTTTTTTTTTGTCTTATTCTCCTATTTTAAGAAGCTGACCAGAAGAATTGATCTACTTTTAGGACATATTTTTCAAGTTGTTCTCAATGTGACTGTAACATTACTTTAAAACATGTTCTTTCTCTCCAGCAGTTAGGCTAAGACAGAGGAGATTTAGGTATGATGTCTCTCTGCTAATCAATAACACTTGTTTTGCTAAATACACATATTTTGGAATGAGGCAGATAGAAGGACACTCTCATATGCCTGATTATCTGTAGCTAATGACCAAAATATATTTGAGATGAAGAATACTTTTTTCCCATAGTGAGACTTACCTCCCTGAAACTGAATGAAAAGGAAGGTAAGTTTATTGTGCTTCACCAGTTAGAGGATCTGAAGTGTTATTTCAAGGCAGGAAAAATGTCATAGTTTATAGCAAGGCATAAGATGGAAACAAATTATATTTTCTTTATTGATGTAGTTTTTCTTGTACTGAGTGTGCTAGGCAAACTACGCAAATTTCCTGGCAACTGGGTTGTGTTTTCAGTTATAAAAGGGCATTATAAAAAATACCTCAATGCATTGTTGCTAAATACTACTTTCATGCTTTTTAAAAACAATATATGTTTTCACCCTCAGTGTGCATAATTGTCTGTCAATCCACATCAGGTGTTACTTTGTGTGAATAACGGTCAGGATCTTGCTGCAGATGCTAACTGATCATCAGTTCAGAGAGAAAGGGAAGGGAATCGATATTCATAAAAAAACAACTAGACCAAAAACTCACATTGTGCTTAGGCAAAAAATAAGTGCCACTGGTTACTGAAAAGCAAGTTGTCCTTGTTCTTTGAAAGGTGGTGAGACTTGCCTCTTGCTATGCTATTGCTAATCCTTTCTGACTACGTTTTCTTGTAGTGCTCCTGTGCAATGTTCACAAAAAGGAGTTTGAGAGTGTGGCACCCTGAGTTCTGGCACGAACACTAACACATGGGTGCAGCTTAGTCATTTCTCTGCAAGCAGACTAAGCTTGTATGAGTATACTACTTGTAGTAAATACCTGTTATTCAAAAGAGAAATCAAACAGTGCAACTGTATTTTGGTTCCTGATTTCTTTTTCACCCTGTTTCATCTATCCCAACTCCACATGCGTGGCATCTAAAGTTTTCAGACTCTGCAACCATTTCAAGCCCAGTATAGAAGTCCTTTCTACCCTACTCTGAAGCCTTGCAGGCTTTTTATATCCCATCTTTTCAAGATGTGACAGTCTGTGTTCTTTTGCCTTTTTTTATTATAGATATACAGGCCTTGGCAGCTAAATTTCCTGCACACTTAGAGATCACAGCCACAGAAATCAGTTTCAACTCACATATTATGCAAATAGAAAAGTGAAAAGATTTATTGAAAGTGAAATACAGAGGGTTAAAAAAGAAACCAAGTCATGAATAGAGGAGGGGGATCAGAAAAGCTTGAAAGTTGCTGCACTGGATTAACTCCCCCTAGAAGTCGATAAAGTCTTTCTACGTCTTCCTGTGAGTAGTTCTTCCTTTCTAGCCAGGAAAGTGGGGGAGCATGGAAGGCCTGTTTCCCAGACCTCAACCAGAAGTGTAAATAGAAGGCTGCCAAGTGTGAAGCAGGCAAAGAAACAACTGAAAGGTGCCTGTCCTGTGCCCTTCATCTCAGTTCAGGAAACCCTAGGAGGAGAGCAATAATCCTGACCTTTCCAGAAAGCAGAGACTGAGTTGCAACAGGATTGAGGGAGGATACTAGAAGCTGTGCAAGTTAGCGGAAGAGTAGGGTTAACTGGTGATGTATTTGACTCTTCTCAAAGCACCTGAACCCCAGGTGAGACACACTAAAAGAGTAATATACAGTTTTAGTCCCTAAATGAATCCTAATAATTTTAAGTGTGCACCAAGAGTGAACAATTAAGGACTATTTATCCATTTTTAACACACATATATAAATATAATTCTCTATCAAGAAATGGATTTTTATTTTATAAGGACCACTATAAAAATGTCAGCTTTAGAAAATGAGGAAAATTTAATACATTTGCTTGTGTGCCAAGAGTGATCAAGGATCCCTGAGGTGGGCCAAGCAGGAACAGAGTCAGACAGAGAGGTCTGTTCTGTGTGTACACTTTAGAAACCTGCCCCCAAAATGATATTACATTCTTACATTTTTACATTTTTACATTATTATGGTGCTAGCTGTAACTAACACTAAGAAGAAAAAGAAAGATACAACTGAAATACAGCCTCTGTTTACTAAAGCACATCAGCCATTATGACATGAAGAAATCTATCCCTTAATGCTGTTTCACCAGCTGGTTTTGGTGACAGTGCTGAAACTTTAGGTGACATTACAAATGAAGGAGGTGTTGTGGAAGTATGTAGGCTCAGCACTTTGATGTCATTAGTATCAACACAGTTTATTTAGTTTTATTCTTCAGAGTCATCTGATTGTGAGCCTACTAAAATCTCTGTGAACTGTTGCTGTTTTTAGAACAGTTTAACCAAAGGGAGAAGTCAGCATATCCGTTTTCTTGAATATTATTTTAGGACTAACATTCTGATATTTAATAATCAGAACACTACTGAAAAGCAAATTAATTGTAATATAGAAATAATTATGGTACTTCCTATTTTTGTTCACATTAAATTTGAAAGCCATGCATCATTTTAGTGTAATTTATGAGACTTATTATATATTTACAAATGCAAGGGTACTGCTAAAAGTAACCTAAATAATATAGTAGTTGCATGTGTTAATGATAGTTCTTGAATGAGTGGAAACTACATGAACTATTTGGAAAATTCATCAACTGTTAATGACATAACACTGAATATATCCAAACTGTAATAAGAACTAGGTTGCTATTTTTTTTTCCTTTCTTATGAGGCTTATTCTCTTTTTTTCCTTTCTGGTTAGACATCTAACATAAAAAAGACCAAAAATTATCCCATGTTATTTATATCTGTAAGTCAGAACAAGAAGGGACTTCCAGTTGTTCAGACTTGAATGATTAAAAAAAGAAATTAAGCCCATTTATTGATACTTTTTGGAAATTTGACTTAAAACAGAGAGTAAATTGTCTTTCTCCACAGCTTTATAAGTTAATCAAAATTCTAGGCAGACCAGAAAACACAGATGTTTTCACAAAACATTTGTCTACAGACAAAATGAGGGAGCTCAGAACACATTTTATCTTTTTGTTCGGTAAACTGCATGAAAACACACAAAGTCATTCAACAACATAAAACAAAACCATTTTATTTTTGCTGTGTGCGAAGTGGTTGGTAAGCCCTCTAAGTCACCTATTAATCAATCTCTTATTTCAGATTTCATTTTTCTTTGTTTAGGACTGACTTTGATGGATACCATATATTTTCACAATGCTTTCCACAGACCAAATGATTGTTCATCAGGACACCTTTTAGAAAATTCTAAAGCAGTTCTCCAAAGATCTCAAATAACACATATGATTTGGCTATCAAAAGTAAATGAGGATCAATTTGACTGAAGAAAAAAATTCAATATCTGTAAGATAAATCTGGTGGAATTTTGTTGTTGCAGTTGTTTTTCTTCAATTGAGGTTGGGGCAGTCATTTGTTTGTTTGGGGGTTTGGGTTTGTTTCATTTTTATTTATAGAAGCCTAGAACTGAGCAAAATAGGGAAGTATCACATTTATTTAAAAAATGCAAATTCATTTTCCTGTAAATGTCTAGTATGGTGTTTTTGGAAAGGTAGGGTATTTTTCAGAAATAAGTTTCCTTTACTTCAAAACCAATTTCCTAAATTTAGTACCATAGCTTCCTAAACCAATTTTGGATGTGAAATGTCACTGAGATCTTAAAAGTAAAACAAAAAAACCCCAAAGCCCTATCCTTCCAGCTGACATTTAGCCTTGGAAAATACATGCTACCTAGATAATGTTCAGTTTTAGGGTCTCTGATACTTTTGTGCCTGTGAACATCTCTAGACTTCCAGATATCTCCAGAATTCCAGAGTCCAATCAGTTCAAAGTCAGTTCAGACACAGACTTCCTTTGGACACAGAAACTAGGCATTCCTGTACCAAATCTTGTTGAAAGAGTAGAGGTCAGAGATAAACTATTTCTGAGCACATAACTGTTGGTGATTATAGGTGAACTCCTTACCCAATTGGAAAAGCCCATGAGTAGTGATCCAGTTGTTGGAATTTTATATTAATATTTTTACAATGAGGTCTTTTTCACTAAGTTTAAACACATACTCATGAGAATACTGAATAATGAGAATATGAATACTACATTCTCATAATTTCAGTGAAAGATTCTATCTCTAGAAAAGGAAGAATTTTGCATCCTCTCCTATCCTCAATGCTCTTTTACCAGCTAACTCTGCTTTGCAGGCAAGCTTCCTTGGCCTCATTCTGATGTAACATGCTGATTATGTTCATATGATTGGTAGCTGGTGCATGTTCTTGACCCCTTTCTGAGAACTGAAATATATGAAACATTCTGGTATTAGTTACCAATTTACTGTGCTTTCCATACCTTGGACATTCAAATATGTGGAACATTTGGTATGGTATAGTCAAAGCATAATAAAGGAGCAAATATATTAATATATTAGTTCATAAAAAATAGAGATCTACTAAGACTCCTCCTGTATTACGCTATAGTTTCCTTCTATTTACAGAAATTTTATTTTTTTTTTTTAAGCAGTTCCTCAGAAGATCCTAAAGGCCTATGAAAACTAACTCATTTCAGAAATCATCTCAAACTCTTTGAGCATCTTAAATTAAAAACAAACACACTGGGTTATGTTTACTTCACAGAGGGATATAAAAAAACTCCTACTGCTGATAAAAGCAATGAAAATGCAAATAATTTTTTGTTGTTTGTTTCTGTCTTAAGTTCTTAATAGAAGCAACACAACTATTTGCATATGAAAATAGACTGAAATGAGTGGTCTAGCTCTTGGTTTTGAAAAAGAATTTTCATATGGCCTAAATTTCATCTGAGTTCCTTTGAAGAGCATTTTGCAGTTCACTACTAACAATTTTTGTAGAGACAACTATTCAAAATACTAGGCATAAGTATTTATTATTTGTCTATTTGGGGTTTTGTCCTTTGTTTAAATATGAATGTTTGCCCTATAAAGGCTTTTTACAGATGAAAGGTGTTCTTTTTTTTTCCAGAGTTAAATTTGTAAATGCACATGCTCCCCTCCCCGACCACCTCCACAACAATTTTATGTAATTCCCTATTCTGATAGATCGTATTGAAGGGTAAAACTGTAAGTTCGTTAACTGACATCAACAATGAACAGATCTATAGTAATAGGTACTTCATAGCATGGGAGATTGAAGTTTAGGTTAAAATGAAAGGGGAAAAGGTGAAAAATTTTGTTCACTCTGTAGTAACAGCACATTTGTAACTGTACTTAAAATGTGCCCTTATAGCACTTCTTTTTCACCAGAAAGCCCCACTACAGCTCTGTTAGCTTTTATTCACATGTTCTAACAAAGCCAACTTTTGAGTTTACACAGCTCTTTCAAAGGACTTACTCCATACTCAAGTCAAGACTGTAGAGCTTACAAAGCCCTCATCAATATCTTGTTTCAATCTTTCAAGGGTCCTTAATTTTTCTTGCCTTACTGCAACAAGAATGATAAATGTCAGTTGTAGATGATACTGAAGCCGCAATACTCTTTACTTGTTCCATCTTCCTACTCACAGATAGTTATTCAAAGTTCAAACTGATGTTCACAGAAAGGTTGTCAAATAACTGATAGAGTGATGTTTATTCTGAACAGAAGAAATAGTGCAGAATCTGGTAGAACATGAAAAAAATCTCAGAAATTTAGACTGAACACATAGAACAGTGTTGGATTTAAAGGTAAATTATCTTGAATTGTTTTAAATAAATAGGAAGTAGCTATAATACTATTATTATTTTTTCTCCTAACTAGAATTTGTCTTAAAACAAACAAACAAATATTTTCCTCTAAGATGTGGAGCAAATGTTCAATTTATTTTTATTTCTAGGTATCTTCACACTGTAGTTCTTTATTGATCTTTGTTTATTTCTCTTTTTCCAGACAAAAGCAAAACAAGACACCACTATTTTCCACTTTATGAGAAGTTCAGAAGGTGCAAAATTTCATTTTAATGAAGTTTGAATGCATGAACTATCCACTCCTACACTGACTACAGTTAATGATTAGCATTCTAAACATTCTAAACTGCAGTTATACTATGTATCATACAGATATAAATTCTGGCTTTTTAGTGAAAAATATGGTAAAGATACACAGTGTGACCTCTACCTTATGAAAAAGCAGAAAAGAATAAAAGCATTCAAGGTCAACCAACATGACAAATGGGAAATAAGGTAATATTAGCATTGAATACTAACTGGAATTCGGGCAGAATATTCAAAGGCCAGAATAGAAAAGATCAGGTTTGAAATAAGATGTCAAGAGAATAGTGAGTGTCATGCACGAAGAGATGAGACATATAAACAAGTGGAAGAGTCTTGAGCAAGTAGGGCAAAGAGGTGGTGTTCTTCCATTTGGCTGTATTTCATAATGTAAGCAGCCCCAACTAGTGTAGTCGATATTCACAAAGATGCACATGAGTATTGTGTGTTTGAATAGTGGTAAGATACCAAGTCCTTCCAACTGCAGAGGTTAAGCATCTGTCTGGATTATTTCACACCACAAGAGAGTTTAAGCTATGCATTTTACTCTAGGAACTACTGTTCCTTGTAATGTTTAAACACCTAAGGAACAGTGGAAATTCTGAGAATTTATTAAAGTTAAGGGCCAAGTGAGGTTTAAGCACCTTCATAAATGAGCTTTTCCAGATAATTTTTTTTTTGTACATAGGCAACTGACCTTCAAGCTACAGATCTCATAGTAACTGTCTATAACATATATGCTGACACATCCTTAAAGATGTGTCTAAAAATACTATACCAAGTAGTATTGATGTACAAAGGGAGATCAGAGTACAGTAGAAAATTCTGGAGATTTCAACTGAGATGTGCCTTTGTTTTAGGACTAGGCTTCTGTATATTAAAGAATATTATATTCCTTTTAATTATTGGTGCAGCACAATTTTGTAGCAAAATTATTTTGTACACTGATGATTAAAAACTTGGTCTATAAAGTATTACTTTTAACACAGTTTTCATCCCTTATAATATTCCTGTGTTTTCTAATGCAATTAGTAAAAGCCTAAGAAACTCTTCATAAGCTGTCACTTTTGCTGATTTTTTTTTTTTTTTTTTTTTTCCCATGAAGATATGTAGTTTTCCAGAGCAAAAGCATATATCACTCCAGTGGTCTCATTGCTATTTTTCTTAAAAGGTGAATATTGTAGAACTTCAGTAAAGAAATCTTGGAACAGTTTAGTTAATAGAGAGAAAGAGAAAAGAGTGAAAGTAAGGGAGAGAGAGAATGATAGATAAAGAAACAGAGAGATTCTGAAAGTCTTAATAGAAATTACTGTGACAGAGAGAACTTGTTTCTCTTCCTGAGAATGTAATCACAAAATCTGGAGGAAAATCAATGAACAAAATGATAAAAGAAATTGTCAGGAGAGGGTTCTCGTGTGTGTGCAACAAACCAGAAAATACTGGCTGAAAGTGACTTCCTTGGCAAGTGAAAGCACTGTCATTGCTCCCTTTTTCTCCCTAGAAGAGAGAAAAGTGCTGCATACCAGCAAGCTGAGCTGGATTCCTAATGAGCAAGTCTTGAACTAGGTTTTCAGCATCTTTTTTCATCTTGTTTGTCTAGTTTCAATTCTAGTTAAAACAATTCAGTTTCTCCCTCTTTACACTATAAAACAGAAGGTTTCAAGTCCTCCTCTTCATCCTGAGTCCAGCAATTGAATGTTAATCAGCATGTAATCTATGCTGAAACAATCTGTGGATAAATTTATTTGAGTTTTGCTCTCTAGTAAACTGCTTATATTGCTCCATTTTATACAATATGTGTAGCGATTTTGTTTGCTGACTGATAAAAGGCTTATCTTGCATTCTTGAACATAGCTAGAAGAATATGAAACTGCTAAACCTAAAGACTCTGTATCAGCTATTTTACATTTAAAAATACGAATTAAGGAATACTTTGGGCTCTAAAATGGTGTGATGCTAAATTTTATTACACATGTAAATGTTATTAAACAACTTCCTACCCTTTATTTCTGTGGTTGTTAAGAAAACATTTTACAGTACTTTTAAAATATCTGATTTGAAAACTAAAAACCCCTATGAATTTTACAAGTAAAATTTATATCTTGAAAATGTAAAATGAATAAGATCAGTTAATGAGATCATGCAACTGGCAACCATTCTTTTAATAAACCTGAAAATAAAAGTTAACAACATTCTTTTTTTTCACTAGAGTAAGACATGGTGATAAAGTCACAGTGTGACAATGACTCTTCATATGTATGTCTGTGAATATTAAACCAAATAGAAATTATTTCTGTTTGTGTTCACTCTTTTTGTGAACAACCACAGCAATGTCGCTCTACTTACTGCAGTGAATTGTGTAAAACATTTATGACTTCATAGTCAACATTTTTATTGCTACTATTTTTAGAAATTAATTATAACAGGTTTTATTAAGATCTTTGCTTAGACCAAATAATAACTAAAATCTGTGTAATAAAAATTACTGTTAGTTGTTATTTAACAAAATGTCTCCTATATGAGCTGATTATTTGCATTTGCTGACCTTGAATATAATCCATGCAAATGAGATACTACTGGTTTCTTAAGTTAGTTATATATATACAAGGAGACAATAAAAATGAATTCACCTGCTGGCATTTTTGTTATTGACAAACCTTACTAACCTCGAATACATTCAAAATTCCAGCAGACTAAATCAATAATAACATATACGAATTCATTGGGGAATACTTGGAAGAAATAGAAACCTGCTATTTACTATTCTGTTATCAAAGATTTCCACTTTAGCCAGGATCCTTTATTTGTTTTGGTGATGAAATGTAATTCATTTTTCACCTCTCATGCTCTTTTGCATGAGAAAAACAGCCCAAACCATATTCTGGTATCTTGTGGCAAAGTCTTATTGCATGCCCAGCAAATGGTCAAGGAGGAGGTTAGTGCTCAGCCTTTTACTCTTTGTGATATCTTGTATCCTAGCTTACACATGGAGAGGGATGGATGTTTGCAAGATAATTGGTTTCACTTAGGTATATTTCAAACCAACTGTTATGTTGGAGTAAAAAACAATACTTCTATCCCAAGTAAATACTAAGAATCTAGTTAGTTCTCATCAGCATGCAAATTTCACTAATTTTCACTACCACAGAATGCTCTGTAATGGTTATTAGGATCCATTTTATCACTGAAGAGAAAAGCATTATGCCTTGGGATATACCTTGGCCTTCTAATGGAGTTAGTCATCACCTATTAAGTCACACATAGAATTGTGATCATGGGGGTAGCAGAAAGTGGAAACATAGGGAAGGAAGGAACAGTAAAAACATGTCTGGTAGAAGTATTTGCTATGGTTAATCGTGGTTATTCATCTTGGATAGCACAAAACAGTAAAATATAAATGAAAAAATTAATAGCAACAAAGTTGTTGATTTCTGAAACTTTTTAGCTGGATACAAGCTAAGAATTAGGAAGAATAGCACTTATTCCTTTTTAAAATGATGTCCATTACTTCCAGTGTGCTCACATAGTCTCATTTTATAGTTGCAATCCTACTTGAACTTTTTCATATGATATTATCTTATGTTGTATTTTGAAAAAAAATTGTATAAACCATATTTGTTATAATACATTCTTTTCATACTTTAGTGTAAGATACAGATACACTCCAAGCAGTATGCTGTAAATTCTGATATTCTGCCTCCACACAGAGTAACAAAGAGCAGTCTAACTGCATATTGCAAAAATACTAGTTGATTTTAATATGATCTTACTTCTGGGAGGATGATGGTGTGGAAAAATTTTATATTTATAAGATATTTATGTTACAGAACAGTCCTGACTTTAAATGGAAGAGGCCCTGTTCATGTTACTTTAAAAAGAAGATCCTACATAGGAGATTTTATGAGAAACCATACAGCAGAACTGTCAAAACAGATTTCTTTCTTCAGAAATGAAGTATCTCCTCAAATCAGCTTTTTAAAAAAAAAAAAAAAAAAAGTAATAAAAATAATTTGTTACTTTTATCAGAACTTTAAGGTCTTCAACCATCAAGCGAAAGACTAACATCTAGAAATGCTTTATAGAAAATATTGGTTATTTCAGCATGACTTGGATTTCCTTGATAATTTCCTAAATTGAGATGAATTCTTCTCATTAAATAAATTTCAGTGTAAAGATCTAGCTTGTTCAGCACAAAATATTCCATTCCAAATACCTTAACTTCTGCACTTGCTGAGTGTAAAGCAGAGTTGTCTCACGTCGCTCATGTTTTCAGTTTCAGATAAGTTTGCCCCAGAAGTCAGGAATAGTTGTATGAGGCTTCAAGCACGCTGGTCTAGTGAAAGACATCTCTGCTTGTGATAGAGGCTTGGAACTAAGTGATCTTTGTGGTCCATTCCAATCCAAGCCATTGGGTCCTGGTAGATTGATTTGAGAGTGGTGACAATGAGGTGGGGTACTCAGGTCAGAGAACCCTAATAATAACCGCTAATTGCATGCTCATAATGAGATTTGGAATCCTGCTAAATTCACACTAACACTTAGTCCTCAAGGGAATTTGGTTCTGTTTAGTATGAGAATGTATTACAACTGATTATCAGTATGTTAACTTAACTATTATGAAATAGTGATAAAAGTCATAAAGAAAGAAATTATACTTTTAAATTTTTAGGGAACTTCTAGTCAAAAGACAAAACTAACCCAGAAAAATACAATGCTACTCTTTACTTGCTGTTCATGAACTGAAACTGTTAAAACAAAGACAACTCATGATAAAACTTAACTATTGAAAAGGTAACAGCAGCATTTAAAATCTAGGCAAGCCTTCAGATAAAGGCTTTCAATGAACTTGGAGGAAAGATGATAACTTTTTGAAATATAAGTGCCACTTACTTTATCAACCTCACAGCACTCCTCAGCTTCTCAGTTTTGTTCAGTTTGCATCTCTACTGGTCTGTCTTACTCAATTTTGCCAAGGCTTTATCAACCGTGTCTTGAACCACATCTTATTACTTGTCACTCCTACATACTTTGAGCACTTCTGTTTCTTACAGCTGTCACTCCTGCAGTTCTTTATCTGAGCCTAACCATCAGATTCTTCTGGCCCTTGAGCTTGGACTTGTTATTCTCTGCTCCACAAGGCAGTGCTGGCTACTCTTCATCTGTCTGTAATGAATGAACTGTATACCTTTTATAAGCTTATGAAAGTACCAGTGCTTTACTATGCAATTAACTGTTGTATTTTCATACGAAAGATAAAGAGAACACTCACTTTTTCTCTGTGTTTATGAATAAAATACTTTAGGCGTCACTAAGTTTACACCAAATCTCAAAGATATAATGTTTCGCAAAAGCTTCCTATGGAGGAATATAAAAAAAAGACTGTAATCGAAAGAATAATTGTTATTAAATGTTGATCTGTTCCCTTGTTTTAATAATTAAATAATTTCACTGATAATAGTTTGTTTTGGTTTGGTTTGGGTTTTTTTGGGGAGGAGGGTGCCTTTAAATGTGGCATCCTATGAAGTATGGAGAGTAAATCTGTGAGGAGGCAGAATTTTTGGGAAGAGAAAGGAGTTCTCTCCAAAGCCAATTCAAATTTTCTACTGCAAGAGGACCTCAGATTTTTGCTGATATTGCCAGCACGTCATATATATAAATACTTGCCCTTGCTTGAGCCTTCTAGTAGTTCTAGTAGTAAGAAAGACTTCTAATACTGTGTACATTTATGCAGCGAAGATGAGAAGTTTTAATATAAATTAACTGACCACAGTCTCTTAACAGTCTATGTCTTTTTCTATCATTATTTACTCAGTATAAATATTCAGTTGCCTTCTATTCTTACTGCAAATTCTTCACACTTCCATTCTTTGGAATGCCTGTAGATGCCAGAATTTGAATTAACTGATATAAAAATATCATAATAGAATTATTATGCAGTAGAACGCAGGTAGGCTAATGTCAAGTACACACCGTGGCAGATTTTTTTCCTTTACTGCTCCTTTGCTTCATGGCAAAGCTTTATTTTTAAACCAGAAACAGGGATAAAGAAATTCAGTTCAAATTTTAGAGCAAAGAGCTTTGCAAGATACTGACCCAGTGGTTCCGGTGTATTCTCTGAACCACTTCTAATTGCAGCAAATTACTTTGGTGTGTTGCTTCAGACTTTGTGTTGCTCCATTACAGCTATTACTTTAAAAGAAGGAAGCTTCATCTTTCTTCAAATTTGTTGAATATCAAAAGGATTGCTGCTTAGTTGTGGGATTGTTTTGTTTTGTTTTAATTTAAGAAGATCTTCTTACTGGTTCCCTTAAGTTATAAAAAAAGAAAAGAGATAAATCCAATGGCATGTGAAAAATACTGTATACGGGTGCAAGTCAAGTCAGATATTTATAACTGGCACACCTCAAGTTCATTGCTGAAGTCATCTCCAGCTAGAATCTAGGTCTTTATATATATTTAATGAACATTTTGCCCAGTCTTGAATCTAATAAATTATTTATTGTCTTTTAACTTCCTATAGAAATGGTGTTAAGAGGTAGTCTTTGCCTACAAAATAGCACTGCTTTAAAATTAAGAGAGCTGCTATTTAAGAGAGAAACACAAGTTCCAAACATTTAAAGATCTTTGATGTTTTAGAGAATATTCAAAAGTAGGGAAAGAAGCAGATGGTTTTACTACTAAATATAGTATGTAACAGTGTGATCTCATGACAGAAAAAAAAATAGACACACCCCACCCCACCCTATCTTTATTCCCCACTCTCATTTTCAAGCTCCTTTCTCCATGAAAAAATAATCTTAATCTAATTTAAAAATGGTCTAGGAGGTAGAGAAGTACAATAGCCATTCATTATATTTTTTTAGATATGAATGAAGAAACAATATGAAAAGGCATGATGATGTGGAATCAAATCTTACCAGAATGTTGAAGCAATGTCAGAAAGAATGAGGACAGATATGTGCTCAGAGGAAGTTATGTAGTGTAAGTGCACTGATCAAAGTCATTTCAACATCTGCTGCAGCACCCTGCATGTTCCTCAGTTATCCACACTGTGGATGATAGGAGGAGAGAGATTAAAGATTAATGTGACATCATGGAAAATATAAAGAAAATTTTTACTTGCCCAGTACTTTATTAAGGGTAAAATAGTTTATAGAAAAAATAGAAGACATGTAAACAGCCCAGAAAATATGCTAAAGAATTTAAAGAAGGTAACTTGCATAATAGAGAATTAAGAACAAAATGTCAAAAATTATTAAAAAAAAAAATCCCAAAGTATGCTCTATAGGGTGTCTCCTCAGATGTACTTTTTCCTAGTACTTTATGAAATACATTCTGCTGTGTAAATCCTTCACTTTTCAATTGTGTACCCCTGCTCCTGACTCAGGAGCAGAACAAGAGAAGTGTCTTTTCCCTCCATTGCTTACTCAGAGCAATGGCTCTTCTGTGGCCTGCTGCAGTTTACCTCTTATATGGGCACTGTGGCCAAGAAGATTCATCTCATGTTCTTGTAGTTGTTATAGACCTGAAAGGAGTCAAGTGTAAACTGACACCTACATTTTTTTCCACATTTTACAAATAGAAGTAAATATCTGGGTCCAGTGAATTAGTAAGACTACTCAAAGTTATATCTTTCAAAGGCTAACAGATGGCAAACACATTTTGATGAAAAGAAAAAAATCAGATTAATGGTTCCTACAGCAAAGGGAAGGTAAAAACATGTTAAATGAAGAAAAAAAAAACCTGCATACTGACCAGAAAAACTGTTTGGGAGCTCATCCACCAAAACCCGAGGTCCTTCTCAGCATGTCTGCTGATCAATCTGCTCATCCCCCAGCCTGTACTGATACCAGGGGTTGACCCAACCCAGGTGTAGCCCCTTGCACTTGGCTTTGTTGAATTTCATGAAGTTCCCATAGGTCCACTTCTTGAGCTTGTCCAGGGTCCTTCTGCAGACATGTTACCTGTCCTGAGGGTCAGTAAAGAAAGCATATTAAAATGCTGTGTAAAGTGTCATACACCAGAAACAACTTCTAAAATTAGGAGTAGAGTATGACAATTCTGTGCAGTCACATAGCAAGAACGGTGGGAAGGGAAAAAGTGTTGCAGCAACAGCATGGTGCTCTACTAACCTGAGAGGAAGGAAACAACAAAATGAAAAAGATGAGTGGGCAAGTGGTGAGCATGCAGAGGGCGACAGACAGTGTAGCTTTGGACACAAACTGTGACTAGAAACTGACAGACAACAGAGTCTAGACATGGCTTACAAGGCACACTGTTTGGATGTTAATTATTATGGGTGCTCTCAGCTAGCTGTTTAAATTATGCTGCTGGAAGTATGTAGATGTTAAAAACCTATCATGAGTAGGACACTTGAGATAACAAAGTTTAGCACTAAACTGATTATCTTTCTTCGTGTATTATGAGATGTTTATTTATACAAGCATTGTACAGCTAGGATAGTCTCCTTTAAGCAGCAATGAAAACAGGAGGAAACCTCAAAGGGAAAAAACCCCAAAATAAACACCAAACCATGAAAGACCTGAAACCTCATAAATGAGAGGGACAGTGAACTAAAGTACATCTCTTTAGCAAGAGTTTATAGGTATTAAAAAAGTGTCAACATTAATTCAAATTTATATTAAATTTCATCTAGAGGAATTTTTGTTGACAGGGGAGCTTGATTTGTTTAAGCAATAGCTGCTATGTATGCTTTTTATTAATATTTTTGTTATTTTTTTTCTGTGTCTTCAAATGGCTATTAGGAAGTCAGTAGCTACGATCTGTAAAGCAGAGCTTCAGGAAAACAGTGTGTATATTATGTGGGTAATATTTTCAGTAAAAATACTGTGTCTCTTAAATAAATATTGTTTATTATCCAGTTTAAAAAAAAAAAAGTACTTCCATGATGTTTTACTTGGGCTAAGACGCTTAGTTTGATTCAATATAAATAAAAGGTAACTAAAATATCAGAGATTAAATACAACAATATATAGAAGATTAACATCTCTTTATTGAGAAAGACAGCGAAATATGTGTAAGATCATTAAATTAATCCATCAAGGTGAAGCCAGAAGTAATTTTCATTTGCCTTTATTTATTCCTGAAAAATACCAACTATTGGATCTCTCAGAGAAGCCTGATGAGCATTTCCTACAGTTAAAGATAAAATAGACACAGTACAATTTCTATTAGTGGTGTGAGACCTTATGACTTTATGAATCAATACAATAATAGATCAAACATGTCCAACACCATTCTTAACATGTCCAAACCCCCGCTAATAAAAGTGTTTTCATGTTGAAAACATAATATCATCCTGAAAAATTTCTACTGGAAGTTGTTCCAACATCATTTTAACCAAATATTGATACATATTTTTTTGGGGGAATTTAAGATAGATTGAAACAAATGGTCATAGCAGCTGTTTAATAAGGTGTGCTGTAAGTTGTACCATAGAGTATTAACTGGTCAGGTAAAAGTTCATTAATAGGAGCACAGGCTATATAATAGTCCATAGCTCAGAATTTTTTTTTTTTTTTTTGCAAATCCACTTCATGGTTTGGTAAGAGAACATAGATGAAATTTATTAGTTTTTCTTAAAGACAGTGGTTTGCAAAAATGTTTTTAAGATTTATTAAAACATATTATCTCCTGTGCAGCATGGAAATAAGAAAATTTATACCTGCTGTTAACTTCCTTCAGAAATTTTGTCTCTTAAGGGATATGAATTCATTTCAGTTCCTTATATTGGTTTTGTAAGGTTTCTGTCATTTACTGATTTTTTTCAAGAAATTAGGTAATGTTTTGAGTATTCTATTTTAAAAATATATTATTTGCATAAGCAACTTCTGACAAATGTCATAGCTAAGTTTAATACTTACGAACATATACAGTGAAGATAGAGACATAAGCATGTATATACATTTATATATAATGGTTTAAATTAAAATAACTTTTACCAAATTTACCTTTAAAAATCCTTATGAAGGTTTCAAAAACATGAGAACAGAATTATTCTTACAGTGCGGAAAAAAAACAAGGGTTACAAATAAGAACTGTGACATGAGGTTCTGATTCAGGCAATTATTTATCTCCTGAACAACCTGTGTTCAGAAGTGTACCTCTTATTATATTTGGTTAGCAAAGAATCCAGTAAACTTCAGGAAAATCTCTTCTCTTGCTCAGAATTCATTTCTATGTTATTCTCTTTTCTTTTCTCCTCCTTTTTTTAATGTTTTTTTTTTTTTTTTAATTTTTATTTTTCCTTTAATTTTTTTTTTTTTTAATTTTTATTTCCCTTCCACTTCCCTTTCCTCTTCTCTTTCTCCTCCACCATTCTGGGGAACAGTTTTTCAGTTTATAATAAATAAAAGCCATGTTTCTCCAAATGATTTTACATTTCTCACATCTGCAGCTGGCTGACCTCCAATTCTGTATGAAAGCAACTTCAGGGTAAATTGCTCACATATGAAAAAGTAAGTTCAAAGTAAAGGTGAAAGGTTATTGTAAAGGATTTTTGCTTAACAGGAAGGTCAGTTTACCTCTGCATGCTTTGGGAATTTGTTAGGTACTTTTATTGATTTCCTTCTCTCCTTCTCCATAAAACCACTTGCAATAAAAAGGTCATTGAAATCTTCTAGATGGAAGACACCAGTAGAAACTTAAGACAAACCAGAGGAAATTTTTTCAATCATGTTGATATCAATAGTAACAAATCACATTGCAGATATAAATTTGAGCATGATCTCTTTAAGCAAGCTATATTTTCCTTACTCTGCTCTTTTTTGTATTTAGCTTAAGAATTAGAAGACTTGTATTATTTCTATTCTCTTTTAATAGATAAGGACTGTACTAGACTAGATAAAATTTTTTGCTCATTATAATGTTTCATTTCCTTGTATTTTCATCTTAGTCTATAGTGTTATGAATCATGCTTTGATAGTAACAACAACTTATCAGACAATAATCTCTGAAATATACAAATTTCATTGCATATTTTAGCACACCTGTAATGGTGTTGAAGGAACTAATAACTACTTTAGTGGAATTTTGCAAAATAACACTTGGGCAAAAATTGAAACATAAACTTCAGAAGTGTGTCTACGGTCTTTCATGGTGATTGAGGATTTTGGGGGTTGCATTATAATCTGTCAGAAAGTAGTTTTATAAGAAACTAAGCATTAGACTATGGGAACCTACGCAGTTTAGCACAGATAAAAAAACATTTAACAGGAACACCTTATCTGAAACTGACAGCTTTCCTTCTCCAACAAGGTGGAACTTCTTACAATATAGGTAAAGCTCATTATGCATAAGACAGAACCTCTACAGGGGAAATTTTAACAGTGTGAAATGCATACTCGTAGGACGAGCACAAGCCCAATGAACTCCTGCCTAAAATACAAGCTATTTCAAGAAATAGAGTATATTCTGTTTGAATTAACTAAGAAAGTTCACATATAAAAATACTTCATATAAAAAGTTTAAATATATGGGAAGAAAGACTTTAGTTAAGATACTGTCTTTCAAAAGAAAATGCAATGTTGTTACTCATTGTTACAATGAGTTACAAATGGTAAACTCATTTTAGGTCATTAGTGAACTAACACTCGTAAGGACCTAATAAAGAAATTAAAACATTCAAAGAAGTTTCTGTATACCATACTAAGGTCAATAATAATAACTATAAACCTGTTTATAGATTTGTAGATAAAGTTGGAGTAATCTGTCATAAACAGAGTTATTCCCATTCTATGACAAACTGCTGAGCTAAAAAACAGTTAAATGTACTGAACACAGATAAATTAATAAAATGCTAATTTCTCCCGAAATACATGAATTTAACCACTACAAATTGTATGATTTAGTTCATACATGCTACGATAAGAACACAGAAAGCTAACCAGCATTCATGAAAGATCAGATTAAATTTAGGTACATACAAGCTTTGTTACACATGATATTGCTTTTCCAACCATTTCTTCCTATAGGAGGATTATGCCTATATTTCTATCTGCATGAACTTACCTGTCTTGGCATCATGACCAAGAAAAAAATGGTCTCTTTTTTTTTTTTCCTTTAAAACTACCTAGTAACTTTGTATATGCACCTTTTGGATTCTATTTTTTACCATAAAGTTCAATATGAGATATTCACTGAGAATACTGAGAGTTCTAGGTGTATCTATGCAGTTTTATGCCTATGTCGTGGGTTGACAAAAGAGATTTGATTGGAAAGAATAATATTAGGATTTATTACTAGTAAGATAAAAACTAAAATTATATATACAACAATTCTAACTAGGCAAAAGTGCTTTGTATGTACAGAAATATCCCTTCCCCCTTGTATCAGTTCAGGAGGAGAAGGAGTTTTTTTATCATTTCTGGAGCTACAGATGTTCTAAATAATTTTGCAGCACTCAAAAGTTCTTCTTCTATCTTTAGGACGACAGCTCCAATTCGTCACAGCTGGAACTGTCTTTATCTCTCTCTCTTCTATGTCAACCTCAGGGCCAGGCTTACCCCCTCCTGCGCTAAGACCAGAGGCTGGGGGGTTGCCTGGGCCCTGTGGGGTCCTCCATGGACTGCAAGGGGACACTTGTCTTTCCATGGTCTTCCCACAGATACAAGGGGTAATGGCTTTTGAGTCCACCCCTGTTTCCTGTGGGGTCCCTCCTCACAGGGGACAGCCTTGATGGAACTCTCCAGCGTGAGTCCACCTTCGAGCAACAGTTCTTCCGTTCTCTGCTGTCCCTTAGGGTCACAAATTCAGCTGCAGCAGCATGGATCCCTCACTGGGATCACACAAATCCTACTCTGGATGACTTGCTCCAGCATAGGTATCTCTCTCCATGGGCCACAGGTCTCCAGCAGGGCTCTTGTTTAATCTTCGGCCTCTCACGAAGTCTCATATTCCTTGTGCATCCACTTACTTCAGTGTAAGCTCCTCTATGAGCTGCATGGTGGTCTCCTCACGCCAGTAATCTTCCACAGGTGGCAGGGGTTTTTAGTTTTCAGTTTCTTTCCTTCTAAAGGGAGAGAGAGAGGGAGAGCGGGGGGAGGAGCAGCTGCCCCACTTCCGGCTTCTCTTCTCTCTCCTGTGGCTGCCAGCTTTGACCTTGGAGGCTCCATTATCTCTTTGCTGGCATTCGTTCTGCAGCATGTCTCATCCAAGTTCTTCTCTAAAGTTTTTTTTCTCTACTCTGTTAGGGAGGATAAGGGGACCTGGCCTCCCTCGCCCAGGTCAGACTTGGCCAGGGGTGGGGGGATAGATGCCCAAGCCCACCAGGGCTGGCTGTTACACTGTCTCTCCCATTTTCTTCTGCACCAAAGGCCTTCTCTTCCGTTTTCTTACATATGTAATTGGCAGAGGCATTACTAAAACTTTTGATTGGCTTTGCTCTGGAAATTCATGTGGAAAATAACTTGCTGTAAAAGTGAATTAATCATGCTGAGCTGTCTAATCCAAAATCTAAGATCAGTTGTTTTCCTATACTATCCTAATTCACTTCTTATCCTACTTTCCCTACACAAGAGGTTTCTGGATTGCTTTGAACACAACTTCTAGATCAAATGGCTGCTTAGGGAAGGTATGTTATTGGACCTCATACTTAAAACCAGCAGAGTACTGCTTGCAGACATGAAGATTTGGGGCAGCCTTGACTGATGTAGCTGTGAGTTGCTGAGTTTTTGCTCATGAGAGGAGGGAGCAAGGCAAATAGTGACGTCCTGGTGATGGGCTACCAAAAACACTGACCTGTTCAAGGACCTTCTCGGAAGAATCCCAGAGGAGTATTACCCAGGAGAAAATGGAGGAGTTACCAAGAGAGTTCGTAGCTTTTCTAAGGGTTTTCTTACCACAAAAGCAGTCCATCTGGACATATAGGAAGCAAAGAAGAGGTTGAAGAACAAGCTCCTGACAAACTTCAAAAAGGGAAGCATGCAAGAGTTGGAGGTAAACACTTTATGGCACAGTTTTTTCTGTTAGAGAACTTGCCAAAACTCTTCTCCAGTTTTCATATCAGCACTGTCTCATTTCCACTCAAAGCAGAGTCAGAGCATGATTTCTTGTCAACAGACCATATAAATATGCTTACAAATAAACATCAATATAGACTATCTAAATCTCTTCAATGCATTTTAGATGATCTATTCTTTGTGATCTGCCATGAAATATCCACACCTTTTGAATGATAACTTTTAATGTTATTTATATTCGTATTTCCCTAAAAAAAAAAAAGAAAAAACCACAAAAAAACCCCACAACTATTTTTAACAGTTACCAAACCTACTAGGCAAATAAACATCCTTTACAGAAATCATATTAGAACCAAATTCCATTAGAACTTCATTTTCCCAAATTTATTTTTCATTATCATGACATCAATTCATTCTCCTAATTAAAGTTTTTACTTATTCTCAATTACTAAAAAAAAAAAAAAAAAATCAATTTCATGTGTGATGATGAATTTAATTTTACTGCTATGATGGAATAACCTGATGTTATTCATGTTATTCAGTTAAACAAAATTAACGTACAACATGCAAATCTTAATAGTAGAACTAAGTTCTGCTGATAGAATGGGAAAAAAAACCCAAACCAACACACTCCAACCCAATCAGTACAGATTTTTTTCTAGTTTTAGATGAATTATTATGGGTATAAATGAAATTAATGGATTCTGAAACATACACACCAGAATAATTACATTTTGATTTCTGTGTATGGAGTATTTCTGAGATAAATTTTTTCACACCATAAATTTAGTCTACAGGACACCTATACATTCCTGAGGCAAATAAAAGTTTGCAATTTGTCGAAAGAATATCCTACGGGTTGTTCATGAGCACAGAATGCCTTTAAGGCTGGCAGAAACATCTAGTTATGTACTTCTTACTGTTATTGCCAATGGCATTCTAATGAACAGCTTGTCTTATCAGCAACCCGTTCTTTATTGTAACCATAAATGGTACCGTACTAGGCATCATTCTTCTCTGCAATAAGCATTAGGATAATATAGTCCTTTTGTTCAGAATCTGCAGGGAGAAGGAATTCTTTTCTTCTTTTATGTTTCCATCTAGGTTGTTGACTATGCATAGAGAGCTGTAACAGCATTTAATGAAAGCTTCCTTGGAAAAAGAAAGAATCCCATAAATTCTAAAGCAGAGCTATGCCAGAAGCAGAACACCTGCCACTGACTCTTTCCCATGGATAACAGTAAAAGACTCACTGCTTGTAGGTAACAACCCACTGGCAGTGAGTGTTCAAAAATAGCTTTTGAATTTGATTGCTTTATGCAACATGACCTGATACAGTCAGTAGTACATGCTACATTGTACCACCAGATTAAAGAATTGTGGTGATTTGGGGTTCTGTTGATTTGTTGCTGTTTCACATACATACATTTGTTGCTGTTTCCTGAATAACGAAGTAAGATTTTTCTGATACCCACTTTTTAAATAAGATTTTTGGCACATCAGTGCCTTATGTACCATAGATTTAAAGATCCAATAATAGTATTTCAAAGCCCTAAATCAATCCAAAAGGAAAATGCTTGATACAGATCAAACACCTTTCTGTACTTTCTTGAATTATTTGAATAGTTTATTTCCCAATTTATTCAGTTATACCTGATTCTAACAATGTTCTGCTTATAACACTCTTAATCTTTCCACTTCACAGCAGTATTTTCTACAGTGTACCTAAATTGTGAAAGACAGTTACTGAAATGTAAAAGACATATATCCACTGCCTCAGCACATTTAATGATACTTTTCAACCTTTGCTTTTCAAAGTTTATCAAGTACATTCAAATCTGATCACATATATTTTCTTCAAAATAAAACTCTATTCATACACATACACATCTTGTAAAAAAAATCTAAGAAAATTATTAGCACAGAGTCTAGAATGCTTTCCCAACTCCAGCTCTTAACATTTGCAGTCTTTTCTCTCAACTTTGAGTCTTTTTACATATTTTTTTGCCCTTCTGATCCTCCCACATACAACCTGCCTCCTCATGAATGCTGAATTTCTTCTTTCCAACCAAATTTCCTCTTGTTCCTCTATTTTTAACATATTTTATTTTTTTTCCTCTCCATGATTGATTCTTCCTTCTCGTCAGTTGATCCTTGCCACTACATTTTTATTCATCTTTATAAAACAGTTTTGTCATGCATTTGCCTGTGACTGTTTTCTACAGGGAGTACAGCAAATTTGTTCTTGATTCTAACATCATATACAAACGTACTAAAATATTGCTGCTTCAGTGTCTTCATTTAATTCAGTTCCCTCAAACATCTCCGCTTGTAATTTACCTAAAAGGTGTCATGACTACAAACTGTCAATCCTGTCACTTGTAGTCTGAGGACATTATGCCGTGAAGGCATAAAATCTTATATATTACCTCAGCTAATATACCACAGGGGTAAAATTCTACTCTATTACCTTTTAATTATCTGGTTAACTGGTAATTACCTGGTTAATTGTTTGCTGGTACAATTCATACTGAAAGTAAAATTTGATCTTAGTGTCTTTCCAATGTACACTGTGACATATATTAGGACATTAACATATTACGAAAGTGACAAAAATTTTTCTTTGCAATACTCATTGTTTGAAGACAGTAAAAAAATGAGCAAAGTCTACAGGTATGTAAATTGCTGTAGTAGAAAATACATAAATTTTCATTATCTGCAGATGTAGTCCCTAAGTGAACGAATAGTCTAGGGTAGCTACCTGCTAGTTGCTTTTATCCCCTATTATAATATAGACACTTTTTCTTTTTCTCTTTTTCCCCGCACTGTCGAGAGAGATGTATAAAGAATCTGTGACTGTCCTTCCACAAAAGTGAGCATTCCATTATGCATAAGGATATGTAGTTAAAAACTTTATACACATGGCTAAGTCTTGGAAATCTGTTTTAATGTTATTTATACATATTCCTTTTTGCTGAGAACTTGATAAATTTGAGCATGAGAGAGAGACTATCACAACTGATTTTCAGAGTGATAGGACCTCAGAGGCGAAGTCAGCAAAGAGTCAGGGAGGGTGGGACAGCCTAAAAAACTTGGGTTTGTTTGTTTTTTAATTTAGTTTTCTTAGGTGTAGACAGGCCAGAAAAAATGTTGGAAATTAACTAGTTACTTGGTAGTAATATAGCAACCTGGCATAATACTATTCATTTATTGTAACTTTAAAGGAAAAATTAAGGAAAATCCTTTTTTAACAAAATTCTGTAGGGTATGTGTCTGTTTGTGTAGTTCAACTATCCAGAATATCGTAAATAGCAATTTATTTTTATGTGTTTGTTCCAATTTGTTAGCTTTGTAAGCTTTGTGTGGTGATGCAGATAATCTCATTAGAGAAGTGTATCAATAATTGTTGTTAATGCAATTATTTAGACATGAGGGTATGTGTCATTGTGTGAGAGTTACGCTGTATTTCTTCACTAAACTTTGTCATTTGCCATGTGTGTTTTCAAAAGCTCCCTCATATGGCTACAAAATCTCTAAGAAAATTTAATGTGTAAGTAGATGCACTGAGGCTGTAGAACATAATTTTTTTCATCACAGAGATTCAAGACTTAGAAACTGAAATAGCTTCAGAAACTTCTGTACAAAATTCTTTTTCCATATGGTTCACTCTAATTTTAGCCATTTAGGGAATTTTGCTGAATGACTTTCAGAATTCTCACCCTGTTTGATTTTTCACTAACTCCCCTGTGCTGAACATTTCTAGATACAAAGTAATGCTCCTCACTAGCTGTATCTCCCATGGTTCAAGATTACTGTTTATTATTCTTGACTAGCAAGGATTCAGATTCAGGCTCACTTTGCTTTTGTGTAACATGGCAGCAAAAGCAATTAATAATCAGCTATCCAAAAAGTCAAAACTGGTATCAACGTTTACCACAGAAAATAATTTATTGTTTCCAATGAATATAAAAATATTTAAATTATTTTGCAATAGCTATTTCTTAGGAATGAAAAATGGGTGATTGAAAGGTTTCCATAGGAATTAGGTATACTAGTCACACTTAATTTCCTCGTTGAAAGGTTCCTTGGAGTCTTTGGAGTCCTTCAAAAGAATCATAAATACACATGAAGTTTAAGAATTGATTGATGTAAATATATGTTCTGTCCAGATAATTTACATGTGTATTTTGAGAACTAAATTTCATACAGAGGAACCAGACATCCAATCAAAACAAAAAAGTTAGCCTACTTTGCAAACCAGGCACATAAATATCCCTCAGTATGGGGATCTGAAGACAAAAAAAGAACTGGGCAGAAGTTAAGGTCAAATGAACTGAATAGATCTGATTCAAATACTTGTGGCTTTAACAGTCTCAGAGAAACTGTCTTTTCTGGTAGAAGTGACCATACAGTCAAAATGTTAGAATCCATGTTCCTGGAACTGAATGGTACTTTCACTGAAGTTTTTTTCCAGTTACTTTAGGCTATAGTTTTCTCAGAATTTTGTTCTGGAAATATAATCAATGATGCAATGATTTGCACAGCAATCAAGCACACAGAATATTGACAAATGTGAATATTTGAAAATGTACATGAGTTACTTGTTTAAAATTTCTTTTAAAAGCTAGTAGATTAGTAATTTTCCCTTTTTGTGTGTGCCTTTTTTTGTCTCAGTTTTTAAAAACATGCAATAATAATCATGATAAGAAGTGTTTTATTTTGCCATCTTTTTTACATTATTTTGCAACAGGAGACTTAAAAACTGGTGAAGGAAAGGTCACATAATACAATCTAAATAGTAATGACCAGAGATGCTTTATTTTCAGCCTCTGCTGTTGCGCGGATATAGCTCAGGGTGGCTTTGCCAGTGCACGGAGGTGAGTTGAGTCATAGCCAAGTTCCATCTCTGGTAGTTCATCAGTATTAGATAATCCTGCTGGAGGCACTTTCAGACTGCTTTTGCAATGTGTTTCTGAGAACCTTAGATGGATCACAGCTTTTCTCTTTTTCTAAGACTCTGTCAGGTTTTAATATCCCATTAATGCATGCATCAAGGCTAACAATAAATTGGCCCAAAACTTGGAGAACAAAATTTACGAATTCATTTGAGAAATTCAGTTAATAATGCTGAACTGAATGAAGGAATGAATAGCATGTCGGAACTTGTCACAAGTTGCCAGAAAAGAGGAAATGCTGGCAGGTCTTTTCCCTCTAGCACCACAGATACTCCTTTATAAGGAGCTTGGGACAGGCAGAATTTTCCACTGATGTTAGATCAGGAATGGATAGAATTTAAACAGACTGGAAAGGACATGATCTTAGTATTGACACCAGAAAGGTGAAAGCAATTGCATTAACAAGCAAATTCCCAAAGAATAATACGAAATTATTTTCTCTCTCAAATGGATGCAGTATTTCTGCATTACTATACGGTAAAGTTTTCTGTATTTCTTGCACAGTGCTTTATTTCAGACTGTTCTTGCAAGTGAGGATGAATTGCCCATAGAAGACATCCAAGGAAGGTATTTATTTTTAGAGATATCAGGAAAATCTGATGTGAGGCTAAATCTAATGGTATTTAATTTAAAGAAGGACTTACAGCTTTTGAACTTTGCTCTTATTACTGCAGATAATAGATAATAGATAGGATGATTAAATAATAGCAAGAAAACCTCTTTTCATTCCAGGTAGCAGCTATAATTCCTCTGGGAGGTTTGGATTAGAGGTGAATGGATGAATATTCTTCACAATTCAGCTCCACATAATCAAAAATCTATAAAATAGCTATTCTACTATGACTTCAAAGATGAACAATATTTAAATAGCAATATTAAAACAAGTGACTTTTTATATGTGAGATTCTCAAGATGGATCCTTTATATGAATTATTTTTTAATAAAAAATATTCATCATGAGTGATTTCAGCTATTTTACTAAAAGGTTTTGATGAAATTTATCTGCAACTGCAAGAAAATATGGAAATCAGTAACAATATTAATACTTTAATTTTATGAAGCAATCACTTCTTTTCATAGGATACCTTGGCAATTTTCTAGTGGAGACTACACAATTACTCAAATTATTTCTTACATGCTAGTGCTTTCAGATGAAGGCATTGTACAATAACAGGAACTACTAGCTGGATTCCTGTGCTGCTGGTCTGATACAGTACACAGGAAAATATAATTCTATGTAAATTTCTTTTAAAAAAATTGACAAATTTCTTCAAGAATCTTTTATTCCAAACTTAATATCAGAACTCAAAGCGAAGAAGTATTTCAGTGAAAGAGCATGATACAACACATCCATCTGGAAGCAGTTTGAAAGGCTTTATAAGTTTTGGATAGGAAGTCTGATTTGTTTTAATAAACTGAAAATAAGATATTACAACTTTCCTGTAACAGAAATGCATTTTTCTTTCAATAATATATAATATAATGTTGAGTATTAACATAATTATAATAGTTTTATATATAGGAAAATATTTGTTATAAGTTTCTTCAGGAAATTTTCTTTAAATAATAGCTTTGTTGGCAATCTCATGCATGTTAGAGAGATTTGTTCCTTTTTTCTCTGTTGTAACTGCAGAAGCTTTTAACTTTAACCTATTTGGCTGCACCTCATGATGAAAATTGTGTAAGATACAGTAAAAAAAAAAAAAAAAAAACAACAAAAAAAAAACCACGTAGGCAAGGTTTTCCATAGAGTCTGAAATGGTCAAGCACAATTTCGTATTATGTCCATGTATTTTGGAAGGACTGCTATTTTCCCAGAATGGCTGTTTCTCATGCTTGATTAAGCTGTTTTCGTATTCCTTATGCTGAGACTAAGGCTGGTAACCTATATCCAGCCTTATCACCATATCTGTTGTTAAAAGTAGATTCAAGGACCAACATATAATTTAGACTCTTATACCAATACCTTTTATTTTTCAAGACCTTTTACTTTTGGATTCAACTATCCTCTTCAGATTGTTATTATGAGTTTTTTTCATGATCTTTCAGAGATCAAAATAAATGGACTGGAGCTAATTTTATTAAAAAGAACTTCCTTCAGTTAAATTTGAACTCTAATTAAATTTCAAAAAAAAGACATCTTAATTCACTTGAATCCAAGTATGACAATTGGATAGCACAATGCTGTCAAAATTCTTTTTTCTCTTTTTCAGATAGGTGATTCAAAATTCTTAGAAATAGACTTTTTAGGAGGTGATTTTGGTTTGGTCGTTTAGGATTTTTTTGGTTTTTCAATAAATGTCCAGAACATATTTAGCCATGGATGATTTATGCTAAAACTTCTCAGAGAATCACAAGATCATTTACATTAGAAGGGATTTCTAGAAATCATCTAGTCCAACTCCTCTAATCAAGCAGGTCAGTTACAGAAAGTTGCTCAGGATCATGTTATTTTGGATTTGGATGGGTATGGAAACTCCACAACATCTTGGGGCAACCTGTTCCACTGCTTGGCCACCCTCACAGTAAATCTTTAAGTGGAGTGACTTGCATTTTACCTTGAGTTTCAAGTCTCTTTCCTTTCATTGGACCCCACTGTGTGTGGCGTGAGTGGTTCCTGCCATCAGGTCTTTACGCACATGGATAAGATTCCTTTGACCTGCTGGCAACCCTCTTACACATACAGACCAGAATTTATTTGTTCTTTGCTTTGTCCACCAAAGCAAACCAAACTGATTTAAAGGGTAACTGTGAGCTGCTCATCAGTGTAATGATAAAATCCTCAAACCAGTACTATTTGAAGCCGGAATGATTGCAGAACACAGACAGCTACAAGGGAAAAAAAAAATTAAATCTGGCCTTATTATCTTTAATCTGGAAAGATGGACCTTTTGCAGATTGTTCCTGAGCTTTAAGAACTATCTTTCAACAAGTTCTAGTAACTTGGGCTCATTGTAGATGTGAAACATGCTGCTTGCTTTCTCCTGTAGGGATGATCAACGTGATTTCAAGACTCTTTAAATGGTGAATATAAATTTCAGTGCCTTCCCATCCAGAAATCTCCTTCCTGCTGCAATCACCCTAATAGTCTGTCATTGTACCTTTTCTTTCAAACTTTTCTTTCTTGAATGGTGTCTGTTAATATAAACTTGTCACTTTTCCAACTCATAGAGAAGTTTAGCCCTAAACTGTTTAGTAAACACAACATACCTTTCATCTCCATATTGCATACTGAGTTTCCGCCATGGGTACAAAATCCTTGTGCAGAAATTTAATAATTAACTGACTCATGTTCAAAGAGCTATTTTTACAGAGTGTGATGACTTTTATATGCTTCTTTGTCTATGTGAGAGACCTATGTTGGCTTTTACAAGTCTAGTCCAAAATGACTTGACAGAAAGACTTACTTGCATACTTTTAAAAATTAAACTTACTATTTTATTTATTTATTTATTTAATAAAGCCATAAGTAATAAGTATTCATAAGAACTGAAATAATAATCTAGAATGCCACTGTTGTATAACGAACATATTTGGCCCTGAATTCTGACAACTAAGTTTAATTAAAAGTAATTAAATTTACTCTGGATCTCCTAATCTGTTTTTTTGTTTGTTTGTTTATTTTGGATTTGGTTTTGTTTGGTGGGTCTTTTTACTACAAGAGAAGTGTACCCACTTCTGTATACTTATCACTGAAACTCAGATTGCTCATGGAAACACAAATCATCACTTTCCCTTATACTCAGTCTTTCCTAGCAACACCTTTCATAGGTGTAAGGAGTAATCAAAGACTTTGCAAAAAAAATACTTTTTTATTTTGTCATTCAAGTTAGAGAGGGAAATTAATTATACATGAATTTTTGCAAATAATTTAAATAACACAAAGAAATTAGAGTTTGGGGTTTGTGGTGTTTTTTTTGGGTTTGGTTTTGGTTTTGTTTTTTGGATTTTTTGTGGGTTTTTTTTGGTATGACCATGACAATCTTAAAGATTTAGGTTAAAAAGATCTGTAATGGCAGTATTTGGAAGCTGATATTTAAGGAGACCTCCTATTAGACTTGCATAGGGACTTCTAAGTTTAGGAAAGTTTTGATAGAGATTGTGAAAAAACCCAGTATAGCTAGATATACAGGAGTCCAAGTTCTATTTTATTTTTTCCTGAGTTATTTCCATTAACTCAGAAGTAGAATGATGACGTCCAAAATCCATTTTATTGTCTGTACAACATATTTTCACCTCTACAATTATATAGGTTTTACCAACTTCTCAACACAGAAGGTTTCAAAACACTGAACTTATTTTTTAGTTAACATCACCATACTAAATTGAGGGAAGTATTTCCCTGAGGTGGGGGCCCCTCTAATACAACACTTCACATTCAGTGCTATAGGATATAGGTAAAGACACTGTGGACTTCTATCATACCACTCTCTACAAGCATATGAGTATTAAAAAAAAATAATCGGTGTTGATTTTACATACACTTATTTCCAGTGGCAGCATAGTCTACTAAATTATATCAGTATTAAAACCACAAAGACACCAAGTTCCCTGTCATATACCTGCCTGGTAAGACTCCTCTTAAGAATCACTTTCGCAACAGGAGGTCATAGTGTTATTGCAAACTTATGTAAATTTACTTGTTTTGTGGAGCACTGAAATGAAAATGAGATTTCTTCTTTTCACTTCAGTGGACGTAGAATCACAGACAAAGAATTAATCTTGCCTTTTCAGGAATCTATACCAGAAATGCAAGCAAGAAAGTTTAGTTGTCAAGAATACAGTAGATACTGTGAAATAACCATCAGCAGAGCAAATAAAACCCTCAGTAAGAGCATGTTATTCCTCCCAGAGGACCATGTAAAAGCCATGTTACCATGAAAAACCCACAGTGCTGTGAGCTCATTACTGTACCTGGGCAGCTTGCTATCACTGACACACTAATCTTTACTATATCTGAGCTATAAGATAGATGAAAGAAAGATGCACTGTGCAATAAAGGACCCGAAGACCTAAAGAGAAAGAAATTTATACAGATCATTTCTCACCATTTTCTAAATAAAAATGTGTCTGTATACTGAAATATATCTAGTCACTGTTATAGTGACTATGTGGAATATATAATTCAGAAACCCACTAAAGTAAGTCAGTAGTCATTATTAAAATTATAAAGGTAAAAAATGTGTTTACCCTGCATTCTTTAATGATAGGTACCAGAGACGACTTTCAGAAAACAGTGGACTAATAGGTGTGAGTCCTATATATATGCCTTGTAATTTCACCGTCAGAGTCCCCTTACTGTGTTATACTGTTAAACCAGATTATCTTAATTATAAGTTGGTATAAATACCTTCTCAGGAAAGAAAGTATTGAAAAGAGCAGTGTTGAATGATTGTTAACTCCAGTCTGACCTGATGTGCTCTCCACTGTTTATCAATGAAACAATTTACCAACTTTAAGTATACTGTATAGATGTAAGTATGATCACAGATAACCTAATTTTAACCAGAAGGAACAAAACAGTGTGGGCATCTGAACCACACTGAAGGCAAGGCTTCCTTGGAAACAGACAGAAACAATGTGCTAGTATACTTGCTGAAGTAACCTATTCTGAACACTAGGACATTTTTCGAAATGATTCTCCTGTTTCCATACTTTAACAAAATGCATTGGAGTATCTTTACCCCTGAGTGTAAATGATTTTATGGATTTTTTTCTATTCCCTCATTAATTTTTACAGCCTTTAATAATTTTACATATTTCATCAGACTAACTGTAACTGTAACCACATTTGAAAAGCTGTATAAAGGAGACAAATTCATTATAATGTTTAGACTAACAGCACACTCGGTGTATCTTCCATGAGTGACAAACTCCTTGAAGCCTTTCAGGGTCTGCAAGTGTTGCTCTGTCCTGTATTTATGGTCCCATAACCTTCAGAATATACTTAATGGCAAATTTTGCTTAATCTTACTCTATGTGTGTTATTAACCCACCTGTGGAAAAAATTAACTTCACATAAATCTATAAATATCTGTAGTCTCTAGTTACTTCTCTTGATTTCAGGCAGGTGGTGATTCTTGCCTTGTGAGAAATAACTGATTTTCTTTGGACCCACTTAGGGATGCCAAAAATGTTCTGGTGAAGTACACGTTACTATATCAACTGACATATCCTGGCTTCTTGTGAGGTTTATTAGGGATAAATCATAGATAAGAATACAGCTGTGAGACTGCTATGAAACAAAGCTGGACAGATTGATTTCTCTGCAAATGGAGTTTCTGTTGATACCATGATATAATCAAGTGATTGGTGGGGTTGTCTGACAACTGCAGGTCTTCTTTTCTATCTTTTATTCCCCTGGTAGCTTTTCATTTACCTTGTCATAGTTCATTATTGTATTTTGCTATGGCTCCTATTTATTTCAGTATTATCTTGCTTTGTATGGCAATTACAACAACCATAGATACAATTTTATTATGCAGTCCTTTTTTTTATTACATGCCCCTGAGGATATGCTAGGTTCTCAGATAAAAATGGCAACTGTTATCACTTATGCTAAGTTAAAACATGTTAGAATAGGTCATGTCCGTCTTTTCAGTAGTTTTTGAACATGAACACAGGTATTTACCTTTTCAGTATTGAAATTGAAATCCTGACAATATTGAAATTGAAATTAAATAGTGAAACTTGTCCTAATCCTTGGAAAAAGGCAACTTGAAAAAAAAAATACCCTGTTTGAAAACCAGTTTTGTTCATTTGTGAAACAAATAGATCAAATTTGCAACTTATTTGCTTTAAGAAAACGAAAATGTCTAAACAGATCATTCTAGGGGTTTCCAGTTTCTGTAGTGACCTAGGATATGATTGCTGGAGGTCTGTAATAGTGAGCAATTTTGAAATTCTTGGTAAGTTCTCAGCTTAATTTGATGTCTTCTGTATATATTTGCCTAAGTCATTGCATTCCTAATGTTAATTTAAGTGCATTAAAACTGCAGCAACCAAGTCACTTCCTTAAGTGACTGGTTAATTTAGGATGATACAGCAGAAATATGTAATATTACCTAAAGAAAAAATTCCCTAAGAGTTGGATGACTTTAAACTGGTATTTCTTTGGAAATTTTAGATTGTTAAAAGAGAAAAACATTCAAAGTCTAATGTAATTCTATCTTCAATAGAAAGGGTTACACAGAATCTCATTTCATGACTTCTGCATGATGCTTAAGAATAAGAAGAAGGCATCACTTTCTGTAATAATTCAAATGAACTTGCAGCAAAAAAGGGCATGAAAATTTTCATGGATTTTGATACATTAACTTTAGTTATAAACTGTGAGTGTTTACATTGATTACCTTGACCTTGATTGATTATATAGATGTTGAATATGAATTAATGAATATGTGAGTTTAAAGTACTGACAATTTGGAATATTAAATTATTACATAACTGTATAAGTATTATGACCTAAGTAAGCTGTAAGTCACTCACTTGCTAAATGTTACATATTAATTCCATTTGATTGTGTGCATATATATGCACATATATAAGTATGTATGAGAAAGATAAATATTTAATGAAATTTACTCAATGTAATTTGAAGTATTATTCCAGATCAAAGACAAAGTAGCAGTAGCACATTGTCTGAATAATAGTTACAGGAGCAGAGAAAGGGCAACCACTTCAATGTGGCCATCTGGGTTTACAGCCTTTAAAAATATATTACATCCGCAACAATTTTTTTTGGCTGTTTGAACCTAGGACCATCTGTTTGGATGGCAGCATGCCCATTCAGAAGTTGGTAGAGCCTTTGCCATTAAGCAGAGATGCCAGGTATCAGTAGGATTGAGAGAGGAAGGCCTGCGGAACACTGCAAAGGACATCTGTTCTCCAGGAAAAGAGGAGAGAAGTCCATCTTCTGTGACAGCCCCACTACACTGACACCGCATGCTTCCATGCACCTATTGACACCTGTTCATAGTTATATGCCAAATTAACAAGAAAAATATGAACCATCTCTTAACAATGGAGAATGGGTAGTATGGGCTCTTAAAGGCCTCTCTGGCTGCCAGGAAAATAGGTTTCACTGTGGTAGGCATTTGGGAAACCAAGGCAGACCATATGGGATATCAGAATGAACGTCCAGGCATTTTGTATACCAACAAGCCCCTGGCAAACAATATTTCTGGGAATCAACCAAAATGACAAAACCAGTAAACGAGGAAGATCCAGACACAGCCTTTTTGCCCTTATCATCAAAAGCAGAAAACAAGCTAAAGATACTAACGAATCACTAGAGGCGTGTTATTCCTCTGAGTGTCTTACAAAGAAACTTCTAACCCTCTGAGTTAATGAAAATTGTGGATTACATACTATAAAATTGGTAAATACAGGGTAAACTTTCTGTTTTATTTTTTCTCTCAGACTATTGTTGTAACTGACCAAATGACCAAACTAATTCTTCTTCCAGATGAAATGGCAATATGAGACTTACACAGAGATGTTGAAATTGTTGCACAGCCATGTATATTGTGAGTATGGTATCAGACTTTTATATACAGCTACAAATTTGAGTTTTTCATCATCTCCAGCTTCAAAGAACAAGTACATTCAAATTTATTTGCAGTTTTGTCAGTGGGACTGCAAAGTCTCTTTGAAACAAGGTTGTGGGTGCTATGTATAAACATATAAGAACAGCCATAAAAAAGGTGCTTTTAGTCTAGTGCCCCAACCTTGACAGTTGTCAATAAAAATGCTTTATGCTGAGTATGAGAACTAGTGCTTCTCTACAAAGTGATGTGTGTAAAGCAAAAATATATTTTTGATTTAGAGATATTTGTATAGGCAGGTGAAAACTCAAGAATAAATTAAAAAGATTTATTATATATTCAAGAAGAACACCCTTACTTCGTGTTTTCACTTGAAAACTAAATATACCTTCATTTTAAAAGGCAAGCTCTAATAGTTCAATATGTATTTTGCAGAATTATCTCCTTTATGATCCTTTCTCACTGAATAATGGAGTACTGTATGTTTAGGGCAGACTTCTGAATCACAGGAAGCAATTAATATAAAGCCATCAGTTGAAGACAACAGCATAATTTATTTTTATGGGTCCACGATTTAAATCTGCATCTTATTATAATGGACTGCACTGAGCTCTGTCTTAGGATGTGTCAGGAGTCAATTGAGAGCTCATAGGTGAACATTAGAGGGCAGACCTACATTGGCATTGTTGCAGTGTGTAGTTGCTACAGACCTCTTGATCAGGAGTAAGAAGTAGAGGAGCCTTTCTTCAAACAACTGGAGGAAGCTGCACATTATTTGTCTTCACAGTGATTTTAACCACTCTGGTGTCTGTTGGGAGGATAATATAACAGGGCTCAAGTACTGGAAGAGATTTCTGTACTGATGACAATTTCTTGGTAAAGGTAACTGAGGAGCCAATGAAGAAAGGTGTTTTACCAAATGATGTTTATGAAAAAGGATGAACTGATTGGAGATGTGAAAGTTGGAGATGTCCTTGTCTTCAGTGAATGTGAGATGGGCCCAATTCTGGACATTCCAGTACATAGCAGATACAGACTTACTGAAGTGAGTCTTTTGCAGGGCCACAAAGATGATTAAGGGACTGGAGCATCCTTTGTATGAGGAGAGGTGGAGAAAGCTGGGATTCTTTACCCCAAAGAAGAGAAAGATCAGGTGGGATCTTATCAAGATGTATAAATTTTCTGAAGGAAGTATCTAAAGAAGGTGGAGCAAGGCTGTTTTCAGTGATACTCGAGGACACAAATGCAAATGCATGCAATTCCACGTGAATAAAAAAAAACACTTTTCTGCTGTAAGGGTAGTCAAATTCTGGAACAGATTTCTAAGAGAGATAGTAGTCACCACTCTGGAGATATTCAAAAGCCAACTGGACATGGGCCTGGGTAACCTTCTCTACATGACCATTCTTGTGCAGATAGTTTGGGACAGATGATCTTGTCAAGAGGACTCTTCCAACCTAAAAATTGCTATGATTTTTTTGATTCTGTGATTATTACATTTTATGGATGGAATAAATAATTAAGGAGTATGTTAGACAGAAATGGACTAATCATCTGACTTTCATGCCATAATTTCTTTAATGCATTTTTATTTTGCTTAAAATATTTGATACAATTTTTAAGGCTTTCTAAAAGGTTCCACACTCTTAATGTTTATTATTCACTAGAAATATTCATAAATAGAGCACTATTAATAATTATTGATCATAAACATTAACATTATACAATAATAATCAATATTTTTCTCTATTATTATTAAGGAAAGAAATTTTCAATTGATTGATTAAACATCTCACAAGGGAAACTATTAAAAGGCATATGGTATTCTGGGAGAGATTTCCAGATGTGTTATTGTTTTTGAAATACGAATTATGGAAAAAATGCACGAACTCTTTTTCCCTCATTTTTGAAAAACAAATACTGTGATTTTCTTTGGAATACACAAAATTGAAGTTTTCTAGAGAATAATAATATTCTGTACTCTATAAACTGTTACTATGTATTGCAATGAAGTATTAATGTTGATTTTTAACTATATATAGCACGAAAACAACCATTTTTAAGGTCACAGAAATGGGTTTCTGATAAAAGTGTGAAAATTTCTGCAGAACTGCAGAAGTGACTACTAACTTAGTAGTGATCAAGTTGTCAAGCAGAGTTTAAATCTTACATGCATGTGGTTATTATGCTTCGATGAGTTCTTCTGACTTTATCAGATTAGACAAACTTCCACATTTCAGAAAAACATGGATTCTTGTAGTATGACTGTCAGCAGGATTCGTGAGAAGTTCTTTGCCTAATTACTGCTCTTTCGTCATATTATGTTTCAAAGTGACAGAGATGGTTTTGTGAACTGTAGATCTTTACACATATTTATTATTTGGAAATGAGTTCAAATGACAGTTGTACATTCAGCTGTTCATGTTGGTAGCCTTCATGGGTTAACTCTCTTGATTCCAATTTTTTATCTCAGAAACAAATAACCTCTAAAGGATACTTGTAGGAGATTGAAGGTGACAGGCAATGTAGTAAAGATGTTTTCAACTGGCTGAAAAGCAGACATAGTTCTCATTCCTGTGACTGTCTAGATAGAAGTTGCACCTCCCAACTGAAAAGCTAAATTTGGTATATAGTGCATCTCTATTAAGTTTTTATATTATACTCCACAAAGTTCATGTGAAAAAATAAGTTTTTAAGCAATAGTATGATCACTTTCATAAGTAATGTGGATTTTTTGCTGTTAATGTTAATGATATTTGAAATGTAAATACTAATGAAGTCTATTTCAAACATAAGTCCATTATATTGAAATGAAATGATTCTATTTTCAGATAGTAAGCCTTTAAAATGATATTTTCACTGCATAGTACATAATTTACTAGAACTGGATAGAAAATATTGATCATTCAGCATATAGTTTTTGTTCTGGAACAAAAACTACATCTTGAAAAATTAAAATATGGATATCTATAGTAATAAAGGATTATTATCTCTGCTACACTCAGCATTGTGTAAATTGCCTGTCATTTTGTTATTTCATTCTTTACACTAGAAACTCAACACTACATTCAAGAAATATTTCACTGATACCTATGCAGAGAGAATTAAAAGTCTGTAAAGAACTTCTGCTTTGCCAAATCAAGCTGTTCATAGGAACAAAAAAGCCTTCAATATCTCTAGAGAAAAACATAAAGTTTCCACAGAAAGCTTACTATTTTGTACCTCTTAATTCTGACTCAAATATAAAATTTATATCTATGTAAGATTTTTTAATTATTCTTTCACAAAGACTATACAAAAATATTTAACATCAAAAGTAATATTATTTTTATAAAAACAATATACAGTAATGAAATAAAGTGGAGAGGAACACGTTTCTAAGTGCCCAAAATGAGCCAAGCATAGAATATTTACCTCTTTCATTATATAGCTGATATGAACATGCTAAAACCAAAATTATAATTACTAAATAGTCAATTACATTTAAAGCTGATCAGTGAGGCAGAAGAAACAATGAAATTTAATATATGTAACAAATTGCTAATAGAGTATTAAATAATGCTACATAATTTTTTCCATAGCACACCTACAATAAAACTCAGTTATATTATGTTACAAAAAGTTCTATTTGACATCTATTTTTGGTCTACCTTTAATTGAAGATATAAATGATAAGTTTCATGGATAAGATTACCTCATCCTAAGTTTAATTGGTGATCTACTGCTTTCCTATGGTAGAAAGAAAAGTAGATCAAAATTCTCAGGCATGTGGGCCAGACAGCAGGAAAATACACAGACAGTGATTGTGCATTAATTGTACATAGATAAAAAATATTAAAATAACCATTTAATTAGCTATTTTTTGAAAGATATGTTTAAATTGTCTGTAGTATATTACATATGTAGATAATGAGAACAGCAGTTGAGCATTAGTAGTTGAGAGTTAATTAGAAGGAGTTTTTACAAATTCATACATTAAACAAAAGTCACGTGATTTTGATTTCCAGCAGATGACTACACCTTCTCTCATTTCTCACTTCTTTGTCACTTTGGATACAGAAAGGACCTGGAACACTGAAAGTAAGTTATACTTCTGTAAGTTATACTTCTGTGCAGTTAGATTTTTATCTTTTGTGAGTAGCAGGTTAGGAAACATGACTTTGATATGTGACCTCCATATTTGATTCCTCACATACTCCTCCCTTGAAATTCTACCTTATAGGAAAAGGAGTCATATATCAGTAATTTAACTGATATCCTTCTGAATAACACCCACCAGTTTTTCTCTTACTTGGTATATGTATTTTTACTTTATATATATGTGCTTACTATGCCTACAGAAATTCTTTTTATATTACTTTTTTATCATAATAAAAAGAAAATGTATAGATACATTTCCCCCCCCCCGTGGATTGCTTTAAAACTTCCTACTTTATTTAAACAGGGGTGTTTGGTCAATGTAATATCTACTTTTTTTTCTCGAATTTCTAGTAAATTATATTGGGTGTCCTTTATTCTCATACTCAGAACTATTACTAGAAAACATATATTTTTTAGGAATTATAGATTTTTTTTTTTAAGAATGACTTTGATTTTAATTACAATGGTAGATTTGAGACTCCAGGTACTGGTTTAAGACAAATAATTCTTGAAATATATTTTCTTAGTTGTCATTTTTAAAATATATAATTTTATTTTTACTTTTGTGCATGTAACATACTTAGATGAAAGTAGGAATAATCTAAGATCAACTCAAGTATCAAACTTCTGAACTATATCAGCTATACTCATGAAAACAATCTTTCTGTAACTGAGACCATCAACAGAGCAATGGTTAAGAACATTGTTGCCACAAGTCTGGTGTATTGCATAAAGCATTAGGGTGTTATTAGATTGAATTAGTTACGTTTCTAAAAAATAGTTTTTGGCCTTTTTAGGTTCAGTAAATAATGAATACAGATAAGCCAGACCATAACAGATGGTAAAGATAAATTTGACTTTTCAAAATTCAAGGGGGAAAATAGTAAATTCTTGCAATTTTGGAAAATTTCAGTAATATACAGTACTTAGTAAAATATTTCTTAGGAAACAATTTTCCATGGCTTTAAATTATCAAGAACAAAATAAAATTCTTAATTTAAAAACTTCTTTGTTAAAGTTAGTATCACAGTTTGAGTAGCTCCTCAGATAGTCCTCAGAGAAAGAAAATATCTTTCCATCAATTGAATACTCATTTTTCTCTTTTGACTGTTTAGGGAACTTAGAATAGCTTTTCTCCTGGTTGAGACATAATAGGTGCCAAACATTTGATAAAGAAATCCAAACATCAGTGACTTTCTGCATTACTCATAAATTACATTTTCTCTTTCCAGGAATCAAACTGGCTTTTATTTCTTTGTGGGGAAGCAAGGTGGTGGTTTCTTCAGCTACATAAGGTTTGAAAGTAATATGATTAGTAGAATAAACACATATTTTTATTATGAAATGACTAATAAGAATCTTATTTTCTCACATGTTCTTAAATATCTCTGTAATAATTTATTGTAGAAAAAGAAAAAAATGACAGGAAAAAAAATGTCGTGCCTATCAAATCTTAATTTCATCTGATAAGTACTTGTCACTGTTATGAATGATGGAGAAGATGGTGTAGTTGGAAATAAAGAGAGATCCATCTGACACAGAGTAGTAAAGCACAGAAAACAAAGTCTTCTAAAAACTATTGCAAGAAATCTCCATTTTAAAAAAATCATTACCACACTGAAAAAACATAATGTCAATTAACAGAATAAATGTTTTCTTCATTATGTCCCCAAACATAGTGAGAAAATGCTAGATTGAGCCTTGGGGAACAAAATTTATTATGAGCATGAAAAATACTACTGTTCTAATGCAGTTTTTAAATGACAGCATAATATGTTATGGATCATTTGATTTTTTTGTATGAAAACGCTATTCAGGGCCCAAAAAGGCATATGCTGCTAACGGCATGTATTGCAGTCTTTTCCTTATGACAGCTGGCAACTAGCAAATGCCAGTCAAAACACAAAATGTCAAGCAGAAATTTTTTTCCCAATAAATGTATTAGTTGAGATAATAGCACGTATATAAACTTCACAAAAATGTTTTTACTATTCTTGGATGCAGCACGCAAACGATTGACTGCATTAACCCTTTTATAGTACACAAAACGTAATGACAAAGCTGGGAAATATATACATTCCCTTACATTAGTTTCTATTCTTTGTATTATTATTATTTTAAAATAAAAATACCTTGAACTTTGGCAGCCAAAGTACTTAAGGTGACAGAAGAACATTGCCTTTCTTTACATGATTAAAAAATATTATTTAAGAAAAGATTATGCTTTACATAGATTATTGATACTAATATTGGCTGCTTTCTTTGAATGAAGTGAATTATGAGATATTTAGTTTAACAATAGTTTGTTCAGAAGTCATCTTTGTCTCCATCAACAATGACAAACTCATTCTGATTTGCTTCCTACAAGGTAACTTGTCACAGTAAAATCCATTGTTTAGGAAAATCCATTTCCCCCATAGTTTTCTAAATTATTTTTCACTTGTGAGCAACATTTTGGTATTCTCTTTTTTATGCTGCTGCAGTACATAGTTCCCTTATCATTTGGGTATTGCTTATTTGTTTTTAAATCAAGATTCTTAATTCTAATAATTTATTAGATGTAGAAGGAAATGGGACTATCTTTGTTAGAAAAAAAAATTCACTTTTATATGGAGATTTCACATCAAATCAATTAAAATTTCAGGTGATTTTCAAGACAAATGGAGGTAAAACCTGACTAGTAAAAAGCAAATTATGACAATGCCATTGACTTAATTTAAATTTTGTCTGTGTATGGGTACTCCTTACTTTCAGCTTCCTGTTTTATGCTCGTTAAAATTTTCAGAACTGACCCCTGTTCAGAACTTAGCAAGTGTTTCAGTTATGTTTTTTTATCTAGTGTGAATGGAAACTGATTAGCACGTTTTGAGAGTCTGTGAGAAATGTTTGTGTCAGTCAAAGATATCTAAACTAAACTCTGCAAAAACTACAGTAATGGACTTAAATGAATGGTTGGGCTTCAAACTTCATCAGTAGAATTCGGAGAAGGTAACCTTGAGCACAATGAGCCACTCTCATATGTAATTGTGGTGGATTAATCCTGGTAGGCAGCTAAGCTCCACACAGCCCTTGCTTACTCCTTCACAGTATAATGAGGGAGAGAATAGAAGGACAAAAGGGAGAAATATTTCTGGATTGAGATAAAAACATAAAGTAGAGCTGCTTCTAAAAGCAAAGTAAAATAAGGAATTAATTTATTACATCCCATCGTCAGGTAGATGTGTAGACATTTCTTGGAAAACAGGAATTCATCATATGTAATAGTTGAGAAGACAAACACCATAACCCCAAATATAACCATCCTCCTCCTCCTTTTCGCTAGGTTTCAGTGCTGAGCACAATGTCATATGATATGGAACATCCCTTTAGTCAATTGGAGTCAACTGTTCTGGCTGTGTACCCACCTAACTTCTTGCACACCTTTGATACTTGTAAGAACTGTTCATCAATACCTATCAGTCAATCATTACAAAGCATAATCTATAAAAAATCCCAAACAACCCTAAATCCAACAAAAACAGTTATTATTTGGTTCCTGATGTAATAGTGTTCTGGTTTCAGCTGGGATAGAGTTAATTTCATCTTAGTAGCTGGTAAAGGGTTGTGATTTGGATTCAGTATGAGAATAAAGTTGATAACACACTGATGTTTCAGTTGCTACTAAGTAGTCCTTATCATAATTCAAAGACTTTTTAGTGTCTCATGCTCTGCCAGTGAGGAAGTGCAAAAAAAAAAAAAAAAAAAAAGCTGGGAAGGAGCACTGCCAGGAAAGGAGACCTGAATTGATCAAAAGGATATTCCACACCATAGAACATCATACCCAGTACATAAACTGGGAGAGTTACCCGAAAGGGGAACAATGGGGGTGCGGGGACAAAGTCTAGAGTTGGTCAGAGCCACTCTCCCTCTGAAAATGGAGCTGAAGAAATGGTAATAGTTTCTTTTATATTGAATCTGACCACTAGACTACATTCTTAAGCAGTGAGTAGGGAACTTACATTCTAGGCCCTTGCAAACTAAGGACAATAAGGAGATTTGACTTGTAGCACAGTGTTATCACTTATGAAGGTATCAGAACTGTATTACAGCTAAGTAAGCATCATAGAAGAGATTATGTTTGATTTGAACTGATGAGTCAATTTTGGAACATTAGGGATCAAATCCTTAAAATGAGCATATGACATGATATAGAAAACTCCAGAAGAGATCAGAGAAATTGACCTGTGATGAAGCACTTAAAATTTCCTAAGCAGAGGTCATTAGGTCCAGACAGAATCTGATGGAAAAGAAAAAATAATCTGACACAGAGAACAGGACTGAGAATAGAGAGCTGAGGGATAAAGCCGAGTGAACTAAAAATCATTCAGATCAAGTACAAAAAGCTTCACACATTATATTAGCAAGTAGATTATCTGCAATACATAGAAAAAGCTGTGAGAATGTAATTAATTAAATAATATTGATTGTAAGAAGCTCCAAAAAGCAACAGAATGTGATGGTGTTCGTTCTAGTCATGTTATAAATTAAAGTCTCTGATTGCTGAGTTAAACTTGGTTGCTGCTTAGATGGTTTCCACATCATAAGTACCTTTTATTTCCCATGCTTTGAGCACACAGTCTGTCAGTACAGTGAGCTAGTCTGCAGTCATCTCCTTCCTCTATCTTGAATGGATTACTGTGCGGGGGATGCTGTTTAAAATGGCTTGCTATTATGGTATTTCAATCTTGTTTACCTAAAGGTTGGATATCAAAATCTCTGGCACTAAACCAATCATGATCAAAAGTATTCTCAAAGTGTCTTTATGGGCAGATTGCTGTATTTTTTCTATGCCCTATTTTGCCATATAAGAATTTCTTGGGCATTTATCTATCACTTATGTTAACTATGTACCCAGCCCATCACAACTGGACATTCATTATTAATGTCTTGACAGAGATGCAGTCAACAGATCTTAAGAACTGGCCAGCTTGCCACTTCATCTCACACAGAGAGCACAGCAGAATGCATATAAAGTTTATAAAGGTGAATTATTTGTTGGAGAAATAGACAATGCTGTAACATGGGATGAATACAGTACCTTCATAAAAACAAATGGAGCAAAAGAAATAAACTTGTACTCCTGTGCACAAAACAGTGTATTGTCAGAAATACTGAAATCCCATACATTAGAGAAGGCAAAGGGGCAAATCTTGGGGTTTACAGTGATGTGCTTTTCTTCTTGCTAAAAGAATATATAAAACTGATGGGAAGAGAATGTGTTTTATATAGCTGCTTGAGAAAAGAATCAGAGAGTATTACCAGCCAAAATTGCACAATGGACAAAAGGACAGGTTGAAGAAAATGGATTCAAGGATTCCAATCCTGAGACTGCAGGGGCATTACAGAGGCAATTTTATCCTGATGACTTCAAGCAGCAAGTTTTTCCTAAGAAATGACCAAATATTTGGACATTCAGAAAAACTGTGTATTTTTTTTTCTAAACACAAAAAAAATCCCACAAAAAAAACCCCAAAAAACCAAACTACCCAAGAAACCAAACCAAACCAAAAAAACCTGAAACAATAAAAGTGCTATTATCCTATGAAACTAATCACAAACATCTATCACTCAAAGGCTAGGTAGAAGACATAAGTATGCCATACCATCAAAATCATAGAATCGTAGAATGGTTTGGGTTGAAAGGGACCTGAAAGATCATCTAGTTACAAACCCCCTGCCATGGACAGGGACACCTTCAACTAGACCATGTTGCTCAGAGCCCCATCCAACCTGGCCTTGAACACTCTCAGGGATGGGGCATTCACAGCTTCTCTGGGCAAAGTCTTCTTCAGTGCCTCACCACTCTCACAGTAAAGAATTTTTTTCTAATATCTTGTCTAAACCTACTCTCTTTCAGTTTGAATCCATTCCCCCTTGTCCTCTCACTATATGCTTTTGTAAAAAGTCCCTCTCCATCTTCCCTGTAGGCTCCCTTCAGGTAATGGAAGGCTGCAATTAGGTCAAGCTGAAGCCATCTCTTCTCCAGGCTGAACAAACCTAGTTCTCTAAGCCTTTCCTCTTAGAAGAGGTGCTTCATCCCTCTAATCATCTTGGTGACCCTCCTCTGGGCTTGCTCAAACAGATCCATGTGTTTTTTGTGCTGGGGCCCCAGAGATGGATGCAGCACTCCAGACTGGGTTTCACCAGAGCAGAGATAATCACCTCCCTTTACCTGCTGGCCACACTTATTTGATGCCATCCAGGATACAGTTGGCTTTTGGGGCTGCAAGCACACGTTGCCAGCTCATGTTCATACTCTCATCCACCAGCACCCCAAGTCCTCAGCAGGGCTGCTCTTGATCTGGTAATTCTCAGCCTTTACTGATACCTGGAGTTGCTCTGCCTTAGGTGTGGCACCTTGTGGTGAAGGTCAATGGGCACTTACATTTTTCACTAGTTATCATCCTTTATTTGTAGATACTGTCAAGTGCAGGCAAGGGTTGACTGCTTCTCAAGGAGTGGCAAGCCATCAGTCAAGAGTCACAGCAAGTCAGGCTGGGGAAGAAGCTTCACCTGCAAGACAGGATGCTAAGCCAAGGAAGTCAGGGTCAGGATCAAGCCCAGAAAAAAAAAAACTAAGTTCAGCTACTGCCCAGTGGCCATTCAGCAAGTCGCTAGTTATGAGCAGGTTCAAGATCAACTAGAAATTCATTTCAACAGATAAGGATCAGTCATATATGAAACTACATCCAGATACAACTGCAATGAAACTGCAGTGGCAGTGGTAACTGCCAAAGCCAGCTAAAACATGACAGTGGGCCATAGGCAAAGCTTGGACTTCCCAAATTGTCTTTCTTTAAAACATTCTTTAACATTTTCACTGAAAATTAACAAAGAATGTGTAAATGTTGAACACACTGATGATGGAAATCGAATGTTTTGTCAACACAGAATAGGATTATTGTACTGATTTAGAAATGAATTAGTAGAAGTGGCAGTAAGTTCGACATTAGCAAGGTAAAGAAACTGATGAAAATGCAACAATAAATTAGCAAAATAAAGTCTACAGACATGTTTGAAAACTAATTAGGGGTAAGAAGTGGGGATGAGAGAAGAATTATTTCTTTTGAAGAATTATGCAGGTACAAAAGTAAATAAGTGAAATGAGCTGCAGTGGAATTTACCCTAAAAAACTAAGTTGTGTTTCTAAATGTCAGAGGAAGAAGGTCCAGTAACAGTAGCAGATAAACCAAGACTAATTATTTTTAAAATAGATTTTGAACAGTAACATTTTATAATCTGCAAGAGCAAGGGGGTCACATTTGTATTCCTACATCACTATTATTTATGTATAAATAAGTAATATGTAGGCTATAAATGCATAAATATTAAAACATTTTTCTATAGCTCATGTTAAATATCTCTTAGATGACAATTTTTCATTTAACTGTTGGTCCTATTTTAATGATTTCATATCTTGCTACACATCTTACAATCAAAGTCTGATTTTTTTTCATAGCGTACAAACTTAATATTTGAGTTTTTTTCTATGGAAGTTTGACATTTTCTATTGACTTAAGTGAGTTTTGGATCTTCTGATAAAATTGATTTGTGAAGTTTACAATTGGATGACTTATGCAATGAGTTACTAGGAATACAAATCTCAAGTATTACATGCAGATATGAAATTCTAAGTGTGCCAGTCATAGTATAAAATAGTGTTTTAAGAATTACACAGTGCAAAAAATTCTTGCCTTTCATCTCATCAGTCTGAAGAAGAGAAAAATTAATTTATGTGATTTGTTTATTTTTGGGTTTGGGCAGGTTTGGTTTTGTTTTGGGTTTTAGGTTTGTGGTTTTTTAAAATTTTTGTTTATGCTATGGCCAAATTTGGTCTTACCTTCCTCACAGAAATGAAATCACAGCCTTAAATCAATTTTGGCCCTTACCCAGGGCAGACTATTGAAATCTTCAGCTATTAATTCATAAGCCTGAGTTACTCCAAACCCCGTTTTTCCATTTTAATTGAAAGCAATTGTGTAAAAGGTTTACCAGTTTTCAGAAACAAAAAGCCCTTTGGAACAGAGGAAAAACTCATTCAGTATATCCGAATCCTATTCAGTTGTGTGTGGTCACACAGCATGTCCTCTTTTTTCTTCAGTAAATGGTTATTCTGTAAGACATGGAAGAAAAGGAAAAAGGTTTAATGATCTTTGTCAATCCTCTTGTGAATCAATATTGGTTTGTCTCTTGTATTATTTATCTATCCCTTAATTGGTTTTCAACTCCCCATACAGCAAGGTCCTGTGATAAACTGTGAAAAACATCAGGAATGTATCTTTCCTCTCCAACCCCCTTCTTGCTTACTAATAATCTTGAAGATTTATAGGTAGAATATCTGTCAGAATGAAGTCAATGTTCGAGTTCCTGCGTAGCCAAAATTTGCTATTTTTTGATTGTACATTGATTCTGTATCACTGCATGCATTCAAAAACACTAAAATATGGTAACTACTTATTTAAATGAAGTGATGCAGTATAATGCTGCTGCAAGCTACTTAACAGCTGGATACCTCATTTTTGAGCCACTGTTACTAAAGAGACAGACATCTTGTTTGTTATTATTATTATTATTTTTCATATGAAAAGAGGTTAAATCTTTCCACATTTCCTTGACATCCCCCAAAGATTTCTATATAAAATATAGAAATATTTAATTTCAGTGGTTGACTTTTAGTTATTCTGATATCTAAAATATGGGGACAAAAAGAAAAGACTTATACTATTTTACATCATGCTCAAGCATAGATTACCCTGTAAGTAGCATTATCCTGTTGAATTACATCATGTCATGTTGCTTTCACTTGATTTGGCCTTCTCTTTAGCTTCTCTAATGTTGGCATTTTTTGCTAGTACGCATAGCAGTTCTTAAAATTCTGTGCCAAAATTCTAGTTGAATATGCAAATGAACTGTATGTCTGCCATAACATTTTCCTCTAGGGTACCTTTCAATGAAACAAGCCAAAAATATCTTGTTCATTTTGGCTAGGAACAATTGAACCAAAAGGAAGAATTTAAATGTGCATTTCCACAGCCTACAGAGAGAAAATAAGAGATGTGCACCCCTACACTTTCATTTGATTATACATCCTGGGAATATATCTTTAAAGCACTGTGAAAGACCTGCTTTAGTTTGCAGTGGAGGGTTTGCTTTGATACAAGGCATGTAATACTTACCATGATGCATAGCATTCTTAATGTAATGATATCAAATTTAGTCAGAATTTGTAATCAGTCTTTGGTAAGTTATGGTATCTCCTTCTAATACAGTTTCTCTAGGGCTATGATTTTATGACAAAGTAATATTTGGCACTTATTGACAAAAAAAGTCATTAGAAATACTGAATTTGTGTCTCTTGAATATTATGTTTCCAAATATAAAACTAAAATAAGAAATGTACTCATTTAATATTATTATTAAGCATACTGACATCACAGAGACTTTAATACCCAATAGTATTTATAGTTTTTTATTTTCTGTATTTATTCTCTGAAGTATACCAGCAGTCACTTGAACTGGACAGTTAGTTGTTCCCTCCATTTGTCCAGGAAAACCTAAAAGCTGACTTGAAAAAGGTACAGCAGTGAGAGAGAAACTGCTGAGAGGCTAGAAGAGTAAAAGATTAAGCAGGCTGGGGAAAAGGAGTTAAAGAATTAATTTTGAAAAACAGACTCTTTTTGAAAGATTAAAAAAAAAAATAAAGAATCTTTTTAACAAGAGAATGAAGCCATATCCTCTAAGGCCAAAGTGCTATAATGTGACAGATACAGTACAATAAAATCCAACAAAAAACTAGATAACTTGGATGTTTTTCATAGTTTTTCTGTATCAAGCACTACTCAGTCTTTCAGCACAAACCAGACAAGCAATCTCTGTGACAAACAGCACCAGAGGTAACTGTAAATTTTCCTAGGTCTTGATGATGGAGAAAAAGAAATCTCCAGTACTTTCTGCTCAGGAGAAAAAAACAACAAACAACCCACAATGTTTTTATTGAACACTGTATACCATTATTTATCTTCATGAAGACCAGCCAGATGAAGAAGGTTGTGTAGGGACATATATCCTCTGAGGAGCCCTGGCTGGCAAAGAATATGTGAAGGGACATTGTAGACTAATTAGCCTGTACTATTCATTGTACACAGGAAGAAAGTTGTATTCATACAGGAGTGCTTAAAAAGATAAAACAGCTGGGAAAAGAATGTTGGAATGACAAGATGGATTCTTGTCAGTGTACCACAGGGCATTCAGAGCATTGAGATAGATATGAAAAGGTTTTTGAATGCAGATATTAGTTCCCTCTGCCCACACTCCAGCTTGGCCTGAGCTCCCAGCAAAAGAGGGTAACTGCTGTGTTATCACAATACAGAGTGCAGCCTAATGTACTTGTCTCTCCTCAGGGATTACTAGATCATGTATGACAACATGCTGAGGAGATCTATGTAGCTCTCCATCCAGCAAGAGCAAGGCAGAACAAGCTTTTATTTGCCTTTCAAAAAACCATGTGAACATGCCCATAACAGATTAAAAAAAAAAGTAAATTGATAAATCCCAACAATTTCTGAAGGGATCTGAGCACTGTTTGAAATTTCTGGGGTAAATGATTCATACAGATTCTTTTTTACTATGGTGATCTACTGTTAAGTTTTGGTAATTACAGATCACTACTTTCATACAGTGGTCAAGCCTGATATCAAATATATCAGTTCATTAGCTTTGAAAGGAGCTGTATATATTAATAAAGATTTGCTAGGTGTTTTTAGAATTTCCTCTTTGGACTTTAAAACCATATCCTACTCTATTTCTCATCATTAGTACTAATATTAGTATTAGTACCACATTCTTTATCTTCTAAATGTTTTAGAAGAGAGTTAAAATATTCTTTTTATTTTTGCGGATACCTATTAGATATTTTTAAGGTTAAGAATAATGTAGGTCTCCATGCTAGTTATTTGGACTGCTCTTCTTCATATGGTTGGCACGGTGCAACAGGGTGTAACTTTTTTATATACTTCTATTAAATAGAATCTTAACATTTACACAAATGTACTATTTAATTAAATAACAAAAATAAAAACTGAGAGTAGAGGACTGATACTTTGCAGAAATGGAAGATAAATGAATAGACTCAGTAACAGACAATATGGGGGGAAATGTTGCAAGGCTGATGTTTTAGTTCAAATAAGATTATATCTTGTCATCATTTAAAGAAAAATTATCAGATGGAAACTAGGAGAAAATCAAAAACTCAGGGAAGAATCATAAAAAATCCTCTATTGAAAAGAAAGTGTTCAGTCAAGCCATTTGCTATAATCATCCTGGCCTCTTCCCTGTTTTCAGACAAAAGCTCAACTACCATTGTAACAACTAATTACATTAAATAGAAGACAATAAGGAAGGATAGCATTTGTTTCATGCAATCTTCATATGCACATGCATGTACATGACATGCACAGACAAGCTGGACCACTCCCATCCTACCTTCATTCAAGAAGCTAATTATTTAATTCTTATGCAAAATATATAAAAATAAAACTCCATGGACTAATGAACAGAGATACTCTGAGATGGTTGTAGTTGGCACATGTCCCCTAAATAGCTTTCTGTGCTCAATCTCCAGTGGCCTAAAGAATGTTCCTTGCATGCACAGATCACCTCCTGCACAGAAAACTGTATTAATATGCAGAAACTGTGCCAAGGGGATGGCTCTTCTCCTTTATTAATTTAAACATTTTAATATTCTCTATATGAAAAACATAATTAGAATTAATGGACTTTAGCACTAATGCAGTGCCTGAAGCTAGCTAGAGCATCTATCTTCTGCATATGATAAACATGAATTTTGAATACCTTACCACCAGCAAGGCTGGAAGCTGAGCTCAGTCTGCTGATGTAGTTTGTGTCCGCATAAAGATCATATCAACTGACAGACAGAGGGAATTATCATCCTTTTGATGAGATAAGCAATTGGTCCTCCAGGGAGGAAGTAAACCATGACTGAGTTGCACTGATTGTTAAACAAGATCTCATTATTAATCTATAAAGACAGTGTAGCTGGGCTACAGTAGCATATATCAGACAAAGAATAAATGTCAGATTTTAGTCTGTTGTGTCCAAATTGTTGATAGTTTCCTTGTGAAAAATCACATTCCATATGTGACAGAATATGTCGTGGGTTGAGATAAATACAGTTTACTACGTAAAGCAGAAGTTGTATGCATAGGGAAAACAAAATAAAATTCATTGTTTCCTATCAGTAGGCATCTGTATAGCCATTTGCAGAAAAGCAGGCCTCCATCATGTGTAACAGTTTCTTGCAAAGACACGTTTCATCACTCCAAAAGTCTTTGTTCAGGATTCCTCCTTTCCCTTCCTCTTCCTTTTGCCCAGCTTTTATTGCTGATCATGGCTTCATATAATATGGAATGTCATTTTGGTCAGCTGGGGTCAGCTCTGCTGATTGTGTCCTTTCCTAACATCTTATGCATTCCCAGCTTACCTACCCACTGGCTAGGCAACGTGTGAGGGATGGGCTCAACATTGTGTGCACATTGCTCAGGAAGAGGTAAAACATTGGTGTGTTAACATTGTTTTGGTCACAAATCCAAATGATAATACCATACCAGCTGCTAGGAATACAATTAACTCTATCACAGCCAAACCCAAAAATCATAATTTTTTTATGACCTGCCATAAGAGCCCTGGTCTCTTTTTCTTGTGGTGTTATCCATACAGTGAATTTCTGGTGTTTGTTATCATTTTCTCTGTCTGATATGGTATTTGGAGGATAAATGTAAAAAATACATCTTGCATATGAATGCTTTTATTTCTTTATTGTAGTAACATGCTAGACAATGGACTAATTACAGTCTTTCCCTGTACATGTCTCCAAAACCATCCTATTTCTTACTGTTATTAAGGTTTTGGCATCCCATGGCTGATCTTTTTATATGACATTGTCCTCAAATCTTTATTGAGTACACTCACAAATTTTTGTCAATAATAAACACCTAGGTTGACATTTCCATAACTAAATCTAAACTAGAAATATGCTCCATATAACAGTGATTTTAAATAATAACACTATTTTCCTCCAAAGTTATTGAGGTAATGAAATATGAATTCTCCCAAATTAGAGAAAACACATTTTACTCATACCTTTTAAATAACCGTCAACAGGCCCAGACAGATATGTAGACCAGCATATGGAAATTATACTGCTGAGAATTTATGCTTATTAAGCTTCATACAACACAGAAAATGAGGTGAGTGAAGAGGATTTATCAATAAAATAGAAATTCTGTACTGGTCAGGGTCCATGGTAGGAACTTGGTGTTTGTCTGCAACTCATGTTGCTAAATAAAGTATAATAATGGTCTCTGCAAAAAAATAAGAAATCTTAACTTGAATAAGAAGCCAGTATCTCTGCTGCAAAAACTGTCTGCTGTTGCTTCTCAAGAAAGAAACCTGTAGATCTGCTGTAGTAAGCTGTTGCCATCGTCACTTTTAGAATTATAACTCTCTCACATGACATCCCTTTTTGATAACCATGTGAATAAAAATATGACATATAAAAATTATATACCTGTGTCCTGAATGAGTGGTTTGGCTGCTTAAAGAAACACTGTCAAAGGTAAGAAGCAGGGTTTAATATGAATTTGTGAAAATGAGACTTTACAGAGTTTGATGGCAAGGTGCACTCTGTTACTGACTACACGGGTTAAAACATACAAAGGAAGATCAAACTGGAAGCAGTTTGGAATGATATACATAGAAGCCGGGAATGCAAATGAGGGTAAGAGTGCCAAGGATAGGGATGCAAAGATAAGGGTGAAAAAGGGCTTAGCAACACTTAATCATTGAATACTTTAGCATTTACAAGGCTATTCAATAGGGTTTTCTAGAATTTTAACAATGACTTAAGTATAGATTTGAGGTAATAACATTCATACCATAATCAGTTCACACATACACACAAGTAAAATGATGTGTACACCTCTTTCTATGTGTATCAAAAATTCCCCTTGGCCTCAGCGAAATACAGATCTCTTTGCATTTCCCAATAGTCAAGGGCTGCACCTCGAGTAATGTGGAGATAGATATGTGGGGGGGATGTTTCAGCCTAGATTTCATCATTAGTGATGGTTCTTTGAGCATCTCAAGCTTAATGTTTTGTGAGCTCTGAGAGGTGTACAGCTCAGAGGCAGGTGGTGGCACAGTCTGCTGCAATCCAGGAGAGCTCAAAGGGCCTCACTTAGGAATGCTCTTCATAGAATCACTAGATGATTGACTTTGGTCATCAGTAAGATACTTGAGATACCATCCCAATGTGTAAGTCTAATAGAAAGAAATAAAAGAAAAACTGATAAAGAAGTAATAAGAAACATTGTCTTAGATATATTGGAAGAGGGGTAAGACCTCACACAAAGATATGTGACTATCAGGTTGAGAATTATCTGGCAATATTTGATACAGTACATGTTAGTACTAATTCCTAGTCTGGGGTGGGGGGGCACTGTCCAATATTTTTTTCCTTCCTTTTCTAGTACACTCATTTTTACTGGTGGCCCATTTTTACTTTGCCCTAATAGAAGACATAAGAGTTTATGTTCTTGCTAATCAAAAGCTTTGAGCTGTTTTCCTATTTCTCAGGTTCTGTAGGTAATATTTTCAATGATAATTCACTTTTCAGCATTGGTCAGGCTTGCACTCATTCTCACAGGATGAAATCTTTCCCAAAACATCTGTTCCCAGAAAGTACAGTCTACAGTAAGCTTGGATATTTTCCAGTTTTACAGAAAGTTATCTTTGTGCTGTCTAAAGTATTATATTTCCCACTTGAGTAAGTGAAAAATCCTCATTACTCAGTATAATAATTTTGTGGATAATTAGTAACTCTCCCATTCCCTATAATTCATTCTCCTCCTTGCATTGTTAATATTGCCAGCTATAACATCTACTGCAGTAGATTATAATCTTGAGGACAGATTTTGGATCTGATTAAAATTCTTAGTACCCAGATGATTAAGTGAACCCTTTTTACAAGATTCTTAATATTTTTCAGGTAGAAATACAATTGTACTTGTAATATCAGGTAGCGGATTCCTGGATCTCTCCCTGTTCCAAGTTCAGTTCTCTTCAATAACCAGCTTTATATCTTAAAAGGTGTTTTCCCAGAGCATCAGTTCAGATCCAGTTATAGCTCTGATGAGTTTTTCTTGCTCACAGCCATGACCACTCAACACTTAGTTGCACCATCTTTGAAGCCAGTCTGATTTGGGTTTATTCCGTGGTCAAACACTTTCTGTATATCAGCAACTGTTTTCCTGGGCTATCATAGCAAGGGAAAGGTTGACAGCTTCCTTCCCAAATATAAGATTGTAATCTATGCTTCCAATACAAACATTTGAATTTAGTCAAATGGCATCACTACCCATCTTGAATGAATTCCCATTCAGAACATCAGAAATGCCCCAGAAATAAAAGTTCTGTGACACTGCCGTGGCTGGAAATGTCTTACTCCAATTCCAAATGTTGAATTTGTGGCTAGGAAAAAAAGAACACTGATTGATACAGACAAGGAACTGCAACAGTAGGTGACTCTGTACTGTTTTGTCTGGAAAATGCTCTGTAAAAGCATCTTTTTATGTACCTATTTTTTTATTGTTCTCTTTGACACTCAAAAAGCTCAAGACTTTGATTTTTTTTTTTTTATTTTGCATTACAGACCACTAAATTCCAAAAGCCTACTAAATCACTTCCTTCTGCAATTATTAGTGCAGTTAATAGATCTTATCTTCTAAATAAGAATTATCCCATATATTTTAGTGTCAAGTTATAGGAGTTCCATTCCTGGTCTCACATACACCTGTCTAACACTCTTTGCACATTCAGATGTATTTCAATGCAGTAACAGTTTTTGACCTCCTCTACTGCTCATCTTTATTTCTGCAAGTAGTATCTGCCATAGAGACAGGAAAGATATGCACAGTTTTACTCTTATCTCCTTTGATCCAGTAAGACTGCATGATCCCCAGTGAATGTCTGTCAATCACCAAGTCTGAATCTAGCATCCCATCTTTTCCACTGAATGAAAGGCTATTACACTAACTGAAGATTTGCACAGTACTCAGTATCACTTTTTGATTTTAATTAGACTTTGATAATAAATTGAAGAAGAAGGAAGCAGATTGATAGCTGCAAAATATCCACTCTGATGGCACCATTCCAGCTATGAAATTGAAGATTTTTAAATTCATGAAAAAATAATTATTCTCTGTCTTTTCTCATGAGCTCCCTAACTGCTTAATAATCCTGCTGGTTTATTAACAGTAACTTGTGATCTAATATTCTGTTTAGACATTTCAGACAAGAAAAAGGGTCTTATACTTTTCATTAGTTGGAGCACTTCCAACTTACCATCCCACCTGCAGCAAACAGGTCTCTATTTTTCTAAATAAACCTGTGATGCAAATGAAATTGTATACTAGTGTCACACTGCCTGAAAAGACAATATTAGTTAGTATATTAATAATGATGAATGCACAATGGATATGAACTGTAATATTTTCTGATGTTGCAGGTAGCCAAAACTCTGTCCCTTTAGCTCAAAAGCAGTTTTTTCTTAAGCTATTCAAAACTCATTTTTGCCACCAGTGTCTACATGTCCATAGAATTACAAAAAAAATGACAGACTTTTAAGGAAGTGATATTAAACAATTAAAATTCTAGATGTTGTAGGAGATATTGCAAGCAGTAGATGGCCATACCTGGACAGCATTTAATGATGAGTACCAATTTTTTTTTTAGTGCTTTGAATCCTTCAAATTATTTATTTTAAATAGAGATAACAGGTCTTTAGAAAACTCATGTACTCCTGCTGTTGTTGAAGGTCAAAAACCAGAAGCATAGATAATAATAAAATACAAGAGGTTTTTTTTTCCTCTTAGAAAAGTGACAAGGAAGAGCACTATCATTTTTCATAATGGCCTCTTCAGCCTTGGTACATAATGACCATGAATCATTACAATCAATACAGACTAAAAAAAAAAAATTAATAATTTTAAACAGCAAAATATAATTGGCTACACGGTTTTAGATAGAGCCATGAAAAACATTCTGTTGAAAATAACTTTCATATATTCAAACAAATTAATTTCATATTTCTTACCTTTACAGAACTGTTTCTTAATTCTTTATGTGTAATTTTTATTTGAATAGTTTCCAAACACAATGTCTTTTCTAAAAGAGCACCATAAAATTAATATTTTCCATTTTCCCGCATTTCTTTTTTGCTCTATTGAACTCCTCACAAAAACTATAGTGAATGTAAAGCACATGATATTCATTGTTTCAGAGAACACTTATCCTTTTCTTACAGTTCTTACACAGATATTTGCCAATTTTCCTCAATGATATACAAGCAGGATTAGAGAGTCTTCTAACTGTAAATATAATATATACTCTCAGTCTGAAATTAATTGCATGTGTTGGCCTTTCTAGGGAATCTGAGAAAAATAAATTTCTCTTTTTTAGACTAATAATAATAATTTTGGAGGGTTTTTTTTTACATACCATAAATATGTGAGCCTCTATATAAACTAGAACTTATATAAATCTATAATTATAACATTAAATAAATATGTACAGATTGGGCTAGGTAAGGCAACTTGTTAAAAAACAACTTTATTAAGTGTTAGTCAGAGAAGGTTTCTTCATATGCCCCAGGTTTTCATATGTTGAGAATATATATATACATTTCAGGTTCAAAAGACTGTAAAAAATAACTGGAGAAATTTATCAAGTACAGAACATGAGCAATATTAATATTGCCCATAAATCTAATGGTGAGCTTCTTTTTGATTTCATATATTTCTTGCACAACAATTTTAAGAAACACCAAGCATTCGATTTATAATTAAGGAAAAAGGCACTGATTGTAATTATGGAAAAAGTCTTTCCAATGACTTCTTACAAGCACAAATGTGGGTGTTTTTTTAAAGATGTTCTGAAATGAAAAGAAAAAAAAAACCCCAAAAGACTAGCATAGATAATTGATGGACAAATTTTCTGTTTTATACAAAACCATAGGTAGAATATTAATACACATGTTACAGCTACAATTTCACATTTAGAATTTTTTTAGTGCATAACATTATTAAATTATGATCAGATTAACATAATATAGAATTGCCTTTCGTAATGTTTCTGCATGTACTATAGGTACATAAAGAATGAGGTAGAAAAATAGTCATAAGAAAGATTTTTTATGCCATTGCAACCCAAACCCCACCATGTATTTTAGGGTGTAAGTTCTCATTTATTAAACAACTGCTATTCCACAATCTGTGTGTGGTTGATTGGGTTTTGTCTATTTTTTTTTTAGCTGTTTTTTTTTTTTTAATATATAATATATGCTCTTTATAAGAATCAGACAATTATTAAATGATAATCAGTGTCAGTAAACATTGTAATACTTCTTTTAAACATCTATTTGAATTATCTAAGGGAAGCTTTTATTCTTCTAATTGTTGTTTTTAACAAGTCTATGGAAATTATTAATTTTTTAAAAAGAATTATGATGGAGCTTTAGAGCACCTGGACTATTTTTTTTGAGTGACAGATTTCAATGGATGTGTATTGTATTTTTGAATTTCAACACCAACACCTAAAATGATGGTAGTTTAAGGAAGTTTAATTTCTAATAGCTTTAAAAGATAAGTGTTGCTAATATTTTAGACAATATTTTTAATCCATTTTCATTTTTCATACAGTTTTGCTAAATTCTGCAAAATTTTCAGAAGTAATCAAATTATATCAGTATCTAAGATTCTTGACTTCATTTTGAGTCTTCTTATGAGCTTTTTGGAATAACCTGCACATGAATTCACATAGACTTATTCATTCCTACATTTCATTTTGGTAAGAATCAAAGCATATCTAATTTGCTTCTTTGAACCAAGTCTTTTCCCAAATCACCAGAAACCTATATGAATAAATGGGAATATAATAGATCTAAGTAATTTTAAAATTATATAATCAGACTATAGCTTATTACAGATGGGCAATAATACCACAAACCAATTATTTTGTTTCTTTACTTATTAGTTAAATGTGATTCATAAGTGGCAACAGAAAACAAGTATTCTACAAAGAAACCCATTGTTCCATCCTGCCCCCTCATCACTTCAAATGATGATGATTAAAGAATTTGTTTTAGAAATTATATGTTAGTGAAATTTTAGAAATCATAGATAACATTAATAATACTTGAACATGTAAGTGCAAACTCTTACAATAACTGGAAAAGCTAAGTTAGTTCCAAATAAACACAGTCCTACTCTAATTATAAAGAACAGGTGAGGATATATTGCTGTAATCTTTATATTAATAGGACTGTGTATATGCACATGCACATAAAATGATCTGTAGAGGAACCTATCCTACCTTATATCAGCATAATACTAGCTACAGGATATAACTGGCAGATGGAAATTTAAAATCCTCTCTCACATATTGCAGGAATCAGCTTTAATTCTTCAGCACTGTAGTATGGTAGGAAATGTGGCAGTGTGATTTGGGAAAAAGAACCCAAAGATAATGGAGAGAAAGGTGCATGAAGGTAGTGTTGTAATCATCTGGACGGATTTGGGACGTTGTTATTGCATAGAGGGTTGGATTTTTCTTTCTGATTATATGGACGGCAGGTGTAATGGACTGATTAAAAGGTGGAGTCTGCTTCACCATTGCCTCAAGCTTGGAGCTAAAAAGCCTTGATGCCACAGCGAGGCTGCTGCAGGAGCTGAGTTGCTTGCAAAAGCTCCAGGAGGTACCTAGCAGGCCACAGGAGGCAGGTGGATGAGTGAAAAAGATAAAAAGTTGTTACAGTTAAGAACACGTCAAGGACTTACTCTGCCAAATAAGGTATGCCAGGCAGATCTTTCTTGCATTTTGGTGAACTGGCCAATGGGCATTCAGGGGCTACCACGGCAAGGGTATTTAAGGCCGTGCCAGGGGTAGCTGTGGGGGTGGTGTCACCCTGTAACCTTAAGTGCTGGTTTGTTTCTCAGAGGCTATCATGGAAGAAGCCCGACTGAGACCTACCATCTTGCAAGCCAGTGGCACTTTATGGCGGTGGAAACTGCTGTCCTGTGCTTTTAACAGTTACCTTTAGCCCTTCCTACTTTTCTATCTTCCTTCCTTCTCTCTGCTCTGTTTTACAAAATCAAGTTGAATTATCGTTTTGGGATCCAGCAGGTGGAGTCGTTTGTGCCTTAATTTCACTTGTGGGAATGCTTTGGAACCTGATTCCCCTCTGCATCTAAGCGGATCGGAACAGCAGGTTATCCAATGACTTTTTAACTCTGTAGGAGAATGCTGCAGATCTTACAGACTGTCTGATGGCAATCTACGCGGGCCTGAACTTTTCAGGTTATTATGTCTGCAATAGTCAAAATAGCTCTTTAATAAGTACATTGTTTTTCTCATAGGAAAACTTTTTATCTATCCAGACATTGGCTACTGGTGTAGTAGTAACTGAAATTAGTATAGAATAAGTAACTGAAATTAGGCTGAAATATAGCGATAAAAATTTATTGAAGATTTATGTAAAATGCAAATAAGCAAAACAGCGCTCAGGACGGCCGGGGAGACCCCTGCTCCACTCATGGCACGCAAGCGCAGTAAACAAAAACAGTAACTTTTATTCCTTTATCAGTTCCCCTCCCATAGTCACTTGTTATCCTTCTATTGGACCTGAGCTTGCAGGTCTGGTTCTGGTTGGCTTCCCTGCAGGCCCGTTTCAGTTGCCAGGTGCTTTCCTTTCCATAGTTTTAATTAGTCCTTAGTCCTTGAGGCCCAGTGTGTAGCTTAGTGTGTTGGTATCTCCAGATGTCCATCTTGGATTCTTTGTATCATTCTCATTCTTGACCCTTTGTCCTTCCCTTCCCTTATATGTGTGCTATGAGACAATAAGCTTTTTAGAAAAATAAGATACAAAATATTTATTCAGCAAGGCACAATAATTTGTCTTTCCAGTTTAAGAACTGCAAACTGCATGACTATCAGCTTAGAATGCTGACAGATTAATGAACCATTTTGCAATTTACAGTCTCCCAACCTTAACAGAACATTGATTATAATAGCATATATAGGTATATAAGAATATAACATGCAATAGAATTTAATGAGTAAACTATTACTACTAATTTGATGAGTAAATTAAACTACTACTATTAATTTATTACAGTTTCTTCTTCTTACTCCTTGATCAAGCCACTTTTGTAGGTGAAGAAAATGTGTCTAAGTTAAATTATTAGCTGTGAACTTGCCTAGTAAAAATTCTTAAGTGGTTCCACTAGATCTTGCTAGGTAATGTAATTTCATTTTGCCTTTTCAACCGATTCTAGCCTTTATACTTCAAAACTTCTCAATAACCAAATGTGACAATAAATTACTACTGAGAGTTCACACTTATTATAGGAAAGATGAGAAAATATGTTCACAAGATGCTATACTTTTATGAACTTTTGTGCACCTTTTTTAATCCCTTAATTCTCCTGCATCATATAGAAGCAATGACAAATAAGAACATTCCTACATTAGCAAATTATTGCTTTTATTTGCAACCTTTTTATTGTGTTCTACTAGATTTCTCAAGTAAAAGAGTGTTGATGTGAAAATAAATGAATTTGCTTTTATTGCTGATTTTCATCTATGAAATAGTTACTTCAGACATCTGATACACTGTACCACCAAGTAGTAACTGTTTTTACATTCCACATTTAAATGTTGAGTCTTTTACAAAGATAAGGTAACATAATATGGATGTAGGAAAAGAAGAAAAAAAAATACAGATTGATAATGACATAGGATCTTGAAGGCATGATCTAAAATGCAAGAAATAATACTTTTTGAAAAAGCCAAAGTTATGTGGCTTTGCCAATATTACGCCTGAAATATTTGTATCAATCGCATCTGATATAGCAGAATCCTTGGAAATGTTAAGTTGTTCTTTTAAATATATGGCTTCAGTCTATGGTTTTGACTGTGGCAGAGCCTCCTAAAGTAATTTTAAAGATACCAGGTGGGTGACTAAGGGAACTCTATATCTGTCTAAATAGGTCAAATGAGAAAATGAACCGATGAAGGAGTGTGATATAATTTCTAAAATGAGCTCTATGGTTGTTTGAAATATAAAGTTTTTTCTGCACATTTAAGGACACACTGACAAATACTGCCCTGACTTCTATCTTTTTCTATGCAAAGACATGAGGAAAATTAGAGAGTATAAAAAATGAGATGGGATTTGTCCAGGTCTTTGCATTCTGACACTTTTATTTTCCCCTTACCAAAACCCCTCAATGGCTACATTTGAGCACAATACCACTTCAATAACACTGAAAATATATACTTTAAATTAAGGTGCAATATTTGGTACATTTTAGAGAACAGCTACTGAGACCAGGGCACAGTTCCAGTGCTGACATTGCAGTACAATTGAAAGACATTGAACTATCACAGATGTTGTTTCACTTCTAACAGTGACTAGTAGAAGATCTTGGTTCCAGGGAACTTCTTGAAGTGAGGTGTCCTAGGAACATTCTCTTTCTTACTAAAGGAGATTGTACCCTTTCAAAGCATATCTGAACCATTATTGAGTATTTAATGACTATAGCATTTGGTAATGCAGTTACATTCAAAACTGAACCTAATTCATTGTTTGTGTAGCAGGAAAGTTTCTTTATACTTACAGTAAAACAAAACTTCTATTATAAATAACTTTCTGCAACAAATCTTAAACTATCACAGTTTGGCATATTTATTATGGGTTTTTGAATCTGTGTTTATTATATTATATTATATTATGTATGCAAAACTACATATCAGTTAAGAAAAAAACAGAAAACATAATGAAAATAAATAGTTTATTTGATGGATGTCAATGATGGCCATGCAGAGAACATTACAGAATTAAAAGTTCTAAAAGCAAGTATCAAAACTGTCAGGAATTATCATAGATTTCCTCTCCTTTTTACTGTATCTTTGATATTTTACTGCATGTGATAAAGTTACACTGGTTTATTAACTGCAGAAAAAGTTATATAGACATAAAGAGCAATTTATACATGATTCATTGACTTTATGCTATTAATATTCATTATTATTTAGACAATACTATTATTCATAACAACACTTGATAATTTCAACTGTCTCAAATACGTGTCATATAAAAACAAAAGTGTTCAAAATAATCACAATCTGCCGTACTTTGGAATTAATTTTCCAACATAAAAAAGTTTTATTGTCCCACTTGGGTCTGTGTTATGATGAACTATTACTTGAAGAGCCTACACAATTTTCTCTGAAAAAGAATCAGTCAAATCATTCAACAATCTTTATAAATATTAAATACACAGAAATTCAGAAACACATAGTCAGTTACTTCTAACAAATATTTTTATTTCTGAAGTATTCTTTCAAATATAGACCAACTTTTCATCCACAGGTATCCCCAAGTCCTTCTTTACAGAGCTGGTCTCAGAATGTTCATCCTCCAGTCTGTATTGATATTGGGGATTGCCTCAACCTACATGCAAGCCCTTGCACTTGGTCTTGCTGAACTTCTTGAGGTTAAAGGAAATTTAAAAAGGAATGGTAACACTATTTTTTTTTTGTTTGTTTGTTATTTTCCTTCTTATCTTTTGCATTTTAAAAACAAACTATGTAGATTATAGGCATGGCTGAAATTTCACAATTTAAGACTTTATAACACCTTACAGTCATTTTAATCCACCTGGTCATGATACACAATTTCCTAATACAAAGCTCTAGAGAGACATTTGAATTGCATGTTATTCCAAGGTCAGCAAATAGTTCAAGTCTAAAAGCTCAGTCAGTAGTGTCATTAGAAAGCAAGAATCAAACTGCTGGAAATATTCCAAGAAAATAATGTTGAGTGGTTTCCAGAAAGTATTTTCCAAAAGACATTAGTTACTCCATCTCCTCCTGGACTGGCACCTATCCAGTGAATGTCCTATACTCTGCACAGTGTTTTATAGAGACTCACTGTGTCTTATCTGTGACCCACTACATCATGGATTGTCCTTGGCATCTGATAGCAATCAACTGGAAATCTCATAATGATTTTGTTACAGATTCTTGTGCCATTTTAACCTACCTTCAGCTATGAGAGAGGGTTGGCTGAAGACTGTGTTTCTATCACATGCAGATTTAGAATGGGATTCCATAACTCTCAGTGTTGCCTGCAGGTCATGATTTGGGTAATGAAACAGTTTTCTCAAGATTTAAAATTATAATAAGCAATCCCTCACTGCCTTAATAATAAGAAATAATCTCAGAGACAGATTTAAAAAGAAGAGGTGAAGATAACAGTGAAAAAGACTAAAATAGTCCCACTTGTATTCATGAAATGAGATAGAGCTTAATTGACTGTTTGCAGGAAAGTACTCAAATCCTGAACCCTCTCTTCTTTTAAGAGATATTGGATTTTGTAAGCTTTATTGCACATCTTTTACTTGGATAATATGAGGGGACAACTGGCAGGTAGATCTTCAAATAATTGCTGCCTTTATTTAGGGTATTTTTTGTCATTGTGAATGAGTATTTTTACCTAAATGATGACTCAGGAATAAAAGTTACATATTTAAACTGATGAACTTTGTAGCAATCAGCATAACAGCTTTTTTACTGGAACTGCATCAGAAGTAAATTGCTCTCATGATTCTCTCTGAACTAAATCCAAGAACAAATTCATTTTCTGTTGCATTCCAAAAAAATCTGTCCCTCTGCAGGGTACAGTACAGTGTATAAAATTGCATGGTGGAGTTTTGCACATTTTTTTCTTCAGACAGTGATTTAGAAAATTGATTTTTTTCTTCATTCCCTTTCCTTATCTCCTACGTTGTCTTTTAATTTCTCAAATGTATGTTCTCTCCTTTTTCCAAATTATAGACTAAAGGATTCTGTGATCATTGAAAAGAGTAACATATTTCACAGCTTTCCCTAATTTTCTTGTTTTTATAGGTTATATACATTTTTAAAAATACCATTTTCCCACTGAGGTAAAATGACCTGATTTTATTTCAAAGGAGAAAACTTAGTGTATAGATATTACCTAACAATTTTTATTTTAATTAAAAGAATGCAAATAAAAATATAAATTTATACAATATATTTCTGAAAGCAAAGGTAAAATTATTATGACCAGCTGGAGTGGATGAATTCAAAGTCAGGTAAAACAAACTCACCAGCAAGTTTCAAAAATGCGAAAGAAATCAACCAGTGTTCTACATGACAAGGAATCAAGTGCATTTCTTTGAAATACATTCTGTCTACTGACAATAATTTCAAGATAAAAGTAATTTTTCCCATCTGTATTTGTCTAATATAGATGTATGGTGGGACAAATATACAAATGAGGGCTACAGACATACCTTCAAACAATCTGGCTGTGACAGAATCAAAGACTACTTCTAATACCTTTATTTCTGTGAAAGATAATCACTTTAAAGCCCTATGCTTTGTTAATCAATATGATCTAATAAACAAAACACAGTTGGTTAGCTCTTAGCATAATTATTTTTGTTGGGCTAAAATATCTGAATAGGTGAGCTGTACCTAGCACTAGGAAAGCCATGTTATGTCTAAGGTAATTATGACTGTGATACTTACTCATATGGCTGTGCTTGGTGGTTATATTGATGAAACCCCATTCTTTATTTAGCAATTCTGTGTTTGGTTGGTTTTCTTTAAAAACTGCTGGAATGAGCGTTTTCGCTTGGTTCAGATACTAGAATCATAAAATCAGAATTTTGCACAGATAATATTTTGCAAAATTTATGGTCAAAAAAGAGTATTGAGGGAAAAATATTTTCTCTTGCCTTTTTTTCTCTCTTCCCCGCCCCCCCCCTTCCCCCTGCCGTTATTGTGAACAACTTTGTCCACATTCGTGGACAATAAAAGTGAAATATTTCCACAATTTTACTTTGCTTATATACAAAAAAAAAAAAAAAAAAAAAAAAAAAATCTATGGTCACATGCACTGTGTTCGTAGAAGTCATGTCTACTGAATACGCGGAATGAAGTTTGTTGTAGTTACACAGTTATAGAATTTTTCTTAATATTTAATTATCTGTGAATGTAAAATTCTCCCCTGGAGATTCTGCTTTTTTCCTAAACAGAACAAACTACTGTTTGTCCTGGATATTGAGCACTGTTGCTACTTTTTCTTGCTCTACCAACATTTTTCCTTCATTTACACATTTGCTGTTTTCCCACTGAACTGTCCATTTCACAGTATTTAGAAAAAATTGCGCAAAGCTCATTTCAGTCCCTGGATAATAATATGAAAGATCTTAGCAATATCTGAAGGACCCTCTCCCTCTCTCTCTCCCTCCTTCTCTTCTCCCCCACCCCACCGGGATCTACCTCCACCATGTGAAGCTGGATTTCCCTAGGACTCTCTGGCAGTAGCTGTTTTTCTCTTATTCTTCTTAATCTCTTTTGTCTCTCTTTGCTTCTTTTTCTTCTCTTCATCTCTTTCTTTCTTGACTTAATATTTTGGATAATTTAAAATCACTGGGTTGGGTTTTGCCAAGTTGTGTGCCTTGGCATGTACTGGGTCAGTACTTTGTGGAATGCTTTATTTTGATTGCATGTTACCCCTTTTAAAGTTTTGCCAAGATCCTTATTTACTCCCATATTTTATCAGTAAAAGTATCTCCTGAGAAAAAATGTGCAGTGTTCTCTCTTTATGCTATTTCAAGGTAGTAAAGAACCAAAGGCTCTGAAAAGTTTGGTGGGCAAACTTTTGTAACCTTGTATATTTTAAAAGTAAAATTCCTGAAAGGAATTGAAGTCTCATGGGTGTCATAAGCTTAAAAAGATGTTCACATTTAGGAGGCTCAAGGGGAAAAGAAAATCCTCTGTGACTATCCACTCCATAGGACTGTGAAGGAATTCTGCAAATACTTAGGCAAAAATTTTGGTGAGATTAGTTAACAGAATTTAGCATCAGGATTCATCTGAGTGTTCTTTCTGACATAGGACAAATTATAGATACCTAGCTTTTACCGCTCCTATTACAATTTTACTGTAAGTAGATATGAATAGTGCAAAATATCTGTTCAACTACTCAAAATACTTTTTGAATGTGCAAGGTAACGTGAGTTATATTTTTACTGCTATAATTGCATAATTTCAAAAATTAAGATGATTAGGTCAACTGTGTTTCCTGATGAAAGTGTGTACCTTTTACCAGATATATCAACAACCTAATATTAAACTTATAAGCTAAATTTGTAATAGAAACAAGAACTTAATGTTTTGGGGTTTTTTTTTGTTATTGCCTCTGGAAAAGGCACTAATGTGGATACAGAATTATAGAATAATTTAGGTTGGAAAAGATCTTTAAGATCATTGAGTCAAGTGTAAACTAGTATGGAAAGCCCACCACCAAGCCACATTTGTGGCACTTGGGGACATGTGTTTGTCTTTTAAATACCTTCAGAGACGATGACTCAACCACTTTCCTGGGGAGTCTGTTTCCATACTTGACAACCCTTGTTGTGAAGAATTGTTTCATCATATCCAGTATCTTTGAGGAAAAACCACCCCAATCAATAAGTGAAAAAGTAGCTTGAAAATTCCTCTGCAAAGCTTGCTAATGTATTTAGAAAGTGTCTTGTTGTTTTAAAGACTCTCAGACACATAGTAGCAAGGAAAATATTTTTTTTATGTGTATAAAGTCTTTCATATTCGGTCATCTCCAAATGCTTCATGCATTAAAAGTACTATGCACATTGTCACATAAACACTAAAGTATTTAGATGACAAGACTGCAGATGTTGTCACACTGTACATGTGAAAGAGGCTTTTGGTCAAGGGCAAACATCCATGTTAAAGACAAGATTATGAAAGAGATACTGTTAATTCAACCAGTATGAGATCTTGGATTTCAAAGCTGAATCTAATAGTGTATCTGAAATCCTTCCTAGCAGCTGGTTAATAATTTTTTTTTTTAATTTTTATTCTTCCTATTTTACTTTTTTACCCTTTTACCACTGAAATCTCTTCCCTTTGGTCTTTTAATCAAAGATGCATTTAAATCACATTTTTGCTGATATCTGGGTAATTTAATTCTACCTGATTATCATAGATATATGATTTTCATCATGAACTGCTTCACATATACCTTGAGAACTGCAGATTCTACCCTTTGAGGCATTCTAGTCAGGATATTACAAACTTCTCCGGAATTGCCTAATTTCGAATGCATTGAGAGAGGTATCTGTCAAATCATTAGATATCTGGCCATCTTTCTATGAAACAGGCAAAACTTAATATTTAAATGAAGAAAAGAATAAGGAAGTAGTGGCAAGTATAACAACTTTACATATTCTTGTAAATAATTTGTCTACTTTTCAAGTTGCTAAAAATAATTTCAAAAATGTTAAACTATTTTAATACACTTAAGAACATTCCTCTTCATGCTGCAGTGAACATTTTAATTTCTTTTTTTAGGTCAGTTTTTCTAAAACTATTGGAAGATTTGCTTTTAAGATTTTGAAAAAAAACCCACTCTTTAATTAAAATTTGAACAACACATAGTGGTGTCCCTTTAGTTCTTTTGATTAAGGTCAAAATACCAGTCACTTACAAGGAATGACTGAATATTAAAATATGCATTATGATTAAAAGTCATATTTACACTTAATGCTGAAATTCTATAAAACAGCATACCTGCAATAATTAAAACATTTAAATTTAATTCACAAAGTATGCAATAAAAGATTCAATGCTCTATGTTACAACATACTAACATTGCCTTGGTGAATACACTACAACCTTGTAATAGGAAATGCTAATCAGTGCTATAGTCATACTATCTTCCACCTGAAGACACTTGCTGTGGAAAATTCATTGTTATCAACAAATAGCAACATTCCTAGAAGGAAAATATGTTAAATATCTTGGGGTTTTCCTTTAGGACAATGTTCTATATTTTCATAATTCATCCTATGGTACAGAATATAGCAGCTTATAGCTAAGCTAAATAAAAATTAAAAGAAAATAAACTATTTTATCTGTGGGGCATTTCTTTTTTTGAAATCTGTGAAAGTGTTTGGGCACAACAGTTCATTGTTCTAAGGTAGGGCACATTTGGATTAATCAAAGCACCAGTTTTTCCTGCATTGTCTTTTGACAAAAGAAAAATGCAGAAAGGAGATGTTACATAAAGAAACTAAAAAAGTTGAGCTTTACTGAACTTTTAAACAGTTCTGACAGTACTCACAGATTAATCTAGCCCTTTGTGTCTATTTACAGCCTGTCTCTCCCAGGTGAGAAGTTAGAAGGAGTATTGTTAGAAGGCAAACTGATTTGCAATAACATTGCATTGACTGTAAATCTGCTTGAATAATTTTATTTTTTTAATAAAAAACAAAGTTATTTTGAAGTCCTTGCCAAACCAAAATCAAAACTCAATATAACACCCTTGTCCAGTTACTGATTCAACTGAAAACTGACATCTCCTGGCAAGATGTGAACCAGCATGAAGTCTCTGCATTTACTAAAGCCTGCAGGGCAGCCTCATGTTCCACCTGCCTTTTCATCCTAATATCATTCTCTCTGTTTCACTGTCAGATTTGACATCATGTGCAGTGTGAACCTTCTCTTTCCTTACCTTAGCCTGGTATTGTGTTGGGTTTGTTTCTAAGACGACCAAGAGAGTTTTTATTCTTCCACAGTGGACACCTACTTCCGTTTCTAGCAGAAAATCTTGCAGAGGCCTGATGAGTCCTAGATCTCACAGCAGTGAACTTCACTCTGTGTGTGTGTATGCATTGCCAAATTCATATGTTGTGGGAAATTCGGAGTGTGAGAAGAGATGTGCTGCCTCTCTCACCCCCTTCTCCCCCACCCCCTCATTTTGTTGATGACTATTATGGGATTGATAGACATTTAGCACTGCACTTCAGCTTTGTTGCAAAATCCTGCAGACTGAATTTAGGAAATTGAAAAGATGTTGAAATATTATTCTGAGAAATACAGAGTGCTTGTACTCCAGCTCTGATGATTCCCAGATAGGCTCATCCAAGCAGTTGCAAGAACTGTTATTGATGTGAATTAGAACTCAGCCAGGCCAGCTTCAATCAGAACTACCTTAAAGTAAAAAAAACTATACAACTTTTTTGAACTAAATCCCTAAAATTCACAAAAAGGTGGGAGGAAATCTATTGGAGAAAATCACTTTGAATCAAAGTCTGCTGTTTATATTATTAGTGAGCTAGCAGGGTACCTGCTACCAAATGTTTAGGGCATACTAACAAATTTAAATTGTCTGCTGTTACTTAATGAACATGTAGGCATCTAAACCTCATTTGAAGTCCAAAGAAAGTTCTCAGTTTTATTTAACAGAATTTTCAACTTCCAAATCCATTAGGCAGCCCTCTCAAATTTCTAGTTTCCCAGTTTCTAGGTGCCATGTGTGTCCTGAGTAGTTTGTTCTTCAAACTAGATTTACATTACAACTCAGATTTAGATAGACAGCTGCCTAGATTCTGTCTCAGAAAGTTATAAAAAAATTAGAAAATTTCATAACTAGTTTTAGGTTTTATATTATGTACATACTATAGTTTTGATGAAAGTGTAAGCATAAAGTCAAGCATATAGGGAGATGTAAATGAGATGATATTGACGTATACTTCAGGCAGTTTTTTAAATTGTCAGTCAATATTAAACCTACCTCCTAAATAAGGGTATGCCTCTTTATTTGTACTTGGTGTCAAAAATGCAGATAAATTTTGGATGTCTGTCTTTGCAGTTAAGCCTACAACCTGAGATCTATACTGCCCTTGGTGATATTTAAAAAACTTGTAGATGTGGAACTTAGGGACATGGTTTAATGTTGTACTTGCCACTGTTACGTTTATGGTTGAACTTAATGACTTTAAGGTCTTTTCCAACCTAAATGATTATATGATTTTACTTTACTATAAGGGCTTTTTTCCTCAATACATTCCTAAAATCATGAGGATGATACTGTGGTGATCTCTCTCTAAGTTACCATGTATTAACAAAAGACTTTTCAATGTATTATACATGATTGGTTTTGGCCTTTACCCCCACCTCCACTAAAAACATCTTCTAAGCAAAGCTGTGAAATATAATATGACAATGAAGTTTATGGGTGATAATTTGTTTTATCAGGTGAAATCTGATCTGCATGACAGCAATTTTAATTTCATTTTCTCTAAAATTTCTTGTGTCCATATGTTCTCATAAGAGACTAAACCAGTACAACTTGTCCAGAACTGCATATCATTTATCGTAAGACAATAAAACTACAAACAGTTTAGGTAGATTGAGTAAATACTGAAATAAGAACACTTTTCCCAACTGAAAGAACAGATCTGCTAGGAGAATGACTTTTGCTCGTTACCATAACAAAGTAATTACTTAAATTGGCTAATAAAAACTTTGCACCATAAAAATGTCATATTCATAAATATAGTCTATAAAAGAAAAAAATCTACCTAATTTCTGTTGATATACATTAATAAAACTAGGATTACTGTCTGTTTGCTTTTTAATTTTATTTAAAAGGCAAATAAACTTGATCTTTTTCAATGGGTTTTTTATCTTTCTTAAAACTGAAGAATGTTGCAAGTTGCAAATAGAGATGAAATTATGAACATTTTTTTCTTAGCTCCTGCTGAATACCATTTCCTGTGTTACTGCACTTGTGAATAGCTGGGTGATACTCTACTGCTATACAGAAAATGTGCTGACACAATTATTTTGGACTCAGTTTCAGCAACTAGCCTCTACTATTTAAAAAAATAACCAATGTAATTGTTAATCCTTTGGTATCTTCTCAGATGATCTCTGATTTTGTCCAAAAATCCACTCCATTTATGCCTGTTACAGTGCTCAGTAGATTCAGTGAAAGTATTCTATCTTGGTATTATTTAATTCATTACAAAGGTTTTGTCAGGAAAGGACTAGGAAGACAAAATATTAGCATTATATTTCCTGACAAAATATTAAGAATTAAAATAAAGCATTCTCATATTGCCGGTCTTGCTATAAACATTGCATGAATACCCATAGAGGAGTACCACCCATTCAAACTTAATATGCTTCTGGCACAGTGGGAAAATAAAGCTGTTCACAGGGAAAACTGTAAGAGTTTACTTTGTGAATGAATTAAAAAAAAAAACCTCCAACCGAACATAATTCCTAAGGATTAATGAGTAGCTTGGCCTCAAGCAGCTAGCTCTTGCAAATGACAGTTAGTTCATTAATCCTCAGGAAATGCCCTAAGCAGACTTTCTTAACTATGTAAGTATTTCAACCTAACATGAGGAGCAAAAGTAGTCTCATTTCATAGGGTTAGCATGATTTCTATCATTGTTAATCTATGATTGCTTAAAATAAATGTGTGTGTATATACAATGCTAACAAAATACTATTTCACAATATATATACAAAAATAAAAGTCCCTACTTCTTATACATGAAAATTTATTGTATAAAGAATAGAAAATAATGGAAATTAATAATAGCATGATTAACCTTTATTTTATATCTTCAGAGCACTTTGCAGATATTAATTAGTAAGAGTAATATCCTGGTGACACTGATGATAAAATTGAAGTGGTTTATTTGAAGACAAATGTCAACTCACCTGAAAAATTCATCTTGGTACCAAAGTAATTATCTTATCAAAGAGGTATTTAGTTTGTCTTCAGAATTAATATTATCAATTTCTTCAGAATGTTAGGGTAATTTCACAGAAATAATGCACTTCAAACCTCTTCGAGCTTTCATTCTTGCTTCTTAGCATCATGGGTTCAATAAAATTCTATTTCCAAGAAATTTACAGGGAAAAGTTATCTGTGAGAACCACCAGTCTCTCCTTCAGTTTCTCAGATCAGAAAGAGACTGATAAACAGTTAATACAGTCTCAATATCCACCTTATATAGAGAAATTTAACTTTCAGCATGTGTATTGAATGTGTCATCCAACGTTTTTCCATTGGAAATCCTATTTGCATTCATCAATAGATAGCTTTATTATTTTATATTCTAAAATTACCTTTACCTAGTAACCTACATGGGATGTTCAGATGAAGAACTTTCTTTCTTTCTGATTCTAAAGAGAATGTATTTAGTCCTAGTGATTTCTTCTTCAAATTCATTGTGTTAGCCAAGAGAGAACCCATTATGCATGAGCTCCCAGTGTGTCTTGACTCAGGTGGAGTGAAAAACATCTCAGATAATATTGGGTTTGAGTCACAGAGGTACCAGTGGGAGTTTAGTCCTGCAATTTTAAGACATGAACTGATATGAGGGTGCCTAAAGATACAAAATTTATTCTAATCTTATTTCTGTGCAATTATTGTATATGCTTCAAATCAGCAGCATATCTTCGCTTCTACCCTGTGCTGATTATCCATTTCTGCATTTGTTTTCTTGTTGGACTGTAAAACTTGGTTGATTGTTGCCCTATTAATCCAGGCATTTTTAAAGCCTGAAAATTTTGAATGTCTGCCAAACTGAAGCTCTATTCTCTTGATGCCTTTTGCTAGCAGAAGAGACAAAAGACCTAATCTCCTTTCTCAAAGCTGGATTGAGCATGTAGGCTCTCAAAAATTAAAGATGACAAACCAGAAGGGGATTTTCTCTGAACAGTGTAGATGAGTCCCATGGTACAGGATTCAGAATGTGAATCATTCTATTCTCTCATTTGATAAAAAAAAAAACAATTCATAACATAAATTGTATGTTATACAATACAAACTCGTGGCATTCTCCTGTTTACATGTTTGTTCTCATCTCATCTAAATTCACCAACAGCAACACATACTTGAACACATATATGTTTTACCTATGCATACTTGTCTTTACCCAATGACCAGAACTAAGAGAAAAAACAGTCTTCTGAACTGAATGTGCCATTCTAAAAAGGGTAAAAACCACATATAGGCAGAAAAACAGGTATAGGCAGAAAAAAAAAAAAGATAGCTGTAAACTGGCTTTTTTAGCATTTTACTTGTTGAATAAATAATATTTAACTGCAAATTGCTATGAATCACAAAGATGCTGAGTCTCTTGTGAGAATCGGAGGCAATTTTATTTCTTCTTTCAGAACCAACATGTACTTTTTTCTGCTTGTTGATTTAGCCGTTTCCTCTAAACTGTTACATTAACTTCTCAGGATCCAGGTTTTACAATGTGGAATCTGAAAAGAGTCAATTATACCTTTCAGTTATTCTAGAATATAGCCAGAGTAATTACAGTATAACTTGGAGAAGAATTTAGTCTTGAAATCCTATGATTGTGAATAAAATATTTTTTGCACAGTTGAATAGATTTTACAAACATCCCCGTTTTTTCTGAAAACACTACTTTTTAAAACAGGTGTGAGATGACCATTAGAAGTTCATATCAACAAAACCAGTATGAATTATTTTTATAATACCAAGTATTACATAATGATAAGTGGTCCCATAATTGAAAGTGCTATAAAGCATTAGAATAGAATAAATTAAATGAGTGTGTTCATGTTTCCTTGAATCATTAACCAAACATTGCTATTAGCCTCTCTGACAGAAACTGTTGACAAAAGGTTTGCATTTTTTTGCTGCTGAGCTATGCAGGCAAACTTAAATGCCAGCAAATTCTGTTATAGAGGGATAGAGCATTATTTTAGTTTTCCCATGACTGGATCAAAACTGTGATTACAGACTGCAAATTATATCCCCCACTGGAAGATTCAAAGGCTTGTATTCCAAAATCAAACCTCAGTACAACCAGCAACCTTTCATTGTTAGAAAACTAACAGTCTCTTTATCAAAAAACTAAAAAAAACTTAAAAATAGAAACAAAATAAACAGAAAGTTTTAAACCTTTTTCCTTATACATGTAAGTAAACAAGATTGTAACAGTTCTAGGAAGAAGCTTCTTGTATCCATTTGTTTGTTAGTGTCACTTTAAATACTGTAGAATATCAACAATTTTTATTTCTTTCTAGAATCAGAACAGATCTGCTGCGTGAATGCTTTAATTATAGATGTTCTCAGAAGAAGTATAGAACGATAAATGCTTAAAGGGTGTAGGCTTAGCTTTGTGGGGAAAAAAAGCCAGCAATCATAAAAGACATAGTGATCCACTTTAGGAAGGCTCTTACTTCTGTCATTCTACTGATTTTTTTTTTTTATATATGTTTTGTATTTCACAGTAAATTTTGTCTAATTACCTACATCACTTTATAATTTATTACATAGAATTAAGAGACGTCAGTTTTCAAAAAATTAACTAAAAGTGTGAAGACAAAATTATGCTACATATCAATTGTAAACGAGTGAATATTGAAATCCTTCTAACTTTAACCCAATCCTTTTGTCAGTGACTGGAGTAATTCTCAGACTGACATATTCAAAGAGGTGTCATGAGCCTGTTTTGCCTACAAGCACCTCTAACCCCTGTATTTCTTCATAGATTCAACACGAAAAGGTGTTTTGATACTACAGAAAAATGAAATTGTTCCATTCCAACAAGGATGACAATTTAAGTCCTTTAAGGTGACAAATTGAATTTATTTTGCAGCATTTAGAACCCTTGAATTGGCTCAGCCTGTCAAAATGTACTGTGTTTATTTTCTATTTGATTGCTAAGTGCAAAGAGGCATTAAACCCCTAGATCTGAATAGAGGAAAATTCTCTGGCAAAGGAAAGAAAACAAACATTGTTAGGTGGATTATTTCACAAAATGTAAACAGATCTCAAGGTGCAGAGGACACTGAAAGTAGAAGTCCTCAGTAGGAAAATTCTGGATTTTCCAGAAAGTTTGAGTAATAAAAGTAAACTGAAAACAGGCTGCTCAAATTTAAAACAGCATCTGCTGGAACATCAAAAGTAGGATGGAATGAGATAGGTGAAAACATGTGTTTGTGCCTTAGCTGACTCTTGTACATTCTCCCTGCTCTTTTTAGAAGTATAGAATAGACTTCTCGTTTAGATAGTCATAGATAGATAGTCATAGATACACAGAAATAACATAGTACTTTTCTCTTCAAAACTGCAGGATGATAAAGGTTCCATAGTTTTAATCTCTGTGATGGTTTATGCTCCTGAGCACTCTCAGGAAAATAGTAATCCTATGACTCCATGGAGTATGTGCTTCTAAGAACATGTAAACAAGACTTTTATGATTTTCAACTATAGTCAAATAAGAATGATGGAAATTTAGAATTTTATCAATAAAGCATTGGTTGACAGTTTAGTGTTAGCATGGGTACTGATGGCAACCCTACATGTATATGATTCCCAACATAGCCTCCACTTTCATTTCATTTTCAGTTAGGAACGGGATCATTTGGATCATTCTATATCTTGGAACAAGTCCAGAAAGGGTCTGAGGTGCCTAAAGGGAAGGAATTTCTCTCTATAGCCAAATGTGTGATTATAAAGCAGAATACAAAGATACTTAGCATCTTGGACAAAGATAAATAAGCTGACTATTATCTTCTTGACATGAGTACTCGGAAGAAGACTCTACCAACTTCTGGATATTCAGAAAATTGCCTTGACCTGAAAAAGAATCAATTCCAATCACCCTTCTACTACCATATCAATGTTTCTCCTGCTGAGACAGGCACTGCTCACTGACTACACAGTAGTACAGAATTATATCAATACTGTTTTAAAATACACTTTTCTTTAAGCAGGGAATAGAGGATATTTGAGGTTCATCTTTGATAGTAGCTTGATAAATGGTGTGGTTCGTGGAATTTTATTTTATTGCTTCTTTATATCTAACTTAACCAAAACCCACAAAATATTGTAAGAGATGCAAAGGTTAAAAGACTATTAAGATGCTTGCATTCTTCAGGCACAGTTCGTCTTAAATCCAGCTGCACCAAGATTTTCCAGTAGGCACTATTTCATAAAGAAACTGGTGTCTGGCTATTGTCTGCTTGGTCCATTCTGACATTTCGCAGTTCAGTGCTAATGCTCAGAGAAGGCATGGATGCCCTCTCCCTCGAAGTGTTCACGCTCAGGCTGGACAGGGCTTTGAGCACTCTGGTCTAATGGAAGGTGTCCCTGCCCTTGGCTGCAGGGAGGTTGGAACTAGTTGATTATTAAGGTCCTTACCAGCCCAAATAATTCCATGACTCTGTGATACTGCAAATGCAGTTTCCTTGGATATGATTTATTACCACTGAACAGTGATCATTGCTCCCTTTACTTGCAAATACTTTCTGACTTGGAATCAAAGAGTGACAGCTTTCTCATTAGAGAAAACATGTAGATTCGTCTAAGACCTCTCAGTCATGCCTGGTTATATCACTTGTTATCATTTTTATAAATACAACATATGTCAAGAAGAAATTATTTATCCCTGAATTTTAACAACTAATTTGGGGGTTTGGGTGTGATTTTGGTTTGTTTTTTTCTGTTTGTTCTTGTTGTTTTGTTTTGTGGTTTTTGTTGTTACTTTGTCTTGGTTGGTTGGTTTGTGGGGTATTTGTTTGTTTGTTGTTTTGTTTGTTTGTATTTTTGTGTGTGTTTTTTGTTGTTGTTGTTGTTGTTGTCGGGTTTAGTTTCTTTCTCCAAGTCCTCAGCTTCAAGCCCACACCCCCCACACACAAAGAATCCAATGTAAGGACTGTAGAATCATAAATCTCCAAAATTTCTTGACTTAGCTTCTCAATCCATGTTAGAAACATATCTTGGAAGAAGATACTGTCTAAGAGTCTACAACTGTGGGATGTTGCAAAGCTTGCCATACCATTTGGTAAGAAATGAGAAAGAAAAATACAAAATAGATTGTTTTATGGGAGTATGTAGGCCAATTCAAGATGTTAACAAGTCAGAAAGATTTGTAAATTGTTAATATTAGTATATTACAAAAAGTCAAATTTCTGTAAGCCATTTAGTCATAAAATACATATTTCTACATCAAAAAAGTGTATGCAAGTGCACACACACATGCACATCCTTACGCACATACAACAGAAGACCTGCTCAATTTGAGTTAAATTTTGTAAATATTTTCTGCATACAAACTATGACTCTGTCATTTTTCATTTAACTTTTCCATAGTACAGTATTTATACACTTCTAGAATATAAAAAGAAGTGGAAATTTAAAACAGTTTTGTTTTTCCAAAGGCGAAATAAAAGGAAAAAATAATCCCAAATTTTCAATCAGTTCAACAATTTGCGAGTTTAAACAGGAAGTCCCACTTATTCATCTCTTTTACAGTAGCATAAGCAGGATTTGTCTTTATCTTTCTCAGTTCCAGAACAAAGCATGAGCCTGTGTATTAACCATAGCAGGTTTTGCTCTCTTTCTTCTTACAGTGAACTTAAATTTTAGTATATGATTAGATCCCTGGAAGAAACTAAGGGAGCGTACTGCAGCAACTGAAAGAGAGATTAAGTAATTCATTAACTGTGGTTTCAAACAGTGGATGTCTAATTTTTGTAATCTTCTTAAGTATAAAGAGACAGAAGTCCAGTTTCAGAAATGCTGTCTTTCTTTGGCAAATAGGCATTCTGTCTTATGACTTCTTGATGTATATCTGCTTAACAAGACAGGCAGGACTCATAACCACCATGCAAAAAAGAAAATATTTAGACTTTTGAAATCTTTGCTTTACTTAGTGGGGTTTTTTTAAAACTTTTGTTTTAAATATTTATGTTGACTGTGATCTACTGGTTACAGAAAAACAACGTGAACCAAAAAGCTGTTGGTTTTATTTCATTAAAAAAATGTAAGCTTTTCCAGATGGAAGTTTATCTAACATAGAGAATGAAGGACTTAATATCAATAAAATTTTTCTTTAAAAAAATTGGCTCAAATAGATCTATATTTTATTAAAAACATGCTAATATATACTAATAACATATACTAATAATGCAAAGGAATAAATCTATCATAACTTTCCCAGTAGAAGCATAGGTTTTACATCTATGTCAGATGTGAACTCACATAGAAATTACTTTTATACAAATCTGTTGTAGTGCAAAATTCCTTTTCCCATCTGTTTTAACATCAACATTTCATACTTAACTGTGCTATGTAAAAGTCATACATTCAAGTGTGCAAGTGCCTTTGTAGGTGTCATTTTTCCACACTGTTGCATAGATGAGCTTTTATGAAAGTGTCTCACATTAGCAATAGCACTTTGTGCTATTCAGGTGCAATCCATCTACAAATCAGAATTTTTTTTATATATATTCAGAATGGATTATATGTTATATTTTTTTAATTTCCCTTTTGCTTTATTTGCTCACCCACTATCCATACTCTATATACATAATGTTTTACATGCAATGTATTTTGTTGTCATTGATCAGACCACACAAGTTACAAGAAGATGGAGTCTTCAAAACTATCAGCATATCGTTGTTGTAATGGTTACATATGTTGTGAGCAGTTCCTCAGTTTGGTATTATAGCCCTAACACACACAGAAGTAACTTAGCATACTGAAAAGACAATTAAAGGGCTGAAAATCCTTCTGGTTTTCATTGCAATAAACAAAGAGCATTCGTTTATGTCCTTATGTTCAAAAGCTGGCCCTCTTTTTGACATCTATGACTGTATAATGAACCTACTAAAAACTAAATTTGTCCAGAAAGCACTAGATGTGGAATTTTCATGGTTTATTTATTTATAAAACTAGAGAGATTTTCAGCCCAGGACAGGGAAACACAATTTCTGGATTTTGATCTGTGGTTTACCACCTCACTGTGTTAGAGAAATCATGGAAAGTATTTGTTCTTCCATTTTTCCTCTCTCTCTCTAACTTAAAGTGAAAAAATTTCTATTTGACCAAAGCTACAAGGTTAAATTCAGTTCTTTAAAGTATGTTTAGATTTTTGGAAAAAAAAAATGTTGTGAATTCATATTTGAAAAATACATAGAAGAACACACAGTGTAGTAAAGTTAAGATTTCAATGCAAACACTATCAATATCTACTCTCATGGACTGTACTGATGATTTTGAGAAAAGTTCTCTACCTTTCTGGTGACACAATTTATATCTTACTGGTTGCTAAAAGCAGACTGAATCAAATAATAAAGGGCACTTCCTGGGGTGTTTGCTGAAGTAAACTTATCAAATTCCCTCAACAGCTGCACAGCTTCAGCAAATGGTTTATTCTTACTCATTATTAATTGATGTTGGTACTTATATGAAACTCTTAGTCTTTAGGAACCATATTATTAATTAGATGTGAGTTTACAACATCATAAAGGTGAAGCAAAATAGTTAGCAGTGACAGCTACAGACCTGAAAGAGCCTAGCAACCAAAATCCATGTGACCAGGTTTGACGGCTCCTTGACAAGACTAATCAAAACCAGGCTGGGCTTGTCTTCTTTCTTGCCACATTTTCTTCTTCTAATTTTGATGTCTAATGCTTCCCGTGTCCCTCCCCCAAAAAACATTTCTGATTCCAGCACAACTTTTTGGTGTGCATTGGGCAGGATATCCTGCTGCTTGTGGTATCATGTGTTTATTTTGCCTCTGTCTGGCAACTTTTTATCCCTCCATTGTTTCCTATGTGCAGCTGCACACAGATGTGTCCCTTCGATGATCACATTACTGTCATGTTTCTCTAAAATGCTTATGCATTATTCCATGAAAATATTAGTAAATACTGTTATTAATTGCAACATTTTAATATGTTCATATTTGGATTTAAGGAAAGCTGATATTAGCAAATCTAATTAAATAAGTAATTAACATTTTAACTGGAACATCTTTAAAACATACAGGCACTGCTTTTACTTCATTGTCCAAGTGGGAAATTACATTTGGTGGATTCTAAAAGAAGTCTATTTCATAGTGATGTTAGAAGTCATTTAAATTATACTTACTAACACCAGCAGATAAGTCTTTTCATTTGATTATTTTCCAGTGCTGACCTACAGCAGATTACTCAAAGTCCTACTGAGTTCTTTGAATTCTTTGTCTATTGTGGGATTGTAGGTTTTATGCTCCAGTTTCTTATCACTAAGGTTTCTGTGTGATGCCTTGATCCAAACACACATAATTAAAAGGAGTCACTCACCCTGTCACATATGCCATGTTGAATTTCATAATTCTACAGTGCCCTTAGGCACACAGCAGGGGTTACTCTTCAGAACCCCTTGTCCTCTATGTTACTGCTTATCTAATAAGTAACATCAGTGGTGAATTCTGCTTCAGGCTGCTTTACATCAGAGCTACCATTTCAACACAATGGCAAAGTGGCATATCCTGAGTTAACAATAATTGTTCCTAAGTAAGGTAACTATTTCTTTCTTCTCTTCTCGTGCAAACAACAGTAGGCATGATGTGATGGTGCTGTTATTACTGTTCTTTGTGCTGCTGAAAAATGTGTAGATAATAAGACAAAATTATTTGAAATAGAAGCGATAATAAAATAGTGCATTTTTCCACTTTTCAAATCAGAAATTGAAGCAAGCCCTGAATTTTATGTCTCCATCAACATCAATTCTGCTAATTTTGCCAAAACCCTTCAGATAAAATTAGAAGGAAAGGTTAAGGGAGGGGATTCTCCCCCTATACTCTGCCACTGAGACCCCACGTGGAGTGCTGCATCCAGCTCTGGGGCCCTCAGCACAGTAAAGACATGGACCTATTACAGCAGGTCCAGAGGAGGGCCAGAAAGATGATCAGAGGGCTCGAGCACCTTTCCTACAGTCTGGCAGAGCAGGAATTGTTCAGCATGGAGAAGAGACAGCTTCAGGGACACCTTATCACTCTGAGGAGACCTCATTGCAGCCTTCCAGTACCTTAAGGCAGGTACCTATAAGGGTAAATATATAACGGTACTTATATATAAGGGCAAATAGCGGCAGGACAAGGGGCAATGGTTTTAAACTGAAAGAAGACAAGTTTAGAGTAAATGTTAGGAAGAAGTTCTTTACTCAGATGATGGTGAAGAACTGGAACAGGTAGTCAGAGAAGTGGATGCCCCATCTCTAGAAGTGTTCAAGGCCAAACTGGATGAGACCCCGAGGAACCTGGTTTAGGGGAAGGTACCCCTGTCCATGGCACAGTGGTTGGAATTAGTTGATCTTTAAGATTTCTTCCAATTGTAATTATTCTAAGATTCTATGATTTTGTGATTACAATATAGCAAAAAAGTATTTTCATATTAAGCACAAACATATGGTAGTGATTGCCGAATTTTTTTCTACAAAATTCACTGTGCATGTTTCAAAATGAAATGTTGGACTGAATTCTGAAATACACGAAAAGGTTATAAAAACTAAATAAATAATTCTGGGTTTTATCATAGCTCTTCCTTTAACCACACATTAGGCCTGTGACTTTAAAAATTTCTAGGAATCCAAAGAATTTTGCACGGTCTCCTAGGATTAGAGCTACAAGAAGATGCAGTTTCTAAGTTCAGATTTGCTATAAATGTTTTTGCTTATTTCTAAGACAGAGAATTGGTCTGACACTAAAGTTCAACTTTGAGCCACAGATATAATTCTAAAGCCTTTAACAACTAGAATATCAAAACCAAATGAAATTTGTCTCATGTAAACACCCTGATCGCATCTGGGTTGCGGTTAATTTACAAATATGCTGAGTCCTATCTTAATGTACTTTATAAACTATTTGAGGGGCAAAAGAGGCACAAAGTACCCAGCCTCTTCCATGCACTTATCACTAAATCTTTTGCCACACTGAGCAGCAGGTCTTTTGTTTCTTCTGATTACATACTTAAAGAAAACTCTTTTACTACCTTTCACCTCCCTTGCTAGTTTAACTCAAACTGAATTTTGGTTTTCCTCTATCCATTCCTACATGAATGGCAATGCTTTGGCATTCCTCCCACGTAGCCTGTCCCCACTTCTGCCATCTGTGTACTTCTTTTTTGTGGTTGGGCTCAGTCAGGAGCTCAGTGTTCATCTATGCCGACCTTTTCCCAGACTTGCCTGACAAGAACAGACCATTCTCGTGCCCTGAGGAGGTTGTCCTTGAAGATCAACCAGCATTTCCATCCAGCAAATGTTCATCTAAAAAATACATGATGTTTGAGTCAGAATAGCAACTTTAATATATTTTTTTTCTGTGGCAGTAGTGTGGTTTTTTGTTTTGTTTTTTCTTTTACTGCCATCTAATTTAATTTTTTACAATGCCAGTAGATGTCTAAATGCTTGTAGATTGAAAATATTGCCCTCAGCCTTCTCTTCCATATGCCTGCCTTCCCAGCAGGGAAAGATGGTAATCTTTTTTCAGTAGTAGAGTACTAGTAAATGCTAAGAATGATGGATTGCTTATACTAATACTTACATGTAGTTTCAGTCTCATGCTCTAAAATCTATTTGTTTATTGTAAACTGCACCCAGTTTATCCACAAATGTATCACCATTTGTTATGCAAATGTGCAGTGATAATGTCTCTGAAAACTGGTAACATTTAAATGTTAAAATATACCTAGATCCCAGCTTTGTATTTCCATTGCTTTTCTCATTAGATAATCAAACTTCTAAAATTTGTCCTTCCAACAGGAAAAATAAAATCAAAGAAGTTCAAAAACCACAGAACGTTCTGGGTTGGAAGGGACCTACAAGGATTATCTAGTCCAACTCTTTAGTGAATGACCCACACAGGGGATTGAACCTATGCCCTTGCATTATTATCACTGAGTTTTAACCAACTGTGCTAATTTCAGGGAAAGTTAAAGTAAGCCTGAAAAACTTGCCTAGGATTAAAAGCCACGACAACTTGGTGTCCTAACATTATGAGAAAGTTAAGGACAGTTTTAGAATCATAGCAGCAAGTTGTGAATGATATATGAAATAAAACAGTCCTGCTGAGTGTACTGCTGTGCTGTTTACTACAACCTATAGACATTCAGACACACAATATTCATATTGTGGACAAAAGAATAGCTATAGTCATGAAAAACAAAAAGCAAAATAAACTATATTTATATGTGTGAGAGGCTTAAACATTCAATATATGCTCTATTTTCCTTTTAACAGTTTCCCTTAGTCACTCTGTTTCCAGACTAAAGCCAGTGAAACAAAGAGAAGAGAATTAAGCTCCAGAAGCAGCTACTTAGCAAGGTAAAGACGCCCTTTACAGGTTAAAATTTCTTTCCCCTTCTCCTCACTAGGCAAGACATAACATTTTGTTTAATGCATGAAGATAAATGGAAACAACTTGCAAATGGAAAAGAAAATAGCTTACAAGTGGTTTTATTTGACTAAGTTTAAAGGCTCTTATGGCAGAGACCCTATGGATACTGCCAGCTACTCAGCAGATTTGTCATGCTTTATTCATTGGGCTGGACTTTTGTTCTATGCTAGATGAAACACAGAAGTTACCTCCTGATTGTGCAGTATCAGTTAAAGAAGAATCAAGCCTATAGATACGCAATGCTTGCTAGTAAAGAGATAATCTCTCACAACAAATTACCAAATGTGTGCTAATTTTGCTTTGGTATATGTGTATCATAGTTTGGTACGAATTTTAATCTTTGTGTTTAATGAATAATTTTTTGTTTTAAAACTCCGTCTCTTCACGTAAGGCTTTTCAGATAGTGCGACATATAGTTTGGGAGTAAAGACATCTCTCCTTAATCTCTGAATCCACTCCATTACTGTAAATGACTGTATTTTAACAGCAGTATTCCCTTTAATGGAAAGATAATTTTACTTTTTTTTTTTTTTTTTTTTTTTTTTAATTTATTTGGGTTCATTAAAATATAAAAGTAGATGTTCCAGCTTGTTAAAACCTTTTGTTTTGTTGTTAGATCATCCATGGGTTCAGATAGGAGTGTCATGACACAAAAAAAAGCAAGTAGATTCAGAAACAAAAAGTTTTACAAAATGGAATAGGCTTTAAAACTGTACTTTAATGTGACCTTTTTAGTATTTTCTGTGGTAAAAGCTTGGGATATCCATAATTCATCTGCTGCTTGGTAACATCTTCATGTAGATGTCAATTAGAAGAATGTTTTCCCATCCCAGAGATTTTTGCGGTAGATTATTTAGTAATCTTTCTGACGGGTAATACAAGTAGTCATAGCTGCAAGAAGATTAGAGAGGCTTTATCACTGAGGAAGCCTATGGTTGAGTCTATACTTGTCTTTTAGACATTTCCAGATCCCCAGAGTTATAGTAGAGAATCTGACACAACCAGACACAACCTTGAGGTAGCCAGGTGCTACTTCAGTGTTTTAGTTTAGTTTTATTGAGAAGTGTGCTTTTGAAATTACTTTTCTCATTGTTTCTACTATGATTCACATTATGGCTTCAAGTCACTCTTACTGAGATCCTTTTAAATGAAACTATTAGGAAAGATGCTCTTCAGAAGCACACAATGTACTCTGGTTGCTGGTGGTTATCATGTTCAAGTTCAAAGCAGAATTAGTCCAAAGTAAAATTTCCTCTGCTCTCAATACTGTTTTGCTATATGAAAACTGACACTAATTTTGCAATTTTTTACTTGTAACATGTACATACACATAGACTATTTTTGGTTTCTGGAAATACAGAGTGCATGCAGCAGTCTGAGTCAAACATAGTTTTGTGTCACTAGTTTCGCCATTAAATTCCATCTTATGGCATTGTTGATAAGAAAGCCAACAGAGCTGGCTAATTTTTTAAAAGTTATTACTGCCAGTAGTCTTAGGATTTTTGTAGATTGTGGCCTGTTTCTAGTACTTTCAGACAAATACCTTTTTATGGGACCAAAGGGAAAGAATCAATTAGCATGAGAATTCTCATCTGTCTAATAATCTAATGGCCCTTACTCACATTCACACATAAAGGATTCAGAGTTCTCATGCCTCCTTTACCTGACACCTCATGCCGTTTTGTCAAATCACACCTTTTCATTGCGTAGACTATAGTCTGACCTCTCTTTTCAGGGAAGTATTTCAGCTCCTATAAAGTAAACATTTCGTGACAGAGACAGATTCTTGCTATTCAAGTAGTATAGTGTGATATCATGCCTGAGATTACAAATCCTGCCTCACTTTGTTGATACAGCTCGACTGCTTTCTGTTCCATGGCTGGCTCAGTCATAGCTTCTGTTTTATTTCCTGGTCTTATTTGAGAGCTCCATTCATACTCATATTTAGCATAGAAATTGAGTAGACTAATTCTGTCTTGCAATTTGTCACTGTCATCATAATTTCAAATAGTGTGGAAGTTAGGGTTACGGTTTACCTGAATGATAAACTGCCACCAGATATGTCTTCTGCCACAATACGTAATGTCCAGCCCACTGTTTATTGGTTCCTGTGGTGGCATATAATAGAAATACTCTAACTAGTTATCTGAAAATCTTAATGAGTAACTTAACATTTATGATGATTAAAGGAAGTATACGTAAAGAAACACCAAGCTACATGAAGATATCAGGATCTGTTTGTCTGTTCATTCATGTAATTGCTTTTAATCTGCATAGCTATATATAATTAATTTTCAAAGTCCTTAACTAATTTAGATCTAATGTATTTGCCTGATTTTAAACTTTTAAAATGCACCATTGATTTAAGTAGCCAATGTACTAAACTTTTTGCTGATAAACCAAGAATCACTACACAGTGAATTAGTATCAGTGGATCTGTTTATGACCAAGTTTATGCATGAATCACTGACAGAAGAAGAAATTCCTTCTCTTCAGTCAAGATGACAGATTTGACTATTGCATTTTCCATTATTTTATTGCTTGCAGAACTGTGCATGAAACCTTCATTGTCATTATAGAAAATGAATGCCATTGCCAGTTATTTAAGCTGGAATACTTTAGGACCTGGCTTAGCTGAAGCTAGTATGAACAGAGCCAGAAAACATTACTTAAAAATAAAAGCAGGGGCTCTGGCAGAGTTACTTAAATATTTTCATGTCTTATTACCAATGCCAGAACCTTTCACGCAGGTTAGACTTGGATTGTTTAAATGCTACTTGCTGCAAATTTTCATTGATATCCTAAAATACACTGAAAAAATTCAAATCTCAATCAGCTATATAGACATCAGCTATATTAGACTTGAATACTAATGTCAGGTAAAAAGGTAAGCACAGGAAGTGACAGACTTTTTTAAAAGTTACAGTTTTTCATTGTAGTTTGTCAGCAAGACTGGACTTACTGAATGAAAAAGTACATAACAAACTTAGCCTTATCTGCTACAGGGTTTTCCTGGTGCCATATTTAACTATGTGGCCCTGGACTCTCACAATCAACTGAGACTAGATTGTCATGCTTAAAAAAAATAATTTGCATTTAACTTCCACAAAGTTTTATTGTTCACATCAGTGAAAATAATTATTTTGACAATGCAATACAGAGACATAATTATTTTAATTGATGTAATGAAAATTATTTATATTATCTATACACTATTTTCCATTTCTTTCTGCTAGTTTGAAACAAGTCATTGTCCCTACCCATGGCAATGGGGTTGGAACTTGAAGATCTTTATGGTCTCTTGCTGCGAAAACGATTTTATAATTTTATGATTATTAGAAGGACTGACTGATTATGCTGCTATTAATTATGAATTATGAAAAATTCTGCATGTAGAAGTAATGTGGTTTTAAAACTGAAAGGACTTCTGGTTTTGTCTTGCATTTTCCTTAGCAACAATTATTCAAGTATAGATTTTTTTTTGGTGACACTATTGATATTGAATTAATGCTACTGTTACAAAGTTGTGTGCAATGTCCGTCTTTAGCACCTAGTTTTGGGAGCAGATATGTAGGTATCTGAAAGTACTTAGACTTTTTCATATGTCCTCTCTAAAGTTTATTTTCCAGTGATTGCAAGATATTACAGGTCATACATAACTTCCAGGATTGTCCATCAAGTCTAGAAAATCACTATAAGAACCTAAACGGTACTTCATGTTCTTTTTCCAAATTTTATCTTTAAAATCTATCTATAAGAGATATGTACAAAAAATGGGAAGGTTCAGGAATGGTGATACCATTGCATAGAATGGTAACTGATATTGCCATGTGTTTTGACATGGTTCAGACTTTACACATACATATTCTTACTCTTATTATTTTCTTGTATTTTAGTGACAGACATATAATAAGTGACAGACAATAATAAGAAAAGTCATTCAAGATCTTAAGAACTATCATATTTTTCACTTATTAGTTTCATTTAGAATATGACTATGCCTAAAAATGTATTTATGTTAAAAAACGCAGCACATTATCATCTTTGGTTTTTTTTCCCTTCAGAGGCTGAAGTAAAACATGAGATAGGCAAAAGATATCTAATTTGGTTTTTAGGACCTTGAAGCCCTGAGTCTATATTTTTTTCTGGTATCCTCTTTTAGTGCTTAATTACCCTTATTGTTAAAAAATACAATTATGTTCAAGGTGGAATTTGAACCTATTCAAAGTTTCCACATTTTGTTATATCTCTGAATCAAATGATCAAGTACTCTGGCAAAGTTCTCTTCAATAAACTGACTAGATTGAATTTGTTGAGTGTCCCAATGTGAACATTTTTTTCTGAGCTTTTGATCATTTAAGTGTCCTGTCTTCAATACTCTACAATCTTGAAAAATTCTAAAATGCACTTGATATGGTGATGTTATGTAGAATGAGAAAACTGCATACCCTTCATGGACTTTGTATTCTCCTTCTGAGCCCAAGGATCACATTTTCCTGCTTAACCTCAGCAGTACATTCAGACCTTATGGTAAATCTTCAGAGGTGAGACAACATACTTTCTTTAAAGAAGTTTTTCTAAATCAAACTCAAAACAAGCTGTATATTTTTCAGTAGTGGTCTGACAGGTGTGCTTGATGGGAGACTCAAGAGTGTATTAGGAGTTTCACATGCAAAATACAAGCCTAAAATATATGTTTCTCAATTCATGGTTTTGTTTGCTCATTTCTGATAATAAACATGCATTTGTCTTTGAGATTTAGTTCTTGTTGCCAATGTTCATGGACAATAAAGTCTCTGTTAATGATTGTATTCAAGTGTGCAACTGAATAAATAAATATTTTAAAACATTGGATGCTGGAGTGGGAGGTCGGGTGACTTAGTCATATATGACATGTTGAATTACATAACTCTATCTATCTGTAGGCATGCAGTTTTTCAATAATCAACATGTCTCTTTTACTGCTCATCTAATAAATAAGTGCTAAAATAGTGCTTCAGGCTTGTTTGCATGACAGTTGACATTTCAAAATACTGGCAAAATGACATATCTTGAGTAAACCCTTCCAAGTAAGTTGGCTCTTTCCCACATTTTTTTTTCCTTAACCAGTGGTAAGAATGTAAGTACATGGCTGTCATAACTGGTATTTGAAGAAAATGTGTTTTGTTTTGTTTGTTTTTTCTGGGTGTTTTTTTTTTTAAAGTAGAAACAGAAACAAGATTACATGAAATGTAACATCAGTGTGTTTCATATTTGCAAACACAAAACTTGACATTTACACCAGTTAGGTTTGATATGAAGAACAGGCAGAACTATACACTGAAAATGTCCAGGTTTTACATGATCACTGGCCAATACATATCACTAAGCAAGATTTTGCTTGGTCTTTACTTTTTATTTGCTTTACAAAGGCTAAAGGGAGACAATATTCTCAACTTGTGTGAGCGGCTGGATTCTCACACAAGGGAGTTCGCATCTCACTGGATTATTTAATGTGTGTGTTGGAGGGGAGGGGCCAGGTCAGAGTCCTCATGGTCAGGCTGCCACAGGACATACGTGGACTGAAGCCCCAAGGCACTGTTGGAAGCCATGTGGCAGAGCTGTCAAAGAAGCCCGCCTGGTCGCCTACCCACACCCTGGAGCCTCAGGCCTGGAGGGCACTGAGTGGTCAGATGAGCTGGATGTCCTACCTGAGAGGGGAAGCTGCGGTGGCCAAACATAAATATGGGGGCAGAGTTTCTTCTTTCTCTTCCCTGGCCATCACCATGTGAAGGACTCTGGCAGGAATTATATTTCTGTAATTCTAATCTCTTTCTTTACTCCTTATCTCCTCTCTCTCTCTTTTCTCCTGTTTCTTCTCTTAATTTCCTTTCTTTGTTTACTCATTTATTCTGTCCTTAAATAGAATTAAGACAAAAGGAAAAAAATATTTTTTTCTGCACTTCAAACTCCTGTACTGTGGACTTCTGCCTATTGAAAAGTGATGTCATAACTCTTCTGTCTCTTACAGAGCTCGGTATATATGTTCACATTTGTATTAGCTTTCCCTGATGAAGTTGTAGAACCCCAAATTTCACTATAAAATCATAGAAATACATAGAGATATGGATTCTTTTTGACAAAAGCAGGTTTTTGCTTCCTGTCTGTATGTTTGATATTCATTCTGGATTATAGGATATCATTAAGAAATAGAATGATAAATCTTTGGGATGTATGCATATCTTTTAAAGCATGATAAGTCATAAACAAATCTTTTAAAGAAATGAAAGCCATAAGTGTTTTGGAATTCAAAATATTCTTATAATTGGATTAAGAGTTTAGGATATTATAGTATTTTAACTGTTATTCAATATTTTAAAAATTAATATATTTAAATATATGGGCACTGATACTCTAAAATGATGATTTAGTCTGAATATTTTAATACTTATCCTTTCTTCATATCTTAAATTTCACAGGCCTTTAAATTAACTGTTAAGTAACAGGCAGGGTTACTTAACTTCCAGACTACTCTTGTTTATAAGAAATACTTTTTTTTTTTTTTTGGTGGTCATGATATTTTGTGGTTGTTTTCCTTTGTTTCATTTTATCTTGTTTCTAAAATTGACCTATTAATGACTCCCTGTGGAAGAAAGTATCACATTGAAAACTGTCAGTCTGGGTGGTGTGTGTGTTTTTTTAGGGTTTTGGTTTTGATCTATATCTAGTTCCTTCTGTGCATGATTCTGACTAAAAATATAATTTCTGTTTTGTTTTTTTTTTTTCCCCAAAGACAGAAATACTAAACACATTTCTTGAAACAAACAAAAAATCAAGAAAAAAAAAATTAGTGCCCTTGTCATATACCTTTCTATGTCCATAAGGCAAAATATCCTACAACAGCAACTGAAAACCTCAACCCTTAAGTATACAAGCATAAGATTTCTTTGTTTGTAATATATAAATATTACAATTGCAACATATAAATATATATAAATACATATAATAGATATTTATAATATACTATTGTAATATATTTTTATATTTATGCAAGCAATATAATTGCTTGTAATGTATAAATATATAATCATAAAAAATTTAAGCACTTGCATAAGTCTGCAGCATGATTTGACTTCTGGGATAAATTTTTGCTAATATGGAGTTAGAAAGTGAAAACAAACTCCTCTACCTGACACTGTCTTTGTCTGAGAGGAGAAAATAAGTAAGCCCTAAATGGAAACCTCTTGGTTTTGACATTGTTAGTGGATATATCAGCAAAGCTGCAGGCCTATGACAACAAACTGATGACACCACTGACAGAGAAGAATCCATTTACTAGAAAACTGACATTTGTTAAAAGGACTGGAAGAGACAACAGAACAGTTGCCATTAACTAAGTTTCGACTGGAGCAAATGCTGACATGGAAAGCTACTGCTTTTCTATTCTTATGATTTAAAAAAAAATGTTAAAAAAATTCTTATGGAAATAGGAACCAAGGATGTTAATTCTGGTTGGTTGTTCTCCTTAAAAGTTGTCAGACCAAGGTGACCCAGATACCTGTTAATACCAGAACCTGAATTTATGATCAGGGTTATAAATTACCACATATCCCACCATGGTACTTGTAGGTTAACTTCAAACAGTGGTTGCTTGCTTGCAATCATATATGGAATAGAACAGACTCTTGAAGTAGGCATCTTTTTAAAATGCAGAGTAGCCAAAGGTACACTGGACCCTTAAAAACATGAAGGGAAACACATAGAAATTATTAACCTAAAAGGTTTTTCCTTTTAATTATGGATCAAATATTGGGATTGATAGATCATATATTCACATGCAATATCAGTTCAGTTGCCACAGAAAAATCCCTGATTTGACTGTTAGAAAGTCCAAGAATCACCCATCTATGACTAGTGAAGAAAGTGACATGAAATGAAGCAGGAAGAAAAAAAATGAGAATACTTAAGTAAAGCAATTTTGCTTTGTTCTCTGTATCTGACCTGTAAATATAGGAATAATATGGTGGACTATAGGAAAAATTCCACTTAATCTCCTCTATTTATGCTTAAATTCAGCTGCTCTTTGGAGAATCATTTCTGAAAACAGAAGTAATCCTTCTCAAATATAATTGTGATAATAGTTTCAAAAAATGGAAGACACTGAAACAAGTTACAAATGCTCACAAAGAGAATGTCACATCCAATTTCCAGCTGGGAAAAGGTTTCTGCATTTTGTAACTATATAGTGATTGTAAAAGTAATTTAAAAAAATTTATCTACAAATCTAATAAGCATCATGAAAGTAAAACACAGGAAATTTCAAGATTAGTCTTTTGAGCACTGCCAAAGAAGACCTGAGGAATGAATACATATTTATTTAAAGCAAACCATGGTTTAATATGATTTGTCCAGTTCCTTGGTTTTATGAGAGGAATAAAATATCACTTCCCCAAGATGTACCTGTGGTCTTTGGATAGGAAATTTCAATTGTCTTACAATAATATTACAGGCTTTTTCTTTCAAAGAGCTAAATTTCAAAAGCATAGCAAAAAATCTCCCTTAATATAGTGGAAGCAAATTATCAATACTGCAAAATAAAGTATTCTGAAGCTAGGAAAGATTAGAATTCATTCTTCCCACTTGTAGGTGAACAATACGATACAGACTTTAGCTTCATGATTATTTACATTTTTTTCTTCTACAGATCTTCTGCCTGTTGAATAGAATTGATGACGATTAACCAATGAGCAATATTTGACTACCTACTTCGGCTTTCCAGTTCAGTCTCTGGTTCCAGATCTTATTTACTGTTTCTCTTTAAACCCCCCTCCCCCCCCCCCAAAGTTAGATAGACTTTCTTTAGCATTTAACGTCACTTTTGTTTCTAACTGACTTGAAACATTAATGAATTTTCACGATGGCCGTAGGATAGAAGAGGGTAATATTACCTGTTTTACAGAGATCTGAATCACAGAAATCACAGACAGGTAAGTGTCCAAAGTGCATCTACGTGTCTTGGGTACTGAGTTTGGAATATGCAGAACCTGATCTCTTAGTGTACCTAATATAATAAAGCATGTCATATGTTAAAAATGTCTCCCATTAAGCAACACTGCAGCAGTGAGTGCTTACTACAGCTGTAAATGAGTCATTCACAACCTGAGATCAGACACCCAGAAAAACAAAAACACAGGTAGCTGATGACTAAAAAACATTCTGATGTTTAGCATGGCTATTCTGAAAAGAACTAGCGATAGAAACCAGCTAATGAAAACAATTTTTCTTTGCTTTAACTCTGAGAGGTTTTTAATACTTTTGTTTACTTGTTTTTGTTTTTTTTTTTTTTTTTTTCATTTAGCATCTTCTATTTGGGAAGCCTTCTGTCTGAAAAAGATGATCTGCAGACAAAAAATTCTTTTCCATAAACAATTTATCACAAAGAAAGTTCTATTCCAGGCATTCAAACATAGCATTTTGGTGTATGATAATAATAAACCATAAAATAAAAATCATAAAAGATACTGAATTATTTATTATTAAATTAGAAGTTGAGCATGCATATTTTACATCCATTTAACATACGTACAGTGACTGTGTCTGCTCCTATGTGTGTAACATGAGTAAACCTTCTGCAGTTTTAGTTAAAGGAGGAAATTATCAGAATGCTGGGGTTTTTTCTCACTTTAAAATACAGAAGAGTAATGTAAGTTTGCCTAGGGATTTTAGTAATACTGGTTATTAGAAGAGAAGTGATGAAATCCAGGAATCTTGTGTTCCACTATGGGCTATGAAAAGCAGTATACAAGCAATTTTATGCACTAATATGATCATTTATTCCTTATAAAAGTCTTGTCATTGGTCCTTACTTCTGCGCTTCCACCTTATATACACTGTATTCTTGCATAACCACATTTAATTTAACTCTTTTTACTTCCTTCTTTAATATTCTGCAGACTTCTTTTTTGATATATTTCTTTTGAACTGGCTATTGCCTTGTTTTGCTGAATCAGACAGGTCTCCTTTTTTTTTTGTACTATCTCACTCAAATAAGAGTAGGGCAAAAGGACCTTCAAAATAAGTTTAATAAATTATTTTAATTTCTAATTTTTATATCACTTTAACTGAAAAATTCTTTATTTCAGCTAAATGAAAAATTAATTGCCTGTGAACATCTTAGACCATGTCGCACAATCATCAAGGTTGGAAGAGACGTCCCAGATCATCTAGTCCAACCATCAACTTAGTACCACCATAATCATGGCTAATGACTGCGGTATTCCAGATTTTAAGCTGTAAGATGCTAGGAGCGGTTACATTTCATTTAAGACTCTTTAAACCTTTTGATTCGTTATAACCTCAAATTCGTGTCTGGAGAGAGAGCCATACACTCTTCTCTAAGAGAAAATTTTTTAATTTAGTGAGAAAAATAGGACATTTTGGCAAAAGGTTTTACATATAACATGTAACATACAACTGAAGAAAAGCATTTTACTAAGACACTTGGCACAAAGACCCATTACAATCACTACAAATAATCAATATACCAGCTTTAGTAAAACACAATTCATTGGTTTTGAGTTACCCAAAAGTGAAGGAAAAAAGAAGAAAACAGATTAAAAGAGTAAAGAAAGAGAGAAGGAGATAGAGGAAAGGAAAAATGGTAACCAACAAGGTTCCATGATTCACATGGTGCAGGCAGCAGGAGAAAAGAGAGCTCACATGGAGTCTTGTGTATTTATAGAGTTCAGTTTTCCCTCCCAGGCAGGATATCACTGGCCTTCCATGCCAGTGAGTTGTGCTGTAGCCACTCACAGGCTGCAGGAGCATGGTGTGGGTGGGCTACCAGGCAGGTCTGCCTTGACTCACAGCCCAGCTACAGACCTTCAGCTCTGCCCTGTGCCCCATGTGGGTGCAGCTGTGTTGACCACAGGCCTTTGGGCTCTGCCCTGTGCTCTCAGGGACCCACCCTCTTAGCTGCGGGAATGTGTTCTCAGGAGGCCATATGTGACAAGGCAGGCCTTACCATGTACCTGCAGGTCTAGGCCCAGTCCTTCCCCCCAACATACGCACTCATAGTGAGTTGGTTCCAACCCAGTCAATAATTCAGTGAGATTTAGATCCAGGATCTCACAATGACTCATCAAGATACCTCTTGAGCACTTCCAGAGGTGGTGACTCCACCATCTCCCTGAACAACTTATTCCAAAGTCTAACCATTCTTTCAGTGAAAAACTTTTTCTAATATCCAGTCTGAACCTCCCCAGTGCACTTTTTAAGACTGTTTTCTCTTGTTCTTTCACTTGACATATGACAGAAGAGACTAAAGCCTCCTTGAGAGAGCAGTGAGGTCCTCCCGAACCTTCTCTTCTCCAAAGTAAACACCCCCAGCTCCTTCAGCTGCTTCTCATAAGGCTTGCACATGAGCCCCTTCTCCAGCTTTGTTGCCCTTCTCTGAACACTCTCCAGCACCTCAATGTCTTTTTTGAAGTGAGTGACCCGAAAATGAACACAGGATTAGAGGTACAGGCTCACCAGTGCTGAGTACAAGGGGGTGATTACTTCCTGCTGGTCACATTGTCTTTGATACAGGCCAAGATGCCACTGGCCGCCTTGGCCACTGGGGCACACTGCTGCCTCATATTCAGCCAGTGGTTGAACAGCATTCCCAAGTCCCTTTCTGCTGAGCAGCTCTCATGCCACTCTTCCCCAGGCCTGTAACACTGTGCTGTGTGGGGTTATTGCAACCTAAGTACAGGACATGGCACTTCACCTTATTGAACCTCATGCAGTTGTCTTCAGCCCATCGACCCAGATGATCCCTCTGTACAGCCTTCTTACCCACAAGAAGATAAAGGCTCCCACCTTACTTGTTCTCTGCAAACTTACTGAGAGTGCACTCAATCCCCTCATCAAAATCATTCATACAGATATTAAACAGGAGGACTGACCCAATATTGAGCCTGGGGAACAACATCCATGATCGGCCACCAACTGGGTTTTGTTCCACTCATCACCACTCTCTGGGCCTGGACATCCAGAACATTTTTAACCCAGCTATGAGTACCTTCAAGCCATGTGCAGCCAGTTTCTTTAGGAGAATGCTGTGGGAGACAGGGCAAAATGCTTTACTGAAGACTACACCTTTTCCTCATCTATTAAGCGGTCACTTTGTCATAGAAGGAGAACAGTTGGATTTGCTCACTCTTTTGCAGTATCATTTACAAAAAAGCACTGAACAGTCTCAAGTCTCAGAGAATTTCTCCTGCCCTTAAGTGGTACTTCTAGATACCTTGGCTACCTTGGCAGTCCTGGTACACATTTCAAAATTTTGAAGGCACTCATTCTAAAGCATTTTGGAATCCATGAAATCCATGAAAATCCATGAATTAGATACACAGATCTTAGGCAGTTTACTAGATGTGGAACGCAAAATTTCATTTAAACAGGCATTTTTCATTCATGCTTTTTTGTTGGAAAAATTCTAGTAAGAATTCTACAGAGAATCAGAAGATATTGCCTCAGATTGGACACTGTACTGAAGCAGCTATATGGTTTGTAGATATACTTTCAAGTCACTTGGATTATGAGGATGGTTAGAATCTGGAACAGTTTGCCCAGAGAAACTGTGGAAGCACTATCCTTGGAAAAATTAAAGGTCATGTTGGATGGAGCTTTGAGAAACCTTGTCTACTGAAAGATATCCCTGCCCTCTGCAAAGGAATTGAAAACTAGATGCTCTTTACGGTCCCTTCCAACCCAAATAGGATGTGATATGATGTGATTCTAAGCTAAGAAAACTGAGATATGTCTTAGTAAAAATCTTTTTAATTATGGTGTTGATGATAACATAATGCAGCTTGACTATAAATTCAGTCATACCTCTGCAGATAATTCCTGTTTTTGTTAATGAAAAAGTTATTTTTTACCAAGATTTTATGGGGAACATATGACCAGATTTGATCCACAAAACATATGCTTGAACACAAATGTATGCTTACAGGATTAGCAAAATAATTTTTGACATCTCAAGAAATTATTTTATAGCTAGTTATACCAAGTAACAGATACTCAAGGTAGATACTGCTCTTAATTTGAGAGCTTTTCTTTTCCTGTAGACATTTTCTTCCCATTCCAAGGTCCACTTCTGAACATGATTTTTTTGTCTTTCAATTCCAATAACACTTAGAAATTTTGAAGATCTCTGTGGAAATCAAAGTGCCTGAAGGCATATAGTAGTCTTCAAAATTGCTAGCACTGTTTTTTCTTTCTCCCTGTATTATACCCTAATCACAAACATTTAGTTTGGGTTGTTTTTTCTTTTTTTTTACTACTGATTAGGGCCTTTCAGTATTAAACTTCCTCCTAGTGTAGTGAATTATTATCACTCTATATGGTATCATCCTATGTTACAGTACTATAAGGTCAAATTACTTTTGAAAATGAATTTTTCTGTAAAAGAAGTATGTTATTATGATACTACACAGTACAATTAGTATGTTGGTGTTCACTCTTTTTTTAATCAAGCCCTTTTCAGAAATGTATGATTGAGCTTAAAAATCTACTACATGATGAAATTAGGCCGATCTTAGAAAGTTAGAAATGTATTAACACTCTTAAATGTATGTGTAAATTTGCAGCACCCTCTGCATTTATTCAAGATATCCTTTTCATATATTTGGCAATAGAAATAAAAAATCTCAAAAATATATGGACATTTAGTTTATTTGTATTTTAACAGTCTAATAATACTTGAAATACAGAATTTCAAAATTTATGTATCCTCGTAGGATATCAGTATTGAATTTTGACTATGTTTTGGCTTAAAATGTGAAGAGCTTTGCAGTAATCAGAAAAACTGATTGAATGTTCATACACAAAACAAGAATATTTCTGTTACAATATTTTTGAAACTTGCATACTCTGTGAGTAGAATAGCTTTTAGAATTTTGCCTAGGGACAAAAAAGTGATTTTATGTACACTTTGGAGAGCAATTTAGCTCTTTCAATCAGTTAATTCATTTAAAAACAACAACAACAAATTTATCCAGAACTTAAAAAACCCTCCAAAACTAAAATGCTAACAAACAAATTCTTTTAAGTCTCAGGAGCCATTAGTAGTCAAATGCCTGTCAGCATACAGGAAATCTTTAGAATTTAGATTAGACTTTATTATATAAAACAATAAAAACATGATTAAATGTTGATTAAAAGATAATACAATCAGGATTAAATTTGCTGTTTTGTCTCTGGGAATTCTTCTGAGAAATTAAGTGCTTGTTCCCTTGAGAAATGCAAAATGAGATATGTTTCTTTATAGTTAAACCATGCATTTTTGTGATTTTTTTTTTACATGTAAATATAACAATAGTTTAACAAAAATACAGTTGTTACATGCCTAAAAAAAAAAGTCCTGAAGCTTGCATTTCCTTTGGGGGATAATTTTTATGGATTTCATTCATCCAGGGAAATATTAATCTTTGAATCAAGGTCCTGTGAGAACTTATTAATATTTCCATTAGGTGTTCTTAAAATTTTCCCAGAAGAATGAAGGAAAGTTCTCTTTAAAAATCTCATTTCTGCCAGATACCTTCAACGATTCTTTTTATGTATTGTAGATTTCCTCACTTCTTTCATATTTACCCTTTGAGATAAAAGATGCACAAAACTGAAAAAAAAAATAACCTCAAACTATAACTTTGCAAGGCTATAGTTTCTTCTTTTTGAAGAATTCTGAAATCATCTAGTGTCTGAAAAATCTACAAAAAATATTTATAGGACTTTCCTAGTTGATTAAAGTTCAAACAATGATGAAAAAACCTGGTACGATGATGGTTATATATGCAAACAACTAAGAAAAGGTAAGGGGGAAAAAGCCAAAAAAGACAGATACTCCATGATTTATTTTTTGTCCTAAAATACACATAATTCTTAACGAGCATTTTTCATGCATTTTTTAGTGAAATTTACGAGCTTTGCTAGCTTTTAATTTAAATATAAACATGATAGTTTGAATGACACTGCTTATTAAACTGACTAATGTTTAGCCAGCTTGATAATCATGGACTATATTATTTTGATTCCTTTTATTCAAACAGTTACAAAAAATAAAAAAAAAAGTCACTCTTGATTATATTTCTTTCATTCTTAAGTAAGATAAAAGAGAAGAGTATACTCAAACGGTTATTACAGAGCAATCAGTGCACTGTTAATCATCACACTTTCCTTGGGATGTGAACAAACCTAAAATTATCTTTCACTTATTAATTTCTGGGAAGAGCCAAGGTAATAATGTGAGATGCTGGAAAGGATCACAATGTGATTAGAAATACCAAATGCAAATTCAATATTTAGTCAAAACTTCACAATATCTTTCTTCTTGCTTTCTGACATCTGATTGTTTTAATTGTAAAAAATATTAAAACCAAAATAATAGTAGTAGTAATAATAATAATAATAATAATAATAATAATAAAGGCATATACAATGATTTTTTTAATTTGGTGTTCCACTCTGATTCTGGAGACTAATGTTATGGCTTTGGTTTAATCTACCTTGAAAAATCTCATGTATTTGCTGAGATCCTTCAACACCTGACATAATAATTTTTTACTTTATAAAACCCCTATGCTTCAACCACTGTTCCATTTTCTGAGGAATAGAAAATTCCTATAGGTAATGAATTCCTAGTATACCACCTTCTTCCTCTGTAGGAATAATTTCATAATTCCTGAGATCCAAACAATGTTCTTATCCTCTAATTTTGTGGCAGAGTATGGAATAGCTCCTGTATTGATACCTGTTTTGACCTTTAACACTAGGGTAATTTCGGTTTTACCTCTATTCTGTACGTAAAATACAAAACAATCTCTCTGCTGCTTTGAATCAGAGTTCATAATCAGATGAAGCAGATCTTATATATAACAAACATAAGCACTCAGTATTGAGATTAAAGTTTATCTTTATCCAAACTTTCCAGTTTGGTTTACATACAACTAACACCCACAGTTGTAAATGTTTTTTTTATTAAAGAAAATATTAATAAGCATTTATACTACAAGTAAGTATAACTAGCTTACCAGTTACCTGATATAAAATTTCTTCCATTCCTTTTGTTTCCAAGAAAACATTTTGGCCACATCCAACAGCTCAGCGGTTGCATTTGGCCTCATGTCATTCCACCACAATTTCCTCTCCTATTCCAGTAAAGTGCCTGTGGCATCTTCCAAAGGAGATGCAAGTGCGTAATATTCAGCATGAATTAAAAATGTATCCACCAATTTTAGTAGTTTGTAAAATCTAATTGTGAAAATCCAAAGGTTTATGCAATTTGGAGCAAGGAATTTTATAATACTCATTTTGCTCACAATAACTGTTCAAAATTTTATATTTTAGTATCTGACAACCCTCCTTCATAACTGTAATAATTTTCAACAAAGAATCCTATCTATGCCAAACGAAATGTCTTCTATGATAAAACTTATTACTATCTCTTTGCATTATCCTTAGAATTAAAAAATTCTCAAATTTTATTTGTTACTTCATTTTTAAAAAATATTTATTATCTAATATAGTCTATTATTTTTGTAATAACTTGTTCATTATTCAGAAAGTCAAACTACAAGATCTAATTTTCTAGCTCCTACAAACAAATAGAATGATCTTTTTATGGACAGAACTAAATATTTTATATTACTCATTATCACAGTATACACAATCTTCACAATCTAAACAAAAGCTTAACCTCCTCCTTTTCAGAAGTCTTCACTTACAAAAAATGAGTATAAGCAGCAAAACAAGGACACTAGAAGTAGTATAAACTGTTCATTCTCTTCTATTATATGCCTAGTAATTCTCCATATGTAATCCATTATATTAAAAACTAAATTCTTTTTTGTTGTGCGAAGCATAATACAATATTGCTCCAGAAGAAAATCTTAAGATGTTTGATTGCTTTTCTTTATTTGTCTGGTTTGTTTTTTGGGTTTGTTTTGTTGTTGCTGCATGAAAGATAATCCTGATTTAATATTTTAACAGATCTTTTTCCCTAGCAAAATTGACTAGTCTTGACTTGTAATGATTGTTTCATTATGCAATTTCTATCACTAACTAACCTTCACTCAAGAAATGTCAAAGTTTCATGAGGGTTTCTGAAATTCTTAATAAAATGAAAGTAAATATTTATTTATTTGAATTATATTATGTATTGGTGGCTTTGAAGGAATAAAAATATCTTCAAATCTGTCATATGTATGTTTTTACCTAAAGGAAAAACATAAAGTTCAGATATTTTCTTAAAAATTAAATATCTTATTTCTTGAAACTATTTTATTTCAAAGTAGTGAAAACAAAAAACAAGATAATAAAAATCTTAAAAAAAAAAAAATTCCTCTTCCTTCTAGTTTTCATTCAACTGTCAGTCAGGAGAAATCATAGAATGGTTTGGGTTGGAAGAGACCTGCAAGATTATCTAGTTCTAACCCCTCTGCAATGTGCAGAGACACCTTTCATTAGACCAGGTTGCTCAAAGGCCCATCCAACCTGGCTTTGAACATTTCCAGGGATAGGGCATTCACAGCTTCCCTGGACAACCTGCTCCAATCCCTCATCACTCTCTAAAGTGAAGAAATTCTTCCTAACATATCATCTAAAGCTACACTCTTTCAGTTTAAAATCATTACTCCTTGTCCTACCACAATCTGCACAGATAAATAGTCCCTCCCTTCTCTCCTGTAGGCCCCCTTTAGATACTGGAAGGCTGTGCTAAGGTCTCCCTGGAGCGGTGTCTTCTCCAGGCTAAACAACTCCAACTCTCTTGGCCTGACATTGTCATTAGCCTCATTTTACTATAAAATTTCTTTTCCCTCCCCAAACACTACTCTCTTTTTTGCAGATTTGCCATGTAGCATTTGAAGAAACAGCTCTCATATGACCATTATAACTGCAGCCATATATACCTTCTTCTGAATATGGAAAGAGCTGTATTACAGGAGCCAGTATACTGATTCCTCACCATTAAGAAATACTTTAGCCCTTCATAATCCCTCCAAAAAGGCTGCAGTACAGAAGAAAATTAGAATTCAAGTCCTTAAAATTTTTACTAATGTATGTTTAGTAATAATTTCTAAACTCAATATGGTCTTTGTACTGTAAGAATTTACAGTAACCAATAAATTTAAGAAGAATTCTGTACTAAAAAAGATATGTAGAATTTACAAATGGAAATGTTACATGTTAAAATTTTTTTGCAGTGCCTCAATGTGCCAGTTATTGGAATATTTTTACACGTCACCACGTTGCCAACATAACCCTGCTAACATTCTATTATCCTCTGCCTTTATTCCATAAGATTTTTCTGACATGCAAATGTTGCCTTTCAGTTTTCCATTTTTGTTTTCTAATATATTAATTTTTAAATACTTTCAAGAGTATTAAAAGATTAGAAGGACAGACATATATTAGAAGGAGAGACATCCCCCCAAAATAATCAAAAAGGGAAAAAGGTGAAGTCTTTCATGCCTATTCTGGTCTTTTCTTCTGTTCCATTTCTGAACAGAGATGACCACAATAGTTTTATTCTGACTGAAAATGTAAATGCCTATATTCCCCTCAGCAAAATGATATCTCTTTCGTCTATAAACACCTGAAAGCTGTATTCTGTATAGAAAAGAAAAAATGAGAAACACTAATTTAAATAAGACTTCATTGTTGAAGCACCTGGACACGATGGAATATTCTAAGCAGAGGGGGCTCTCAACCTTTTTTTAACCTTAACTTTCCCCAGTTGTTCTGTTTGCTTATAAGTTGGTTTCCCATACTATAAACCTTGCATGTTTGAGAAGAAAGCTCTAATATTAGTAACTTAAAAAAAAAAAAAAATTTAAACCAAACCGAAAGCATACATTACAATAATATTTATAAGTTCCTTTCTTCATTCTGATCCTTTAGCATACTGTATCAGACGTTACATATTGCCAGAGATTTTCAAGTGTCTCTGCTTTTGAGACACAAGATCCATTTTCTTAATATCAAAGAATATAGAAAAGCTTTTCCTATTTCTGAATATAATTTATAATATCAGGAACAACAATGAAGACATAAGTGAAAACAAGGTCCCTTATTTTGCAACCCTTATTTACTTTCCAGAATTTGTATTATATTCCCTACTTAGCATTACTATTTCAACTCAATCCTATACTTAAATCCTTAAAATATTATAATAATTTATAATTGTTTTATAGATGCATATGATCCATATGTTATTCTTAAAGCTAATTTTTGGACCACAGGGAAAATCCTTCAGTGTCCTAATCAGTCTTATGAGACAGTACAAGTTCATACAGAATATAATCTAAGTGGCCTAAAGAGAAAATGCTTGCAAAAAAAGTGTCTATTTTCTAATCTCACAGAATTAGTCCCTCCAAATCAGGACTGAATAATATTGCTGGAGACACAGAATTTTCCATACTTTATTTTCATCAGTTAAGAGGTGTTTCATAGTAGCTGTAGAAATATTTAGTATGAGATAAAACGTTTTTGAGGCCCCTCTTCCCTCTAAGATAATAATGTAAAGGAAAAAAAAAAGGAAAAGAACTTACTGCAAACTGCAATGATTATTAGTTAATTAGCACAGAAAAGCAATCGATTTACTGTTTGAGTTCAATATTGACAAACAGGGCAAAAGGGAACCACAGCTGAGCTTAAATTTCATAGCACTTTCTGAAAAGCTACATTTCATCACCATTCCCCTTGAGAAGTATTCCTGCTTAGAGCTCAGTGTGGACTAAAGAAAACAGAGTTCCTCCCAAAAGAATATTGTATGACAAGAATCTGGTATCAACACTGAGAAATATCTGTGCTATCAGCTATGCTTTCATTTGTGGTGTGTTTTTTTAACTTGCAGTTAAAACTATACAAATCACAAAGACCCTAAGGCCTATCTGACACAAAAATGCTGCTCTAGAATACTTAAATAGCTCTCTGAAAATTGGTTCTTGTGGTTTAATGGCAGCACTTTGAGTGTTCAGTTTCAGCAGACAGACATTTTGGTTGAGGAAGTAACAATTCACACACAGACAAAGAAAATGTGCAGGAAAAATATTTTTGATTCTACTTTTTCTATGAAATGTATAAATATATTTAAAAGCATGATTCTTTTATTTGTCACACAAAATATTCTGCTTCATATCCAGTTCTACTAAAAGAATGATTCTTGGATTTGATCTCTTTGAAGACTTAAAAGAGGATGACTCTGATGAATTAAGACATGACTTACACCTGATATCAACCTGAACAGTTAAGCCAGCAGACTTAAATGGACTCAGGCTTTCCTATGTACTGGGGATGTTTCACAAATAATTTCATAATGTCATATTGCTCTCCTTAAGTGTTCAGAAAAATCAGTATTTAGAATTCTGTGTCAAGCATAAAGTAGTTCTGCTTTAGATTACTGCATGGAATGACTCAGAGGAATGCTTCTATCTATCTATCTGACTATCTATCTACCTATCTATCCTTCTGTCATCAATCATCAGTCTTATCTACATGTTGCACATTTCATTGCAGCTGTTTGATTTGAAATACAATCGAAAGCATATATATATATATATATGCATGCTGTGTATAGACATCCCATTAGTGTCAAAAAGGACCTCTTGATATGAAGCAGAAAACTCATTCACATAGGTGGCTTCAAAATTTTATTTAGGCTATCTTAATCAGTGTTTTGAATCCAAAGGGAAGTAATATAGACTCTTATGAATTCATAGGGAAATACGTAGATGATATTTTAAGGTTAAGTTATAAATGCGTAAAAAAGATAAAAACTCCAGAATCAATATATGTACAGAAGGACATCCAGTATTACAAGTACTTTTGGAATTCTGTCCCAAGAGTGTCTAAGTGGAAAAAAAAAATCATAATTTTTATTTAGAGTTTTTATCTGTGTACCTTAGTTAAATTATTCCTATTACTATTTTATCTTCTGAGGAAATAGGGAGGATAAGAAGGAGTTACCTCCATTTTTAGAAAAGGGATTGAGCTATATAGGAATTATAATTAGGTTAGTGAGAGCATGTAACAGGGAGAGTGAGACCTTGAAGCCTTCAGAATTTTGCACAAAATATTGTACTGGTATTTTATTTAAGTTGTGATGTCAAGATATAAAGAAAAGCTCCTTGAAGCTTGCTTGTGACTATTGACTTTGGATGAATATCAACCCAGAAATTCCAAAGGGACTAAGGTCTTTTACAGTAACTTTAGGCAGAAAATAAGACTTCATACATTTCAAAATTATTTATTTTAGGATGAGCAAGGATATAAATTTTTCTCTAGGCTACGCTGCTTTCAAGACCTGGCTAATTTTTAACTGCTCAGCAGTATGTCCCTGTACTACACAAAACCCTGTGTTTTGTGCTTACTAGATACTTTATAGCACTAGTACTCCTAGAACTATTTGTCCATATTCCCACCCCAGAATATCATTAGGAACTGTTTAAAGAAAAAATCCAAAACACCATGTATGATCAGTCCAGTAGTTCTTGAAATCAAAAGCAATGCTGTTAAGAAACAACATATTTCCGTAGCAGAAATATACTCCTTTATGCTAGAGAAACTGTCATACATAGTTTCTTCATATTCTGCTTAAAATTACAGAAGAGGTTAATAAAACACTAATTTTGTTCCCTGAGCACCTTTTCAAAAAATTTAATTTTTAAATTATTTTCATGAAAGTTACAAAGATAAAGCATTCAGATATACAATATTGTATGATATACCTGAGCAGGGGAAAGTAGAACAGCAGAACAAAAGATGTAAAAATTGAGTACCATATGACTGCACAATACATGCAATAGATAGATAAAACTGTTCTAATTACCAACACATCACATTTTTCTTAAATGAAACTACAAAAGTGGTTGAGAGTTATAGATTTGTGTCTTTAATGCCCTTTTGCTAGAGAGTTATCAGAGGTTGTTCTCTTGCTGGAGTAGTATTCCCTTGTCTTGAGCTCTGAATGTCATGATTAGAGTGCAGAACTGATTTTTGCCTTCTTCTGAGTAGATGCACATTGTTGGAGGAGTTGCTCTCTGCTAATTCACCAGTGTCCACCTCAGCACTTTCAGCCTTCAGGGCAAGCTTTTGGTCTTAATAGTAAATTGAATACATGAGGAATAATAATTAAGGAGCAAACTGTAATTATGAGTAACATCCAAAGGGAGCAAAACTAACACTGAATGTAACCCTTTGGTTTCCTATTAGTGCATTTAGGATTAACTATAAACAGTCTTCTTAAACTCAATAAATAGTTACTAGATGGATTTTTCTCATTAGAACAGGATAAAAGCCTTGGCTTTTAGAACTATACTTTTTGTAGAGGTTTTCTTTTTCTTAACTATTACTGTATATGAATTTCCTGTTCCTGGGAGGCATTGCTGAATAAGGACAGGGAAAAAAATCGTTAGCACATCTTTAGGGTGCTGTGCTTTTTTGGTTTCTTTTTATTGCTATTCCTCATACACCCAAAAAGCAATTTGTGATATGCAAATGCCGTATGATTATATCTGCCTGAGAAATGGTGATATCTCCTTGTTAGTGGGGTTCTTAACAAACAGGATCTTTTTTCTTCACCTACAAGTGTCTATTTTAGGAAACCTGGATCACATGTTTGCTGTCACAATTTATAGTGGATATCACTGTAGAAATAACTGGTTTCTTTCTATATTTGATGAGTTGGGTTGAGATATACTCTGGTGTGTTTCCTCATGCTGCGTCATCAGGATAGGTCCTGATCTTCTCAGCTGTCGCTAATGTGTGACAGCAAAACTAGGTAGAATGAAGCAAAGTGCATTTACTGCAGTACAAGTATTGTCATCTGTTAATATCTGACAGAACTTCCTGAGGCTGTTTTTGAGGACCACATGAGTATAAGTGCACATATTCTCACTCTATCTTGCAGCTGCCATGCAGTGGTTTTACCCTTTCTTATATATGTTATCACAAAGGTACCACAGCATCTCTGACGGCCTTAGTTTTGGCTGGTAACAGGTCCAGCTTGGAACCATATTGAAATGTCTCTGTCTAAAATGGTAGCAGCTCCGGTTTTCCTTTCCCAGAGGCCGTCCCTTCAAAGCCATTTCTCTCCCTGTTGCCAGAACTTTGCCATGCAAAGGCAGTATAGAATACTAACATTATTTTTTGTTCTTTATATTTAATGTCTCTTTCCTTTTTGCCCGTAAATAGATCTGAAAGTAATGGGGTGTGGCATTTTTATCTAGAAGGCTTAGAAAAGCATTTTGAGAAAATGTCAAAATATTATTTAGGCATCTGCATTTTGAGTATTTATTCAAATAATCTAAGGTTAGAAGTCATTGAAATCTTGTTCTTAACCTAACTTGAAATCCAAACTTACAACGTACTGCTATCATATTTAACTTGAGTAAAATTGTATATTATATTTTGCTTAAGAAATCAGTGTAGATGGTCTTGAAAGTACATCTTGGTTTTAACCTTTCTGTATTTAAGCTTGCCCTTTCATTGCATCTCATTTGATAATGCAGTGCTGGCATAGCAGTAGCTAAACCTCAAGTTCATTAGAATTTCCCTTTCACAAGGCATTTAAAAAATCAGAAATAAAATTTAAAAAAATTAGTCAGATGAAACTTAACTGCTTCTTGTTACTCTTCAACAAAGAAGTTTCCTGATTATCTTCAAAGGTCATGCATTTTTCTGAGTAGTTTATTTTAAATAATTTTACACATAGGCAATCTCTTAGTTTTTACACTCTGAAAGTAGCTTTGTTACATAATATTTTTTTTAGTGTTAAACATCTTTGCTTATCCCATTCAAATTTCTCCTCCCTAGAATACTCTTTTTAAAAAAAAAGAAGTTAATAGTTATTGATATGTTAGGTGAACAGCAACTAACGCCCTAGGCTAGAGACATAAAATAAATACATATGAGATGTAGAACTTAATTTCAAATGCCAGATGCAGCTTGCTTCCTTTTTTTTCCTAGAAATTCTATTGTGTGTGATTCTTATCAGAACTTCATTCAATTCTCTGTACTATGAAATCAATCTCTCTCATGTTCTTACTGAAAAAATACTATGCTCATTTTTAGTATATTTAAGCATCTTTAAATTGATGAGAATATTTTAGAGGTACATACTCTGATTAACAGGGACAAATCTATTTTAAATGTCTACTTCTTCTACTCTGCATTAAAATGCTATTAAGGCTCATTAGATAATTCCATCATCTATAGCTCATTTAAATGAAAGCATGTAAAATGCACATATAATCCAAGAATCAAGAAAATAATGAGTTTATCTATTTGTGATCTTACTGTATGAACAGCACATGGACTGCTGATAAAGCAATATGGTGCCGTTTTCAATCTGAATCATCAGAACCTGCTCTAAATTCCAAAGTCCATTTTGTCTAGATTTCCATGTCATGTGTCTTGTACTAGTGGTATAGATTACTAAATGGTCTTATTGCAAGAAAAAAATGTTTTAAAGAGCTTTTGAAGTCTGAAGCAATTTATGATTCAGGAGTCATAAGCAAGATGAACTTATGTCATTCCTAAATCAGGAAAGCCTTTGTCCCCAAGCAGCTTTGTGGATAGGGCACTGCCACTAGTTAAATAGAAATATTACCAACTTTCAAATTCCACAGACAACAGAGAGAAAAATTGAGCATGGAAGAAGGATGATAATGAAGAAAATAATTTTGAATTTCATCTCAAGACTTCAGAAGTTAGAAAAACATTATAGCCTTTTTCTTAAATTACAGCAGTAATATACAAATTATTTTACATTCTTTCTTCTTGTTCAGAATTTTGAAAGTCACCTCCCTCTCTTATGATTTTTCTGTATTGATTTTTCCTTAATTATATGTTTTGCATTTTGAGTCAGATATTGTAGGTATCTCAAGGATATTTTAGTCTGTACCAGTATGAATTACCTCTGTAATTTTAATAAATGTTATTTTCCTCTTGTAAATTCTTTTCCCAGCAGCGCATTGTAACTCCATCAGACTTAAGAAGTAAGGAAAACTGCATGTTTTTTTATGGACATTTTCAATTATTTGCCCCATATAGTTAATATAATTTGAACTGGATTTATCTTTTATTTTCTCTCTTTAAATGTCCTGTAAGGTCACAGCACACTTTAAAAGGCCGTTACTTTCCAACTAAGATGTATCTGACTTTCAGTAATAGATGACCTGATTCTTCTGTCAAGAATCTGTAACACACATGTATTTGCAAAGTGCTTTGGTTTCTTTAGCTAAAGGTAAAACAATGTCAGTTATTATTATGCTTTTATTATCAAGAATTTTTTCTTTTCATATGTGTGCACATATAGGAATATGCTTCGAAGTGTTGGATGTTGATCTTTAACTGTCTTTTACTACAATCAGAGCAGGTCATGAAAAGAAGCAGAATTACAAGTAATTGTAGATAAAGTGAAAGCAGAACCAGCTAAAGTAGCCTATTTCAAGGTAAAAAAAAACCAAACAAGCGTTAAGATGCTGTCTTATTTGTAATAATAAGACTTTTTTTTTTTTAATAGATACAATTCTAATTTGAAAACAAGACCAATCAATTACTATCAGAAGGTTCTTTCCCTTTCTGTTGTTGCAACTGAAAAGATAGATAGATAGATAGATAGATAGATAGATAGATAGATAGATAGATAGATAGATAGATAGATAGATAGATAGATAGGTGACTATATATATAAATTCACAGTGGGTTTTTAAAATATATATTTATACACTTACATTAGAGAGCTAGAGATTTCTATTACAGACTGTTTAGAAGAGTGATCAGTCAGGTCAGTTTTAAATTTTAAAACTGAACTTCACTGATTACACTCAGCGAGAACGTTCTAATTGCTGGTAGTAATTTCTTACACAGTATTAACCACCTTCACTACAAATGCAAAAATCTTGGTCTTTTAAACTGGTTGTGAATTTAACACAAGGTGGAGGGGATAGAGGATAATGGGCTCAGGTGCCTGCAGTTCTTGGTAACTCTTACAGGCCAAGGTGCTGATGATCAGACTTGAAAGCTCCTAATCAGAGAGATAGGTGGGCTTGCTTTATTTCTTCCCCATTTTAATTTGTTTATGCCTGATGTTTGTGTGCCTTTGCATCCGTCCCCTGCTTCTGATCCTGCTGTACCATCTTTTTGCAAACTTATGCTTCCTTTTTCTTGTTCTCTGGCAACTTAGTCCTTCCAAATTATTGAAGAATTGTTAGAGAGCTGTCTGCTCTTGTCAGAAACCACATTTGGAGCTTAGCCTGAGGTTTGGCTAAGTTCGCCAATGATGCTCTTGTATGGAATAGTCTGGCTCTAGACACCATGTTCTGAATTAAATTGCAGAAGTGTCAAGTAAAGTGGAGTAATGACTGCCTTTGACCTGCCAGTACGCTTTCCCTTGTGCAGCTTAGCATATATATTTGTAGGATCTAGTTCATTCCTTTATTCAAATGGCTCACAATTGTATGAGAATTCTTCTTTTTGGTCTGATATTCAAAGGGAAAGGAGACAGAAAACATGCATAAATAATATGTGTATGAACAAACATGAATTCTTGGCAGTATTTTTGAAAAAAAAAAACTTACATACATGTCAGATTGACAGATTTTTATATAAACTTTTGTCTAGGCTTTTAGTTAGTTGTTTAGTTGATTGAAGCAAACACTTCTTCCTGCCCTGACTTTCCCCTTTAACATTGCATCTGTGATAACATAGCTTAATCACGGTGGGTACAATGCATGTCTGTTTTCATCTGTGAATTGAGGTCTGTTAATGGAAGACAACTTGTTAAGTACTGAAACACATATATATCAGTGTCTCCTGTACACTAACAGAAGATAACAGATACTGTGGTAATGGATATGATATATTAATCAAAATTGGAATAGAATGCACGTATTATTTTCAGAATGTATGTATTATTATCAAAAATATGAGAAAAATACAGCAAATACAGGCCTTGAGAGTAAGTTCTGCATTATTTCTGCCTTTAAAATTCAGACCCATTGATTAATCAATAACATTTATAATGTTTGTGACATGCTACTGTCGGGGTTTGATTTGGCCACTGCCTCTCTGGGCAGTCTCTGCCCGCATTCTCCACCAAAAAATGTCATGGTTTTGCTCTGGGTTAATTTGCTTTCACACCCCCCACACAATTACTATTAGTTGAGAGAAGATTTATGCAGACAAAAGAGAGATAGGATCTGGGGAAAATAATATGAACATTTATTACTAACAAAATAAAAACTACTAAAGAACTATATCTACAATAATTCTACTTAGGTAAAAGTGCTATGTATTTACAGAAATACTTCTTCCCCCTTTATACCAGTCCAAGGAGGAGAAGTAGTCTCATTCTCCATTCTCGGAGTTCCAGCTCTCTCTCTCCAATAACTTTGCAGCACTCTCTTCGCAGCTGGAACTTTTTCATCTTTCTCTCTCGCTCTGTGTAGGCCTCCAGTGCTGGGCCTACCCCCCTCCTGGGTTAAGACCGAAGGCTGGGGGTTACCCGGGTCCTGAAGGGTCTCCCTTCCATAGGCTTGCAAGGGGACACTTGCTTACTATGGATCTTCACCACAGGGTTACAGGGGATAATGGCTTAAGAGTTCACCCCTGTTTCCCTATAGAGGTCCCTCCCCATGGGAGAACAGTCCTTGATAGACCGCTCCGACATAGGTCTAGCATGGATCCCACACATGGATCCCAACATCCCTACCTGAGCCGTTATTTGCTCCAGCGTAGGTCTTCTCTCTCTGTCAAAGTCACAAATCTTCAGCATCAGTAACATGGATCTCTCACTGAGATCCTAAGCTTATTATTATACTCCGGCATAAGCATCATCCCCTTCAAGGATCACAAAGTCTTCAACAGGACTCTGCCTCACCTCAGGTCTCTCATGAAGTCTCGATTCTCTGGTACATCCACAAGCTCCTCTGTGAGCCGCATGGGGGTCTCTTCACTCCAACAATCTTCTAAAGGTAGCAGGGATTACTTTTCAGTCTTTTCCCAGCTGAAGAGAGAGAGAGTGAAAAGGGAAGAAGCAGCTCTCCCCCTTTCGAATCTTTCTTCTCTCTCCTCCAGCTGCAAGCTTCGATCTTGGAAGTCCTGTTATCTCTTGACTGGAATTTTTCCACAGCGGTTTTTAGTCCAAGTAGTCAGTCTTTTAAACTTTTTTTCCTTCACTCTCTTACAGAAAAGAAAGGGGGCTTCAGTGCTACACTTGCCCCCTCCACCCCGGCCCAAGCCGGGGGAGGAGGGGGCCCTGGTCCTTCTTAGGGCCTTATTGCCACCTCTACATGGCTGCTGCTCCTAATTTCAACTGCGCAACAAATCTTCTCTTCCGTTTTCTTAAAGATGTAATTAGCAAAGGAGTCACTAAACTTTTTTTGATTGTTTTTTTGTCCAGAAATCACCTGGACAAAACCATCCTCAGCCCCAGGGATGGGCTGGTGGGCAAAACCACGACAGCTACATTTTTTCTTGTACAGAAATGGTAAAAATAGTTGAAACAACAATGTAGTCATAATAATATATTGTAATTTGGTGACCTCTTCTAGTTCATTTGTTATGCCATCACATTATTCATTGTAAAAATTGATTTTCTGTAAAGTGATTTCTTCTAATTGCAAGAGAATACATGCATTTAAGGCAGGAAGATATTTGGATCCTTCTCAGTCTTCCTTACATCTAGACCACTGCGTCTCACACTTCAAACTTTTATACATGTTAGCTGTAAATTGAAGTATGTGGAAGATCTCCAAGAAGCGTGAAATCAAGTTTCAGTTTTGCAAGTGAACATTTTTCCCCTTGAGCAGAAAATACAGTGTAGAGGATGCATGGTCAGCACACCAGTAAAGTCTTACAATTTTTTATAAGTTAGGAAGTTAAAACACAAAGAAAAGGCCATACAAAAAATGTGACAGTTCAAGGCCAGATGAGAAATCTGCATTCTGTCATAAAAAGCAAAGCTTCTAGTTCACAAATCCCTTAAGCTGATATTTTTCAAAATTTAGAAATATATGTCATCTTTGTCTGCAAATTATTGAAGAATTGTTAGAGAGCTGTCTGCTCTTGTCAGAAACCACATTTGGAGCTTAGCCTGAGGTTTGAAGGGGAGTAACTCTGATCAACTCAGCATAAGCTTTATTGGCTAGTTGTAAATATCTCTACCCCAAAACACTTGGGGCATATTTTCCCCTAACAGTCTAGCTATAACAAAGTATTTGCTATGAAAAATTGGATTTCTTCCCATCTTGCAATATAAAGATTAAGAATGATCCACCAGGGATAAATACGTATCACACAGGTTACTTCCTGTAACCTGCCTGTAATTTCAATTGCAAATAAAAATTTTATTTGTGTTTTTAGCTGGTTAAGTACTTCCATCCATTTTTAACAATTAGTTGTTGCAATGGAATTATAATATTGATTTAACCACTGAGTAAACACAATAAAAGAGTCTCTGAGTCTTAGAACTTCTGTGTAAATGAGAAAGGCAAAAGGAGAACTGCTATCTCCCATTTACAGATAGGGAACTGAAGCACAGGCCAATTACTTAGTTTGTAAATACTTTTCATCAGCAATATATACATAATGCAGTGATGCACAGAGCACAGGTACTGCAGCTAGCTCTTAGCAAGATATCTCTAGAACCAGAATTGGTATAGATTTCTTCTGAATTAGATAGTTCTAGAATAAAAAGTATTTTAGCAACATTATGCTTTTTTCTCAGCTGAGAAATAAAGGGCAGAAGTGGGCAGTAGAATAGGTTATCCTGAGATATGAACTAGCAGCCCTGCAGACTGCTGTGTACACATAGGGACTGACCACTGCCATGCAGACTTCATGCCTGGTAATCATATTTAGTGATGATATTCATATTCAGTTCCAAGAACTGAACCTAAATCTTAGATATCCATTTCCATAATGTTAATCTTTAGTCCTCAGACTGCAATACTTTCTACTCCTACTGTCTTTTATAACAACAACAACAACAACAACAAAGGCACTCCCCAACAAAACAACAAAAAAAACCCAAGAAAATAACTTCTTTTGGGTTTTGATAAGAAAAATTCTGTTTCCAACTTCAGAAGAGATTCAAAGCTATGAATTTAACAAACATACACCCATGTATTATTTTTATACTAAATAGCCAAGATCTAAAACATAGCTTTGACCTTGATATTTTTTGGTTTGGACACCTCCCTTCTGAGGCAACAATTCTCAGTGAACTGATTTTCTTCACTGTACTTCACTTTAGGCTGCAAAAGTATAGGTAAGAAATAGAAAAATTCCTGAGTATGTTTCGGGTACTGAGTGATTAAACACACTACGATTGCTACATGTCATGGTGAAAATAAACTGATTTTTCCATGAATGAAAGACTGGAATGAGATCTACCTCCCATTCTTTCTTAGCTCATAGACTGTGGCAAGGCAACTTAATTTATAGATACCGTACTATAGAATCATAGAATCATCAAGGTTGGAAGAGACCTTTAAGATCATCAAGTCCAACTGTCGACCCAGCACTATCACTGTAACCCCTAAACCCCTAAAACATATCACCCAGCACCAGATCCAGGCACATCTTTAACACCTCCAGAGATAGTGATTCCACCACCTCCCTGGGCAATCCATTCCAATGCTTGACCACCCTACCAGTAAAATTTTTTTTCTAATACCTAATCGGAATCTCCCCTGTCTCAGCTTAAGGCCATTTCATGTAGGCACAGTAGAAGCATGTGAAACTCAAATTTATTCTACAGTTATAACCGTAATGTAACTGAGTATCAGAGCAGGGCCCACCTATACACTCATGTATGAGCAGGTAATTAACTGGATGGTGCTAGGTACTCCCTGTCCAGTCATTGCATAAGTGAGTTAACAGACTTATTTGAAACAGTGGAAGGACTTCAAATGATGTAATTGAAATCAGACCCACCTTCACAATTAAGTATTTGACTCATTGATGAAGGAGCTCTTTGAGAGGGCATTTTAGACTGTCCTGAAGTCTCCCTCCTGGTATCTGCTATGTTGCCTACACAGATTTGTTTGTTTCAGTGCATTAATCATCCTGGGAGGGAGAATCTGGTCCTTTCAGCAACTTCTCACACGGTTCTTGCTACATAATTGATCACAGTGTGTGTGGATAGGTGCTCATAAGGAGTAGAAATTGTTCCTGCAAATGCACACATAGCCATGTAGGACAGTTCCTTATACATAATTTACATAGTTGGGTGATGTTTTGTATGTGTTTTCAGATAACCCATAGAGATAGGTCATGTATATACAGGAGCAGTCATGCACCAGCTGGATTCAGGAAAATAAAATCTGGGCACAGTCTTATCTGACCACAACTTAAGTTTCCATTGCAAGGACCCATGCAGTGCACCTTCCTTACACATATAGAGAAAAGTGAACTGTCCTCTTTGAGATACTTGATTTCCCAAGCATATGCTATGTTCTTTATCAATGTTCAAAAATACTGGCAATATTTTGGTTTTATACACACTTCTATTGTCAGCCCTCAGACACTGGAGAAAGCTAATTTTTTCTATTCCTGAATTAAAAAAAAAAATGGAAGCATAGAGAATAAATGTATCATTGCTCAACGATTTTTTATTTTAAGTTGCAAATGCAATTGAGCCATCTTGTCCAAGGCTGCCTTTTGAGCCTTTCTGTTGTTAATATTATGAATGTTGTCATCTTTATCACTGTCCTTCAGAATACAGTGGAATCTAAATTTAATCTAGACAGGATGTACCTCACTAGGTCTAATAAATATCTAAAACTTATGACAGTCCTTTTTCTAAAGAGTGTACAAAGGAATATGGTTTACCTTTATCAAGGACTACATAATATAGAAAGAAGTTTCTGTTTGCCTTTAAGCATGAAAGAGCAGAACCTTTCTTCATAAACTGATTTTTAATTTCAGAAGTATTAAGATCATCTAAGGTCAAACTGTTATCTTCTTACCCATAGTTCTGAGCAGTTATCAATGGCACTGCTTATGGAAGTAAATTCTTCCTAATGTGATCACATACAGGACTTGCAGCCTGATCTGTGATTGTCAGCATCATATTAATAAATCACTTCTGAAACCCTTAACAAGATATAGAGATTTGAGATTGAGTTTTACTATAATTTTCCAAGAAAAAAAACCTGCACTACTCCTAAAAAAGCAAGCCAAACCGAACCAAATTAAACCAAATAAAACCACATCAGACAATCTAGAATAACATTAAATCAAAAGCAATATTGAGTGATAATAAGGAAGTGCCATCAAATGTACAAAGGTTCAGTATAAAACATGAACAAAGTAAGGAACATATAATATTTAGAGAGATAGAATAATTTTTATTCTCATGGTGATATGTGTTATGATTATTGTGTTTTGAGTAATTAAATTGTTCACAATTGCAGAAATCCTACTTGAATAATTGTGCATTCTTTTTGTGTACTATTTAGTTTTCTATAATTCTGCTTATCATTATAATGTTATTAATTCAGTTTTGTTCTCATTGAAACGAATAGGCAGTCTGTGTTTCTTGGTATAATCTTGACATAATAAATTTACGCAAAATGTTGATGGATGGTGGTTTTAATCCAAATATCTTTCTAGGCGCCAGTGCTGTATGTCAATGTGAAAAAATGTCTGAAATTCAGTGAAGATGGGATATTATCCTATAAAAACAAATCAACATTTTATAATTATTCCTGTTTCATATCAGGATTACTTGAATTCTTTTTGAGTTTGCTGTTCAGTTTGGTTTGTTTCCTCCCCCTTGCAGTGTTAAATGATGAAGAGGTCAATAGCAGAAGGATCAAAGTCCTATTTGTTCTGACATGAAAGACCCTGAATCAAGATCTTGGGTAAGACAGAGCAGACTGTGAACCAGGAATGAACTCTCACTATGTGACTTAGGAGAATAAATCTATTCACTGAGCTCCAAATTCTACTCATTTTAGTATATTTCTAAGGAAATAATTGATTTCAATAAAACACAAGAAAATGTACTTTTGGAAATTTCCCAGATGGTTAGAAACTCCTAGAAAAGCACAGATATTTTGCCAAATAATTATTAAAAGAGAAAAAAACTGTTCATACTTCAGTTTCAAATTTGAACTTTATCAGGAATGATTACTGGCTTAAAAAGTTCAACACAGAAATGTTTTGCTTTAAGACCTTATTCAATTTGCTGCTTACTGCCTTTTTTACCCTTCAGGTTATAAATATTTCACTTTATAACCCTGAAAGACACGTGTCTCTTCTAAGATATATTAATGTGTAGCTACAGATCTCTTACCTTGCACCAAAGCTTTTAATCTTCTGTGGGACCTAATGTACTTATGAATTTTCCAGGTTACTATGAGTTAGTTTTCCAGTGGCAGTTATCTTCCCACCATACTATGATGCCATATACAAACAACTTCTGAATTAAAAAAGGAGCAGACAAAAAAAAACCAAATCCCCTGGGGTCTAGCACAGTTATGTTGCTCTGCACTACCTTGTTGATGATCACAAACAGTATTTAAAATTTTAAGTGTCTTCACAAAATAATGAATCAGATGTACATTTGATATCAAGACCTTAAAGGTAAAATTTTAGAATTGGTCACAGTCCTTTTCTAATTTCAACTTACTTATTGAAAACCTTATTTGAGATGAAAATATTACTAAAATTGAATTAGAATATCAGTATCAGTACATTGTGTATGGTGTAAGCATTAACAGCAACTTGAATTAATTAATGAATTAACACATTTGACATCTCAAAATGAAAAAATCAATAAAGAGAAAATAATACTGTTAGGATTAATATTAGGTTTATGATGTCTAAAAGAGTCACCCTGACAACCCTGATGTTCCCTATTTAGTCAAAATATGGGTAAATCATATCTTGCGCAACTACTAGATTAAATTAAGGCAGTGTTCTATGTTGGAAGTACCCTGCAAGAGGTATATTTATGGTGGAGAAAAACATCTGAAGAAAAGAACTAAAGAGAAGGCAGCTTTGGGATGCAGCTAAACTACTAGACAACAGATAACTTCCTACCTCAGAGACTACTTTTTGTGTTATAAGAGTGTTATGTTTATTCAATTTATTAACAATGTTGTTAGAAAAAAATCTTACTTTATATGTAATCTGTAGTTTCAGTTATTATTAGCCCTGTTCCTGTTCATTGAATGTAACCCCTCTGCTTATTGGCTCCTGATAGTTAACATTTATAGCTTTTCCCCTTCTTTCTATCTGCTCTTACCCATATTTGGATGTGTTTAGCTCAGTTTCCCCATTTGTAGACATTACCTTGCAGGAAACTCCCTTAATTCCTCCCAAATTCCACACATTCCATGCTCTACCACATAAAAGCTAGCTCACCCTGCGATAAAGATTCGTCCATTTTGTCTTCACTCTGTGTGATTTTTGTGCAAAGTGGATATACGGTCTTAATATTTAGGAAGTGTCACAGCTTTCGCCTCCGATAGTCCTAGGCATACAATAAAGGGGAGTGAACTCCATTGTCTCTATTCCAGCAATCTGGAATCACGCTGTAGCCAAGCTATCTTCAGGCAAGAACAGGTGGCCAGGGCAAAAAAGTAAGAGACTTTTTATCCAGAAAGAAATGCACAGAAATTCTGCTGCAGCAACTGCTTATAAAACCAGATAGAATCATACATGTGCTAAACATTCAGAGAGTGTTTTTTGTTTTGTTTTGTTTTGTTTTTTTTGGTTTGTTGTTGTTGTTGTTGGTTTTTGGTTTGTTTTGTTTTGCTTTGGTTTTGTTTTTTTTTTTTTTTTTTTTTTGAGTAAACACAATTTTCTTGTAAACATAAGGGATCTGAGTATTACACGACCAGAGTATGAGGTGCTTGTCAAGACCACTTCTCCCCGCAGTGTTCCTAGATCAGATCACCTTTTTCTCTTACTGATTAATAGTTATGTTGTCATTTAACTTCTTGTTCTCTTTTTGGCCCTGCAACACTTGCACCTTACAAATTTAACAAAATCAGAAATCAGATCAGATTATTCAGTTTCAGATTTCTAGAGCTGCTTGCCTGAAAAGCAAGGAAATAACTTTTCTACTCCTTTCTCAGCTTTTCTTTCTTTTTCTAAGCTCAACAAAACTTTCTTGATGAAAAGCAAACATATAAACAAAGAATCAGGTTAACATTCTGATCACTTCCAACTTAAAATGGGTACTAAAGTGCAGGAACCACTTGCAAATCACAAATTTAGTCTCAAAGGGATAATTAATTTAGTTTCCAGATAGTAACTACATCTAAGAAGGCAATAGCATTATAGAAAATCCCTCTCTTTTATCTTTTATTTTCTGGTTTAAGCTTGTCTCTATATCATAGTCTGAATCCATTTCTTAAGTGCAAAATACCCTCTCCTTTTAGGTTTTAGTTAAATGTGTGTTGAATCTGTAGTGCAAACTCAGCTACTGATTTCAGCTTTCTATTCTCCACATACTTTATTGCTAGGGAGAAATAAATATCAAGTACGTAGTGAGTCATTTTTCTTCATGTAATTATTCACAAGATGCACATTATACAGACCTCGCTGCACCCCACCCCTGCACAAATGAAATCACACAAATACACACAACCACATTTGTTGATTTGGAGAAAAAACATAAAAAAGGAAATATTTTGAAATATATGGAGATACTTATAAGCACATACAAGTGTAGACAAATATTATTAAATATAATGAGCAATGTAAAATTTATATATGTGTGTGATACCTTATGAAAAAAAATCACTATTTGTTCCTCTATACTGTTTTCTTCCTTTATGATTTTTTTCTTCTAAAGCACTGCTTAATGTTGGACACCCAACTGTTATATGACATTTTCTTTGCAGCTATTGCATTTTAAATGGTTCCTCTTTGTTGGCATAATTTCTTAATTAATATAGTCTATAACAAGCAGTAAAACCTTCAAGCAATTAGTCAGTAAAATGAATAGAAAATATATATACAGCTGCTAGATTTAGAAACTAAGGACTATATCTATAAAAGAATTTCATAGCTATGAATTTTGTAATGCCAAATTGGATCAATTCAATTTCAAGAAAAGTTTCACACATCATAAGAGAATAGTTTTATATCAATGCTTTGATGCACTTTTATTTATATATCTTAGTTTCAAAGTGGTATTTAGGGCAAAACTACTTCTAAATGAGAAAAAAAAAAGAGAGAAAATATATACTTATTAAGGTTTTGCTATATTTACCAAGGTTTTTGCTTCCTTAGTTTTAGGGTTTGTGATGACATTCAGCTAAATTTATCATTTGCATTTATCAAAATTTGTCTATAGAGCTTAATTGTTTATTGTTTTCCCTGGAAAATATTTTTAAAGCCCTTTGTCTATAGCCATCCACAAAGGGGACAATGTACAATTACTTGTGTTCAGTGGTGGATAAATCAGGTTTTTTTCCTCTGAGTCCTATCACACTCAGACGTTGAAATTAAAAGGAGAGTAAAACCTTTATGGGTTAGGGTTATTTATTTATTTATTTATTTTACTTCTTACAAAACTGGGGTAGAAATTACTGAAAAAAACAAAAGCCTTCCTACAAAATTTTAATGGAATGGTATTCAACTGATCATTTTTGGAATAAAGTTTAGCGTCTTACGCTCTAGGTTTTATTTTGGCTGAAATGTGGTCCCTATGTAACTGTCTTGTAATGTCATCAAACTTGTTCAGTCATGCAGTTTTCTAAACATGATCAGTGCTGCAGAACAGACATTGAAAGCTTGATATCTTTTTGCTGACAAAGAAAGCTTAAAATGTTTCAAAGAAACTGCTTTTCAATCTTATGCAGTCAGCTAAATAGCAAGAAACACACCAACGCACTAGGTGATGCAAACTTTGAGGAAAAGCACTAAATATTATGCCTAACATAACCACTTCCTTTTAACTGTTCACCTTTTTGTTAAAGATTGTTATGGTTGTCCTGTTTCATTTGGGGGAGAGGGGAAGAATTAAAAAAGAAGAATGAGTTTGTCCAACAAAGTTGTTTGAATTTGTATTGTTACTCAAAGAATTATGGAACCTGACACAACATTTCATGAGCTAATCTGCTATTTCTTTTCCGAGAGCCTCAAATCATGCATTTACAGCTTTTACAGAGGAAACAAGAGTCCTAGAAAGGGTTTAGAGTGTTTTAGCATTTATATTTCAGTGTCATTTCTATTTAAATATTTTTTACAAGTTTTTGTCTAAACTTTTTTTGGCCACATTCAAAGGTAATTTTTTTAATATTTTAATTACTTTTACAGACTGAGGCATTTTCTGTGATGTTTACTTTAGCCTTCCTTTACTGCAGTCTGACTTATCTTACAAATCTGAATTTCTTTATTATGTCTGCTCTTATACTTCATTTGTCTAATTCAACAAATTCAAATCTTTAACATTTTCTAGCAGGTTATGTTTTCCAGACCTCATTCTTTCTTTTTGCTTTTTTCTGTGACCCTCCTGGTTCACACACTCTGATTCATATACTTCAAGTATGATGCCTAGAACTGACACAAGTCCAAGTTATCAATCTCAAATATAGCATGTGAATTATTTCAAATGTTTTACATGGCAAATATTTATACATTCAGCTACAACGATTATGAGTCTGAGCTTTTGCCACAGTATGACATTATTCACTTTCAATTTGTGATTGACTGCAAAATTCTTATGTTTACAAGATTCAGAAATGTTTTCTGGAAGGTGATTCTTCACGTATTTTTTTACTGTAGTCACAAACTTTTAGATAGCAAGTTAATTCTGAATAGTAATGGTCTTTCTTTTTCTTTCTCAGTCTTACCATGATGTTCCCATTAGTCAATGAAAAGGAGTTATTTAGATGTGCTTCTGAAGAAAGTAGCATGAAATGTGCTCAACCACCACACAAAAATAATAATAAAAAATTAAATTACTTATGTTCATTAAACCTTGCCAGATTTCTTTATCAACTTATTCTCTCCTAAGCAGTTACAGATTTTTTAATTATTTGATGGAGTTCTGGAGTTGAAGATACCTAAAAATAATGAGTGGTTAATGATTCCATGGGGCTTTTCTCTTTTTCACCTTTTGAAACTGGTACTATGCCCCCATTTTATTCCATGCAATTTCAAGTACTTAGATCAACACTTCTGAATTAGAAGTTTACTTGTGGTACCTCCTGTTTGCCCAGTCATATACTTTCTACATATGTTTTTCTGAAATAATATTCAGTTAGTGTTATTGTCAATCTACCTGAAAACCAACCTCAGAGGGAAAAAATGTTGCCAGACTGGGGAACACACATGCCAGAGTGAGGTAATTTTTGTATTTTTTGTCCCTATTCAGTAATAAAGTAACAAACTATTATTGTTTTTATTTTATAACCACCTTTATTTATTGCCAGTTTATTCTCAAATTGTATATTTTTTGTTTTGTTACTGAAAGTTTACTTTTTTATCTTATATCCAAATTAGTAATTTCAGTAAGTTCTCTATTTCTTTAGTTTTATGAGGTTTTTCCCTATTTCCTTTCAATTAATTGCTGAGGTCCTGATTTTTCCAAGTGGGTTTCTCTATAATACCTATATTTTCCTTGCAGTAGTCTGGGATATTAGCTGCAATGTTCTTTTACAAAACCTTCCATCGTGTGAACTCAATACTGTTTTCTATGAGGGTCTGCTGGCTTGTATTTAAGAATTTTACCATGCTATCTTCCACATTGTTTCTATATTGAAAATAAATTTTACCGTTCACTATGATCTTTCTTACCCAACTTATGTTTTAATTTTGTGTACTCAGTCATTTTGCTCGTTGATAGGAAACAAAGCCAAAAAGGCTTAGATCTGTCTTCAACTGCTGCATCCAGACTACAAAAACTTGCTTGATGATCTCATACAGATTTCTGTATCAGAATAAGTCTCTTTCTTTATTTACAGAGGCACAGCCTATAGTTTATAACCTTCAAAGGACTGTGCAGCTTCATGATTACAATGGATTGCAGCATCTGTTTCTGCACTGTGTACAACTCACTTCTTCACAATACATATCTTCAATTCATACTACTGTTGTGGTAGGCATTCTAGGGATGAGCTAGTCACAAGAATACTTTGGTTTAGTAATTTACTTCTTTTATCGTGACAGAATCATTCATGGCACATACTGCTCACACATATTGTTAGAAACAGCTTGCAGCAATCCAAGTCCAAAGAATTCTGATTACCTTTTTCCTTTACATTATTTTAACTGGTTTCCAATACACTATGTACTTTTTTACTAATTACAAGGCATTTGTAGTTTCAATTTTAATTGCATAGTTATTTCACCTGTAACTCAAATATGAATCCTTTTTATTCAACAGGAGACACTATGAATGCTGTTCATTCTGTATATTTCTAAATGCTGTGTTTTGGTTGTTTTACATTCAGCAGGCCTTCATCCTACAATAATACAGTTGTAGACCTTCATTAGCTCTTGGTCTAAAGTCATTATATTCTTAGCTTTTTTTTTTTTTTTCAGTTCCTTATTTGCCACTTTTTAAAACACCTATGATTCTGTGATTTGATGAATTCCTCATTTCAGTTTTCCAGCGTCAGAAATTGTTTCCTATGTTCAGAATCATATTGCATTCAATTTTAGGCTATGTTTATGACTCCATTTTTTTTTTCCACAAATAAACACTTCAGTATTTAAATCCCCCTTTACTATTAATCTCATTATTTGATCTTCATTTATAGCCTTTGTCAGTCTTGATGGGGGTATTTTTGTTCTTGTTTCCTTTTTTATTTGACCCTGCCACAATATTATTGTTGTGTAATACACTGAGTCTTTGATATGTCTCTCCTCCCTTTTGCCCTTAGTACTTTTTCCTAAGCCACATGTATAGCAATAATCTAATTTAAATATTGGTATTCCATTCAATTTTGCAATAAGCTTTCCAGTTCTAATACTCAAATAACTTTGTTGTAATTTTAAATATGGAGGGAATAGTTATGTGGTCCAGTGAAAGGGAGAGCAGGGCTTTTCCTGGTGGACTTAAAGGCTGAGGAGAGTTTTGCATATGAATAGTTTCCAAGGAACAGGACTGACTGTGGCTTTAAAATGCTAATTTCTATTCTGAGAAAGTGAACTGAGGACGTAGGGCTGCATGTTTAGACTGGTAGTTGTGAAATGTCTGACAGTTTGTCAGAGAAAACTGCAACAAATTAAGTGCTAGGTAGATATATACATCATTGGTATAATTTCTACGTACTTATATACTTTTGTATGCCTTTATATGCCCTTGGGACTGTGTTGCTTGCTTGAGGAACTTACTTTTGGCAGTACTCAGCAAAAGCAGTGATTGTAACTCACTAAAATCAAAATAACTTTTTCTGCTTTTTCTTTAAACTAGAATATTGGGATACTCTAGACATATCTAAATCGCCATCCAAGTTATTTAAAGAATAACATGGTCAATAACTTACATTCAGAGTCCACACTAAGGTCTGAAATAGAAACTATCAGTGCACCAAGAGGATTTCCTGATAACAAGCACTAGAAGAGCACTTTTGAGGATCAAAAGAATTGCAAATTTACCTAATCCAGAGGGTCTTCCAGAGCCTATTTTGTTAAATGCCATGATTTCAAAAAAAACCCTAGTCATATTTCATCCAATCCCCAAATTAGGTCTTATTATGTTTGTCTTATTATACCTTTAGTGAATTTATGTGTTCAGTTCAGGCCTTTAACAATGCCTTCCTTTAACTATGCTCAGGGCATTTGTAGGTGATACCAAGCTGGGCAGGAGTGTTGATCTGTTTGAGGGTAGGAAGACTCTGCAGAGGGATCTGTACAGACTGCATCAATGGGCTGAGGACAACTACCTGAAGCTGAATAAGGAAAAGTGCCTGATCCTGCATTTGGGTCACAACAACCCAATGCTTTTACACTGTTATTGGATATACTTACTTTAGTAGGGCTGGATGTACCCTGTGGGCAATAGGTGCCAGGGAGAGGATCCACTTGAACAGTGCCAAGAATGGGGGATCCCCAACTTCTCTTGGCAACCTGTTCCAGTGCCTCACCCTTCTCACAGTAAAGAATTTCTTAATATCTAATTTAAACTTACTCTCAGTTTAAAGCCATTACCCCTTGTCTTATCACTATCTGCCTATGCAAAAATGTCATTCTCCATCTTTTTTATAAGCCTCCTATAAGTACTGGAAGGCTGCTGTAAGGGCTCCCCAGAGTCTGCTCTTCTCCTGGCTGAACAACCCCAACTGTCTCAGTCTGTCTTGATAGGAGAGGTGCTCCAGCTCTCTCATCACCTTAGTGTCCTCCTCTGGAGCCTCTCTAACAGTTCTACAACTGTCTTCTGCTGAGGACTCCGGTGCTGAATGCAAGAATCCAAGTGGGGTCTCAAAAGGGTAGACTAGAAGCACAGAATCACCTCCCTCAACCTGCTGGGTTATACTCTCTTGATGCAGCCAAGGATTGGCTGCATCAGAATTTGGCTTTCTAGGCTGTAAACACACACTGTTGGCTAATGTCCAGCTTTTCATCCACCAGCAGCCCAAGTCCTTCTCTGCAGAGCTGCTTTCGATAAGTTTTTCTCCTAGTCTGTACTCATGTCTGGGATTGCCCTATGTTTCTTTTTTTTTTTTTTTTTTTTTTTTTTTTTTTTTTTAATGGAGTGCTAAATTACATTTAATTTAACAAGAATGAAGACAGATTATAATGTGCCTGAGTGTCTGTGGTCAAAGCAAAGAATTTATACATAAACATCTGAATCAGCCAAAGAGAAAGAAGAGTCTTTTAGAGAAAGCGAATAAGGGAGATTACTGGAGGAGAAACTAGAAGACTATTTACTTCATGATTTTTAAGGTAAAATCAATTTCTAGACATTTATCTAATTAAGGTTTGTAGTCTCCTCAGACACTGTACTCCTACACAACAGACATAACTGTTAAAAATAGTATTGTAGTTCTTTATTTCTTTTAAGAACTGGGACAGAAAAAGACAGTTAAGGTCACATAGACAGTCTGTGAGAAAGTAATTGTTAGGATTGAATCTCCAGAAAAGTTGCAGTCTCCAAGAGAAACTACATGTAACAGAGCTGACATATGACTTCACAAATATATTATTGATTTCTTCACATAAATTGTAAATAAGAAATTATAATAAAAATAATCAGCCTATACCGAATAAATCATCTGCAAAATTATCATTTGAAGTCTCTATGTTTTTTCCAAACACTCTGAAATACTCAGAATTCAAGACACTCCCCAAATCTGTATTGTAAAGACAGGCACCATAAGGAAGTGATACTAAGAAGACATCATTCCCTATCTTAAATACTGGTTAGTATTGAGAAAACTTTGTTGAGCATTTCTGGTCGATTGTGAGTCTTCATATAATTAAAAGGTTCCTTTGCTGTATTTCTATTTTCTTTTAATTGAAGAGTTTTTCACTGAAAAGCTTAAAGCATTTGTTTAGATGAATTCAAATTGGCCTTGGTAACCTTAAATAAATGTAATTTCTAGGTAGACAGCTTATCAATTAATAGGTCTGGACATGCAATAGAAGATGTAGAAACAGAAGAATGTTTATCATCATTTAATTTTATTTTCTTGACTAGTATAATACTGTAGTTTACAACACTTCTGGGCTTTTCTTTCAGATTTATTGAAGAATTAATCATTTTCAGGGATTATCACAACCTCAGATAATAAGAAAACCCAGTCAGTGATGGGAAGCAAATTCTCTCTCCTGCTCTCCAAGAAGTCCAAAGTTCATTGTGCACATATATATTTACCTACAAACCCTCATTATAACATAGAATCATAGAATTATAGAATGGTTTGGGTTGGAAAGGACATTAAAGATCATTTAGTTCCAACACTCCTGCCATGGATAGTGATGCCACCCACTAGACCAGGTTGCTCAAAGCCCCATCCAATCTGGCCTTGAACACTTCCAGGGATGGGGCACCCACAACTTTCTTGGGCAACCTGTTCCAGTGCCTCACCAGCCTCACAGTAAAGAACTTCTTCCTAACATCTAATCTAAATCCCTCCTCTTTCAGTTTAAAACTTTCCCCTATGTCCTGTGACTATCTGCCCGTGTAAGAAGTCACTCTCTCTCTTTTTTATAAGCCCCCTTTAAGTACTGGAAGGCTGGAATACTCATTCACATTGCTCAACATGTATAGCTATCTAATAGAAATAGTTTTAATAGGGATTTAAAAGCCAGGCTACAACATGAAAATAAGTTAAAGATTAGAAAAATCTGTGTGTTTCAAACAGCTGGTCCTGACAAAATTCATCTTAGAGGACTTAAAATGGTCCCAAAAGAAGAATCCCAAGACCTAGTGACTGTTTTCAAGGTTTTATGGAGAACAGAAAATTCCCCCACTCTGATATAGAAAAAGAGTTTGAGGAGGAAAGAGCAGCAAGAACTGAACTGTTACTTCCATTCCCCATTTTCTTGTGCTGCTCAGGGCTGGTGGGATGTGGAGAAGGTAAAAGAGTTTAAGTTGAAATTAAGTCTGGGAAAAGAAAGGGGTGAAAGAGATGTTTTTCTTCTTTCTCATTATCCTACTGTGTTTAATTGGCAATAAATTAAATAATTTCCCCAATAGAGTCTGTTTAGCCCTTTGATGGCAATTGATCTCATTGTTCCTATCTCTGCCTTTAAGCTTTTTATTGTATGCTCTCCCCTTGTTTTGAAGATGGGGGGGAAGAGACAGGGTGGCTTGGTGGGCACCTGGCAGCCAGCCAAGTTCAATCCACCACACCAGCTCAGTATAACGTTGTTGAAGCAAAAAGGAAACTCTCATTTGTGATTTGATAATAGAAGTTCTGTAAAAGAGTTTTTCAGTAATCACATTTGTAAGGTCTCAGTGACTACCATGTCCTGCTTTTGGGATCTGACAAAAAAGAATACATAGAGAAATGGAAGAAAGACTCAGTAAGAGGTCAGAAAACATGACCACTGAACTAAAGAAAGAGTTTGAATGGAAAAATATGTCATTATAAACATAACTGTCATCATTTGTGCCCCATTTTCACTGAGATAAGGGAAATTATTCTGCACACTTTGAAACATTAGGGTTAGATGTTAGAGAAAAATATTTTAATTTAGAAAAGTCTTTAACTGTTTGCCCATTTTGGTGTTAGAATTTCTTCTACTGAATCTTCTTGAGATTCAATTTGCATAATGTTTTCCAGAGGAAGACTTACTATTTGCGATCTTTACCAGTACATAAAAATCTGTCAAATTACTTTAAATGATACATGAAATACTGAGGATTGGTGACAAAAACATAGTAGATCTATAATATAGTTCATAGTGGAAAAGAAAATATCTTAGCAGTTACATAAGAAATTTTAATCTTTTAAGTCTCCATTTCACTGCCAAATGGTTACAGATCTTAAAAAGAAGAAAAAAAATCAATTTTCATCAAGCCATTATTTTATACTTTAAACAGAACATTTCTATATTTTAATATTCTTCAGGGGCTAGCAGTGGAAAATGAAGTATCTGTTACAAAGTTGTCTGTATTTTGTGGGTAACTTAATTAGACTCTGATTCCTGGAAGACTTGGGAAGGCTTCCTACAAAGATAAAATGTTGACTTTACCTCAATAAATGCAGTTCCATATATTCAATTCTACACTGAAATATATCCATAATTAGAATTCTAATGAGTGATTTTGTAAATTTATAGGATGCATTACCATTTTATGGACATTTTAATTTACTACTTGAATTAGTAGTCTACATTAATGACATTAGAAAAAAAAATGGAAAAAAATGCAAACAATTATAAACACTAAATGGGATTGAGTAAGCATTTTTGTTAGCCCCAAAGCTATCCTGATAGCTTTATTGTCTTAATCAACTTAGTTGACTCATTTTACTGCTCTTTTGAGGTGGATGTTGTGGACACATGCTGGGGTACTACTTCACTTCTGCCAAATTAAAAATGATAATTCTCATGCGTGAAATAACTGCATGGACTAATGACCAAGTCTCAGCATAATTTGAACTGAAGCCCCAGCAGGTGGCAAACAATTAAACACATAGCATAATATAATATAGTAGCAAGTATTATTTTTTTTTTTTTTTTTTATAAAAAAGGAAGGGAGGTAAATAAGGAAAGCAAACTCTCCTTTCCTTGAACAGTTCTAAACTCCACAAATAAAACCAGAGGGGGAAAAAAGGTGTCACTGGAAAGTCACTGACTTAAAAAACTCTCAGAGTTCTGGCACAGAATTCTAGATACTATTTTTTTTCTTATGAAAGTGCAGACATGATTCTACTCCCACTGAAAAAATAACACAAAGTTATTTTTTTAAGTTTATTAGTTGTTTCTTTATTAAAAGTTTCTTTAGTAACAGAAGAATAAACCTTGAGAAACAGTTTGGTATTTCCCAAAAATTGGAAAAAGTTCTAAGCTAACTTGAGAACGAAATATATAATAAGCAGAGAAAAGAAAACACAATCCCAAAACAAAACAAAACAAAACAAAACCTCTCCCTATGAAACACCATTTAATTTGTCTTTATTTTTACACTATTTATTTATGTGACTTCTAAAAATGTTATATGTAAGTGCTGAACTTGTGTCTCTCAGATGATCCTGAGCAAGGTTTCTCTTGAAAAATGTAGTTTTTTTTGTAGATCGTGGTATGCTTTAGAGGCTTATTTCTTGTAGACATTCAAAGTTAGATAATATTGAAAGGGTTCTTTAATAAATAGCTAAATTATTTTTAAAATCAGTAAGATAATTAATACTGGCTTAAATCAGCAAAATATTCAATTTTTGAACTTGTAATTACGCAAACATTCATACCTTAATAGTGAGATGAGGGTATTTTAAAAACAATGCCTTCTTTTGTTTCTAAGTATTATAATTTGAAGACAAGAATAATACTAAAGATGAGAGTGTAATAAAAAACATTTTTTAACATAAAATTTTTCTGCTCTGTGAAAGCTCCTAAATGTACTTGACATTTTTATTTTGGAGAGCATCAGAGAAATGTTGGTTTTCAGGAGTAAGCAAAAGAAACCCGGGTTAAGACATAGCAGTTGCTGTATTTGCTTGTATTTAACTGTTGTTAAGGGGCAATTTGCAGCTACAGCTATCATTTTAAAAGGCCTCTTTTAAAGAATATCATGCTGGGAAAACAACTAGAGAGACAAACTTCAGAAGAGGAGATGAGAACCCTCCCAAACACAAGGCACTTCTGATGATGAGGAGATTCTCTGCTTTCAGTCACAGTGCGAGGGGAAAACCTCAACACAAACATTGTGAAAGGTTTTTGATCGTCGAAATGTGGAATTAGAACAAGTTAAGTATGTTGTATTAGAATTTGGTTTCTTGTAACCCTGTACTTGTATTGTCTGGTTGTTCAGGGTTGTTATATTGTTATTGTTGCTGAGGTTTTTTTAAGCTTCTGCAATACCTTTGGTAAACACAGGAACAATCTTTAAGGTGTGCAAATGTTCACAACTAATTCTCTGTTCTCTCCCCTCCCCCCCTCTTTTTTTTATTTGTTGTTTTATCTGGTCAGCTCATCACAGATATCATACAAGTGGGTGTAAAGGAAAAACACACATTTCATTAGACAGTGTAATTTTTTCTTTAATACATATGGTGGTGTTAATTTCACTGAAGATTTAGCTTAGTATTGTCACATCTCCAGCTTTACTATCACCTTCATTTTTAATTTAGTGCCAATTCATACAGAAAAATATATTTTACTGTATTCCTTTCTTCTTCCAAGAGGAGATATCTTTCGGTATTACTGCATACTTCTTTTTTCCTGTTGAAAGAATTCCCTATGAAGAAACACCCACAAGGAAATATGATATTCTCTGCACCACCATCAGTTACAGCTTATCTGCTGTAGTGACTTACTCTTTCAATTTTCTCAGAGCTCAAAGTCATTTTCTTCATGAAGCCTGAATTTTGCTCTTGGCAAGGAGAGAAAGAGTGATGAAGAGACAGGATAAAAATTATTTCTCCCATTTTTTTGCAAACCATTAACAGGGCAACATTTATTGAGTTTGCTTTGTGAGAAATTTTTGCATATTGAGAAACCATAGTTGTGATTTACTTACAGTATTGCACTTGGGCTATATACAGATGTAATAACCCTCCCAAAGAAGTTTAATGAAGGGATTATGCAAAATAATCTAAAATCTACACCTATCCAAACTCATTAGCATAGATTTCCCTGAATTTTTGTTACATTCTTTCAATTATTTTTATTAAGATCTTTAATATGAAATCCATAGGAAAAAAAGAATCAAGCTGCACTTTACAAGACATTTCCTGTTAACTTATTGTTGTAGATGTTCAACAGAACTGTTCAGCAGCTTACATTTTCACATAAATGCAAGAAAGAGAGCCTGAGGCAATCTGAATACAGGCTTTTCAAACTTCAAAGGAGCAGCAAATGATTCTTGCCCCGCTTTTGCAATCCAGAATTGGCCTAAGCTTGGGAAGCAATTAAAATTAAATAGCCGCTGAACTGCAGAAAGTGAAGATCGGCAGCTCTGGGCTTGAGCAGACTTTTATGAAGTCTCCTGACTAATTCATATCTTGGTGCCAGTAAAGCAAGAAAAGGAGTCACAGTGAGAACCATTTATACAGAAAGAGGGCAGAGGGCAGCTGCATTAACCTTGAACATAATGATCCAGATCTTTGTTTCAAATCAGCTGTTTTTCAGGTTCTGGTTGCCTCATTTGTGCGAGGATCTCTCTGTGAAAACCATTAGCTACCAAAGATCTGAGCATCTCCTCTTCAGGCCTAATCTATTCTTTTGTAAACAACTTTAGGGCAGTTAAAGATATAGACAAACAAACTGTACCAGATCTGTGTGAATGCTGAATGGTGAAATCTTTATTTTAAAAATGAGCTATTAATTTTTTCAAAAGAGCTCTTTTTTATCTAGTTTCATAAGAGTCAGAAATAGTTTGAGATGGATATAACTAAAATAGTAATAATGTTTAAGAACATAAACAGGACTGCTGGAGTAAGATACATACAATTAAATGTGTTTCCTGACAATGTATTTTATTTTGAAGTTGTTGTTGAGGTTTTTTGAAGCTTCTGCAATACCTCTGGTGCATACAGGAACAAAGTTCACAAATGTTTATGCATAATTTTCTGCTCTCTCCCCCCCCCTTTTCTTTTATTTGTGGATATGTCACAAACACAGCAAATAGTAACAGCTTATTTTGATGGCATTGCTTCATGCATCTTTTGTCCAGCAACAAATACCAGAAAAGCATTTTCAGAAAAAGTTCAGAATACATTAAAAAAATGATGTGTGTGTAAATCAGCAATCTGATAGGCATAGATGAACTCCAGTACCCTTAATTATCTTTGAAAAAAAAGTGCACACTAATATTTCATATGTCCTTGACACTTTATATAGTTTGTAATACTGAGTAGTTTTCCAAGTCATATTTTGAATGTTTGACTTAGGTATTATTTTGTTAAAGGAAGTAGAAAACAGGAGAGACGTGGAAAATTTTAGGGAGACTTGCCTGTATAAGCAGAGGAAGTTTTCAAGTATATTCCTATTAAAGTCTCAGATATATGTAATCTGCTAGGATTTCTGGCCATTTAGTTCCTTAAGGGGCCAGAAAAATACAACATTTTGTCTTCTGTGTTAATGACAGAGCTCCAAAAAGACATGACTCCATGGTGGATGTGTTTCCCATCTACATCCACTCTTCATAATTGCCCAATTAACACATAAAGTATCATAGTTTGTGTTTAGTAATCACTGAAAGTCACATTTTCCTATTCAATCCATGCTAGATGTTCTCACATAAAGTAGGATTTTGCTGAGTTCAGACCCCTAATGTTGAATAATGCATTTGTAAAAATCGTGTTACCTTTCCATTTCTCTCAAATATTTGCAGTGTAATACAGGCATGCATAGTTTCCCCCTTGCTTTATGAAATGTGCCCTGCATTTCAGGTGTATTTTGATTACTTTTGGTTAGCCTCTCTCTTTCCTGAGCACACAGACTTGTCACTGAGTAGCTCTGTAATACAGTTTTGCTATTGCTTGCATCATTTACTTTTTACTCAGTTTACAAGGCCACTGGATAGAGGCTGCTAAAGCTGTCTGATATTTTTTGACCTGTCCAAACCTTTATTTTACTTAGTATAGTTAAGTGTAGCAGCAATTTTTCTAATTGATCAGAAGTCTACAGTGGGTCTTGTTTTTGTTTTTTTTTTTACTTTTGGTCATCTTTGTGTGGTTTTACATCTCTAACACACTGACACAAAGGAGGAAAAAACAAATCTGATATGACAGCAGGGGGCTTGAGAAGTGGTGATGCAGAGTGCATTGTGGAGGACTGCAGACCTGGGATGATAAGGGATAGAGAATAGGCCCAGCACTGGAAACTCCACAACCTTAAACATCTCTCACACATGATAAAGAAATGCAGATCTGCTTTTAGAGGCAACAGAAAACAAAGAACTACTGTATTCAAATTGTGAAGGTCACTATATATAAGAAATTTGGATATAAGTTGGAGTTGCAGAACAATGTGGAAAAAGTATAAAAGTATGTTATCAAACACAGTAATGACCCAAGTGAGGAGAAGTAGAATGAGGAAGAAGCCATCAACATGTACATCATACTCCTCACAGCAGGACTTCAGGTGCTGAATAATCATTATAACATCAGAAGGAAACCCCAAGCTTTAGGACCCAGAGAAGCGGGAGAAGCATAAACATAAGAGGAAAGTGCATAGAAAAGAAGTGCCCGTATAATAATTTTAACTATTACACTAGTAGTTTCAGTAGTATTCTTTCTCTTCCTGTAATAATTAGATATGCATTATTAATGATTTTGGGATTAGACTGGTAAGACTTCAATTACAATAACTGTAAATTTTTGATTTACATATAAGGGCGTTTCATCTTTGCTCATAAACAAGATTTTTAGCATAACGTACTGCACATTCACATTTCCAAACGTGTAGTTGAAGACTATGTTTCTTGTTGTCCAAGACAGTGGTATCCCTCAAGAGAGACTGGAGAAGGTTATTTTGCTGCTGTTGCTGTCTACCCTTAAGCATTCTTTCTGGGGATGGAAATACAATTCTGTTTGCTAGTCAGTTATGTCAAAATTTTCTGTGACTTTTTTTCATCATTTTCTGTTGTTTATACTGCTTATGGAAAGATTTTCATATATTGTGGTTTGTGTTTGACAGCAATATTAATAACACATCTATGTTCATGGACCAGTAATGAGCATCTTAATACTTTAGGATTTTTCTATATATTTGGTATGTTCCAGGTTTGTTGGTTTTTTTTTTTTTTTTTTGGATGAGAACACAGATTCTGCGTAAATGCTTAAAGGAATGGACAGTTTGTTTCAGAGATGTTTATATCAGAAGAGTCTCCTGCTGTCATAATTTGGGAAAGTTATGTCACAGAGATCCTCAAGGGAATGCTGTACATGCCATCAAAAGGACTTCTCGTCCACCTTTATTTTCTTCCTAGATTGTGCAATTGTCACTAAAAGTCTTTACTTTCTCGATGTATCCACATTTAGTCTTCAAGGTTTTTTTGTTGCAAGTCAGCCACAGATATGCCTGAATGTTGTTTTTTTTTCTTAGAGCAGAGTTTGAATTTGTAGCATAGATCTTGTATACCACACATTCATTCACAGTACATTTATTTCCAAAAGCCTGTGGTTTATCAACATGCCCAAAGGACCTCCTTTATTCACTTATGTGACATACCAAAGATGTTTGAAAGCAGGAGTGAAAACTGGCCCTACTAAACTGAATGCATGCTATCAGGCTGTGCCATAAACAACACATTGTAATAGAAACTACCCTGCCAATACTGTTGACTCTCTCTAACTCCAGAAAGCTTTTCTTACTGTAGCAATATGTCAGCTATTTACAAAAGTATTTAACAATCACTAACAAAGCCAAATCTCTTCAAACTTACAATTTACCTTACAATTTACCTTACAATTTACTGGTAATTTGCACAAGATCTGAAAGAATGATTCTTCTTGGATATTCAGTTTACTGCATCATGTAATTCAAAATCTGTCATAACTTTTACAGTTCAAATGTGATTTTCTGAAAAAAAATTTTTCTTCAATTTTTTACAGTTCCAGATTTAAATAAAATTTTCATGAAGACTAGGAGAAAAACCAGTATCACTAAAAAAGTTGTTTTAAATTATCATGTGTTGCTATCGCTTATTCATTCATCAGTGATGGGAAACCACGAAAATAAAAATTTTATGATGAGTTCTTAAATTAGCTCTATATTTAAGAGAAGTTTATTGTGGCTGCAATTGTATGTATGACATATTCGACTGCAAGTTTTATTCAACTAGCAAAAATATCTAACATAATTTTAGCTACTTGGTTTAAATTAGTGTGAAAGGGATTCTGAGATCTCTGTGTGTGTGTGTAAAATAAACAAATTACAGCTAGGGATAAATTAACTAAAACTAAGCAAGTGTTATTGACCTAGTTCTTTTTAAATTATTAACAGTCTCATCAAGGGTATTTTCTAAATATACAGCAAACATAAATACAGAGAATACATCCATTGCTTAGGAAGTTCATAGATGTAAGCAAATTTTATTTTCTGAAAAACAGTATAGAGTGCTAAATCATTCTTTGCAAAAATAAATTAATATGTGATGTAAAATATCAGTCTTATTTAAGGATATTATAAAAATGTCAGTGGACCATTTTCAGCTGTAGAAGAACTATTTGTGAATAAAAGCTGTGGAAGGAATATGGAAAAAGGTTACATCTCTTCATAACCTCAAATATCTTTCAAAATGTTCTGAAGTGACAGAAACTTTAACTGTGGAGGGTTGGGGCTTTCCAGCATGCGTGTCATAAAATGAAAGACAAAACACTGTGCATTAATACACAATGGTAATTTAAAACCTGATTTGGGTTGAAGAACACAATGTTGCCTGGATATAAGTTTCACAATACTGTACCTATATACTTTAATTTTGGCTAGGGATCATTTGATTTACAAGGGATTAAGAACTCTCTATTAAAATTTGCTATTTTTTATCTTGTATATATTTAGTATTTTACCAGCATGGTAATTTTTATTTAATGGAATCAGATGAGTACAGAGATACTCTTAACACAACCTAAATTTGCTGCACACTAAATCAACTTTATTACATATCAGATAAAGACAATCAATCAATATAAAGGAAAAAAACCCAAGATTAAGATCTTTCTTCCTTACCAATCTCAGAATTTTATAGCTGTCATTTACTGATTGAACTCATTCCAATAAAATCACTAACAATAAAATTATTGCAGAATCTCCAGATATTTCTCTTTGGCGTGAGAATATTTTTTGCCAATTCCATAAATAAAACTGGTAAGGATTATGTTAATGATTTTATTGAGTAAAAGGGATAGATATATTTTCTATTCCATACAGAAGGGCATCTTCAGTGTTGTGAGGGAAAGCTTCTCAGACTCAAAACTAATGATCTTTGGAGATTTGTTTCAAAATCAGGTAATCCATACTGATATGCTTTAACCAAAACATTATTCAGAACATCATCCAAAACAAATTCTCCATCTGACCTTAACAAAAATATTTCACCCTGGAAAGGAATGCAGTTGCTATAAGAAAGTGCATTAGCAGAGCTTGTCATGTATAACTCCCCATCTGCATTACCTGCTATTTTTGTATTGATAAAAGTCAATAGAAAATGAAATGTTTTTCAAAAGTAAAAAAGGTGCAAAAAAGCATGCAAACAAGCCTTAAGTTGTATGAGGTCTATTGCTTTTAGTCTTTTTTCTGTATTTGATACTAAATATAATTTTTCTTTAAATGCATAAGAACTTCCAGGAGAGGTGCGAAGAAAATTCAATACCTCTAGTAGAGGGCAAAGGTTATGCCACTTTGAACATTTGTCCAAAAGAAGGGGGCGGAAGTTATCACAAAGTTCAGGTTTTGAAAACAAATCTGTATGCTTAAAAAAAAAAAAAAAAAAAAAAAAAAGATGCTTAAAGTTTGTTACATCATAACTTATGCAAATATATATTACTGCATCTGCATGCTACATATTCCATGAGTGAAAACAAAGACACTGGGAAGTAGAAAAGGATACTCAGTTCAAAATTAAGTCTCCTCATTTAATCATAACAATAGGCTAATTCTGTCCATACCCATTAAAATCAGAATTTTAGAAGACTTGATACAGGCTAGGCAGTTCTTATTACATTTTCAAGACAAGTCTCTTCACATCTCAAAATTATTAGGTTTTCAAAAGCCCGAGCAAGTTTGGTCAGGAAATTTCTATGGATTAAATAACTTCTTTTCATAAATCAAAATCTAGAAAAGAAAAATTGAAATTTTGACTTTATTTGGTTTATTTTATTTTTCAGTTTGTATGGAATATATATATGTTATGCAAAATTTTGATTAATTGCTTGAGGAAGACTACAACATAACAGAAAGCAAGGTGTGAATTAAAATAAACAATAAAAAAATTTTATTAAATATTAAATCATCTTTTAAACACTGACAGATATACCATGGTAAAATTCTCATACAAAATATCAAAAATTATCAAACTAGATAGAAATCTGAGAAGATATAATAAGTAATCCTTTACCCTAACATTTACCTCAAACTTGTTAAAGGAAATGATCTTTCATATGAGCTAATATACCAGGCTGATATCAGTCTTTATGATATGTTCTTTTATGAACAGTCTTGTGTAAAGTATTTTATTAAAACCTCATAATGAAATACTGAATGCTTCAAGAATACAATATTTGATACAATATTTGTTTTTGTGAAGACTTTATCAGAATGTCAAAGAAAAAATAGTTAAGCATCTTTATGTAAATGATTTCTCTTTGATTAGTAAATTCTGAAAACAGGACTTCAGTTGTGATCTCATTAATATCCCTTTGGAGAAACTTCAATATTGGATAGAAATTGAGACTATCAGGGAAAAAAAGGGTCCATAAAAATAGTTGGAATGATTTAATAAATATTTAATAATTCTGAGTAAGAATGTTTCACTGTGCCTTAAGTGTCATTAGATTTTTATATTGTCCTTCATTTATACTTCAGTGGCCTGACTTTCACTTGGAGCTCTGTAACCTTATGCACAAGCTGTGACACTGTATTTTCCACATCCATTGTGGCAGCATTTTTCCCTTGTTCTCATAGCCATGTACCTGGAAACCAGTATTGTTACTATTGTGGGCTCTCCTGGGAAGTGACTGTCACTGGCATCAGATCATCCTTCCTTTCCCTCCTGTTCAAAACACTCGACTTACCTTAGGTGACCTAATAATGCGTATGCACACACCTAGCATGTAAGCAGCTTTACTAAGAAGGGTGTTCTCTGGCCACCAAGTTTCATAAGTAGGTATAGCCCATAAGGAGATTGAGCAAATCCTTGCCTAAAGTTTATAATTGCTATTCTAGAGTGGACATCCAGAAGGGAATGCTCACCTCTGCACCTCTATCACTTGTTTTCCTTCCTGGTTCCTGGGAAGAGGATTTTCTTTTCCCATTCTCCTTGCCTCATTTTGTTTATATTTTTTCTCCAGAAGTATCTTTTGCTATTAAAATTAATCTATGTCATAAGCTATGGACCTCCCAAAAATCTTTGTGGATGTGAACTTACTTCAACATGTTTTGTGCAGTGACATTTTATTTAATAAATTAATTCTGTAGAAAATTATGCACTTAGAATTGAATGAGACTTCTGCTCTATGTAAATTGTATTCTGAAGACTTTTTAGTCTTTATTCACAGTTATTACAAGTGTTTCTTACTAGCCAAAACCTAGCTGTTTCTAAATATCTCTAAGTAAATTCCACCTTCACTTTGACTGATAGGAAAACATAAGTTTGTTTAATGTCTATGAGCATATTCTGTGAGCTGTAACTGCTGCAAGTTTTCATATAGTTTTAACAGAATACTCTTAGAAGGACTGTGCTTTAACAATCAAGCTAGTTTATGCCTGCAAGTCTTGTGTTTTATGGAAATGGATAATATACCTAAGGCACTCTGTTGTAATCCATTATCTACAGAACCTGAAGAAATTTTTAGTTAGAGTATAATTCGACTGTGCAAAATGGCTCCATGCCCTGAAAGCCTGTCACACTGAAAGAAATCAAGCAGAGAGCTTTGCTGGCACGAACATTTCACGTTAAATACTAGGCTGCCTGTAAAACAAGTATAGCATACTCAGTACTACCATGGGTGCATATTTAGACTATTAAGATTATAGAGCCAGGAGACACTGGAGTAATGTGAATGGATACAGGTCAGTTTTAATGCATGAAAGTACAGATGAATGAAAAATACATATGTTACTCAAAATTCAGTTCTGAGGAGAGCATAAAGGAAAATAAACCCTACAAAATATAACCAAGAGACACTGCCATGAGATCAGGTTAAATTTCCAACTTTTTTTCCTTAATTTAAGAATATTGTCACTAGAGGGTTTCCAGTTCTGTCACTTCCATTTTTCATTAAAATAATTGGCACTGAAACCTTTGACTAGAATTTTAATACTCTAATTTGCAAATGACACTTGCAAACTGTACTGTTCTAATATTCTAAATATGCTCTTATTAGATTTGCTGATCTTTCTTCTTCGTCTGCATTTTTAGTTTTTGTGTTAAGAGAGCCATCTGAAAAATTATCAGTTTCCTGCATCTCAGAACCAAATGCAAACCTTATTTGTATGCTTTATTTTATACAGACACTTTTGACTCTTTTATTTTCTTTCACATAAAGTTTACACAAAGGACTAACGTTTTTATTATTGATGAGGTGCAGCAATTTAGAGAAAAAAGGATCATTGATTGTCAACAATAGACAGAAAATTTTTGTAGTCTTGATTGTTTGATTGCTCTTTGTGTGTGCTAGGGCAGCTGTGTCAATTTCATATAATCTTTTTTTTATATCCTGAAGGTTTCCAAACTTAAAAAATAAAAGAAAGTAATCATGCACTCTTGCTTTCTATTATAGAATATACAACATCAATATGAATAATGCAATTTTTTTATTAATTTAGCACTTTAACCTGAGTAGTTAGCTAATTGTGGTTTCCACTAAAGGAAACAGAAATAAATTCTATGATTCAGATTTATATGCTTTAAATAAAATGTTGATATGTCTATTTCCTCTAAAGTTGGATGAGCAAAAAATAGGAAATTCTTTCCTTTTTCAAAATTTCGAAGTTTTCTGTTTCAAACACATATCTGACCACTACTTCTCAATTTATCTTCTATTAATTTTTTTCAGTGCAATGTAGAAAGGAGGGGTGGGTGTTTTAAAGCTTTAGAAACCTGGGAAAGATAAATTGTGGTTATGAACGACAAAATAGGTCAGGAACATGAATAATATTCAGAGTTTTCAGACACACAAACCAAAGTTCTTCCCATAGCCAGTTCAGTAAGAATAGATACATGACTGTAACAATTTATAGACATTCTATGGCACATCTTATTGCTCCTGTTTTGTCAAGAAAGTCTATGATGAACATGAAGGAAGTTTTTTACTACAGTCTTCTCAAAAGAGTGCTGTACCACAAGAAACATCTGCTTCAGTAACTTTTTGAGGTAGGAAGGAAGGGAGCTAAGGTTAATAAAAGTTCTAATTAGATTTATTTACTTGCATTTGTTGTTTCTTCCTAGTGATGATTTTTATGATATTTACTTACTTTATAGTTTGTTTCACATGTCCTGAGGCTCAGTAAATAATGTCAGCACTTGCAAGTAGTGTTCAAGAAACCTGCTGGGAGCCACTTGGCTCACCTTTGCTTGGGCTGCTCCATGCTTCATGTCTTGAGTGATGGCTTCTGTTATGGGGTATCATAAGTGTTTGCTGTCTCCAGCAGCTCTGAGTCCAGAAATTCTTTCTGTTTGACTGCTGGAACCCATCCAGGATACCTATGGTATCCGTCCCAGGCTTTTGGAAATGGGTACTGCTTTCCTGCGTACAAGTTCAACCAGTAACAAAGCTGAGCACAGATCCTAGAGACAAAGTCAGAAGCACACATACATAGACACATAGGATATCGGTATGACCAGCTACACAGGCAGCCACAAACAATCTAAAAGCTGAGGGCAAAGCTATATTTGAGGATTTATTGAAGTTAAATTTACCTGTACAGAAAGAAGAAACTATTTTGGCTCCAAAACATAGATTAATAAGTTTCTTGTAATAAATGTTGATTTGAAAGATATAAAGTTTATCTAAAAATGTAAAATAGTGTTCTTTTTTAGATAAACAGCCCTACACAACTTAAAAATTAAGTTGAATTGCTTCTAACCTTTTGATATTATTATTTCATAATACTGTAAGTTATCTAGTCAAGAGAGTTAATCTTTGCAGTGGAGAGAAAGACCTAAAGAGGACAACAAAGCTGGTGAACAGCCTTTTGCAGGGCGATGTCATGATAGGACAAACGGTAATGCCTTCAAGCTGAAATAAGGTAGATTTAGATGAGATATTAGGAAAATATTTTCACTGTGAGGGTGGTGAGGCACTGGAACAGCTGCCCAGAGAAGGTGTGGATGCCCCATTCCTGGAAATGTTCAAGGTCAGGTTGGATGGGGCTTTGAGCAATCTGGTTTAGTGGAAGGTGTCCCTACCCATGGCAGGGAGTTGGAACTAGATGATCTTTAAGGTCCCTTCAAATGCAAATCATTTTATAATTCCCTGACGTTGGAGAAATAAAAAATAAAGCATATAATTGCACTCCTTTTAATCTCTGTAGAAATTTTCAGGTCCACAGATTATTGCAGCTAACATACAGAAGACAAATATAGTAAAACTATCAAGTACTGCATGTTACTACAGGCAGTAACTGCTGATTTTATCTTGCCTATTTTGTCACAGAATGTGTTTATCGTTAAATGTGGAAAATACTTAGAGGTATACTGGAGAGAAGCAAAATTACTCTAACAACAGAAACTACTGGCCCCCAATGGATTGCATTCATAATGACACTAGACACAAGTAAAAGTAAAATTATTAAAATGTTGCAATTTTATTTCGAAAAATGCACCAAAATTGAACAGAGAAAAGGAGCAGTGAGAAACTTTCTGTGAAGGATCAAAATCAAACCTGATGTAAACAGTAAATTCCCACTTTGTGTAAATTAGGCAGATCAGAATTTATCCTGAAACAAACATTTTACATGAACACAATCTCCTCCAAGTATCTAAAGTAAGACTCTCAAGTATTAATACTGTTTCCTTTCATGTGACTTCTGCAGAGATAATCACATGGATGACTAGCTTGATTACAAAGAAGCAGTGATTTCAGCTGCTTTGAATTTGCAGAAAAGTTACCCTAAATGAACAAAGTATATTCAACTGAAAAAAAGGGTATAATTTTTAAAAAATAATTTTAATATGAGGAAGAAAACAGTTTTCAGAATCCACAGGAGTGACACAAGGTGGGTCATTTATGATGAACTGCTGTGAAAACATTAAGTATTTATCTGTATTTCTATCAGTGACTTAAAATTAATCTCTGTATGAAACACAAAATAAAGTTTTTCTTAATCAATGTTATATTACAGACAGATTACTGCACTATACAACATGCATTTATAATCATCATTTAACAGCAGTGCTCAAATATTTGAAAAGTTATGGTAACCCTTACATCTGCTTTACTTAAATATGTTGGGAGAGGGACACAAATATATTTAAATCTTTAAGTACACCTTTAAGTACACCTTCTTAGTGTTCACAACATCCACAGGAAGTGCTCTCCATCAATGTACTAATGAAATGTCATGAGGAGGTAGACCAAAGCTTGACCAGACCCAGCAATGTGCAATTGCAGCCCAGAAAGCCAACAGTATCCTGGCATGTGTCAAAAAAAACGTGACCAGCAGATTGAGGGAGGTGATTCTCCCCATCCACCCTGCTCTTGTGAGAGCCCGCTTGGGGTACTGCATTCACCCCTGAGATACCCAGTATAAGAAGGATATGGACCTGCTGGAGTGAGTCCAGAGGAGGACCACAAAGATGATCAGAGGGATGGAGCACTTCTGTGCATACAGGCTGAGAGTCCACATTCTTCAGCCTGGAGAAGAGAAGCCTCTGGGAGACACCTAATTGTGTCCTTCCAGTACCTAAAGAGGACCTACAAGAAAGCTGGAAAGGGACTTTTTACAAGGGCATGTGGTGATAGGACAAAGGAAAATGGCTTAAAACTGAAAGAGAGTGGGTTTGAATTAGATATTAGGAAGAAATTTTTTAGTCTGAGCATTGTGAGATACTGGACCGGGTTGTCCAGCAAAGCTGTATGTTCCTCATCCTTACAAGTATTTAAGGCCAGGTTGGATGGGACTCTGAGCAATCTGATTTAGTGGAAGGTGTCCCTGCCCATGGTTAGGGGGACTGAAACTAGATAATCTTTAAGGTTCCTTCCAACTCAAATTATTCTATGATTCTATGACTTAAGAAATTTATTTTTCAGTGGAGTCTCATGGGAGTTATGGCAGCTTAGATGACTATGTGGCACTGATTTGGAGTGGCCATACTATTTTTTTAATCTGTTTGTGGCTGTGTTGGTTCAAGTTGCTAACATCAAGTTTTCCTACTGAGTGCTTTGATATTATAGTCTTAATTTTTTAAAAAACCTCCTCCATTTATTTGGTATACAACATCAAAAAATTGCCTACTCAAAATGTCAGGAAAAACGAAGTACATGCATCCTTCAGTTTCTTTACAGATACCAATATCCACCTAAGTACAGTACTTTTAGGTGAGCTCTAGCTTATGCATCAGTCATGGAATGTAGACTGTAGAGGGAAAGCCTGAGAAACAGCAGGATTTAAAAGAAAGAAAAAGAAATACCTTCACACTCATTTTATTTTTTGCAAGAAAAAAGTAGCCAAGGCTTTCAATTACTGTTTCTAGTTCAGTGTAAATAAAGTAATTTAAAAGTAATGGTTTTGTTTATAAAGTACATTATTCTTAGGTCTCTGATGTCTTGGAAAACTCGTCTTGGAAAACTGAAGGTTTGTCCACGAATGCTTAAAAAAGATTAATTATGATTTGGTATAAATAATGTTGATTTTATGTTCATGGTTGAAACACTTTTTGGTAAATTAAGGAACATGAATATTTTTTCTGTTCTTTTTTCAAGATTCATTGTATTTGAGGATTTTTATTTTACTTAATATAAATGTTCCTTTTTAGTTGTCTTCTCTTTCAGTTTCGAGTTTATAACCATAATGTTGCAAAAAACTGGGTGCAAGTCTTGCAAGGGGATTTTGAAAATACAGCAAAAGACTTACTCAAAAGACACACATTGATCATAAAAAGAATTAAATAACATATCAAATATTAACTCAGTATGTATTAAATATACTCAGTTTGTCTTGATAAGGCTGTGAAGAAACAGCTTTTGGAACTTATTTCAAAATAGGATGATGATTTTGTTTTCTTTTTTTTTTTCTAGTACTGAAAAGATTTATTATGCTTAGACTGGCTGAGAGGTAAAGAAAACTGTGCCTTGCCTTCAAATCTATGAGTGTGCAAGAGTGGGTATCATAGGTAATAAAGAATATAAAAAATTTTGTCACATAGTTATCTTTTCCTGATTTTATCAGATTAGAGGGAAATTAGGGATAAATTTAATTCTGGATACTCACAACTCAGAACTTTCAGCCATCAGAGGGCCACTGCTTTTGAACAAATACTGATGTTCCTTACAGAAGCTGTCTTAATATCTCTACAGATATGTGTGTATTACAAATGACAGGTTTATTAGAAACTGTGCAAAACAGTATTTTGTCACTCTCTAATAACTCTTTTTTGAAAATGAAAACCAATTTTATTTTACAATATACCACTCCAATTCGAAAAAATGTCATACTGGAAAGAAATTTCACATACTTATTTTCTTTCTCTTTGTAAGGATAAATAAATGCCTACTGTTTTCTCTCTCTGAACCTCTGAAGATTTTTTTAATGTTTCCTCTTGTGACACACTTAAGCGGAGCTATTTTGATTAAATAGCTCCCAAGATAATTGCAATTATATTGCAGCAGACTTGGGAATAGTTTAATCTGAAGTGCACATTGATATTATACAGGGTACATAAAATATCAGTATTTTATAATGTGTGTTTCTATGAAGTCTTTATATGAGATGAGTATAACATTGATTGTCCCTGACATCACTGAATTATAAATAATAAACTGAAAGGTAAATTGTTTATTTGTTATGGAACAGCTGTATGAATATTTCAGTAATCTGTGCTCTAGTAGGCTCTAGAACAGACAATATATTTGAAATTGTAATACATTTTACTCTGCGTGAGTACCTTTAGAGTAGATTATCAGTAAAAGTAGAGACAAACCAAATTCCAAATGCTATAGTAAAATTGTTATCATATTCTTGCTTAATTCATACTGTAAAATCAGAAAAATCAACTTTAGAAAAATTGAAGTATTAAATGTTGATAGTGAGGAGGCTACTATGACTAACCAGCAACTTAAAACAAGGAGAAGCCATACTCAAGCTTCTGTATTGCTTCACTTCTTGAAAATTTGTCCTACGAGGAAAAAAACCCTAGCAAACTAGGTCAAAAAACTAGTACTATAGTATTCTGACAAAGACAAGAATGAAAAAGACAAACTGATACTTTCTCTGAATTAAATTATTACTTTCATGAGTTTATTTATTTATTTATTTGTTTATTCTTAATCTGCTTTACCGGCTTTGAAAATTTCAGCATCTTTGCCATACTTTTCTTGTGACTACTTTCATGGCTGCTTAAGCTAAACTGGTGGCACATTTCTGCCAGATATAGATTACTCTTTCAAAGTAGGTATCATAAAATTATATTACTCTTTTGCCCGTTCAGTTGGCTTTAATACAGGAATAAAGGAGCAGGAAGCTGTACATCAATCAGTAGGGACTGTGAAGTTGAAATGAGAAAAAACAATATTTGTAAAGAAGTTTCCAAGAACCAGAAAGCAATATATAAAATTCTTAGGCACAAATAAAACACCTTTAATAAATCTTTTTTGATTTTTAGCTAGCTGTCCATAAACCCTTGACTGAACTTACAAGTGAGACTAATGCAACAGAAGAGACTTTTAAGCACACTCAGCAGAAGAATCATTTAGACAGTAAGATAGCAGTGAAGAAAAGGTAGCATAAAATATGTTTTTGTATTTAGACCCAGCAAATAAATAAGTGATTAAATTTGTCTATTGGTAGTCCTTATGGGAAGTTCTATATTCTTCATTGCCCAAGTTAGAGTTGAATAATCTTTGTAAACTATATGCACACCTGACTTCACTCACTGACAGAGGAGGAAGTATTGCTTTCCTTTAATGTTGTGACAATATTTTCTGGTGAAAACTGTGTACAAAAATAGGTTCACCCAGAAAAAATAAAGATTTTACTTTGTTCGAGGTTTCTCATTTCAGACTCTGGTTTAATCTTGGAATATTCTAGAAGGAAAAATTTAGACATCTTGATAACAACAAAAGGAGTGCTTCTCTGATTTGAGAAGATACTTGCCTAATAATTTAAAGAAATACAATTAAAGAAAATAAATTCAAAACATGTGTCTATCATTGAATCATTAAGACTGGAAAATGAATACCACAATGCCCACTAAACCATACCAAGAAGTCCCACATCAACTTGTTTACTGAACACTTTCAAGAGTAGTGACTCCATCACTTCCCCAGGGACCCTGTTCCAGTCCTTAAACGCTCTTTAAGTGAACGTTTTTTTCCTCATATTCAACCTGAACCTTCCCTGGTGCAATTTAACACTATTTGCCCTTGCTCTATGGCTAGTTGTCTGGGAGAAGAGGTTGATCTCCATCTCATTACAACCTCCTTTCAGATAGTTGTAGAGAGCAATAATGTCTCCCCCAAGCCTTCTTCTGATACAATCCAGGATAATATTGGCACCCTTGGCCACCTGGACACACTTCTGGCTCATGTTCAGCTGTCTGTCATCCAGGAGGCCCCGGTCCTTCTCTGACAGGCAGTTTTCCAGCAACTCTTCCCCAAGCCTGTAGTGATGCTGTAGTGATTGTGTTGTTGTCACCCAAGTGCATGACCCAGAACTTTGCCTTTTGGATGTATATGTCCATGGCCTTTCCTACACTTGATTGCTACTACAAGTCCTCAAAAATCATGTAGTCTCATGGCGTTATCTTTGGCTGTCTTCATATTTATGAGAAACTTGAAGTTGACACTGTGGTCACCAGGATGTCTGTCATGACTCTGTCTCCTGTCAAACATTTATTACAGAAAAGTGTGAACATAGTAACTGTTACGTTTGTTTATTGTTATCCTGTGTAATGGGTTTGCTGACCAGCCCCCTGGAGCAGAAATTAGTTTTTCCAGGTCACTTTCCAGAGCAAAGCCCATCAAAAGTTTTAGTAATGCTTCTGCCAATTACATATTCAGGAAAATGGACGAGAAGCCTGTCGCGCAGCAGAAATTAGGAGCCATGTAGGGGAAGGTGGCAGGCCCTGGGTGGGCCAGGCCTCCCTCCTCCTCCCAGCCCTGGGCCAGGGGCAGGTGTGGCACTGAAGCCCCTTGACTGAGAGATGTAACAGAGTGGAGAAAAAACTTTAGAGAAAAATCCTGGATGAGATGTACTGCAAAAGGAATTCCAGGCAGAGAGAGATTGCGCAGCCTCCAAGGTCAAAGCTGGCAGCCGCAGGAGAGAGAAGAGCAGCCCAAAGGTGGGGGGATGAAGGGCTCCTTCTCTTCCCCTTTCTCTCTCTCCCTTCAGTAGGGCAGAAACTGAACACTAAAAACCCCTTGCCACCTGTGGAAGGCTGTTGAGGAGTGGAGACCCCCCTCTGCAGCTCATGAAGGAGCAGAGGAGCACATGAAGAAGATGTGACTCCATGGGAGGCCTAAGGTGGAACAGAGTCCTGCTGGAGACCTGGAGTGGCCTGTGGAGAGAGAGATCTATGCTGGAGCAAGTCATCCAGGGTAGGATTTGTGTGATCCCAGTGAGGGATCCATGCTAGTGCAGCTGAATTTTTGACCCTAAGGGACAGCAGAGAACGGAAGAACTGTTGCCTGAAGGTGGACTCACTCTGGAGAGGTCCATCGAGGACTGTCTCTCGTGACGAGGGACCCTACAGGAAACAGGGGTGGACTCAAAAGCCATTATCCCCTGTGACCCTGTGGTGAAGACCATGGAAAGACATGTGTCTTGCAGTCCATGGAAGACCCCACAGGGCCTGAGTAACCCCCAGCGTCCGATCTTAGCACAGGAGGGGCTAAGCCCAGCCCTGAGGTTGACACAGGAGAGAGAGAGAGAGAGAGACAAAGACGGTTCCAGCTGCAATGAATCAGAGCTGTCGTTCTAAAGATAATAGAAGAGGAACTTTCAAGTGCTGTAAAATTATTTAGAAGACCTGTAACTCCAGAAATGGAAAAGAAACTGCTTCTCCTGAACTGATACAAGGGGGGAGGGGTACTTCTGTAAATGCATAGCACCTTTTGCCTAGTTAGAATTGTTGTGTGTTTATATATATATATATACCAATATACATATATATAGTTCTTTAGTTTTTATCTCGCTGGTAATAAATCCTAATATTATTCTCCCTACATCAGATCTCTTTTGTCTGCAGAAACCTTCTCCTAGCTTATAGCAATTGTGTAGGGGGTGAGAAAAATTGGCCCAGAATAAACCCATAACATTTTTAGTGGAGAACATGGACAAAGACTGCCAGGAGAGGCAGGAGCTAGATCAGACCACAGCACCCTGCTTTCCAGCTCATACTCAGTTAATCTAGTTAGAGGTGGATTTTGTTTGGGGAGTGCTTTTGGGTAGGCTTTACCTTGTGACAGATCATGAGGATTGATTCAGAACCTTCTGAAATGTAAATATGAGGACAGAAATGTCATGAGAACTATCACATAGAGAGAAATCATGTTTATTTAGTGCATGGTGAAAATATCCTTAAATTTTTAAGAGAGTTTCCTTTGTTTTGGATTGAGATGAGTGATGAAAGGGGGCAAGTTATACAAAGCAGAATATGATGAAATGGTTACAGTGAACAGTACATTTCAAAGAAGAATATGTCTATTACTAAAGGCATTAGTTTTATCTAGTGAATAAAAATATGACAAAAAAACCATGAAGGTTTACTTCAGGATAAAAAACCAACTAACCAAAAAAAAAAACCAAATTAAATAACTGTGACGACATCAAAATTAAGATATTGGTCTGACTCTGGAAATAGCTAAGAAAAAGGCAAAGACTTGTGAAATATAGGTCAGACAGTATGATTTAGTCATTCTCATTGGTCTTGAACTTTGATGAACTGAAATCATTACTTGGCCAGTGTTGTAACTATCTGTACATATTTCTTTCATATTAGTTGAACTCTTCAAATGGTGGAAAACTTTTTGGCTGAGAGCCTGAGGCTTTTTTTTCCCCTGGAGCTTCCTGGAAATTTTTCAGTGCACATGGAGAATTATTCTTTGCTTAGCAAATCCCATTTTGAAAGACCAAAGAAGATAAAGTATGTTTGAATATAGCTGAATGTTCTTATTTACACAGCATCCTTCAAAATACACAGTTGCAGAGAAAGGAATGGAATTCTTCTTTACACCTGCAGGATTTACTAGCTTATGCAATTAAAACATTCACAGTTTGTAATGTTGATGTTATTCAAGTTTAATGTACCAGAACTCTTCTGATAATATGAAAGGAATTCAAGGAAAGTTTTTATTCTGTTATGAAGAAAATGTTTCTGAAGGGACAGGGTGGGGGGTATGGAAGTAAAATAAGGGATTAAGAATCCTGATTTCTCTCTCATGTCAGGCCATGCCAGTGCAGATTTACTTTCACTGGTCCTTCACCACTTTCCCTCTAACCCTTCACCATTTTCTTTCTAACCTCTGCACTATTAAGTCTTTTTTTACTTGACCAAATAAGAAAATTGAAAAAAAAAACCAACCCTTATTCTAGGTCGAAATTAATGAACTGAGCCATAAGAAGTAGTGTTTGAGCCACTTGAGAAATATTTGCTATTATAAAACAGAGGTATATCAAAGGTCAAACACTCCTTCGGATGAAAATCATATGTAACTAAAATAGTTATGATCTTACAGTAGCTCTTTTGAATTTTTAATCTCTTTTTCTTGCTTGCATATTCTGACTATAGTACCTTTGGGAGTACAGCAAGGAGGAAGCAGTTTACTTTGTCCCCTTTCCTTTAGCTGTCTGACAGCTCCCTCAACACATCCCTCACTGCAACAGCTGTTCACCAGTATTTTTAATTCCATTTGTGGCTTTTGTGATTTTGGAAAGGGGAAATGAAAAAATTTTTAACCTGACTCTTTTTTTAATCCTTTTTCTTAATGTTTCACACACACATAACAATTCTTTTGTCATATATATGCTGGCCACAAAGTTAGCAACTGAATGACTGCTATTCCCTTTTTTTACATACAGTGAGTCATTGAATGTCTTTGAGTAATTTTCCTGTCTTTTCTGTGACTCTAATTTATCTAAAATGCATATTTTTAAGCCGGGGCAAACCTTGAGAATATGTGTATCTCTTATATGAATGCACAAATACAGATATCTATCTATATATATCTGTACACACATGGAGATATATATGCACACATATCTATACAAATAAAAAAATTTAATTACTAAAGCAAAGGAAATATTATTTTTATGTTCAATATTATTATTCATTCTCTTCTCCTTTACAGACTCTTAGTGAGGCTGCCCAGCCATGATTGGCTATTGTAAATCAATATTCTATTCTTCAGTAGTATTAATATTATATTGCAGTTAATTACTTCCCAAATAATTGCTCAATCTAAACTACAGTGCATTATTAAATGATATAGAAAAAACACAAACAATTGTATTTAATCCAAGTCTACACTGTGATAGGTAATATATTTCTATACTGTCAATTTAACAAGGTGAGAAGCTGAGTTAAAATTGTCTATGAGTTCAATAATGTAAGAGATTTTTCTTTTGTCCAAGTGTTAGGCTGGAAGTGTTTCTTTCCAGTAGCAGTAAAAACAACAACAATAAAACCTAGAGAATCTAAATTACACTAACCTTTTCTAAAGCTGTTCCTTTTTAATGCAAGGAAGAATCAACATGACCTTTTAGGTTTTCTTCTGAGAATACAAATTAGATAGCTTAGATAATTTTTTAGTGTAGTCTAATGTTTCATGAAGAATATTTTCCATTTGCAACCAGTTTCTGCAGAAAAGAATGATTTACTTTATTTTAACTACATTTCTTAAAGAGAAACAAATTCTTTGCTAACTTTCACTCTAATGAGGGATATTTGTAGTGAAACATCTATATTAAGTCTTAATGGTTTACCACCAGGAAAAAAGGGTTAAATGCATGTGGTCTGCCAAGTCTTGCAACTCTGTCTCTAAAAGGGTAGACACTAAGCTCTCACAGGGTAAACATAGCATCATCAGATGCTATAAATTAACAGTGAGGAAGTAAAAGTCAATTATTCTGTTTTCAGGCATATGACTGTAAGAATATTATTATAAATGTATGTCAGAGAGAAGAAGATTCACAGAACTGTGCTCATGTCCTTGCAACCCAAGAATTAAAAATTCTTCTTTGTACTAGGGAAACAGTGATCCTTGATTGTCAAAGACCACAGTCAATTTACACAATATGGCTACAAATTATGTACCGGAGATTCATGATGTCCCTCCTAGCTACTTCACCATCTCTCATGATATAGTGGGTGATACTAGACCTGAATAGTCCAAGACACTTTCTCAAAGTTAAGGCTTTCTTCAGTAGTAACAAGAATAAAAAGCTGCTCATGCATAGAGAACAGATTTACTAGTACGTACACTTTATTCTTTTTTACTCACACTTTTTTACCTCTTTACAAATTTCAGGTTTCATAGTTTTGTTCCTTTGTATCTGTTGAGAAAAATAGCCCATAATCTTAATTTGGATTTGTTTTCATTCAAGTTGCTAATTAAAGACACATAGGGAAACATCTGCCTACTTTGCATTCACCTCACTGTCTAAGTTACTTATATCATTCATTTTTACCTAATTTCTCTCTAATAATTTTTACCTTAGTTATTTTTTACCTTCTATCTTCTATCATGTATAGAGGGTAAGAGGCAGAGTTAAACACATGGTGTCATTATTAGCTCAACTACAGATATCTCTTTTGATTTTCAGAAAGTCTCTTGAGGTAGGGTTTATCTCAGTTAACTTTAGACTACTAATTTCAATCAACAAAAACAGTGAACAAAAGATCCAGGAGGCAACTTTCTCTATACTAATTAATTACATAAGATAGAAAAAATGATTTTTTTTTTTTTACGAAGGTCTTTATGTCTCTCAGTTGATGGTGAGAGAAACACTGATGGCTGACTCAACTTTTATGTGACTAAAGTTGTTCCATGCTTCAGTTTAGCTTCTTTTTTTTTTTTTTTTGGAACATGAACATTGATCAAGAGAAACAATATTTTTCCGTTTTGGAATAAAAATATTAGAGGGATATTTTTAAGAGATTCATCAATTATGTCACAGCTCATCGTCTGTAAAATGGTGGTATTTTTCCCAGATAATACAATAGAATTTTTAATGAAAAGTTATAATTATCAGGCAATGAGAATTTCAGTAAGATAATATGTAAAAGCACTTTGATATATACAATCAAATGTATTCTACGATTTTTTATTTGAGTTTATTTTTAAACACTTTTTAATAAATATTCTGTCTTACTACCTTCCACTTGATAATTGCAGTAAGATTTCAACATCAAGTTTACATAAAAAATGTTTTCTTTAAATCATAAAAATGTATAATATTAGTAGTTCTTACTCCTATATCTTCTTCAGAACATAATCTAATTTTTTTATTAGCTAAATTCACTGCTGTGATGTCATATTTGAATATTTTTATGAACTTTTTTCTTTTAGTTTACTTTTGTTACAAAAAATTTCTCTGATGTTAGTGTAAATGATTCAAATATGTCTGCGAAGAATATTTATGAGAATCATAATGATCACCCAGTTTTATGTTTGAATCATGTAGTAAAATATTTCTCATTGTTACATCGTTATGTTATAGGAATGACCAAATTGACATTATGATTCATATCCAAGCTAAAGTAGCAAGTTGGACATTTCAGTTCCTTTTAAAAAAGCAAAATAATAGTACTTTTATAAATTCAGAACTGAAAAGCAGTGGTGTATTCTTCTCTTAAGCTTACTTAGCTGGGATGTGTCTCCCATCTGTAAAGTATCCAGACTTTACTGTAGCATGTGAATATTTTCTGATGAATATACATTCAGATTATATACTGGATGAATTGTCAGGCACCTCTTTTTAGCTTTGCCATGTGTAATATATCTTTACTGTGGTGGTGTGTAACATTATTCTATGGAAGAATATTTTATATTTCATCTACGTCTTTTAGTTGATTTGGGGGTCATTTTGTGTTTTGTTCTTTTGTTTTTAATTTTGCATTCAGAACTCAATATAATGTGGTCTGTGGCCTCCTTTTTTTTTTTTTTTTTTTTTTTTTTTTTAATAAAAGCCCTTCCTACACATTTAAGTTAAAAAAAGCAGGATTCAACAAAATAAAAAGCATTAATCTCATTTCCTGTGTCTGATAGAAGGTTCAAAACCTGAAAATAAAGTCCCAGCCTACAGCACAATAAAAAAGCAAAACCACCATACCCATTTATTGCTACATTTAGGAGAAAGAACTTTAAATGAGGTCTTACATAGTTCCATTTAGCCTTCTTTTTTGTGTTTGCCATAACTCATCCTGCTTCAAGAAACATGCATTAAAAAAAGGGCAAGCAAATAACTATGAGACATATTACAAGGTTATAATAGAAAATTATATTAGATATTAGGAAATATTAAGGATTTTAATTGCATTCAGTTCAAAGACAAAAACACAAACAAAATGTTATTTCCATCATTAATGTGAGAATATTCTGTTCTTTGAAAATAAAAATGTACATAAGACTTTTAAGATGTAACAATGTTTACCATTGTGCATATGGAATTTCATTATTTGATAAAATCATTTTCTTGTTATTCCTTCAGTTTTGAAAGAAAGTTCCTAATTTTTTAATATATTTAATATATTTCTGTTTAGCAAATTCAGTAACTGAGTTTAAATGCAAACCCATCACTTTTGCAGACATACCTATTGAAAGGTGTTATTAGAACTATGTACTAAATTTAACCTCATTATTTGTCCCATGTGTGAATGCTCAGCAACTGCTGGACAATTCAGAGCTGGTGACAGGAATGTCACCAGGGCTGACAGGGTCTGTCTGTTCATGGTGCCAGCAACTGGATAGGGACAGTAGCTCACAGAGCCTGTGTGCCTGGGGATCAGCAGGTGGGGGGAGAGGAAGGTACAGTTTTCCCAAATCTGGGTGGTGTGGGACGTGGGGGTGCATCTAATTTCTGAGCAAAATTCAGTCTGTGCCAGGTGGAAGAGGAGGACCCTGGTCCAGGCAGAGGTATCAGGCAGGGAGGAGAGGTCGTGGTGTTTCTGGAAGGATTGCACAAGTGTGGGCTGCCTTTGAAATGAGTGTGTGTGTGTGTGAGTGTTTCCTCGGGAACACCAAGGTAGACCAGCCAGCGAATAGGACACCTATGGAGTGAGTAAGAGGTCTCAGGATCTAGGAAAAGGTATTGGACAGAAGAACTGTGCTGGTATTTGAGGGAACAATGAGCATGTGAACATGCTTGGAAACCTAGAGAATGAGTGTGTGTGTGTGTGTGTGTGTGTGTGTGTGTGTGTGTATTTTCCCTAGTGAATTTTAGTTCTCATTAGCTGGAGAGGAGAAAAGGTAATTGACTATTTGTGTTTATGTTTTAAGGACTTGGTTGTCTATACTTGTGTTATGGTAGTGCCATATTTGGGGATTGCTAAAGACAATGCCCTGTCCAGTGTTGTCACTGCAGCCAGCAATGTCAGTGTCCCCTGTGTGTGCAGCAGAATGTCTCAGGAACACATGCTCAGACTCACTACCTCCAAATGGGAAAGCAGCAGCTGCAGCATCAGCTTGGGAAAAAGACTCCCAAGCCTCCAGGGCACCAGGCTTAGCTCCAGCAGTCAGGACAGAGCAACACCTGGGCCCCAGAGCTTGCCAAAGTCAGAGGCCTTGTAATATCCTTTAGCAGAAATATTGCCTCAGTCTCATATCCATTCCAAATGCCTAAAAAATTCCTATATTGCAGAGACACTATGGTTTGATTTCACAATCGATATTCTAAGGAAGTACCCACCTGTTCTCTTATTTGCTTAAATTAAAAGCTATTCATAAAAATAATTTATGTAAAACTTTTTTAATTAAGTCATTTGCATTCCCTTATGACACTGTTGCCACACTTGATAGAAGACAGAAGCTGAATAAGCATAATCTTTTTTAATAATTTCAATATGTTCTGCTAAGTATTACTGATGATTAAATTATACTGTCTGACACGTTTTGTGAAGGCATATTGTAAAAGTGAGTGTTGCACTGGAATAAATTTTTGAAAGATGTATGCCATTATGCATTCAGCATGCATGAAGAAAGTGTTTCTAGGTATCACGTTAATCCAGGTCAAGGAAGGACAATGAAGGTCAAGGAGGCAGACCCTTGAAAGCTTGCGATATGAAATATCACAGTGGGGTCAATAGGATTTCCACAGTGAGCAGTGATAGTAGAGTGTTTCCTGAACAGGAGGCAATCATTATAAGATCTTTGTGGAAAGAAGGCTAAATTGTTCTTCACAGGCATAAATCATCGTAATATTCTTGACAATTCTTATTATAATTACCATATTGCACTTACTTGCTGCTTTCTTGATAAAGCAGCAAGAAAGGATATTCTGTGGTGGTTCTGGAATGAAGCACTAATGTCATTCCACAGAGAACAGAAAGTAGAAAATGACTACTCTGAAGAGTTATGAAAAAAGCACCACAGGGCATACATATTTCCATAATCAAAATAGATGAATGTTATCTTCTCCTCTAAGAGACTTTTTTTTTTCCTTTTTCTGAATATTTCAAGCCAGGATTTTGGATGTAATGAGTGTAATCCCAAAAATCGTCAAGCAAAACATACTCCCAATGCTTACCAAGTATTTTAATACATGTTATTTTCAAGAAATGTAAATAAAGCTTTAAAAATAGATTTTTTTTTTTGTGATCACCTTAGTCCAAGATTCTAGCACAGCTAATATGAGTTCATTTTTGTTTCCATACAGCCCAAAGTTCTGTGTCCTCCACACATATGAACAAAGACACTAAATTTTAAGACATGAAGAGCAAGCCATGTCATGTATTAGGTAGATTCACCATAAAAATTAATATATGAACTGAATGGATGAAATGAATTAATTAAATTAATGAACTGAATAAAAGAATGAAAAATTGTTAAGAAAAATAATAACTTTCTAAGAGTGTAAGAAAGCTCTTTAAAATATAATAGTTTTGATGGGTTAATTTATTTATTTTTATCATAGATTTGAATCATGGGTTTGGATCATGGACAGAGAGTATATCAAATTGGAACAAAATATGTAAAATATAAGGAACACAGGCAATGTAACTTCCCTGTTTTTTCATAATAAGAAAACCATTTAAGGACATGCAAAATAATAATTATTGTTTACACTGTCTTTTCTTTGTAAAGTTAATATCAAAACCATCTGCTTTTAATAGTAGTATTTGGCCTAAATCTAAAAAAATAAAAAAAGAGTAATTTTCAATTTGAAGTGCATTATTCAGTTGCTGAAATGAGGCACAAGTATTATTCAGAGATGAGAAAGACATTAATTTTCTTATAAAATTTTCCCAAGTTGAACCATTGTGAATATTTGTAATAAGGTAAAAATTGTTGCTGTTTACAGGGATATGTAGTGTGTTGAGATCCATATTTTGGCTCATTTTAAGCAAATTCTATAAGAATTGCATATGTAGACTTCAGATAATATTTACCTGAATTATTACCCACAAACAATTATAGGGATAATAACCCTGACTTTTTGAACTCAAAATCAGAAGAAAATACTGTTGTTTTTTTTTTTCTTCATACCTGAAGCTATTATAATGAAATGATGATTAGGCACATTCTAATAGTTCCTTGTGAAATCATAGAAAAATGCTTGTCAATTTTGTCTTAATTTGGTGTTTCACTCATATGAGATTAATGTAGAAACACATTAGTTTAATGTAATAGTCTAAGTGTATTACATCAAACTAAAAAGTTGAAATAGGGTATTTCAAAATTATTTAAATAAAGCAAAGATATGAAACAATTAGATTTAAGTCTTCCCACTATTTTAAAATAAATACACTTATGTGAAATGTTGCTTTATCAAGAAAAGGACACCTTTAAATCAAATTCAGTACTATTTAATTCTGCATTAATCTCAGTGATTTCTTCTCAGTTTTGTTTAGTGCACATGACATTGTAGCAGAATTTGTTTGCTGTCTAAATTATTTGTAGCAAGGAACATTTCTCTGTCTACTTCAGTACAGCAGTTACAACAGTGCAAAGCACTTAAAGTACAGCTAGGGACCATATATGTAGTTGAGACAAAAATTATCACACAATATGGCTTTGAATTGTCAGAAGTACAGCATGATTTGGTCTTTATTTTTTTTTACCCTTCGTGAGTGCTTACTGTTCATTCTGTATACTTAAACAGTTCATTTTTTTCTTTTCACTACTTAAAGTCCTGTATTATGAAAGGATGTTTCAGAAACAAGGTCTCAAAAATATTTTCTCAGCATATTTCTGTCCCTCTGGTCGCTTCCACTTTCATCTGTCGTGTTCTGTGTGACAGAACCATCAAAAATTGAAAGGCTCTGGTGGATATTCTCAATGTTATATTCTTACATGACATAATTCTGCTAAATCCTTCTAAAAATTCTCTAAAAGAATTGGACAGCATGAAGGAGCAAATGCAGACCTTTTAATGGATCTTTATATAGTCACTCCTTTCACATATTTTTGTATGCCTCCTTAAACTGATCTTCAAATGTGACTAAATATTAAAAAAAAATTAGAACCTTTTTGATGGGGAAGACTTTTTGATATTCAAAGGTGTTCAATCTAAAGGTTTATTAAAAGGACAACCATATTGCTGCAAAGTATCAAAATCTGAAATTAAGTACCTTTACCAAGCAATATTAAATCATTAGTTTAGCATAAATAAAATTATGGAACATTAACTTAGAGTACTGGTTTGTTTAAATGTTTAACAAATAAATGAGAAATCACAATTTGTTAATTTTAAAAAAATTTAAACAAATAATGTTAGCAGATTACCTGCGCAAATGGGAATTTTTGTTCATGATTTAAATAAAAATAATAATGAATTTAGATTAAGGTAAATTAAATTTTAGATCAAAATTGAGGAGGAACATTTTGGATTTTACTGATGGGATTTGAAACATAGATGTGTTTCTCCTTTAAGTCAGCACTTTTATCTGTGAAATTCTGTGTGTTCATATTTTGAAAACTAGAAATAACTCAAAATATTTTATTTGAAGAGAATGTTGGTGCCTTTTTTTTTGTCCCCCAAATTATAATATTCTGATTTTTTGGTGTGAATTCAAATGTATTTGTTTACCAAATATACTAAAAATGGTTTATATAACTCAATGATGAACTACTATCCATTCTGCAGAATTTTTGCTCAGACTTTGTGGGTTTTAATTTAAGAAGTATCACTATCACAAACCCTTTACTAACTAACTTGAGCAGTGTAATGATCCTCCTTTTATACATAATCATTTGCTTTGCCAAGAAATTAACTTTCTTTTGTGATTAAACTAATGGATAGACTTTGCTGACCTCAAGTATGCATATATCAAAAAAATTTTCAAGTGACAGATGAAATTATCTAGTCAGTTCAAATCAAATTTTAGTTGAAGTTCTTGCTCCATGAAAATCAATTCAGGTTTTATTACATTTTAATTCATTTTTACTCCCATTATGTAATTTGATCTGCTTTCCTAAATATAATTTATTCAGGGAAGGAAAGATATCTTGTAACAACTATTTCTTGGTGTTCCCTTTGTTTTGTTTATATTTGTCCCCTTTTAGCACTAATGGGACAAAAGGCCAGTTAAGGTAAAGATCAGGCATCAGACCATATGGACAAAAATATTTCATAGAATCGTAGAATCATTTGGGTTGGAAAGGAGCAATCATCAAGTTCCACCCCCCCGGCATGGGAAGGGACACCTTCCACTAGACCAGGTTGCTCAAAGCCCCATCCAACCTGGTCTTGAACACTTCAAGGGATGGGGCATTCACAGCTTCTCTGGGCAAACTGTTCCAGTATCTCTCCACCCTCACAGTAAAGAATTTCTCCCTGATATCTAATCTAAACCCACATTCATTCAGCTTAAAGCAATTACCCCTTGTCGTATCACTGCATATCCTTGCAAAAAGTTCCTCTGGACCTTTCTTATAAGACCCCCAGCACTGGGAGGCTGTCGTGAGGCCTTTCTGGAGCCTTCTCTTTTCCAGGGTGAAAGACTCCAGCTCTCAGCCTTTCCCATAGGAGAGGTGTTCCACTTAAATATAAGTGTCTAATTCCTGTTTTACATCCCATTGGAAATCAGTGCTTTAAGTCCACTGGAAAGTAGAAAAAGTTAGGTACATGGACTCTGTGAACTTTACCTGGTATGGCTGGTGACTTGGAGTTCTCTGGTTTTGCCCTTGGTCCAGTTTTTTCACAACCAGCAAGTTTCTTCTTGATCTCTGAACAGCTACATCTAGGGGTACGTTCAGTTATCCACACATTGTCCCCTGGGATTCATGACTTTCTGTGGAATCAGAAAGAAGTCTGAGTGAAGTGACTAGACTGCAGAAAAAGAAATTTACCATCTGTCAGTAAACTACATTCTAATGTTTAAATTTCTACTCTATGACAGTACTCATTTGTCTCTATTGGGAGTTATAGTCCATAAAAATTAATTTCTCGGAGGTTTTAAGAACTACTTTCTGACTTTATTCCATAAAATTATCCCTTAAAATGCCCTAATGTCTCCTCTGAAATCAATATTTTTTGTTTTCTTTTTGTCTAATCGTCTAATGTTGCAGTAGTGTGAAAAAGGAAAACAGGTGTACTCTTTCATTAAAGATGATTCATACAAATTAAACACATTCACAATGGCTTTTCTTTTCTTGCTTGTAGCTCTTGAATTTAACATAGTGTCAGTTTAGATAATTCTTAAAGGAGTCTCACCTGGTTCATAGAATATTTGAGTCACATTTTTTTTACTCATGGAATGAAATCACCTTATGATGTCTGAATCTTGAAACATGCACAGAGATAAGTTTCTTAGATATTTTTTTAATTTCTCAGTATCACTTACATAAGTATTAACACATTTCTGAAGAGTTTTAGATTTCCAATTTTAGATATATTAACTGAAGCCATATTAGATAAAACAATATTTTATATTTCATTAGCTTATTGAAAAATAAGAGATTAAAGCAAATTTCAGGTTTTTGCAATTACATTAGAAAGAGGTATTTCTAAAGTAAATTTTTTACTTTTTTTGAAAAAAATCCCTTTATTAAAACAATCAGTCTATTGAGATATCATTCTTGTCAGAATACGTGGTATCTGGTTCCTAAAAAACTGAAAAAATGTTATTCTGTCTTGCCATCAGGATCCACTCTAGAAGCATATGGGCTTCACATGGGTTCTGTGTCATGACTGAGAGAACAGTGAGGATGTCTAAAGTCTCAAGGCATCTCAGATGAAACTAGAATCTTGTCTTTAAGCAACAGAATTACTTTACTCTGTATTGCATTTATTTATTGTGAGTCACTTATCCACAGAGTTCTCAGAATTCAAACTCTTTTTTTGTGAAGTACTTAGAAATCAAAGTAATCCATATCCAAGCAATTCCCTTAAAAATATATTTTTTTTCTTTTTAAATTAAAAATGTTATTAGTCAAGGTAGTTGTTTGGTTTAGAAAGGATATTCTTGTTCTAATTAATCTAGTGCTAAAATTGTAATACTGGAAGTACAGGAGACTCCCTTCTATTTTCTATATACTATGTGATACTAAATTTCACAAAGAAATCCCAACAATAAGATCAGTAACTTCATTTTACTTAAGCATAGTTTCAGAAAGGAGGTTGGAGTTCAAGGGACTCGAGCACAAGTCCTGTGAGAGGAGGCTGAGGGAGCTGGGGTTGTTTAGTCTGGAGAAGAGGAGGCTCAGGGGAGACCTCATCACTCTACAACTAACTGAGAGGAGGTTGTAGCCAAGTGGGTGTCGATCTCTTCTCCCAGGCAAAAAGCAGTAGGACAAGAGGGCACAATCTTAAACTCTGCCAGGGGATGTTTAGGTTGGATATTAGGAAAAACCTTTTTACAGAGAGACTAATCAGGCATTGGAATGGGCTGCTCAGTGTGGTGGTGGATTCACCACCCCTGGAGGTTTTTAAGATGAGGCTGGATGTGGCACTTAGTGCCATGGTCTAGTAACCACGACAGTGTTGGATCAAGGGTTAGACTTGATGATCTCAGAGGTCTTTTCCAACCTGGTTTATGCTATGATTCTATGAGTCTATGATACTATATGATACTAGTAATTACTAGTAATTACTGGCTTCTGTAAAGAAGGCTTTTCTCCTTTTTTTTTTTTTTTTTTTTTTTTTTTTTTGTGTGTGTGTGTGTGTGTGTGTGTCTTTTTCTCTTTACTGGAAATTTTCATCAAAATCTTGTAAATCTCATTTTTTATTATCTCTGGGCTCTTTTGCTTTAAACAATGAAATAAAAAACCCCAAACCAAACCAAAAACCACCACCACCAAACACCTGAATCAAATAAATACTACTTTCTTTTATAACGTCTCCGTTGTCTTTTCTGTGGAGGTTACTGGCATTTCACTACCTGGAATATAATTGGTACTTATAAACGTCCCACAATTCATCACCTTCTCCTTATATAAAATTCTATTTTATTTTCCCAATTTATGTTCTGTATTTTTAAATATATTATTTTTTTTCTGTTTTAGTAGAGCTTGTTAAATATCCTTTCCAATTCTTTGAGTGGAAGTTATATGATTATTCTCATGTCAGAAAATATATCCAGTTGTTGTCCTCCAAAACCAAAAAATGTGATCTTCATTTGTACATACTCATCATAATCTCAATTTAACTAAAGCCTATATAATGCTTTATTTCTTGTTTTCTTAAATTTTATTTTAAAAACTTCTGATGCTTAGCTGCACACATTTTTATCTAAGTATATTATCAATTTTCTGAAGTACATAACTTTTAATGTATTATAAATTCCTCCTCTAAGATTTCACCCTATTTTTTTTCTTAATTAGTATGTGTAGAAATACATGCATTTTATCAATGATGAGGAATAAGCGTGAACCACCATTTACTCTTTAATATAATACTATGTGTCAAAGAGTGTTGAGTGTTAAATTGAGGACACATCATGTGACAGCATGGATTACTGTTGTGGGTTTACCCCAGCTGGCTAATAAGTACCATACAATTTATTCATACTTTTCTCTTAATGATTATAATGTGAAAATAATTAATAATGTAAATATAAAGAAAGTGAACAAGATCTTATGGACAACTCATTGGAATAAAAATAAGAAAGGGGGTGGAGTAGGATGGAAATTTAGGACAGAAACTTCTATCAGATTTCTTTACTTACTAAAATTTTCCTGTTCTAATAAACATTACTTGAGAATTCTTGAAAACAAAAATTTATTTTTATTTTGTTCCTGCTCCCCAGCCTCAAAATCCCTTCTGACTACATTCAAGTTAGATCTTAAAATGTGAGTTAGAATCACTTTGGTCTACTGGAAGGTCTCCCTGTCCATGACAAGGTGGTTGGAATGAGATATGTAAAGGTAAACATATGCAGGTATTCTTCCAAAGAATGCCAAGGCAGTGGAAAGAATAAAAAAAGGTTTATTTCAGATGCAAAGACCACTTTTTTATATGGTGCACACATCGGGTCCCAATAGGCAAAGCCCCTCCTCCTCCAAAGCTTTTTGTGTCTTCTCTCCTCCCCCACTCTCTCTGGCCCAAGGAGGCCTTGTACATGTCTGCAAACATGTTAACCCTCTGCACATGAGAGAGCAAGGCTGAGAACTTTTCTTGCTATGCCCTGGGCAGGAGGGGGAAGCACAGAAACTGCCTTCGAGAAAGAGCCACCACCTAGGCAAAAAGCCTTCCTAACGTTCTAACTTCCCATTAAAAATTCTTCCAGAAACATAACTATTCATATAAAATAGTTTTCAAGATTCCTTCTGGCCCAAAGCCCACCATGTATAAAGTTTAAAGTGCAGGGTAATTAGTAGGTTTTTAATTGAGGAAATTAAATAAATACACTATACCCAGGAAAGAGTTAAATTCTTTTCATGTACTTAGAGGTATTTTCATCAGAAGATGAAAACATTTAATTTGAGAATAATGACTAGGATACATGTATTCCATTAAAACTTCCTTATTTTTGTATCCTCTGTCCTTTGAACTGATAACTGGTGCTAGTCACACTGAATAAGCTAATTATTACACACTTATGTTTCTGTTTAAACACATCTGCTCTGACTGGAATTGCCGAAGAAATACTTTTATGGCACTCTATTGATTGGTGAGCCATTAAGGTTCCAATTCAAGAAACATCTGCTAGTTACTCAGCCTCAGGTGCCTTGCTTGATTAGGTATTAATTCTCAAATTGATGCCAGATTCTCATTAACCTCCACATGAATAAAGATAAGAACTAAATTTGCCAGTTCTCTAAAGCAACTTTTTAAATGTGGTATGACTGGCCTCTTTTAACATAATTATAGATCAGAAGAGTTTTCTTGTGCAATTGTGGAAGAAAGAAAGGATCAGGTATGTTAAGGAATGCACCTGAGTCAACATAATGACAGCAGAGATATTGCTCAAATGCACTGCATAACTTCAACTTTAGAATCACTACTTGAATACACCTGGTGTCACGAGAAAAGGGAAGATTTCCTCGACCTTTAGTGTTTGATTTGTCTGTCAGTGTCCCAGGAAAACCAAGACCCTTGTGCCCAACCAGTCTGTCAGCATCCTGTTATGGGGAGCCTTCACTAAACAGTCCTGCTGGATTGGAGGGTGACTGCCCTTTTCAGGGAGCAAAGCCAACAGCATAAGGGAGATCCCTCAGGGGGTCTTCCCATTCTATTCAAGTGTGTTACTGACTGCTAGTCAGTGCTTCATGAAATGCTTTGTTTTGGTTTTATGTTACCCCTTTTAAACTTTTTCCAAGATCTTTTATTTTCTCCCTTATTTTCTAAAATTATCAGTAAAAGTATCTCCTGAGAAAACGCGTGCCTTGTACTCTCTTTACACGGCCTTAAGGTATGAAAGAACTGAAGGCTTTTCCAAACATTTGGTGGGAGAATTTTTGGAGCCTTGTAGATTTTTAAAAGTAAAACTCCTGTCTGAGGTTGTTGCTCTGGGGCTAGGGTCTTACATATATTAGTATAAGGTATGACTGTTGAATTTTACAGGACTAGATAAAGTATGCACTATTACTGATATCATTACTACTGAAAATGCCTAGGAACATAAAAAATCATATATTATTGGCAATATAAATAACTTCAGTTGTTGTTAATCTTCAATAGTGTCTTTAAAAACTGACAAGCATTTCGCAGCTTTATAACTGGATTAGAGTGCTGAATTCAATATACTATGTACATTAATTTTACAAGTACCTGAATACATACCTTGATTTTGTTAAGAGTGTAACAAGATAATGACAAATGTGTGATAGGCAATACATAAATTTAAAATATCAATAATTTAGTATTAAAGTTTACTCATACCAAGGTTTTAGTTAGATTGTGTTTTTGTGGGGGTTTTTTAAGAGTAACTCCTAGACCACATTTTTTCCCTAATAGAAAAATAACATAGACAAGAATAAAGAAGAAGCACTAATGAACTTTATGGAATTTAAACTTTAAATTTTTTTTTAAATTTAACAAACAGACCAGTTCTTTCTTTTATCTTAAGCATTTGTCTGTTAGTAATTAAAAACTACCCCTCCTGACAATTACAACTTTCTTGATTACATTTACATATGTGATTGCTATGCATTATGAAATGGAAAGCTTGAATCTGATGAATCACAAAGATAAATTTATAAGTTTAATTTTCTGGATATTTTGGAAAGTTAGCATAATGACACTGACAGAAATAGAAATAAGATAATTCAGTAATAAATTTTTATCTTTTCCCATCAAAAGAAGTCATATAATATCCACCAGAAAATCTTTATAAATACCATAGTAAGAGACTTGAGGAATTGACTCGTTGTATATCAACAAAGTAAATATATTAGTTATTTCAAAGTATAAATGAGGTCACAAATCAGATGTCAGATTTCTGACAAGCCTGGCTTTTGTGATGTTTTAGTAAAACAAGAAAGAGAAATATGATATATTTGACTGTGTGAGCCCATTATACCCTTCTAAAGTCCAAAAAGTACCTGTATTGATTTTTATTTTTTCCTGTATGACTATTGCATTTCAATCAAGAAAGAGACTAAAATTATTAAAATTAAATTAATGTATTTTCTCTATTAGTTAATGAGCTGGTAATAACTAGGAAAAAATGTGTATCAGACTGAAGTCAAGTTTATATTTTGTCTTTCTTTTTGTTAGTGACAGATATAAATATGTCATTTAATGGAATTAGAATATCCTGAATTGGAAGGGACCCACAAGGATCATTTAGACCAACTCCTGGCTGTGCTTAGGACAACCCCAAGAGCCACACTATGTTGTTATGACCTGTCTCTGAGGCAGGATAAGTGAGGTTATTTTTAATAGATCCCTTGGGGTGAATTACAATGAAACAGCACTGAATAACCATCATATATACAAGGCAGGTTTATTTTAAAACAAGTTGGTTGCAGCAGAAAGGATGTATATAGCTGATTTTGTTCTATAAAAATATCATGAAAAAATATATAAGGAAAAGAAAGAGAGAAGGAAAGTATAAGAGCACAAACTGTAAAGGACAGATATCACTAAAGATATCCACTGACCAGATTTGATCTTCACAATTTCAGTATCTGTGTTTGGAGTGATGGTTGCAGTCTTAGTCTATTGGGGATGGGGCCCCACACTACTAAGAAGAGTTTGACAGGTTATATGAATTTCAAACTTATGGGGGAGCTCCCTGGATACCTCCAGGGAGTGGGAGTTTTACACCGTCAGATGTAGTTATGCTTTCTCTGAAGAGAGGAGATTGGCATGATAAAACACATTACCCCATTTCTGCAGCATGAAAAGTTTTTGTTTGAGACATTGGTCCCTGGTTATCAGGAAAACAATAGATCACGGGACTCAACCAGCCCATCCAAGCCAAGTCATATGTGCCTCATAGGTTTGTTCAAAGGCTTCTTGAATTCTGTCAGGCTTGGCTTACTTCCCTGGGGAGCCTGTTCAAGTGCCCAACCACCCTCTGGATGAAGAACCTTTTCTTAATATCTAAACTAAACCTCTGCTGACAGAGCTTCATGGTCTTCCCTCAGGTCCTACCACTGGTCACCAGAGACAAGACATCAGTGCCTGCCCCTCCACTTACCCATATAAGGAAGTTGTAGACTGCCATGAGGTCACCCTCAGTCTCCTCTTCTCTAGGCTGAACAAAACAAGCTGCTTCTCATATGGTTTCTCCTCTTTGCATCAAATTATTTTAAATTTAAGTTTAAATAATTTTTTCAATGCTTGCTTTTAGTATTACAGATAGTGTAAATGTACTTACCTATAAAAAAATGTAGTTGGCCTCATTGAGTTAAGATGATCTTGTTAATAATTGTTCAGTTGTTCTAAAAGTGTGAACTTTTTCCACAAAGAAGTGAAAATGAGTATAATAAGACATGGTCTCCTTTATGGTATTGCGTGGAATAGAAATGTGGTTTCATGAACCATTTGAACCAACTTTCCAGAAAAATGTGTATATAGTAGAGTTTTCAATGAGTACTCCTCTTGTTGTGGTTCTGCAGCTTGATGAGCATTCGAACAATTTTGCTAATGCAAATTAACTGGTTTGCTTGGTCTAGGTCCAGTAAACTGGTAAATTTGCTTCCTAGCCTTTTCTCTGGTCAGTACTGCCAGAGATCCACAGACTGATGTTGTCTGTCTCTAGTCTAGGAAATCAAGGTAAAGATGAATGGCAGTTAAGTACAATGTAGAAAGTTGTACAGCAATCTGGGATTGCACAAACACTCAAGTGCAAAGATATTAGGAGTAAAACCCAATTTATAGGATTCCTAGTTTTGGATTAAGATCTCTGTCACATAGATGGTGGTGCCAGGTTAATAGTTGGCCTTGATGATCTTAGAGATCTTTTCCAACCTAAATGATGATATGATGATGTCAAATAAAAACAGAGCTTTTGAGTCTCACAAAAATTTATAGCTGAAGAAAAGGCACAATGAATACCAACACATAAATGTGAGAGTACAGTGGAATAACACTGTGTGCTGAATTGATCTTGGCCTATTGCACAGAGTAGATGATCTTTAAAGGTGTCTTCCAACCCAAACCACCTCTGTAGTTGGCCCTGCTTGAGCAAATAATCCCAGAGGTTCCTTCCAACCTCAATCATACTGTAATTCTATGAAAAAAGTAATGTATTGCCAATTAAAAATAGAGCAGGATGGTTAAAAAAAAAAATTAAGTTGAAACAGGTCCCCCCCTTCCCTCCATTTTTGCCATCATCCAACTTTACTCCTTCATTTCTATATTTTCTACTCCTCCCTGACCACATTGTCTGCCAAGAATGCCACAGGGGGGACGGGAAATGGAGAGATGGGGGTTAACAATCAATAACAATTGTTCTCTGCAACTCCTTTCCACTAACACATTTTCCCAGTCTGAGCATTCTACATGGTTGCAGTTCCATCAGGAAATATCAAAATGCTCCAGCATGGACTGTAGTACAGATTGCTGCAGGGTAGGTCGTTTCCTTAGGTTGAAGGTCTTCAGGAGAAAAATCTGCTCCAGCATGGGATCTCTGTGGGCCAAGATGTCCCTCAGGTCATATCCAACTGCTACATCATGGACTGCAGGGAATACCTGTCCTGCCATGTAAGGCTCTTACTTCCACCACTTCTTCCCTGAGCTTGACATCTATTGTAGAACCACTCTGGCATGAGGCAGCCCCTGCTCTCTTCTCACAGAAGTCACCTCTACAGCCCTTCACTGACATGTCTTGCCATGAGACACCCAAGTAGTATTGTATCCAGTAGTGCTAGTGCAGCAACTGCTGTTCTTACAGAAAGAAAAATGTGACCCAAAATTCTAAGATAACTCTTTGAAATTTTACAGAACAATTACTAATCCTATTATTAATATTCTAACTGTATTATTATTGATAATATATTTTTATCTGTTAGGATTTCAAATAATGATATGCAATTACTGGAATGTGTAAGAAGTGGAAAGTAGAACAGTCTTGAAATTAAAAATAATGAACTTAGCAATTTTCTCGTCAATCAAAGGAATACAAAAATGTTTCTTCTTTGACAAAAAAATATCTTTAAATACTCTAAAAGGTCTCATTGTTTATATTTCCCAATCATTCTAAAACAAGTTCTTGCATGAATTTCTTTTCACTTACCTATTGCTGAGTTTCAAAAATCTTTGGTGTCAGTAAACAGATAGGATACTCCAAGTAACAAAAAGCATCTGCATTATGGAAGTTCCTTGGGGAGAATAGCAGTATTCTTCCTTTCTTTTTGCTGAAGATTGTGAATATCTGAATATCTAAAATTACATAGAGGAAAATGATTGTGTTTTTATTGTTTCTTTGCACTAAGGTTTTGTTCAGTGGTGTTTTGAACATAGATAATAATGTATTTTCAGTTTTTATAAAAACTGTACTTTAGTATAATTCTAATACACTTTAATTTTAAGTGTTAAGGTTTCATACAAAAATATCCAAAGTGTCAATTAAGGTAGTCTGTGAAAACAATTCAGCTAATTTCTTTAAAGCTGTATCATACTAAGAAGCTGTATAAAAACAGTCATATAATTGCACTGCTTCCATTTTTAATTTTGTTCATGACAGCCTCTTGGAACTCAATACTGTTCAAAGAACAAAAGGGTTCTTTTAAAATGTCACTTTGATGTACACCCATCAAAAAAACTCAAGAGAAGAAGATGTGAAGAGAGAGGTAGGAAATGAGTGACTGAAGTGTATTTATAACTGCTTTTCCATTCCCCAATAAGAGATTAAAATTTACTTATTATTTATCAGAAAAAAATAATTAAACAGTCTGATTTATTACTTTCCAAAACCCGGCTAGGACCAGTCATAATAGTTCTATCTTCTATAAATTTCTTTTATGACATTTCCCATTTGTAATAAACACAAGTGATTACAATATGTATTTGTGAAGATTCAAATCCTAATATTACCTCGATTTTGATGAACGTTGTTCTTTTCTGTTTGCTTAATTTTACACAATTCAGCCAATTATGTACAGCCAATACTAAACTGTTGAAAACCAGTGGATGTATTTAGTTAGGATGTGCTGACCCAATTATAAATGGCTGAGAAAAAGAATATTCAAGGGTTTGGGGAATCACAAGTATGATATTTGCAGGTATGTGAAAGTGGAGTGGAATGTATAGCCCTGAGTTACAATAAGCATGTGTCCTTAATCCTCACAAGGACTCAAATATTAGTTATGAGTCCTGCTTTGAGGTTTTTTTGTCTGTGTTTGTATTTAGTTTCACTTTTGCTGTTGTTCAGTCCAAATCCTATCCATTGCTTACCCTGATAGTCCCTTCCTCTTGACTATGTGGTAGTGTTTACTTGCAGTAGAGATTTACAGTTAGAAATCTACATCACTTTCTTACTTCAAACCACAGCGATAAACTCAAAAATCTTTTTATTCCTTGCTTGAGTCTCTTTTGGCTCAGTGCTTGAATTACTTCTCCAATGCACATTTTAACACATACCAAATCTCTGTGCAATATTATCCGAGATGGATCCAATTTAACTCTGAAGACAATATTTATTAGTTCTCCAGACAAATTAAAAGACCTTGATGGTTAAATATCTCATTTTATGTCTTAACATATCTCCATAAGGGACATTCATGGCTGTAATTTCATTATCTGTGTACATTCTCTAATATAAACAATGACTATCAATTAAAATGAGATTGAAGTGAGTCTTGGGGCATGTACAATTTTCTTTTAATATGCATTTGAAACATCACTGCAAAAGAAAATAGTTATGTTTTAATGGCTCCTCCTTTTAAGTTAAGGAGATACAAATCTGGGACTCAGTTTGGCTGCTTTGCAGAAGTTCTTGCATAGTACAATCATGGAAGGAAATGAACTGCACCTTTGAGAGAATTTGACTGCACAGTCACAATCCCCAAGGATATAAAACCTCTGTAGCAGTTCCAATAAGTTCATTTTTATGGCTCTAAGCCAAGGGGATATGACCTGAAGTCCATATGCCATGGATATTCCTAGCTGCTTATAATGTCAGCTGATCTGTATTACAATAGTGTGAAAAATCCAAAAAATATTTGTAATTTAATTTGCTTAACATTTAAAAATCATTGAAGGGAGCTGAAGAGAGGAAATGAAAATAAAAGTTGCTTTAAAAGGAAAAACTAATAAAGCACTTGGACATATCTTAAAGATCTTACCTTGACTACATCACAAAAAAATGATGTAATAATCTGAGGTTTTTAAGTGTCTTCGGTCATTTTGTGATGTCCTTGAATTTATCTAGGAATATGAATAGAAACACTAGGTAATAATTACCTGTTTCTAGTCCATATGGATTTCTTCCAAACTGTTCCCCTAATCTATTCTACATTGAAACTCCAGGGGAATGCAATCAAAGGCAGTAAATGAACTTACTTTGAAGCTCTCTAAGGCATTCTCAACTTGCCATCAAACTGTTACTGTAACAAATTATACTTGAGAACTGTGCAAAAAGGCCTTTTGTATTGTATTCCTTTATAAATGTTTCATATGAAAGAGAAATCTGCTGCAAAACAGAAGATAAAAACAATAAAATGTTTTTCTGAAAAAAGCTTTAAATGTGAAGAATTGGATGTCAGACTACTTACTGCTACACATTCACATAATTTTTATCAGTCACTTCTAATTTCTTCCATTGAAACCCAAAATTAGAGTTTTCAGAGCCAGAAGTAAACTCAAATGTTGTTTTTGATCCAAATCTCTAGGATGAAAAGATTTAAAGTGTTAGAATAAAAACTGAACTAAGTTAAAATAAGTCAAGAAGTAGAGAAAGTTTGTCTTCATAATTTTATAGCTTCAGCATTTTTGATTCCAAAAAAAAAGTTAAATTTCAAAGCTCAAAACAGCAATACCATAGCAAAGGAAAATGCCTGTCAAGCAAGTGAATTTTCTATTGTGGTTTTTTTTGTTGTTGTTATTCGTTGTGGGGCTTTTGTTTGTTTTCTTTGTTTTAGTTTTTTTAATGTCCTCAATTCAAGAATGCATATTAACAATGGTGCTTTTCAAAAGTAACACAGGCATACTCTCAAATTAATGGTATTTCTGCTTCAAAATGATTTTCAAGTACCAGTGAAAAGAGTTGGGTTGGGGGAAATATAATCAATTTGAGGCATAACTCTTTTATTTAGCTGAGGCAAAAAATATCTTTCATAAGTACAGAATTAGGACCTTGATTACCATTTTAAAAAAAAGCCAAAGTACTAAATATAATTGCTCACTATTTTAATTGAAAATATACAGGCATAACTTAAACTCAATGCATTACACCTGAGGTCCATTAACCCAAAGTCAGATTTTAAGCTAAAATTGCTTTTATAATTATTAAGTACTATAATATCACATATACTCTTGATGCAATGAGCCTGTTTTTGTATTGCACTTGACATAGGAGTTTCTTTCTATATGTGCCAGAAGAACAAAATCAAACACAGAATTCCACTTACTTAATAAGTCACCCCTATAATCTTGCCAAGATATAAAACCAATAAATATATTTTGTTTATATTTAGTAATTACTATGGTATGTCAAGTTTTCAATTCTTATCACAAGACTTCTTCCCAAATACATGATGAAATTTCTTTTTGGCTTCAGTTGCTTATCTGTCTTAGACGGTTGCATTATTAGTACTTTTCAATTTTACTTACAGTTTGCAGAAAAATGTAAATTTTTCCAAAGAGGGAGAAGGATCACTGAAGTTTCTCTGCTACTTAACCAAATTGTTCAATTGATCTGCTTTAGTATGTCCTAACTTCCTTAGAACCTTTGAAACAAAAGTAAAAGTCATTTTTGCTCTTCAGTAGGATTCTAGGTTAGGAAGAGCCTAAGGCACAAGGGAATACCATTCCAGGTAAAACATCTATTTGCCTTTCTGCAGTTCTGGATGTGTTTCTTGTTGATTCTCTGCTACTGGTTTAAAAAAAAACGTAATTAACTATGAATTACTGATTCTGACCGTCTCCAGAGATGAATGACTGAAAGTATGGGGAAGAAAGGGAGGGTAGGATAGAAACAAATATGCAAATTTCATACCTCTGGTAGCAATCATATCAATCTGGTGCCAAATGCAATTTTAGAAAATCATAGTATTTCAAGCTTTCTTCACTCAAGCAGCAGTTAAAGCACGTAACGTCAGTAAAGGTTATCTAACCTTCATGTTATCTCTTAGGTTAGTTTTCTGAGAGAAAAGGGAAAGGGGAATTTGTTTCTAAAATACCTGGCTGGAAAATCCTGTTGAGAGGTTAATTGGCATTGTGGTCTTTAGGGCTCCTGAAGGATTTTCTTAGAAATAAGCAACTCCATTCTTCATTTCTACTGTCAGGTTAGGGAATGTTACATGCAGGTAAACTGTTTATGTGAAGATGAAACAAGGGCTGTAGACACTGTCATCCATATGTACTGAGCAGGAACCAAGAACAGGCTCCTCTATTACACTTCTTTAAATTCATCTAGGTGGCACTGAGGTTCCCTGAGAGAAGTACATTTGTACACCTCCCCATGTGAAAGAGTCAAAAGCAGTAAAAGTTAATGGTAGCATATAAGTATAATCAAGACCTATAACTATACTCCGCCTAAATTCTCCTCGAAATATTTATCTCATTATTTCCATGTCTTCTGGTTGTGGCCCCCTAAGGCCAAGGGATGTGGTCAAAACCAACTCAGAGTAAGGGAAGACCTGACCAGTTCTGTAACTCTATAATGCCCACACTACTGATTAGTAATGGGAAAGTTGCATTTACTGGGTTACAGTTTCATGGAGCTGCCATACTTTGGCTTGTTGTATGACTTTCTGTATGATAGAATTAGCTGTCATTTTATGCAGGCTGTGCAGATAAACTTGTGTGGTGGTTTTAGTTTTTGGTAAGATTATTTTTTGTTTGTGTGGTTTTCTTTTCTATAATATTAGATTAAAATGAAGTACTTTTACTATAACTTTAATTTTTAAAGGAGCTTACTGTAATTTAGATCAGGTATAATTATAAGAGGTTTAATTACATATAGACAGAAGTTATAGATTATATTCTGCATTTCTGAAAATAAAAACTTATAATAAATAATGCCAGCTGCAAATGTCTGCAGGATGGGGACTGACACTGTAATTCTATGTCTGGAAATGACTGCAGTTCTATTAATATTATTTACAGAAAGAAATGCAATAACTTCACTGAAGTATTTCTTTTCTCACAAATATCCATATAAAGATCCACATGTGTTGTTTTCCTGTTGTATTTCTATGAAGAATGAGTAGGAATAAAGGAAATTAGACAGGGAACAGCAACAAGTAAGTAAAAGTAAAAATGCAAAACATGAATTCTGTTGTTCAGTTTCATACAGTGCCTTGGAAAGAGAATAAGACTTAAGAAAGAACCCATTTTTAATTGGAATTGTACTTTAAAGGTAACATAATGACAATAAGAATCCAGAATAAATTCTCTATTTTCCATTCAAGAAAAAAAGTTGAAAGAGCACGATAACTAAGAAGACAAGCATTTTCTGATGATCTTCATTTTTTAAGAGCAGCCAATGTTCAGTGAAGAGATGACATTCAATAAGAAAGCAAGGCATGATTTCTGTGATTTTCTTTTGTATTTTTTTCCATTAGGTTAATTATTTAAAGGCTCTAGTGGCTTGTCTTGTACATGACAAGAAACATAAACTTCTTATACTGTAGACCACACTTGTCATCACCTGACATATGAGTAATATTGAGTAAAAGACACCTTTCTAAGTATTTTAGGTTTTGCAAATAGCTTTTCAAGCATAATGAAAGATTTAAAATAGGGATATTTCATTTTTTTTGTGTGATTACAAGGCAGCATCTTTTTTTTTTCCAGACTAGACATAATATTCTCCTTTTTGATGTGTTTCAGATGTATTGCTCAAAAAAATAAAATACATTAAAGCTCTTTAATAAAAATGAATTGGATTTGCTGATTTAAAATAATTTATAATTCTTCCTGATTAACACAATTAAATGAGCTCAACCTATTTCACTTATGCAGAAAAAGATTACAATATAACTTGATAATCATGTGGAAATACCTACAAAGGGAGAATTACTTCTAGTAATGAAAGCTCATCTAATAGATGAACACCTTTTCCTAGGCCTTATTTAACTCCTTCACTTCTAACTCCTCCAAGACCAGCTTGATTCTTTCACTTTCTCTGGGAGATGGGAGCCTATAGTCAATAATTACAGTTTCTGTCTGCTGCTTCTTCCTTCTCATGCTCTTCCCCTGCTCCAATATAGATCCTCCATGGGCTGAAGTATTTAATAAAAAATCTGCTCCAGCATGGACTTTTTACAGGTTACAACAAATACTTGCTTCATCCCTCGGAGCAAATCCTCTTTCTGCTTCTCTGACCTTGGTGTTCCCTTTGCTATCTGTTTCTCCTTGCTACTTGGACTATTTATATATATATATTTAAATATATATTTTTTGTTGTTATTGTTTTGCTTTGCTAATTATGTTTTCACAGAGGCATCACCAACCTGTATGATGGGCTCTACCGTGTCATGAAGTGGTCTTTTGTGGAGTCAGATGCAACCTTTAGTGTCTGGCATAGTGGCAAACCCCAGCCTCCCTCCACTACCAAAACCTTGCCATATAAACCAAACATAGAATTTGCAAAAGATTTGACCAGAGGGCACGGCAGTATAAACTATTAAATTGAATAACCTGCTGCATAATGATATGGGGGTGGAAGGGGTTATTTTTGTTCTGAGCCCCAAAGTTTCAACTGAGTTCCTGGAAGAACATTGTCTCCTGAGTTGAAAAACAAATCACTTTATACTTTGCTTATTTCAATAATCACTTTTCCAAGCCAATCTTTAATTCTATTAAACCTTCCTCTGTTAAACTGTGTTGCCATCAAATAGAATTTTCCCATGGAAATTAATTTATACACTGTAACTAAGGCATCAATTGAGACTGTTCCTGAGAAGTAAGGATTGACATGTTCAGAAGCTTTGACTATAGAGTGGGTCTCCTCTCTATAGGGCTCTCTAAAGAATGGAATAAAGGAACCTTTTTTTAAAAAAGTGTTAATCAGTAAAATGAAAGAGAAGCATAACTCTCACAACTGAAAAATTTGTTACCAGTGGTTCAAGTTTTAATAACCTTGTGTACTGCATGCAGAAAAACAGGTAAAGGTCCTAAACAGTGGTACTCTTTTTTTTTTTTTCTTACATTTTTTACTGGTTGATTCATGCCACAAGCCAATAAAATCTGTGGCTATTTAGCTATGTATAGCTATTATCTGCAGAATTCTGAACTCCCTTGGCCTCATTAAATCATGATTAAACACTTATTTTAATAGAAATGTAGTCAATGCCATTTCTACTGGCTCTAAGTGGCAAAATGTAGGAGGAAGCAAAATTTGTCTTTTGTCCTACAATCAAGATATAAACTAAGCTTTCTAACAGCCACTGCACCAAGGGCAGCAGGTCTAAGTGTTTAATTCAACTCAACTCAAATTAAAGATCTTTTGTAATACTACAAATTCTAGAAGTTTCCTCCACAGCATAATAACTGTTTTGCTAGTTTCTTTTGCTACTTTCTTCATAAAGCATGAAAGAATCATGAGATCTTAGGGAAAAGTGAGAACAGCTCCTTGTTTTCTGCTTGCAAATTTCTGTTTATTCTTCCAAATAAAATGCTTATAAGGAAGAATTTTAATGAGCCAGTGGAAAATTATTCTGTGTTTAGAGAGAGAAGCTGTAAAAATGAATGATGTGGTGGTTAATGGAATTACATCCACCTGGCAACTAGTCATATGTAGTGTTCCCAAGGGCTCAGTTTTGGGGACAGTCCTGTTTAATATCTTTATTGACTATTGGTATAAGGGGATCAAGTGCACCCTGAGTAAGTTTGCAGACAGCAACCCATTTTGGGAAGGAGTGTTTATCTGCTGGACAGCAGGAGGGTGTACCAAGACCATATAACAATCTCCGATTGTGTGAAGAGAGTCTGTAGTGAGATAGGAGTTGGTGCCTTCTTCCAAGTAACAGGAGATAGAAAAGAGAGGAATGGCCTCAAGTTGTACCAGGAGAGATTTAGATTGGATATTAGTAATATGTTGATCTCAAACAAATCAGGGACAATATTTCTGTTCATTTAAATATCATGTTGGTACCCTCTGTGTTGGAGAATCAAATTAACAGAAAAAAACCTGGTAGGCCCACTTGGTATGCTAAAAAGAAATACACATATTACTTTTACCTTCCCTTTAAGTATAGGAAAAAAACCTTCCTAATTTTAGGGTTTTATGGATTAATTATGGATAACTCCATAATTATTTCAATACTACATGTCTACATATAATAGAAGTATAATAGCTTACATATCATACAGCACAACAAAAAGAATGCAAGTGTAAAGGAAATTGAAACAATTGTTTATAAAAATGATTGTGTACTACAGCATAAGAGATTTTTTTTAAATTGTTTATTCTGACAATTTTTTTTTTCAGTATTTTAAACATTTAAATGTTTAGTCCTTCAGGAATTTGCATATACACTTGCAGTTTCTGTCACTGTGTTTGTCTGTTCATATACCTATATATATGATATATATGGACATTTAGATAATCAGAAAAACAGACTATATTCAAATTGCTCACATATACTGTACCTGGAGCATGTTGTATGACTGCTGGTCAAAGTTTGAGTTGTCACACTAGCATTAACATACATAATGCCGGTGGATTTATTTTTTATTTGTAATAGATATTTGCACCATAATCAAGGGCAATGTATTTTATCCATGTGTCATGGTTTTACCCCAGCTGACAATCAAGCACCATACAGATGCTCAGTCACTTCTCCCTGGTGGAATGAGGGAGACAGTCAAAAGGGTAAAAGTGAGGAAACTTGTGGATTGAGATAAAGACACCTTATTAGGTAAAGCAGAAGCTGTGCATAAAAGCAAAGCAAAGTGAAACAAGAAATTGATTCATCACTTCCAGTGAGCAGGCAGGTCCTATTCCATATTCCAGGAAAATAGGACTACATCACACCTAACCATTATTTGGGAAGACTGAAAAGTTCATCACCCTGAACCTTCCCCTTTTCCTTCTTCTCCCAGTTTTATATCCTGAACGTGATACCGTATTATGAGGTATCCCCTTATTCAGTTGGGGTCAGCTGTCTTGCATGTGTCTCCTCCCATCTTCTTGTGCACCCCCAAACCATCTGCTGTTCGGGTGGTATGAGAAGCAGAAAAGGTGTAACCACTGCTTAGCAATAATGAAAACATCATCATCAAAGTGTCTTCAGCAAAAATCCAAAACACAGCCCCATAATAGCTACTGTGAAGAAAATTAACTCTACCCTAGTTTCCTGCATAAACATAGTTTTTTATTGCAGGATGGTCAACAAAATAGTGGATAAGAGAATTTATAATCTCAGAAAATTTTATCTAGAATAGTAGCACAAGACTGTTCTCTGAGGAGCCCTTGCTCCTTGTATTTAACATCCCCGTTACGTCATAATCATCAGATGGTTCATAGTTCTATTTTCAGCTACTGTTATCTAACTTACTTAATAAGGTGTATCCTTTGACCTTGCTAGAGAACCCAGATGATGGAAAAGACCACAATGATTGTGTAGCCCTTCAAAAAGACCTCAACAACTGTAGAGATGTGCCGAGAACTGTCTGAAAGTCAACAAAGGCAAGTGTAGTTTCCTGCACCTGGGAAAGAATGTCCCATGCACTGGGACAGGCTGGGGGCTGACTTGCTGGAAAGCAGCTCTGCAGAGAAGCAGCTAGTGATCCTGCTGGACAACAAGCTGTTCAGGAGCCAGCAGTGTGCCCTTGTGAAGGGCAGTGGTATCCCAGTGGGCATTAGGAGCACTGCCAGCAGGCTGGAGGAGGTGATCCTGCCTCTCAGACCTGATAAGGTGCATCTGGAGTGCTGTGTCCAGTTCTGGGCTCCTCAGGACAAGAGAGAAATGGAGCTACTGGAATGGGTTCCACCTGAATGAGCAAGAGTTCTACTGGGTGGATGACTGAGCATTGGCATAGGTTGCGCAGAGAAGTTGTGGAGTCTCCCTCTCTGGAGATATTCAGTAACTGTCTGGATACAATTCTGTGCTCAAGGACGACCCTGCTTGAGTAGGGGGCTTTGGACCAGATGACCCACCATGGTCCCTTCCAGTCTTATTTATGCTGTGATTCTGTGATGCTGTGATTCTGTGGCTGCTGGCTAGGTTCAACCCACAGGAATTACTCATTCTATCCTTCTGGTGTCAATCTCTCTTAAATTTATAAACAAATGGAATTATTTAATTTTTTAATATATATACCCACAACTTTAGTACTTTTTTCTTTTTATTTCTCCCCCCCACCCACATCCCTCAGAATACAAGAAAGAAGAAAAAATGTCCCTAAATTTCTAATTTTAAGTGTTATAATAATCTTTTCAAGGTTATTTCTGTACTACTTGAGCCCCAAACTTTCCTGTAAAAAATGTAGGGTGAAAATCTAAACAATATCAAGTATGTCCTTTGTTTTACTTGTGCAGAACACAGCATTATTAGTTTTAAAACTTATTAAACATAAGGGACAGATTCTCAGTTGGTATAAATCAACCTGACTTCATTGAAGTCAATGCAGTCATGAAATTTTAACACTTCTGTAGTGCTCATCCACCATTTTTTTACTGTAAAGTAGAAGCATAAATGGCATTATTTTGTATATTTACCATGAAAAGATAAGGAGAAAGCAGTTAGATTGTAAATATATGTGCTGATTTTAAAATATGCTGCTAGTTCTAGAAAAGTATTTAAAAAGTAAATATTTAATGATGCAGAAAGGACCAATGAACTTTTTTAGAAATACCTAGGCATTTGACTGCTCCAAAAGTCAAAACATATATATAAATGCTTTTAAAATGTGATTCTAAGTTTAGCTTTTAAAGCTCAGAAGGACTAATGGAAGCAAGATTTTCACCAGGTCACTAAAATTCTTGCAAGTCATATAAAACTGGACTTTCAAGACCAGCAATGCCCAAAATTGTTTTCAAAACTTGCCTTTGAAAAATACTGATCTTTGAACATACTCTGAAAGATAATTAATACTAAATTGAAAACTGGAACTAAAACTTATGACAATATTTCTACACTAGCAGTACCTCCTCAGGCCCAAATTTCTCTTTCTAGCTTTCCCGTGTTATCCTTTTGTTCCAGAGAGAGTTAGAAACAATGACATAGTAATTATTTCTATTGCATACTAGTTCTGTAATAAAAGAAATAGTCCATGACTATCAAGGTTTCTACCTTTTAGTACGCAAATAGTAGAACAACTTTTTCCATTTCAAAAGTTCTTAAAACTTCAAAATTCAGGTACAGATACCTGAAAGATTAAGATTGACTTGAGAGAAAAAAAAAAGAAACCAAGCACCAAGCTGTTCTCCATTTACATTCTTTTTTCCTCCCTATAATGAATGCATTAAATCATCTGCAATCTCACACTGTCATTGCTGAACACTGTGTTTTACAGTATCAACTCATCAGTAGCAAAATTGTTTTCTAATATTCATGTGGAGAATGACGGTTCAATACTAAACAATATCACTGTAATTAGATGAAAATACTTTCAAAGTTTTTTTTTTCCTGCTGATTTTAATCTACAGTCTTTTGGGGGGTTTGTTTGTTTAAGGAGGGGGAATTTTTTTTTTTTCTTTCTGTGACTATGGAATTTGGTTTTGAAATTTGCTGAAATATAAAGTTGTCAGATGAAGCAGGATTTTTTTTAGAGCAAGACAAAAATGCAGCTCTATATAAATCTTCAAAACAAATTTTCAAGTTTTGTTATTGTAAGTAAGGGTTATTTCATGGTTTCATAGGTCTTGCAGTAAGTGTTTCCTTGGTATCTAACTGATGTATTTTAAAAGTTACTATCCAATCTGATTTGTGCCATTGTAAATAGATATAAATCTATACGTTTAATCTGAAGCTAAGATAAATATATCAGTACATGGAGTGAAATAGTCTTCCAGACTTTGCATTGACTATAGAGAAAAGTACATGAAGATTTTAGTTTGAGAACCTAATTCTTACATTGCTAAAAGTATGTCTAATAAATTTTATCTTTCTTTAGTTTCCTGACTGGATGACTTAACTTCTAAGAGCAATTCTAATTTCCTCCTTTATTGTCTAAACATTTATGTTACTTAACTATTTCCATGGGAATGGAAAATAAGAAAAGCTATTGACACAAAATTAAACAATACATAAATACCCTAGTTGTTGGTTTGTAACTTTCACATTTTGGAAAGTAGTCTTTTTCCACATTGTTCTCTTTAGGGTACCCTTCTGCAGAAGGACACAAGCCACCAAAGACCTTTATGATCAACATCTCTTGATCAAGAAGGTGCAACTTTTTCCACTTGATGGAACCAGCTTTCCTTCACAAAAATAGCTGGAACTATTCTTTTGCAGTTGCCAAATAGGAGAATAGGAGTCACAAAATTTCCGGGCTTTGCTACAACATATTTCAATAATTGTCTTTAAAAATAGTGTGGGAGATGGACATGAGGACCAAGAGCAAGAACACTACAGAAGATTTATGGAGACCTTGAAGGAGTCAACTGAAAGTGAAGCTGTGGTTTAAATCTACTACAGACATTCAGAAACTAAAGACCTTGTTAATTGAATTCTAGTATAGTTAATGTAGAGTTCTTATATTGTACCCCATAATCCTTATAGAAATCTCTACAAGTTGTTAGTCTCTTTCCCCCTGTTCACCCATTGGCTGAAAAATGCTGTAATGTAATTGCCCCTTTTATGGTTAAAGACTCTTCCTTCTTTGCCCATATGTGATTGTAACCCCTCCCCTAGTTGCCTAGTTTTGGCAAGTCCCCTCCTTCCCCTTCCATATTTGTTTTACCCACATCCATCCTTCTAGAAGATTCCCTGCTTCCCCTATATAAAGGGGAAGCCATTTTAATAAAGTGTTCATTCTGGTTCAATCTACAATCCTGTCTTGAACCTCCCTGAGTGAATGTCCCTGTCTCCCCAGTAGGATCACAAAATTTCAGGGCTTTGCTACAACATATTTCAATAATCTTCTTTGAAAATAGGTCTTCAGATTGCTTGATATTTATGGTATAGCTCTCCATTAGCTTTGATTAGTGTCCATCAAAGCTGTAGAAGTAGTTTTGATTGGACAGGGTCAGCCTGATTGGCAGATCCTCTGGTGTTGACCTGGTTAAGCTGGCTTTGGATAAATCTATATTCAAAAGTTTAAATGTCCTATGACCCATTACTTTCAGCATAATCTTTAACAGTCTATTGTATTGGTCAATTTTTCCAGAGGCTGATGCATTACAAGGGATGTAGTACACCCATTCAACGCCATGATCCTTGGACCAAGTGTTTATGAAGTTGCTTTGGAAACTAGTCCTACTGTCTGACTGAATTCTTTCTGGGGCGCCATGAATCCATAAGACTTGCTTTTCAAGGCCCAGGATAGTATTTTGGGCAGTGGCATGGAGCACAGAATATGTTTCCAAACACCCAGTGACTGCTTCTACCATTGTAACCTGATTGTGGTCCACCTGACTGGTTGGCATATAACATCTTCCTTGAAGAATACCTTACCTTCAAGCGAGATGGGAATTGTTTCCACAGGCTAAGAATTTATGTCCCTGTTCCAATTGCCTTGTCAATGCCTCCTTCCCTCGAAAGCCATCCCAGATACTTGGCCTCTCTGCCCTCTAACTCAAGGCTACTATTTCCCTCACTGCTAGAGCATGGGAAACTAAACTTGACCTTCACAAAGATTTTTTTATTTTGTTCTAGACCAGCTTAGTAAATAACAAATAGTATCACTACATTGTTTGAATGACTTTTTCTGTTATTTATATTCCCAGTATTTTGGCATCAAAAGTTATGAGGAGGCAAATGTTTAATTTTTCAAGCAGTGAGGGAAAAAATCTTTTTGAAATACTTCATTAATCTACAAAATCTTTCAGTTTTCTGTTTACACATTGATTCCATAAAACTCTCATCATCGAAACAGTGACAGACTAATGAGAAAGTATAGATTACAAGAGAGCTCTGCACATCCTCTGGTTCCAAATCACTTGTAAAAGTAGAGCCAAATTTATCCAGGGCCTTGTCAAGCTGAATCTTGAACTTCTCCAGTGACAACAATTTTTCCTCTTTTTTGTGCAGTCTTATTCAACATTTGATTCTTCTTCGGATGAGGAAGCTTTGTCTCTTGTATTTAGGTAGAATTTCCCTTGAAGCAACTTGTGCCTGTCGCCTCATGTCCTGTCACCTTGCAGCCTAGTGAGAAGATTATCTCTGTAAGTTCTCCATAACTCCCTTTTAGCTATTCAGAGATAGTGATTAGGAGTTCCTCTCTGAGCCTTCTGCCCTAGGCTGAAAAAATCACAATTTCTTCAACCTTTATTCATGTGCCAAGTCATTCAACCATCTAATAACATTGGCGGCCCTTTGCTGGACTCTCTCCAATTGTTCAATGTCTCTCTTAAACTGGTGAATCAAAACAGTCAATCAAGCATAACAGTCATCTCAGTGATAACTGCCAACTTACTGTGTCTTCAACAACTAAGACAGATGGCCCTAGGTAATTATTGAGGATTTTGAAACTTTGCTTTCCCCAAAATATCATAAAGCTTGATCTCTGCTGGCATAAGTTGCTTTGGTTTGCTTGACTTTTTGATTGTTGTTTACGTTTTGTGTGTTGTTTGCTTGTTTAATTTTAAATAAAAATGGACCTAAAATCTAAGTTTCATTCATATAATTTTTCTCCTTATTTTCTTTGATTTGTGGAAATTTGAGCATAAGCTAGCAGTGTGTGCTAGTAAAAGCTCTAACAGGATCACAGCCAAGAGGCCAAGGGGAGTGACGATTATCCTCTCCTTAACATTTTTGAGATCACAGAACTAGAGTTCTGCATTTAAGTCTGGACCTTACAATACAAGAAAGAGAGAATCACAGAAACACTGAATCACATAATGGGTAAGGCTGGAAGGGACAACTGGAGGTCACCTACTCCAACCTCTCTGCTTAAGCAGGGTCCCTTTCAGCACAGTACTCAGGATTGTGTCCAGACAGCTTTTGAATATCTTTAGAGAATGAGACTCTACAGCCTCTCTGGGAAATCTGTGCCAATGCTGTCACCCTCACAGTAAATAAGTACTTCCTCATGTTTAGCTAGAACTTTCCATGCATCAGTTTCTGCCCATTGCCTCTTGTCCTGTTGCTTGACACCACCAAAAAGAGCCTGGCTCCATCCTCTTGGCATCTCTCTTCAAATACCTCTATAAAATTATAAGATCCCCTCTCAGTCTTCTCTTGGCAAGTCTAAACAAGTGCAGCTCCCTCAGCCTTTCCTTGTAAGAGAGATGTTTCAGTCCCTTAATCATCTTTGTTACCCTCCATTAGACCTTCTACAGGCTCTCCATGTCTCTCTTGTACTGAGGAGCTCAGAACTGGATGCAGCACTCCAGATGCACCTCACCAGGGCTAAGTAAAGGGACAGGATCACCTCCCTTGACCTGCTGGCAATGTTCTCCCTAATGGACCCCAGGATACCATTGGCCTTCTTGGCCACAAGGGTACACAGCTGGCTTATGGACATCTTGTTGTCCAGCAGGACCCCCAGGTCCTTCTCCACAGAGCTAGTTTACAGCAGATTGGCCCACAGCCTGTCCCAATGGATGGGGTTACTCTTCCTCATATGGAGGATCCTGCATTTGCTTCTGCTGAATTTCATAAAGTTCCTCTCTTCCCATCTCTCCAATCTGTGGAGGTCCCTCTGAAGGATTGCACAGCCCTCTGGGGTATCAGCCACTCCTTCCAGCTTTCTGTCATCAGCAAATTTGCTGAGGAGGCATCTAGCTCTTCACCCAAGTAAGAGTAATTCATTTATTGATATGTTAAACAGTATTGGCCCCAGTATTGGCCCTTGGGTGACACCACTAGTTGCAGACCTCCAACTAGACCCTGTGCCACTGATCACAGCATTCTGAGACCTGCCATTCAGCCAATTCTCAATCCACCTCACCATCCACTCTTTCAGCCCTCACTTCTTGAGCTTGCCTATGAGAATATCATAGAAGACAGTGACAAAAGCCTTGCTGAAGTCTAGTCTAGATAAATAACAGCTCTCCCCTCATCTATCCAGCCAGCTGTCCTGCTGTAGAAGGCATTCAGTTTTGTTAAGCATGATTTCCCTTTGGTGAATCCATGCTGGTTAATCCTGATCAACCTTTTTGTCTTCCACACGCTTAGATATAAACTGCTTAGCAGAGGTCTTCCTGTGTGGTAGAGGCCTCAAGCACTTGCCCTGTGAGTACCAGTAAAAGTATGTAGTACAGTGTAATTATTAATTTATTTCTCAGTTCTTTCTGGCAAGCTAAGATGCTTACCAAGCTCAGTGTCCAGAATTGTCAATGTTCTATACAGTTTAGATACATTTTGTTTATTTTGGTTCAATTTTTTTGTTTGTTTGCTTTGTTTTTGTGGTGGTTGGTTTTTTGGGGGGTTGTGTGTGTTTTGTTTGTTTTGTTTGTTTGCTTGGGTGTTTGGTTGTTTTTTGTTTGTTTATTTGGTTTTTGTTTGGTTTGGTTTGTTTGTTTGTTTTTTCCCTGAAATGTCCTAACTGGACTTCAATGATTTAAGTTTTTGTTAGTCTTTCTAATATAATTTAACTAATTGCAACACTGCAACATATAATTGCTAATTGTTATTATAGATCTCAGACATTTTGATATCTTACTATATGACAGTCATTCTGTTATACACCATGCTATTGAAACCTTCTCAGTGTGTATATTTTCTAATTTATAATCCCTTCCTATGCATTTATTCCATTTACTTTCAATTTACCTTTGGACTTGTTGACAACAGTGCTAGTTTTAAAGGAGTCATTTATTGTTTGATACAAACTTCCTGACATAGCTGCAGTTTATCATAAATAAATCATATTGGTGCACTGATGAGAATGAAACACTAATGAAAATTTTAACTAGCATTTCAGAATCAATATCAGTATTTATTCCAGAAGAATTTAATTATGAATTTTCTTATTAATTCATAAGATTTCTTTATTATGTTCAAGATCAGTGAAATTACTGATTTTCTTCCTTTTTTATTTTACTTGCAATGTATGGAACTACTAATTTGTTTCACATTAGTATGACAACCAATTTCTTGTCAAATCCCTAGTACACATCCTACCGCATCACATTTATACCCTACTTTTATCAAGCAAACTTAAAATTTAACTGAAGAAGGAAATATCACTAGTTGAATTTTATCTTCAATTAAAATTAATTCCTTCTCTAAACACTTTAATTAGTTGAATTTTTTTTATTTTTCTATGTAAATCATAGAATCATTTAGGTTGGAAGAGATTTCTAAGATCAAGTCCAACTATACACCTGACACTGCCAGGTCCACCACTAAACCATGTCCCTAAGTGCCTCATCTACACATCTTTTAAATTCCTCCAGGGATGGTGACTTGACCACTTCCCTGGGCAGCCTGTTCCAATGACCGACCACCTTTTCAGTGAAGAAATTTTTCCTAATATCCAATCTAAACTTCTCCTGGTGCAACTTGAGGCCATTTCCTCTTGTCCTGTCACTTGTTAACTGGGAGACCACCCCGTACTTGATTGCACCTTCCTTTTGGGAAGTTCTAAAGAGCTATGAGGTCTCCCAAGCCTCCTTTTCTCCAGGCTAAACAATCCCAGCTCCTTCAGCTGCTCCCCATAAGACTTTTGTTCCAGACCATTCAGCAGCTCCATTACCCTTCCTTGGACACACTCCAGCACCCCCATGCCTTTCTTGTAGTAAGGGGCACAAAAGTGAGCCCAGGATTTGAGGGGTGAGCTCACCAGTGCCAAGTACAGGGGGATGATCAACTGCTCAAGTCCTGCCAGCTACGTTATTTCTTATACAATCCAGGATGCCACTGGCCTTGTTGGCCACCTGGGCACACTGCTACCTCACATTCAACCAGCTGTCGACTAGCATCCTCAATCCTTTTTCACTGGGCATCTTTCAGGTTGTAGTAGGTTGATTTGTAGGCCTTCCTTAGCAACTGAGGTAAAAAACTAAGGAATTATTCCATCCAATTCCTTACATAACAAGACATTTAAATAAAACAGAGATGAAAGAGCTTGCTCTCTTCTCTTCTGGTGAGGTTCAGGAGCAGTGGGTCCCTGCGTTGGTCTCGCTTATCTAGAGGCTGAGGCCTGCAATGACTGCTGGTCTGCCATGCAGGAGGTTGGAGAGTGCTGGCCATGTCTGCGATCTTGTTTCTCTGAGGGACGTGGTGAGATTTCGTTTTGCTAGTTCTTTATTTTGCTAGTTCTTGGCTTCGATTGTGCATATCTGTTCTGGTTTTGTCCCTTTCCCTTTCCCTTTCCCTTTCCCTTTCCCTTTCCCTTTTGGGGGTGTTTTGGGTCCTTTTGCTCTGTACATAGTATTTTACTTGTACATAACTGTGATATATGTAAAAAGATATCTTTTGATATAATTCGATTGGTTTTGGGTTCTTCGATTTGTATAGTTTTTTTCCTTTACCCTAAGGGAAGAAGGGAGAGCGAAGGGGTTGTTACTGTGAGTTGGAGCATTTGGCAGGGAGCCAGGTCCAAACCATCACACTGGGCACTCTGCCCCAAGTCTGTAACATTGAATGGGGTCGCTGTGACTCAAGGGCAGCACCCAGCACTTGGCACTGTAGAATCTCATACAGCTGGCCTCAGCCCACTGATCCAGCTTATACCCTCAGTATAGCCCTCCTACCCTCAAGCAGATCAGCACTCCTGCCTGACTTGGTGTCATCTACAAACTTTCTGAGGGTGCACTCAATCTCCTTGTCCAGGTCATTGATAAAGATATTCAATAGAACTGGCCCCAGCATTGAGCCCTGGGGAACACTACTTGTGACTGGTCTCCATCTGGTTTTAACTAAATTCACCACCATTTCTTGGAAAATATGTTTATTTACATAAAGAGGAGATTTTAAAAAGTTTGATAGTAAGTAGTTTAACAAGATTTGATGGCAAGGTACACTTGATTATTTAATGCTTAGGTGACAGGGTCAGACAAAAATGTCACGGAGACTCCTGTATTGACTCATGAGATTCAGAAAGCATCTCCTTGCATTATAAACTCCTTTTTGAGGGGAGCTGAGGTCCAGATGGATCCAGTACAATCAGTACTTTACATCACTTAGAGAGGATTTCAGAATTTCAGCATGCTTATTGCCAATTCACTTATGAGTATTTGATGTGATAAGAATTCTCTCAGCCTCAAGGAGTAACCTTGAGAGGTGTTCATACTCAGGAGGAGATAGGAGATACTGGTATGCAGCCTGCTGCCATGCAGGAGAGCTCAGTGGGCTCTTGGCTGTCCACTGTTTATGGAGTAAGATGATGGAATAATGACTCATTACTTGCATACCAGCAGTATTTCATTTGGTGCATGCTCAACTAGCTCTCAGCTGTTGAGTAAGATTTATGGCCCTTAGCTATTGTGTTATCTGTCTTCCCAGAGTCCAGATTAAGCCAAATGCAGCCATCACAACCACCACTGGTGGCTAGTGTTTAATCAGAGAAGAAGTGGGTGGGGGAGAAGCAGACTGACACACTCTGTTAGGACTTCCCATTTTTCTGGCAAGAATCCTGCCTCTGAGCTACTGAGATGCAGTCTAATTAGGTCATTCCAGACTTTTTTTTTTTTTTCCCCAGGATGAAGGCACTCGGAAAATGTCTTGTTTTCTCAAGGCTGCCTGAGACACTGCTAATTGCAAATATAGGCTGAAAGTGCAAAGCTTTTTAAAGGTGTTATTAGTAAAGTTGTTAAAAGCCTGGCTAAAGAATCTCTGCTTCTGTAGATAAGCAGGATCTTCATTCAATAGCTAAATAATAATTTTCTGGGAGTGGGTATTCTCAGCATAGATGCCAGGTTTTGCAGTTTTTTGGCTTTGTTGATAGTGATGGGTTATTTTGCTTTTCTATGAGGTCTGTTTGAGATTAAATTCTCCACTCACAGAACAGAGAATATTAGAACTCTCAATGAGTAATCCTGCTGAGAAAAGGAGATATGTGAAAACTGTCCTATTTGCAGTGAAGATAAATTGTTGTCCAAGGATGAGGCTGTGAATTCGCTACAAGAAGAAATGCACTGCTCTGTGTTCCTGGCTTTGCTTCAGTTTCACATAAATCTAATGCAAACACAATCATGTTGTTATCCTTCCTATACTTCATATACATTTCAGCAAAAAACTTTTGAATGTTTAAAGGTTAATAACAATTCTGTTTGGCAAGAAGTCATACTAAAATTGAACTATCAAATAGTTTAAACCATAACCTCTTAAAAATTTCTCTTGAATTAAACTTTAATTATTATTCTAAGGTCCGATGCCCCAATTCACATCCAAAACAGTACTGGTCTTTTGAAACAAAATTTAATCTGAACTTTTGTTTTGAAGCGTTACCAGAAGATAAACAAAATAATAAGTAGGTTTGCATACTTTGTTTTCAAGTAATTTTAGCTACGACATCTTAATGACATCATCTTGACAGTATTACTGAGTCAAGACACCCAGTGATGACAAGGTTTCAGTTCTATAAGATGCTGAACATCTTATGTAGGCCATAGAAGGATTAAGTCTAGATACAATAAAACATCAAGCTTGTTATTCCAATTGAAATAGAAGTTAGGTCCTCAAGGAATTTTTATATTTTAAAGCTAGGAATACCTCCATGCAGTTGTCTTTTGAAATGAATCTAAAGCAGATCACTGTTCTCAAGCAACTTCATGGTCCCAGCATACAACATTCATAGTTGGCAACTTTTAGCATGAAGATTATCTGAATTGATAAATATTTTTTAATAAAAGAAGTTATATAGTTTTTATTCCATATAAGATGTATATAAAATATAATACATAAATATTACCTTTTTTTTTTAATAAGAGATGAAGTGCAATGTGGCCCAAATTCACTTTACATCTTGAAAGTGCTTCTAACAGTGGAATAGACATTTTAGATGTTTAAATATTCAGATAGCTGTCACTATATATGGACAAATATCTATTGTGTCAAATAATAGTTTAAATTAATTAAAATAGTTAATACACTCTACTGTTTCTATACCCTGTTGCTATTTAAGAAGGGCAGGCAGGATTGCAAGTGGCAGAAAGGTCAGTGTAAGCAATCTTGAGCCTTTGTAATGCTCAAGTTAATAACATACTGGAAAGAAAACAAAAATCACAGTTGTTATTTTGAACCATCTTTTAACTGTATTACGTGATTTTTTTCTTCAATCTCAGAATTCATATGTGCTTAAGGATGCAAACAGCGCAGCCTAAAGAAATACTTGCTGAATAAAGTTATAGATATTATCTAATTATAGTTTTCATGTATCTACAAGATAAAAAGGAATTATTGGTGTTTTTAACACAGGCCTAGAACACTAAATTTGAGTAGAAAATAAGTGATCTGAATGCAGATGAAAAACAAAAAATTGTCTAAAAGTTAATTTTCTCACCTGTTACAGTGATACTTACACTTTAGTATTCCAGTCTCCTATTGATTTTCTTCAATAAACATGCTTTTCTGGGTCTGACTGTGATGAAGTTATGAAATTAACTCTCTTCATACAAAGCAGCCTGCACAGTGCCGTGTGTATTGGGTTTGTCTGGCCAAGTTTTGATAGTAGGGATGCCAAAAGGGTGGCTTCTGTCAGAAGCTGCCAGAAGTTTCCTCCATGTTTGTCAGAGCCAATGCCAGCCAGCTCCAGGCTAACCTGTCACTGGCCAAGGCTGGGCCAATCAGAAATGGTGGCAGCACATTTGGGATACTATATTTAAGAAGAAGAGAAAAAAAAGTTATTGCACAGATGCAATTACGGCCAGAGAAGAGCAGAGTGGGACTATATGAGAGGAACAACTCTGCAGAAACCAAGGCCAGTGGAGAACAAGGAGGAGGAGATGCTCCAGGTACTGGAGCAGAAATCCCCCTGCAGCCCATAGTGAAGATCATGGTGAGGCAGCTGCAGCCCATGGAGGACCATGGGAATGCAGAGAGCCCCCTGCAGTCTGTGGAGGAGACCCATGCCAGAGAGAGGGCGTGATCCATACTGGACCAGGCTCCTGGCAGGGACCTGCAGACTCATGGAGAAAGGAGCCCATGCTGGAGCACAGGAAGGACTCTTTTCCCTAAGCAGTGGCAAGGAACAATGCGTGATAAACTGATTGTAGCTTCCACTCTTTGTCTTCCTGTGCCACCGGGTGGGAGGAGGTAGAGCTCGGGAAGGAGACCGAGGTGGGGGGAAGGTGTTTTATTTTTACTTTTCCTTATCCTGCTCTGATTTTTTTAGTAATAAATTCAGTTAATATCCACAATTTGAGTCTGTTTTGCCCCTGATGTTATTTGGTGAGGGATCTCTCCCAGTCCTTATCTCAACTCATGAGCCCTTGTTTTCTTTTTCTTTTCCCCGTTCACTTATGGCAGGGAGCGACAGAGCAGTTTAGGTGGGTGCCTGGCATACAGCTGGGGTTAATGCACTATACCATGTTTTGCTTTTGGGGCTGAAAGAATGGTAAGAACACACCAGACCTTTGGCTACTGCTGAACAGTGCTTCCACACCATGAAGACTTCCTCTGTGTCTTTCCCCACCCACCTGCACCCACAAAGTGAGCTGACTGGCTGTCAGCAAGAGACTGGGAGCGGCACAGCCAGCACAGCTGTCCTGAGCAGACCAAAGGGATACTTCATACCATATCACATCCTGCTAAGCAGTAAAAGCCAATGGAACAAAGGCAGAAGGTGGTGGTGGGGGGGGTCATTTGTGTTTGGTATGGTGTTTCTTTTCCCAGGTAATCTGTACATGTGCTGAGGGCCTGCTTTCCCTGAAATGCGTAAGCATCTATCTGCCAATGGGAAGTAGTAAATTAGTTCCTTACCTTGCTTGTGCTTGCAGCTTGTGCTTTTCTAATTAAACTGGCATTACCTTGATACCTGAGTCTGTTCATATTACTTTTTTTTTTTTTTTTTTTTCCCGGAGGGGGGTGAGTTTGAGTGAGTGAGTAAAGGCAGGTTGGGTGCTTAGCTGCTGCTAAGGGTAAACTCATCATGCATAGCTAAATTATGTAGTCCATGAGATTCATCCAGGGAATAATCCGTATGTAGTTACCATGTGTATTCCTCATTGTCTCAACAACTTATTCAGGAAAACTAAAGATTAAAGGATCATCTTGATAAATTAGAAAACAAATACTGTAGAAGTAAGCAAAGCAGTATTGTTTAAATCTGTTTTTCTATTTGTCTGATAGACTATTGAACCATGAACTCTTCTGCGAAGAACTCTTCTTGCCCAACAATAATGAATAGTTAATTAATATTTCACTAGGAGCATGAGATGCTATTCTATCTCTTTTGGAATAGCAGTTAAACTAAGTCTTCAATTTTCTAGAATGCTTTTCAATAATTATGCTGTTGATAGTCCTGAATAGTTTTTAGTCTATCAGGATGAGTTGACTACTCCTCTAGAAAAATATTTGAAAAAATCTGAGGTTTGTACTTCTCACCATTGATATTTAGTGTGCATATATAAACTACTGTGTGCTAATACTGTTACTGTTGCTGTTCTGATTTCAACTTCCATTTTATAAAAAAAAGATTTTTTTCTTTTTTTTTTTTGGAGCTAAGTGGTAAATGAACAGTGATTATGCAAGACTACAAAAAAGTTACAGAGCTTCTGTCCTGCAAGCTCTTTGTCATTTAAGAACCTCAAATATGTAATCCTCCCCATGGAAGAAAATCTGTCGCATGCCAGAATGGCTTGGTGCAATTTCTTTAAGACTTTCTTTAAAAGTTCACTTAGGAGAAATTCAACATGCTTTTGGATTTTTTCTGTGTTCCACATAAACAGAATCTTTTCAAACTGGTGTTAGTTTTAATGCAAAAGAAAAACCTAGATACAGGAAAAATAAAGACAAACAAAGAGATTAAATGGTGATGCCAGGAGATGGAGGGATGATTGTATTCTGTTCAAAAATTAGAAGATGTCCCATTCTGGGTTTAAAAAGCCATTTGAATGAATAAGCCAATTGTGCAGCTATTGAATGATGGGCTTGATGCATATGGAGCGCATTAGATCCATATGCCAAGAGAATCTGCATTTTTCTGGTATAAGTGAGAATGAGAAAAATTGTTTTTGGGAAACACTGATTAAACAGATTGTTTTTCTGATGTCCAAAAAAAAAAAAAAGTGCTAAATGAGAATACAAAAAAATTCTACAGAAGTTAGTACTCATCTTAAGCTGTGAAAAGGTCAGGCACTTAGTTAACCACATAAGTTTCTCCTATAATCATGAAAAGCAGACACTGCCAGAGGGTAATTTATCTTAAACATTTTAGATACCTTCTACCCTGATGTTTGTAAGATTTTATATCCCATCTGTATACTGTATTCCTAACTGGAAAAAGCCCTGAGTACCCTTGTCTTGCCTCATATCTGACCACATTTTGAGCAGGAGGTTGGATTCAGATGACATTCTGAGATCAATTTCATGAATTATTTTGGTCCTATCAGCCTAAATCTGTTATCAAAACAATTTGCATTGGACACTTATTTCTCCTACTCATGAATACAGGCAAACTCTGCACACCTCATACTTGAAGACTAGAAAACATAATTTTCTCCATATTCTAGAGTATACCAATTTTTCTTGCAGCATATGTTATTACAATTGCCAGTGTAGCCCCATCAAGCTCAAAGGCTTTATATAGACCTGACAGCACAGGTTTCAGGATTTCTTTTTGCTTGTCTTGGCCCAAACTGATTTTAACTGGTTTTAACTGTCAGCTAGCTGCAAAATATAGTTTAGTTTAGTTTTCGCTCGTAGGAAAAGAAGTAATTGTTCTGTCTGGATTGAACTATCTGTGATTTCAAAATAAAATGTGCAGTAGAAGAGTGTAGGTGCAACCTTATGACAAAATGAGTTGTGGAAGAGTGCAAATACCAGACAGAGGTATCAAACTACAAACACAAGTCATTGACATTAGTCACTGGTCATTGCCAGAAGGCTCAACCCTGAGCACCACATAAGCCCGCTGTTAAAATAAAAAAAAAGAAAGCCTGAGTAAGTGGGAAACCAGTGACAATGAGCAGAGAAAGGATAGTGTTAAGAAAACAAACAAATAAACAAACAAACAAAACCACACCAAAAAAACCCAATAATTTCAAGACATAATGTCACCTTTTATCAAAGAAATTGGCATGGTTTTGACTTGTCATAAAACCCTTTATTTCCAATCTGCTTGGTAAACATGGAGAGAAATGTTGGGGAGGTGAGCATAACACCAGAGACAAAAGGATGTTAGTGATAATGTAATGTACAACAATTTTCCTTATGTGGCTTTTTTATATTATTTTGGGCTATGAGTATTAGTATTGTGGTAATATTGTGAAAAAAATGCTGTATTTTGATTAGATTTTAAGAGTTTTAATTAAACAATAAATTCCTCACTCCATATACACAACATATTCCCTTTTGAACATAACAAGATTTTTAGTGTAATATCAGCTGCCTGATTCTAAATGAGAAAATTATTTCTACTTTCACTGAAAATCTTAATTTTCTCTTTCTTTGATCCTTTCAGAAAAACAGTTCTGTGGCTTATCCTCAGAGAAACCAGGAATTATATCCTTTTCATACTGAAAAAAAAAGTTCTGATTGGTTCTGAGTGGATTCCTCTCCCCCCTGCCTCCTCTCCATCCCTATTTGTTCCTATCTTCACCAATCAGCTTTCTGACATTCAGAATAACAATTTAAATATTTTAGGACTCAGTTTTGGACCTGGTAGATCCAGTACCATCTTTCCTGAGAAACACCATCATGCCTAAACAACAGGCAGTTCTTCTGCAAAGTGTTGTCATTTCCACCTGTCAGTTAGAAACAGCTGCAACTGCAGCTTGTCCCGAGAAATTAGCAGAGGCAGCATTTCATGTTAATACCTCATTTTGAGCCATTTAATTTGGAGCTTTAGGTGCCATGAATTCATCCTCAGTCTTTTGTATTACAATTATTTTGTACTGTCTCTCATCCATTTATTGTTGCCAACAGTCACTGCTCACTGAATGATGACAGACATGCCAGCACATTTATAACCTGAATATAGAGCTAAATGCTATCAAAATCCATATACTTTACCAAAGAAGCAGATGCTAGCAATATCCTAAAATGAATAACACAGAGGAAAAAAGAGTTTCTCCTGGCTTTTCAGAGCATTCTGATCTTATGACAGGACTAAGCAATCCTGGGCCCCTGCCTATAGGATAGTGAAGCAATTTTGACTGGAAATCAGATCAAAGTTAGATTATGAAAACTTTCATTTTGGAAAAATGCATTAGTCAACACATCTTGTTGGTATCAATTGAGGCAAAGGAACTGTTTTAGGACTTTTTTTCTGTGATTGTTTTTTTTTTTATTTTTTATTTTCTGATACAAAAATTACATTAAAAAGCAACAGAAAACCTGAAACCCAGATTCAATTAACTTACATTTCAAGTTTGAGCCTTTCACAAACACTTGGTCAATCAAAAACACTAGAGAGAAGGCAATTAGGTAACTGAGGTGCTAATTCTGAATCTGAGATTAAATTTTCTATCACTTTTTAAAAAAGAACTCTATCAAACATAATGATAAATATTTCTATACTTCTGAGTAAGTATAAATATATATAAACTAAGATGCCTGTAAATCTGTAGTAGGAACCACAGCTGTGTCTTTCACCCTCAATTAGCATACTTCTGAAGAAAAAGATTCTCTTCAGCAATCAAAAGTTTTTGGAATAGAGCAGATGAAACTTCAAAAGCTGACCATGGCATTGTGTAATATGAAAAAAGAAATTAGTTGAGAACAGTTAACAAAGTCATCAACTATCTTCCAGGCAGCAAATCAGGATTAGAATATTTCCATCTGCTGTGTCTGGAGGGTGAAGCAGTTAATCATTTCATAACTTGGAATTTTAGATAACTACAATACATTGAGTTAAAATTTGGCACAACATTCCCTCCTTGTCTCTCAGGAATTAAAAATTTAATGGTTTAGTTGTGGAATCTGTTACTTTGTGATGTTCTATTCTGCTTACAGAATAGCACACACGTTAACTTCTGTGATTAAATCAAAGGTTTAATATTTTTTCCAGGTTTTTCCACATTTTATTTCCTACCTCTTCTTCCAGACTCCTTTATTATAATGGCTATAACTTAGACACAAGGAACCAGTAATGTAGGAAATAACTCATGATATCACCTCTGATCTCCTTACCTTCACCTCTTTTAAATGACACTCAGGGGATATTTTATTAATCTTGAAATGTTGCATCTGTCTTTAACTTGAATATATTTTTTCTGGATTTTAGTAATGCTTTTGATACTGTCCCTCACAGCATCATCCGGACAAGTTGTCCAACTGTTGGATTACCGGGTTAATGGCATTCTGGACAGAGCTGAAGGGCAGTGCTCAAAGGTTTGTGGTGAATGGTGCTACATCTCTCTAATGATGGACGACAAATAACATTCCTCAGGGTTCAATTCTAGGTCCATTTCTGTTCAATATACTCATCAATGAGCTGGATGCAAGAGTTGATTGCACCATTAGCAGGTTTACTGATGGTACCAAACTGGCAGGTGCTGTTGTCTCTTCTGAGGGACAAGAGACCTTGCAGAGAGATCTAGATAAAATGGATCACTGGGCAATGATTGATGGGATGAAATTTAAGAAGACCAAATGCTGGATTCTGCACCTAGGACAGAGTTAGACTAGGCAGAAGTACAAATTGGGAAAGGAGTGCCTGGGGATTAGCGCTGCAGAAAGGGATCTGGGGCCGCTGGTCAGCAGCAGGTTCAGTGTGTGGAGCCAGCAGTGTGTCCTGGCAGCCCAGGAGGCAAACTCATCCTGAAGTGCATCAAACACAGCACTAGCAGCCCATCAACAGAGGTGATTGCCCTGCTCTGTTCAGCAGTGTTGCAGCCTCACAGTGAGCACTGAGTGCAGTTCTGGGCCCAACAGTTTAGGAAGGATGTGAAGGTATTTTAATGCATCCAGGGGAGGGCAACAAAGCTGGTGGAAAGGTTGAAAAGAATGTCTGTGAGGAGCAGCAAAGAATTTGGGTTTGTGTGGTTTGGAGACAAGGAGGCTGAGGGGTGATCTCGTTTACTCTCTGCAGCGTCCTAAGAGGGGAAGGGGAGAGGGAGGGGCTAACCTCTTATCCCAGGATCCAGGGATAGAGAATACGTGGGATTGGTTCAAAGCTGCACCAGGGAAGGTTCAGTCTGGACATTAGGAAGCATTTCTTTGCCAAAAGATGGTCCAACGGTGGAACAGGCTCCCTAGGGAGGTGGTTGATGCTCCAAGCCTCAGTGTTTAAGGCTATCGGACTTGATCAGCCCTGAATTGGTCAGGCAGGAGGACTAGATGATCACTACACGTCCCTTCCAACTATAATAGTCTATTCTAAAGTAGTTTGTTAAATATTTAGATTCTTTTTTTTTACAGAGCACCTGTCTATATAGTTAATAGATTTCTATATAGACTGTTACTTATTCTATCTTAGAATTATAGAGTGGTTTGTGTTGAAAGGCACTTTAAAATCATATAGTTCCAACCTCCCTGTCATGGCCAGGGACATCTTCCACTAGATCAGGGTGCTGAAAACCTCATCCACTTGGCAACTTCAATATATTATCTTGAATTCATTCATTTTGATTAGAACCGTATAAGAGTTTTAAGAAAATATCTTCCATTTATAAATGCAGTTTTAAATTCCAATCCTTCTCCCTCATGTTTATTCTCCCCAGTAGACTGTTATCATCTGCAGCCTTAATAATCTTACCCTCTGTTTCATCATTTAGGTACTGAATGGAACTGTGCCTTCCTTGTACACTTTTCCAAATGCAAAGCTTTGCATAACCCCGGCTAAATAATTATTTGATTAAGAACTACTTAAAAGCACTCTCCAAATATGGATTTTTACATAGTTTTGTACATATTTTATGATATTTTAATTTAGATTATGCAAAATTTATTGGAGCTTCTGATCTGAAGGTTTAACCTTTCAAAACTATACTGGACCAAAGTTCAATGCTTTGTATAATCAATATTTCCAATTTAAGACATTAGGGTGCTTGAGTTTCTCCATGAATAATGTAAAGACTCTAACCAGTTACACCTACTTTTTACACACCGAATTCCTCCACTAGAATTAATAAACAGAATGGCAGTTTTGTGAAACGGACGTGAGGAAACTGTGAAAACTTTAACTGTAAATCCTTTCTGTATAGAAAGGAATTAAAAAACAAACCAAACCAAAACAAAACATATTCTACTTTCATGTGTAAACCAGTTGTTTTTTCTCATGCAAAGTGCTTTATTAGTCTTAATTTCACAGCTGCATTTCTGATTTTCTCCTGAAATCTATAATTTTTAGAGTTACATTTTTAGAACATGGACCATGAACTCAGAACTGCTTTTTTTTTCTAAAGGTAGGCATACCTCAAGTTTCAATCAAAGCTGCTCTCCTTTGAGAAGACAACTGCTGATCTTTAGAATTGGTCTCATGGAATTAATCAGGGCCTTTCTATTTACCTCAGTGACTATTTTAAGTAGCTCAAATGAAGTAGAGATATTATATATAATATGTTCATATAATATATCTATATTTTCTATTATTTCTTGCTAAAGAAAGCCTAGGAAGATCTAGATCAAGACAAGGAGATAACTTACCAATTAGTATCACTCCTTCATTCCCAATGCCCCCAAACTGAGCTGCACAGCAGGGAAGGGGAGTGGGGGATTCATCATGACCAGTCCATAGGAGTTTCTCTCTGCCACTTCTTCCTGCACACTCCCGACTTGTATGGGAGGTCCATGGCCTTCCCTCCATGGATTGTAACATCTGCTCTGGCAAGCTTGTCTCCACAAGTTTCAGGGGGATCTCTGCTCCAGCACCTGAAGTATCTCCTCCCCTTCCTTATACCCTGATGTAGTTGCCTGCAGGATTCCTTCTCACAATTTTGTTTTTTCTTCTCACTCCTGACTGCCTATGTGGAATTTTGCTCTTTCTTAAATATCATGGACACACAGAACATCCTGAGTTGGAAGGGACACCAAGGACCATGAAGTCCAACTCATAAGTGAATGGCCCATACAAGGAATGAGCCTAGAACTCAGGCTCTAACCAACCGAGGGTCAACTACCCTGTCTCAGGGTCAACCCAGCAGCTTCAATGACAGACTCAGCTGTGTCCTGTGGTGGGTCCACTGCAGAGCTGGCTGGAATAGAATGGAATCAGAATGGTGCAGTTTCTAACCTCTTCTTACAGAAACATCTATAAGCATATACCCCCTCTCCTACCACCACAGCTCTTCCATGTGCACCCAGTACAGGTACTGTTTGATAGGTTATGTTCTGCACTGTCAAATCTAGCTTTTACATTCATATTAAAAAATGGGTCTACTAGTATATAAGATACTCTATAATTTGTTTGTTTGGGATACAAGAGATATGGAAATGGAGAAAAAATTAAACTTTTCTCTCCTATACTCAGGAGAGAAAAGTTTAATTTGTCACTAGGCTGCAATACCAAAAGGTTGGTGATGCTTCAGCTACTGCTTCTTTATCCTGCACCAATTAGGAATCATGAATCCTAAACATTCATGTTTCTTCATCCAAAATCAACTGTTAGAAAGCCAGTGAAGACTCTGCAATGCACAGTGCAAAAACCGGAACATTTCCTGGTCTCAGGTTCAGTGACTCCCACTGAGCATTCAAGAACACTGGCTCGTCCTGAAGATGACTGAGACCCTTAAAGAGTCATTGATGTAGAGGATGCACCAAGAGACTTACTATTTCTGTTTCATGAATTAAGATACATTAGGTTTAAGTTACATACTCTGATCGCCTTTGTCTCAGCACACAAAGTTTTGGCTGTGGAAATAGATGGCCTTTCTCAAAAGGAATCACAAAGAACATAGATACTTTTTTATTGGTGTAATTGTGTTGCAACACATATTCAAATATTAAATGTATTTATAACACTGCAGTAGCAGGCTTATGAGAAAATTTTTAAATTATTGATATATGTTTGTATAATATAATAACAATTATATTTAAATTACTAGTTGATGAATAAGTGCTATTTAATAAGTAGTTCAATAATTTTCATTAATAGTTGTTGAAGTATTCTATAAATGCCACAAACAGTAGCCTTCCTTATTAAAATTATTTTGGGGTTGATGAAATTTCAAAATCATATTTCTCTTTCCATATATTACAGACAAGGTATTCCATATTAATTAAAGGTTTCCTTCGAGCCATTATATTCAGAATATTGTCATTATTGTGAATCTCTGGCTGCCTTACAGTCTTTTGTCCTATTTAAGATTCTTCCTAAATAGGACCCTTCCTTATTTCCTGTTACGCAAATAAACATTATTGAAGTTTAGATAATCCAATGTACAGTACACAGGATAAATAAATGGTTTTTATGGAGCTGGAGTTAAAGGTATTTTTGAACAACATTGTGGTGTTTGCTTATAGTTATAAAATCTGAAGTTCCTCTTACTAACTTCAATCCTCAAGGTTTTTTATACTTATATGGAACATATAAGGTTTTTTCATCCCAGCAGAAGTAAAATACCCTTAATTATCTTGAGAGAAAAAAATAAGCCTTTCTTCTGAAGTTTTATGTTACCACATACCCCTTATGATATGATCAGACATAAGCCTTTGACTTTTTTCCATATTTTCCAAGTCTCAGGTCTCAAAGGATTGTAAGCTTTCAACTCCATTTAATTTCCTAATTACTATTTAGATAATTAAATTGCCCTTACTGCTCATGAGTGGCTCTGAGTAGGAATTACATGGCATTTTAGAAATGCAGTCTCTACTTTCTTTTGAGAATCAGGGAGATTCTTTTCTGTCTGTTCACATTTTAATAAAGTTCTGTGTTGGAAATGTTACTAATATTTTATACAACCTGGGAAACTAAGCTCAATATAGCGAACTGCTGAAATGACATAATGTTCTTGGAAGCACAAAGTGTATCTGAGGGACACTGTGATCATAACTCGTACTAGCCATTTTATGAAATTAATATGTGTATTTGTTAACTTTCCGTACTTCGTAACCCCCTATTTGTTCAGAACAATATATTAAATTATATTTCAGTCTTATATTGGTATTTTTTCATTGTTAATATTATGAATTAGACTCAGGTCTGCCACCACAAAATCTTATTAATTCCTAATTACTTTACTTTTCAATTATTTTCGGTTTTGAGCAGACAGAAAGTGCCAAATACCTCACAAACAAACAAACAAAACAAAACAAAACAAAACAACAAACAAAAATCCCACCCAAAACCAAAACAAACAAAAAGACCACACACACACTAAAAAACCACCACCACAGAGACACACAAAAATCCAATCCCAAAGGTCTATTCCAGGTAGCATAAGAGCAATAACTGTGTGGTAAGTGGAGAAATTAAGAACATGGAAGAAAGATGGAGAGAACTAAAGTCATCAAAGAAGATATTCCTCCTCTCGGGGCTCTTAACAGACGTAAAGTAACAGATCAGCTGCAGCTTCTACCACCCCCACTCATCTCTCCCATCCCACTGACAAACAGAGTTGCCCCCAAGGTAGGTATATCTGGTACACTAGAAAAAGAACTCCAGCATCACCTCAGTTGTGTCATACAGAAGTTAAACAAAACTGGACTAATTTTAATATAAAATACAGAATGAAGTCTGCAGTGGTTCTACTTATTCTCAAGCAAGCCCAACATCTTTGCCTCTGGGGAAGCAAGGGTGGTCAGGAGGGCATGAAGGAGTGCTAAGGGCGGCAGCAGTTTTAGCTGCTTGATTTTAATCCACTGCTACATGTCTGTCAGTGGTCTCAGCCTAGCCATATTCCTCGTGTAGTTTCAAAAGTCCCATAGCCTTAGGCAAAATTACTGCCTGCTTCTGCATGGTTCCCATAAAAATATTTGTAGATACCAAAGAATATAGAAATAATTTTCTCTTCTCTTATATTAAGCAGATGATTGTAAGAAGTAGTTTCTGGTTTTTCATATAAATATTCTATGTATTTTTTCTCATGTTCTTTGTGGGTGATAGATATAAAAAGAAGATATAAGAAATTTCTACAATATTTTATGCAGAAAACCATATGATGTAAAGAGTTTTCAACTCAACCCAACAAATAGGTTTTGCATGAGAAGTTTGATTAATAATGTTTTCAAAGCATCAGCATTCCAGAATAAAATAAAGAACTAGTTTGTGTATTCCTTTCTTACTGAAAGAATTCTGTGATTGGATTGCATCACCTATTAAGCAGTTGAAAATACCCAGCATTGTTACACAGAATGCAAAAGGAAGGGTTTCAGTAGCAAGGTCTGCAGAGTGTTCTGAAAGAGAAGAGGACATGAGATACCTTGTGCCAATCCTGCCTGCAGGAGCAGGGCTGCCCTGAGGGACTGCAGCCCTTGAGTGACCCATACCACAACAGTGCCTTCCCTGAGGAACTGAAATTCATGGGTGACCTGTATTGCAGCAGAGGAGCAGATGGAAATAGGAGCAGCAGCGAAAAACAAGTAAGAAGTGAGGAGTAGCAGAAAAAAGTATGCTGTGGCCTCATCCTCCTGCACCATCTGTTGCCACCTCACCAAGGTGGGATTGAGTATGTGTGACAAAAACAAGGGTAATTTAGACTAGGAAGAGGACAGGAGAGGTGTTTGATTGTTTCTTTCACTTTTCTTATGGCGAGTTATTCATATGAAAACAAAATTCAATAATGTAAGGCAGTAAGAGAAACTCAGAAAAAAATAAATAAGTACAGGTCCGTATTTCTGGAAGTATTCTTTTATCCTTATTAGGATCAAAAGAAAACCTCTCATTTATTTCTGCAGGATTGAGTTTTCTGTAGTCCATTTGAGTTTGTCACAAACCTGTAAAAAAAACATGTTGCCTAGATTTACAGTTTTTCTCTATAGGCTTCTTTCTCATTCTTTGTTTATAGCTGGTAGTCAAAAAGAAATTATCAAAGCAGCAAAATTATATTAGCAATTACAGATTTTTATCAGAGATATAAATATTAAAAATACATATCTTCTTGTCTAGAGAAATAGTCATGAATTAAATTTAAAATGCAATTGGCTGAATTTTAGAATCTTATTCTGAATGAAAAATCCAGTTTAAAACATATGTTCAATATAATTATCCATTGTCCATATTATGATAAAAATTTTCTAACCTTTATTAAACAAATGTACACAAAATTCATTAACTTCCTCATCTGGTGAAAGAATTAAGGGGTACAAATTTGTGGGTTTTAAAATGCTAAAAAATATAGAAGCTTGGAAATGTCACTTGAAGCACACTATTGAAATATAGTAAAGTGTGCAATTGAAATAATATGTTAAGTGGCAGTGACTAAAAATGGTATTTGGTTATCTATCATGATTTTGCATATACAGAAGTCATTTGCTAAAAGGGTAATGCAGAGATTGAATGTGGAACAGAATATCAGATCAGCTTTCTTGTCCAAAAATAAAATTGTTCAGTGTAATCCACTAGGCTGTGGCTTGAAAACAGTGAAAATTTGACACTGGGATCCCAGTGCTAGGTTACACAAAGCACTAATTCAACATAGACTAACCTTGCCCATCCAACGTTGTTTTATAAAATGTGATGTGTTAACAGGAAGGCTTGATGTTGAATTAGCTATTATTGGCATACTGTACTCCTACTAATACTATCTTGCATTTTTTGTCTTCTTGCAGCTGGTTTAAAACTATTTTAACTTCCAGATCCTCTAACACAATAGCTATGTGACTACAACAGACTGAGATCAAATTCATATTGTTTTATGAACTGTTCAGTTATAAATACAATACTAATGATCCTAAAAACATATCTGAGGATATTTACCAAAATCTATAGTTAAGAACAGATGATGTTAGTGATAATCTTTTTTTTTTTTTTTTTTTTAAACAGGTAAAAGCAGTGTGTATCATTACCCATTTCCCAAGTTTTGCTCCTTAAACACTGATCTGAAAGTCTTCTTGTTCCTGATGTTAAAAATCAACATTTAATTCCTTTGTTTTGTGGAGAGCTGCTGTTGTTCAAAACAAACTTTTTCTCGCACAGACCTACAAAACATATTCCAGAAAGTCTTGAGAATATATTTATTATACATTGTGCTATGTTACATTACATTATATTTACATTAGGTTACATTAGGTTATCTTATCTTATCTTATATTATGTTACATTGTATTATTATTAGCTTTATTTTATTTTACTTTATTTTTTTATTATAAATTATTTCACTTTCACTTAAGGTGTCAGTATGTGAACATTATACTTTGCTTATGGGAAAAATTGTATAAAATAAAAAATAACTATCATACAATTTCTGCATGTGTATGCAGGTTTTTTTAATTAGTTATCAGAACTATTGTCAATGTAATAATGAGACCATTGTGTTTCCTTTCATTCAAAATATATTATTTAATGAGCAATAACATTTTTACAGTGAAAAAATTGCTCCAATAAAAGAAAAAAGCCCATTGTTTATTTTCAGAGGTGTGCTTGTATGTATTCATGTATGTATGTGCATGTGTGTATATGCATGTATTTTGGTTAGAGTATGGTGCTAATAGCATCAGGGTTGTGGTTTTGATCCCCATATTGGCCATTCATTTAAGAGCAGGACTTGATCATACTTCTGTCTCCCTTCCAACTCAGAATATTTTGTGATTCTGTGAATTTTCATGTTTTTTATTTCTGCTTATATTACTTAGAATTCCTACTACTGTGTATGAAAAAAAAACACATGAAAAAATGGAGCAACATGAGGTAACAGCACATCTACATTAAATATCTAAGTTAGATACTCATTTTGTACAACATTTTGAAAATAACTCTGCAAATGAAAAAGTCGACCTACAGCATCACAATCTGTTTGAGGTGGCATTTTCAATAACTTATGGTAGCTGTCAAAAATATCACAAACAGAAGTGCAAGCTATCTGTACTAGTCCCCTGTTATCTGCCTAAAGTATAGGAAGCCAATATCAAACACAGAAAATAAATTGGATTTTGAATTGTTGTCAGAATATTTCAGTAATGTCCTCAGGTTGCATTAGAAATCTTTATCTTTTGGAAATCATATTTTGATCGATTTTGATATAGGATCTGGTCCAAAGGATTTTGAAATCTCTGGAACCTTACAATTTACTTCATTAAATTTTAGTCAGAGCCATATTTGACAGCAGTATTCAAGAATATTAAAATGAATTTTAAAATAGTAAATGGAAGTAAAAAAAAATTATATTAACTAAGAAATATTGCCATCTTTTCAAACAGTAATGCCAAACAAACAACCAACTCCCTCACTGTATAAATTGCAATATAGTATTATGGAACTGCAAGGGAATGTTTCATTTGTAATTCAAGTGCAGTGTATCATCACAGATGGCACATTAAGTTTAAAGAGTGCCAGATACACACATATTTATACTCATATATATACTCATATGTACTACTTCCCTTGTGTTCAGCTCAGGTGTATTTAGAGCAGTTATAAAAAAAAAAAGTGGTAAGAAGAACAGTGTAGTTATCTTACAAAATTATGGTCAATTGCTCACCTATTATATATATGTGATAAAGTTCAGATTTTGTTGGGGCTTTTTTCATACAGTTTACCTGTGTTTTAGGAATAAAAACTTTCAGTAAAAGTTCAATAAAATACATAGGCATTTTAATATAATAAGATGTTTTAATAGGTGGTTTCTTAGGTAAGAAAATGCACTAGGTTAGTTAACTGATATAGTGACACTGTATTATAAAATATCTATCAAACCTGATTTTACCAAGTCAGAGATTCTCCTATAATTATTTTAGAGGATATTACCATTGTAACGCAAACACGTAAATTAAAATATCCAAACTAGTTCTATGGGATACTATTACCAGTATGCAGTGATATTAAAATGAATCACAAAGCTTTAAAGTTGCAAAAATAGCATTTTTAGGTAATACCACATGTAGTTTTACAAGGGGTTTATTACATTTCTGTTTAATTTTCTTTCTGCTTAAATATATATTACATTATATCCAGAGATAAACATCTACATATAAAATTTTATTACATATATACCTATTCATTTATTGAATATATATGAGGGAGAATTTGTTAATAGGAGATTAAGTGAAGAGTATATTGAATACTGTATCAAAAAACTTAACTGAACTGAGTGAGCTTCACAAAAAAAAAAAAAAAAAAGGAATCCCAAAAAACACAACAAACAGAATGAAAATAAAGGACTCTAGTTAGCTATCTGAGTTGGTAATTCACAAGAAACAGGAACACCGCTGGAAGATATTTATACAGAGCAGAATATGCTGTGCTTTCTGGCCTAAAGCCAGATTTATATCAAGTTTTACCACACATAAGCTACAGGAAATATAAAAGTCTGATTTAAGGATGAAAAATGCTGCTTCTAAAACAAAATAGCTTTAAAAATAGTGACAAACTCTATAGCAAGTTTCCATTTTTTAACAAATAGTTTTAGGAAGTGTAATCACAAGGTCATCATGTTGCCTTGTCTCATAAAATATTTAAAACTAATTTAATTTGTCTGCTTTCATTTCTCTAATAATTAACTAGGAATCATTTCCTTGACTTCACTGTGTCCCTCTTGTGTTAGTAAATCTCTGTAATGATTCAGCATAAAGCTGAAATGGATGTATATGTTGTACACAGCACAGTCTCTATTTTGGGTCCAGAAGTTTTGTGACTGCTTTAGAAAAGTGACATCACCATGCATATAAGGATTTCTTCTCATGAGGTCTACTTAAATCTAGTGCTGCACTCATAGCTCAGAGATACTGGCATTGTTTACCCGTTTGAATAAAAAAACGCATAAACTAAAAGAGCAATAAAGTAATATAAGGAAAAAAATTGGTTATCTTTGCTCACAACATTTCAGGAAAAATGACAAGTTATGCACTTGGGAAGAAAGTGCTCCCATGGAGTACTAGAGGGTGGGACTTAACTAGCAGGGAAGCAGGTCTGCTGAGAAAGACCTGGTGGTGCTGGCAGACAGCAAGCTGGGCATAAGGCAGCAGTGTGCCTATGCAGCACAGAAGAGCAAGAGCCTCCTGAACTGTGCTAATAGGAGGATGACTAAGATGTCAAAGGGAAGGGAATATACTTTTCTCTTCAGCAAGGATAGATACTCTAGATACTATGAGACTGTATCTGGAGTCCAGTGTAAAATTTTGGGCCCCTCAGTCAGTCAAAGGTGTTGGTTAATTGGAGCAAGTTCAGCAGTGTGGTCAGGAGCTGGAGTGCTCTCCCTGTGAAGAATGGCTGAAGGAGCTGAGATGGTTCAGACTGGAGAAGAGATGACTCAAATCTCTTAAGTGATAATGAGATCATCAAGACAATGGAACTTGTGCTCTGTGGTAGTAGGACAGGATACAATAAATATAAACCAAAATTAGGGAAACTTTTTCTGCGAGTGGACCGTCAAGCAGTGAAACAGGCTGTGCACAGATTTTGTGAAGTCTCCATCTTTGGTGTCTTTAAGAACCAACTGGATCAAAATTTGAGTAAGCTGGTCTGACCCCAGATGTGACCCTGTCATGATCAAGAAGTTGGATTTGTGACCTGATGTCCCTGTTAAACCGAACTATCCTATGATCCTAAGAGTGTTCATTGTTATCACATAGTGAAATGGAGTGGAAACCTGTAAAATAAGTTTAAGGCAAAGATTATAGGTTCTTTTACTTGAATTCTTGGAATAAAAAGAGTCTTGAAGACTGCATTCAAAACTTAGATAATTAGAATCTTCACTGAGGTGTCGCATAGCCTGGGAAAACTCAAAATTTCTGGGGTCTTCTTTTAATTTTCCATCTGTGTAACTAAATTGTGGTAGAGCAAGAACCTCATTGCCCTCCTTAACAGCTCATGTTGAATACTTGTGATGCAGTATATATACATAATCTAGACTGAAACTGCATTTCCACATGCACTATTGAGGATAATTGAGCTTACAAAAATTTTAGCACAAAGTAACAGTTTGCAATAAGAAGATCGTATAACAGAAGTCCTGGTTGAAAAAAACCCCACTAAATCATGAAATGGCACCTCTTTTAATTATAGGATGTAGAAAAAACTCACTGTACAGTCTTCAGCAAAAGTTCAGATTGAGAAATGTGTCTGCAAGAAGAAATTAATTAAGTTTTACTCTGTTGAGTGGCTAAGATATACAAAATAAAAATAGAATGATATGGGAAAGAAGATATTAGTAAGTAAAGAGGTTCATGGCATAAATAGAGAAACATCTGATAGGCCTATTACTTATTGGTGTAAAAAGGAGATAAAATGTCCAACTTTTGCATTTTCTTTTACTGAAAGCAGAATAGTTTCACTTGAAGAAATTCTATGTATAATGAATTTGTGTAAATTTAGTCCTTTCATTTAAACAAGTCCTTTCATATAAACAATCAGATAAAACAGTTTTAAAACAGATTTCTTTTTTTTCCATATGGTGAATAGAACACACAAAAAAACCATAATATATGCTTTCTTCTTTACAGGACCCAAGCACTGCCTCAGTAATTTTAGGATTACCAAGGACAGTTTAATACATATAATTATTGTACATACAATCAGAGTAGAGTACTAATGAAGAAAAAAAAAGGTAATGTTTGCTAAGAATTAAGACACAACCATCTACTTTCACTTTAGCAATCCAGACCTTGCAAATAAAATAACACTTTTTTCCCTCTTGAACATATTCTCTACAGGAAGAAAAAGCAAACGAATCTCAATAATATATCCAAAACAATACCAGTATTGTTACACGATGATGTTTGATAAGAATGTTTGATACATGTATAAAATAATCAAGGACTGTTATCAGTAGTTCTTAACAATGGCTATTTTTGTGCTTAAGTGTTGTTTTCTTTACTGTGAAGAGATATATTTCTAACGGAAGTTAACCAATATGTTCTATTTCCATCAAAAATGGGACAGATTCACTATTTCCATTCAAGTTAACCTACAGTTAAAACTAAGCTAAAACTTCATTTGAATTTAACTGATATACAGGGGAAAAATAATAATAAAAAAGAAATCAACGTGAAAAAACAAACAAAAACAAAAAAAAAAAAACAAAAACAAACAAACAAACAAACAAACAAAACGAAACAAAAAAAAAAACCCAAACGAAACTAAAACAAAAGAAACCAAAACACCACACTCCCCCAATTTCCTTTTACAGATTTCTATAACTCCTATCAGTTTGTTCAGGAAAAAAGGTCTCAGTATTACAAACTACCCTCTTTCTATTCATTCCTTTTTCCTTCACTCGTTTTATTTACCTTTTGACATAAATTTGAAAACATAACTAGGTGCACAAGTAATCTCACTGACTTGTGAATATTCGCATAAATTCACGACTTGTACTGAAAAGTTTCCTAATCATTTGCAGCAAGGACACCGATGTCCATACAGAAATGAAACAGATACACTTTTCCTTCATTGTAACCCCTGACTACTTTGACTTATTGTCTATAAATAGTATGTTTACTGAGATTTCAGCCAAGGAATTCACTCTCAAGTTTCTGTGTAGCTTAATTTTATCATTATAATGACAAGCTAATTGACAGAATTAAATCCAGATCACTGGAAATGAAGAGTATTTTTAATTTTATTATGAAGTTTTTAGAATAATTTATTTCTGTAGATCAATAAATATAAATCTGCTGCAAACTGGAATTCAGATGAGAGTAAATTTATAGGCATCTAGCCCAATTTTTCCTTCTTTGACAAACAAGAGCTATTTTGAATAATTTTAAACCTAGGAACTAACCCTCAAGTATTAGACTAAAAATAAAATATCTGAAAATTTTATCTTTTACTTTTCTCCCAGCTAAAAACAGTTCAGCCTGCTGCATGCACACACACACATAGACTAAGCAAATAGATGAACATCCATCATGTCTTTTGCCTAGAGCAGTGGTTTCCAACCTTCAGGCTATGCTGAGCCAAATCAGCTCTTCCTTGAGTCTGGAAAAGCCTGGCAGCAATTATGGAACTCTCCTGTGAATACTTATACACATGAATAAGATTTTTTTATAATTTATATACAATCAAATCTGAAATCTATTCTACATTTTCCAAGTGGAAGCCAACTTATTCTTTGAGATATGCAGCACTTGAATTTAGGTATAGTCTTTTATAAAGGTTGCTGGTAGCATTAAAAATTATTTCTGTAATTACATTCACATTTATAAGGCTGAGATACGGTATAAATGAATGACATCTTTTAAGCTGTATTAGGTTGTTATTGTGATTTTAAATACGTTCTCACTTCTTCAGGGTTTTTTTTTAATTTTGTTTTGGTTTTGTTTGTTTGCTTTTGGTTTTTTATTCCTTTTTTAGTTTATGTATTACTGAGATATTTTCCTCCCAGTTGCTGGGAACACTTTCAGTTTCCATTACACTAAAGGAAGATAGATGTGCTTATTACCTCTGACTGCAGTGTTTGCATCCCTCCTTAAGGGAAGTCAGCAGCATTAGCAAAATTCAAGCAGTGTCTTTCAATTTTAAAAATCTGAAAGAGTTTTGAGTTTCATGTTCTTTTCTTGGACTTTCTTTATGTGTGCTCATTATTACAAATGGAAATAAAAAATAAATGTTCCTCTCTGTGACTATTGTTTTTTGTACAAAATTATTTAACACATTGCTAATCCTCAAGAGTGGTCCCAGATGAGACTGACACTCCTGAAGTTACCCAGTTCTTCCTTTTGTTTCTTTTTTAAATATAGGGGTTATGTTACCCCTTTTCCAGTCAATCAGAATTTTACTGGACTGCCCCAGCTTCTCAAATATGGTGGATAGTGTCTTAGCCACTTCCTCTGGCAGTTCCCTTAGGACTTGCATTTGCATCTCATCAGGTCCCATGGCCTTGTACATCTCCAAGTTGAGATGGTCACAAACCTGATCTTCTCCCTGCCTTTACCCTGTGCAACTTGGGCACTGTGGACACTTGCCAGTGAAGACAGAAGCAAATTAGTCATTGCATACCTCAATCTTTTCCATATCCTGAGTAACCAGATTTCTCATTTCCATCTGGAGAGGGCCCACTTTTTCCCTAGTCATCCTTTTATCACTGATCCACCTATGGAAGCTTTTCCTGGGGCTCTTGATGTCCCTGGCCTGATTTAATTCTATCAGGGCTTTAGAATTCCTAAACCAATCCCTGACTGCTTGGACAGTTTCTCTGTATTCCTCCCAGGCTACCTGTCCTTGCTTTCACCCTCTGTAGGTCTCCTTTTCATGTCTGACTTTTTCCAGGAGCTCATTGCTTATCTATGCAGGCCTCCTGGCATTTCTATCTGACTTCCTCTTTGTTGGGATGCTTCCTCATTGCTCCTGAGCTTTGAGGGGGCGATTCCTGAATATTGAACAGGTTTCTTGGGCCCCTCCTCCCTCCACATCTCTATCCCAAAAATCTGCTGTCCTGAGGTGTAGGGTAGAGAGCTTGCTGTGTGAATTAAGCTTCACAGGGATCCCAGATGTTCTATAATATTCTTTAGAATATTTTCTAAATTTCTAAATTTCTAAAATTTTCAATTTTTTTTTAAACCCAAGAAATATGTTGTGGAAGCTGTCCAGAATAAGGAAGAAATGTTTCAGCATTGGAGATGAAGACTACAGGAGAACTTGGATGAGAGCCTAGCAGAAACAAGCACCGTGTGATACAGATTCAGTGGACTTTGATAATTGAGTTGAGATTTTTAACATTTATTGTTAATGTATATTTACTATGTTATATTTGTATACTTCATAGTTGTTTTCCCTCATGTTCTACCCTGTGTTATATCCCTAATTCCTGATTGGTTAACAACTGCTGCAGTGCAGACTTACCACATAAGGTTACACCTTACCCCTTATTACCTTATATGTTTGTAGCCCTTCCTATACTGTTCCTATTAAAGATATTCCCTACTTCTTTTTCCTTTTATGAAAAGTACACATCCCCAATTCCAGAAGGTTCTACTCTCCCCCTATATAAGGGAGAAGCCATTTTAATAAAGGACTTACTCACCCTGACGAATCCTGAGTTGTCACTTTCCTTCAAACTGTGACAATATGTTTATTCAAAAACCTGATAAAAATATGCAGTAAAAACCCAGTATGTACATTATACTCTATACAAAACATCTTTCCCGTGACCACCTTTTTTTTTTTTTGACCAAATACTCTGCATAAAACACTGATTATAAACTCTAATATGGTTCAGTAGAGATTTATCAGTTTAATTAAAATTTTCTCAGGATGAAAAGAAAGGTCTGATGTACGTTAGGGAGAGATATTCCTGAAAACAAGCAACCCAGTAGATGTGTCACAAGCCTGAGCTTGTATCTGTAGTGGTTTCAGCTGGGACAGAGTTACTTCTCTTCATAGTAGCTTATGTGATATGTTTTAAACTTCTGAGGAAAATAATGTTGATAACACACAAGGGTTTTACGTATTATTGAAATGTTTAGATAAGTGGTTTTGTCCTGTCAACAAATAGGCTGATGCAGCTTGTGTTTTACCTATGAAACTGTATTTATTTCAACCCATGGCTTTCCTCCCTTTTACCCTTCTGATTCTCTTTCCCACTACACTGTTGGGGAGTGAATGGTTTATATGGGGCTGAACTGCTTGCTGGGGTTAAATCACAAGTGTCATGCAGAGAACTGAGCTTTGGTTCAAATCTTCAAGAATCATCCCTGATGATGAAGCTGCACCTCCTCTGGAAAAAAAGCATATCTGTATTTCTTTCTTTCTCCCTCTAAGTAATTCTTCAGGTTGTGCAATCACAAGAATTTGATCTCATCACAATTACAGAGATATAGTGGGACATCTTACATGACTGAAATGTTGCCATGAATGGCTACACACAGGAGGGTGAGGCAGTGGAGTTGTCCTTTATGTAAGAGAACACCTGGAATGTATGGAGCTCCGTCTGAGGGAGGATGACAAGTGAGTTGAGAGTTTTAAGTTAGGATTAAAGGGCAGACTGGCAAGGATGACATTGTTGTGGGTGTTTGTTATGTGCTACCTGATCAGAATGAGGAAGTAGATAAGGCTTTTTTACAGATAGATGAAGCTATCTCACAGTCACAGGCCCTGTTTCTCTTGGGGGACTTCAAACACCCTGACAACTGCTGAAGAAACAACAAAGCAAGGTACAAACAATTCAGGAGGTTCTTGAAAGCTTTGATAATTACTTTCTGCATTGGGTCTGGCTGGGATGGAAATTAACTGAATTTATTACCAATCAGAATCAGAGTAGGATAATGAGACGTAAAAAAAAAAATCTTAAAAACACCTTCCCCCCACTCTTCCCTCTTTCCCAGGCTCTACCTCCTCCCCCCTAGCAGTGCAGGGAGATGGAAGTGGGGGTTACAGTCAGTTCATTACACATTGTTTCCTCCACTGCTCAGGGAGACAAGTCCTTCCCCTGTTCCAGCGTGGGTTCCCTCCTACAAGAGATAGTTCTCCACAAATTTCTCCAATGTAAGTCCGTCCCACAGGCTACAGTTCTTCATGAAGTGGTCCAAGATAGGTCACTTTTTGACAGGGTGCAGTCCTTCTGGCACAGCCTGCTCCAATGTGGGTCCCTCACAGGGTCACAAATCCTACCAGGAAATCTGCACCAGTGTGGACTTCTCACTCCATGGATCTGCAGGTCCCTGCTGGGAGCCTACTCCAGCATGGGCTTCCCACAGGGCCATGGCCATGGCCTTCTTTCAGGCATCTACCTGCTCTGGTGTGGCTCTCCTCCATGGGCTGCAGGTGGGTGTCTGCATCCCTGGGGTCCTCCATGGGCTGCAGGGGTAGAGTTGCTTCATAGAATCATAGAATCATAGAATCAGCCAGGTTGAAAAGGACCTCTGAGATCATCAAGTACAAACCTTGATCCAACACTGCCATGGTTACTATGGCACTAAGTGCTATATCCAGTCTCATCTTAAAAACCTCCAAGGATAGAGAATCCACCACTTCCCTGGGCAGCCCATTCCAATTGGCTCTGTTGGACATGGTGGAACCAACCCTGGTACAAAAACCAGGCCAAAACAATAGACTTTATGATACAGGTGATGGAGGACTCAATGAGGAAAGGTTGGTCTTGGACCTCATACTATCAAACAAGGAAGATCTGGTTGGAGATATGAAGGGATGGGGGCAGCCTTGGCTATAGTAACCACGAAATCATGGAGTTGAGTATCCTGTGAGGAGGAAGCAGGGCAATAAATAAGATCATAATCCTGGACTTCAGGAGAGCTAATTTTGGCCTCTGTAGGGTCCTTCTTGGAAGAATCCCATGGGAAAATGCCCTAAAGGGAAGAGGGGACCAAGAGAGCTGGTCAATATTCAAGGATCACTTCGTCCAGGTTCAAAAACACATCCCCACAGGGAAGCAAGTGAACAAAAGGGGCAAGATGAATGAACAAGGACCTCCTGTAGAAACTCATACAGTAGATAAAGATGAGGTGAAAGCAGGAACAGGCCACCTGGAATTAATAAAGGCTTGCTGTCAGAGTATGCAAAAAATGGACTGACAAAGCACAAGGCCCATTTAGAATTAAATCTAGTATAACTTGATGTAAATTATATCAAGTATAACAAGAAAGGCTTCTTCAAATACATCAATAACAAAAGGAATACTTAGGAAAGTGTGGGCCTGTCACTGATAGAATAGGGACCCTTCCAACAGGGGTTGCAGAGAAGAACGAGATACTGAACACCTTTTTTGCTCCAGTCTTCACTGTCAAAGCCAGGTCTCAGGAACATCTGACCCAAGAGACGCTGGAGAAGACCCAGAAAAAATGGAATATTTTCCCTTGATTGAGGAGGATTGGATTATAAACAATTTTGTCACACTTGACATACACTAGTCCATGGGATTGGATGCACCAAAGAATGCTGAGGGAACTTGTGGACATCATTGCTAGACCGCTCTCAGTCAGCTTTGAAAGGCTGTGTTGATCAGGAGAGGTGTCTGACAACTGGAAGAAAGCAAATGTAACACCAGTCACCAAAAAGGGCAAGAAGGAGGACCCAGGGAACCACCTGCCAGTCAGCCTCACCTTAATTCCTGGAAAAGTGATGAAACAGCTCAGCTTGGAGGCCATCTCTAACCACTTGGATGACAAGAAGGTGAGCAGGTCAGCATGACTGTCTTCTATGATGGACAACTGGATGAATAGATGAGGGGAGAGAAGTGGGTGTTGCCTACCTTCGACTTCAGCATGTCTTTTGAAACTTTATCACTCTAGAGATATTTAAAAGCTATCTGGACACAATCCTGAGTAATGTGCTCCAGCAGACTCTGCTTGATCAAGGAGATTGCACTAGATGACTTCCAGTGATCCCTTCCAACCTTATCCATTCAGTGATTCTATGAATTTTTGTTATTTTTGAGCACTATAATTAGTGTACACTTTATATTAATTCTCTAACTGAAATTCTAATTTTGGGAGAGTCTTTGAAACATTGCTGATACAAAGACTGACATAGTGTTACTGTTATAAGAAACTGCTTATTTTTACCAACTTTTAGTCATGACCTCAAACCTGACAGAGCTCAAAAAGCGTTTGGACAACACTCTCAGGCACACAGTGGGATTGCTGGGGTGTCCTGCAGAGGACCAGGAGTTGGTCCCAATGATCCTGATGGGTCCCTTCCAACTTAGTTTATTCTGTGAATTTTTTTTTACATCTGTGATAATGATGGATGTTTCCTTCTGAATACCAGAAAGAATTTAAAATACTTATTAAAAGATATTAATGTTTATATTCTTTTCCCTCTGATTATTTTTTTAATAAGATGACTGTTTCTTATAGAAATAAGCCAACCTGAACCTCATATTTAATGTCCCTGGGCTAGTATAAAAAACAAGGGAAAAAAATCAACCAAACAAAAAAAATCAACCCATATACATACAAAACTACATCAGTAGCTAAATTTTTTTTAAAGAATCTACTGCTGTTTGCTTACCTACATCTATTGCACAAAGGCTGTAACTGCCAAGCAGAATGAAATAAATCTTAGGTAAAATTTGTTTTTTTGAAGGAGTATCAGTCCATATCTCTCATTCATACCCTAGATTTGGAGCTACATCCTGTGCAGGAAACAGATATGCTACTTATATTTATGGTTCTTTATTTTTTAAAGAGGCAAGATATCACTTAGCATTTAATGTATAGTGACATCTCACCTTCATGGTTTGGTTTCCACAGGAGGCAGATCATCCAACAGATATAAACTAGACTTTCATCTTGCTGTAAGGCAATGCCTCCCACCTCCTACCAAACTCACAATGAAAATAGGCAAGTGACACATAAAAAGGTGAATTTCTGCCCTGTGAAAGGTGACAGGCTCAAACCCTGTTGAGCTCTGAACTACCTCAAAAGGTCTTACTTCTGTGAGGGCAAATATTCCATTTGGGCTGAATCTGTAATCCAGCTGGAGGTTGGTATAGGATTTTTCATGCTGGAGTCAGGTGAAGTACAACAGAGTGCTGTCTTTTCTCGGAGAGTGTTTCCTAAGCCAATGGAGTAAGTAGGAACAATCATCTGCGATTTATTATTGTGCCCACCAGTAACTCAAACTGGGTTCCTGTGCTCAGATTCTGACTGTAGTTATTTCTCTCCCTAAACAGTATCAATGTGATAATGTTTAAAGTTGAAAGAAGTGATTATGAGCACGACCTTTATATATTATTATCAGGTTCACAAGGCCTGTAGAGAATATCTCAGACATAGTAGCACCCAATTAACTATTAGATAAATCTGGAATCTCTAGTAGAACTTTTGTTTGCTTTTTGTTTGTGAGATACTTTGATTTGTGCGTTTATCCTGCTGAATCTTTTTAGCACGTTCTATGGGAATTTGCAGATAGGAAGACTGCAGTTTCATTTTGGAGCAGAAAAAGTACACATTTAAAATCTTTTGGTTTAGTTGTACTGCTGGACTTATGCTCACTAGTTCTTCAGACAAATGCATTTTTCTGTCTTTAGGTCAGCCCAGAATCACAACAAACTAAAGTGGTATACATGTTCAGAGAAATGGCTGTAATGATCCAGCCTCAAGATTGATTCTATATCTACAAACCTTGCTAAGACCCATACATCACCTTATATTTCTGTCTTAACAAAAAGAATGCTTTTTTTCTCTTTCACATTTTTAATAGTTTTCAGTCTTTGAGGGTTTGTTTGTTTGTTGTTTGTTTATTTTGTATTATTTCTAAATTACAGTGCTTTAAAATATAATTTTCTGTTTTCATTCATCCATTTTCAGTTTCATTGTGGTCCCTCAGGGTTTTTTTTTTTCTCTCCAACTTTGCCTTTTTATTTTTTTACACAACTTTGACAAGTACAGCATTAGAAGTTTATTTTAAGGACCTCCCACTGTAGCAACCATTCAATACTAAAGAAAATCTATATTTTGCAGATCATTTACTGTGCCTATACTGTCTGTACACAGAAAAAATATGGAAGAAAATGTTGCTACTGAGAAAATGGTGAACAGCATAAAATAATGAATCTTACCAAGTACTGGCATTTGCTAATGTAATACTCTTTCTACCATATTGAACTGCTTACCCAGGTTTTTAATTTAATAAGAATACAAGGAGACCTGAACACCCAATTTTGAATAGCAGGTATTTAGGAACATGAGAGACTAAAATAGGAACATTAAATTTCATGGTGACTTTTTAAAATTAGATCCCTGTTGTTTCAGCTACATTTGACAGTTATAATTATGTGGAGTGTTTCCAGGAAGAAGCTTCATTTGGAATCTGATTCAGAGAGATATTCAGGGAGCAAGGAATGCATGTCAGGTATAAATGGTAGCTTCAGTAGACTAGAAAGCCTCACTGCAAAATAACAAACAAAAACAATTAGCATTTTAACAGCTAAATCAAGGAAAGAAAATTGCACAAAAAGTAGGCTAAATAATGCCTTTTTTTTTTTTCTCAAAAGATAATTTAAAAGAACAGACTGAATCCAAGAACAATTATATTTCTGACAGCTGTGTTGCATTTTGTTTCCCTTACAAGGGAATAATTAATGTATGGTCTCTGTAAACGCAGTTGGTTTATTATAATAGTTTAATAAAATATTTTTCTTTTCTGTTTTATTTCATCAAACATGTATCTCTGATATACCCCCTTTACTAGTCTTCCCATGAAACAAAATTAGCAAGAAGTGAGGCATTTATGCCATTTGGTTTCATTTACACCATTTGCAATTTATGCACATTTAATGTATTAAATTTAGTAATTGGTACATCTTGTTTTATAAGGGAATTTTTTTGTTTAAAAATGGACTTCCTGAGTTCTTAAATTTCTGGGCAGCTCTGCTAAGTAAATGCCCCTAACCTAGGAATACTGCAGAAGCAATGGGAGGCACTCACATAAAGGGGTAAATCCTTCGTGATAATTATGGAGCCTCTCAGGTGCACCCACCAGCTCCAGAAGGAATTTCATGTTCCTTTGGTATTTCTGCCTGTGATAAGTTGACTAAAAGTAGAGGGTAAAGATGTTCCCTTGAGTCTTGAAAGGGACATGAATGATCTCTGCATCAGGATGCTACGAGGGACTAAAGAAGAGACAGAAGCAGAGATTTATTTAAAATACATTTTTAATCTATTTCCTTTTCTTTTTAAAGGACAAAACAAACTTTGTTTTCTGCCTTTCTTATACTTTTGAGCTCTTCATTTTTCTCTTTCGGAAAAAAGAGGTCCATTTGGAACACAGTTCTCTTCCCTCTCCATGTCCCATTCATTTGGCCTCCAGAACAAGAGAAAATCAATTCAGTCAGTCTCTTGGAATGTAGCCCAAAGAAAATCCAAAACCCCCAAGGTCAGTTTTGGAAGATAAATAAATAAAAAGCAAAAATATGCAGCAAGATTATGATCTTCATAGGATACATTAAAGAAACTTTTCTTCTGTGAAGTTCAAAACATTCCTTTAAATCATAGTGCTTAAATCCTGTCAAATTACTTATCATATAACTCATATAACACTCTTTGTTATGACTAAGATTATCTGTTTGCTTATAGGTACTGAAAACTGCTCAATAAGTATACACATTTTTTTTTGGAGGAGAAGCATTCCTGGGGTAAACCAATTTCAAACAAGTTAATCAGAAAAAAGGTGAAAGCATAATGGTGCTGATAGACAAACACTTCTGCATTCTTTCTTCTTTGAAAAAGAACCAAGCAAATGAAAAAATTAAAGACTGTCATACTGTCTTGTAGCAAACAAATAATGGTGCAATTTGAATGCAATAAAACTGCTGCTAATAAATTTGTTGCAAGGCACAGTGTTTAAACACTCCAGAAATTTACAAGAGGGAAAAAGAAGAAAGAAGCATGAAGGATGCACAAAATGTATATTTTGGGGTTTGGGTTTTTTTGTATATTTTCAGTTATATGTAGCAAACTTAAATTGAATTTATTTTCTACCTAAGATAATATTTATAAGGCACAAAATCACAAATAATGATGACTGAAATTCACTTAAGATTTAAATTTTAAAACTGTTCTTTATATACTAAATTGACCATCTGGTTCTTTAAAGATAAATGTATTAACTGCATGAATTTACTTCAAGCTAGTGTGTAATCTAATTTCTTTAAGAAAGAGCCATGTAAATGTGGGACAAGGAAGACTTCTTTAAGCTTCTTTATTTTTAAGTGTGAAGAATGCCAGGGTAAGGAGGTTGGAAAATTTTGCTAGTATATTAAGCCTACCTAATGTTCTTTTTGAGAAGATCAGTTGTTAAACTCACCAATTTTTTCTGTTTACTAGGATTGTATTTTTTATGTTACATTCTTTTAATCTGTCATATTCCTGCCTCTAGCTGAAGTGTAGCTGAAAAAAAACACATAATTTTGGGGTTTTGATGATGTGTTGGTTTACACAACACAACCTGCTGGCAACAGATAGAGTGCACCTGTCTCAAACAGGGAAAAAGATCTTTGCACAGGAGTTAGCAAACCTCACTAAAAGAGCTTTAAACTAGAGTTGAAGTGGGAAAGGGGTAAACCCAGGCTGTATTAAGGTGAGGTTTGGTCTATTTTCCCAAGTAACAAATGACTGGACAAGAGGAAATTGTGACAAGTTGTTCCAGGGGAGTTTTAGATTGGATAATAGGAAAAATTCTTCACTGAAAGTTTTATCAAGCATTGGAATTAGCTGTCCAGGAAAGTGGTTGAGTTACCACTCCTGGAGGTATTTAAAAGACCTATAGATGTGGCACTGAGAGACATGATTTAGGGGCAGACTTGGAAGTAGTGGGTTAATGGTCAGAGTTAGTGATCTTAAAAGAAGTCTTTTAAAACCTTGATGGTGCTATAATTTAACTGCTATTTCTATCTCCCTTTTTTTTTTTTTTAGGAACAATTTTTCTGATAATGGGTGTGTCAGGGGGAAATTTAAAGGTGTGTTGTTCATTTCTCCCACTTCTGACAGACACAAAAATTCATTATCAAGTATGACAGGCATAGGAGGATGTAAAATTTAGTTATTAGGCAGGATGGGAAGAACTGGTGGATAGCAGTTGTCTTTCTAAGGGGTTTATGCTACATTTTCTTTTCAGTGATTTCCATTCTACAACATTCTCACACTTGAGTAGTTTAGGTTCCTGCCTCTGTGCCACTGGTCCAGTGTAGTTGGAGCAGATGACGTGTCTGGATCCTGTCTCTTCACAAAACAATTCCACCTCTATACTGTGTCAGAAATCCCCACATAGAGTGCACCCCACAAGGAGGTATTTTTCCACTCTTTTTTGCTTTCTAACTTAGATGGTTGTGATAAGCCACCAATGGTCTTATTTGTCTTCCCAGGCCAATTTCTCTGACTTTCTCCACAGTTGTAGCCAGTTAGTGGTTGTTGTCTGGATCATTAATAGCTGCTTTTCTCCACTGCAAATGTGCTGTAGGAATTACAAAACTTAACCATCCATTTGAGCTTTGTTTGTTTCCTAGGAATACCTAAACCATCAGAACAGGGCAAGTCTTTGGAATAAACATCCTCATAACAATTTTCTGTGCTCTTTTTGTTTTCCCAGCACATAAAAAGATGCAACACGTAATCTAACTCTTATGAGTTGGAACTGTGCAGATATGGCCAAGGTCTCACCGAATCATGTCTTTCATTAGTGGATGAATAGAGGTTAAAGCAATTTAAATCTGGAAATGACCAAAAACTGAAATGAAGTCCTTCCAGTAAAGACAATTTTGCAAAAGATGGGGAACACTTTCAAAATAATTATTAGGCACAAAATAGAGCTCTATTTCAAGGTCCAGTCCTCAGATATGTGGCTCTTGGGATTTTATACAGGTGAACTGAGATTTTAATAATTATCTTACCTTTTCTGCTCTCTTTATGGATTACATGAGAGGTGTGACTTCACAATTTTTCTTTCTATGGGTGTTATGTTCTTCATAAGGGTGTAGTGAAATATTTAATAGTGTTTGGTGGAAAAGAAAGCATTAATTTATAAACTATCTGAATTAACAATCTACTGCATGACTGACTAAAAATGAAGGAAAATTAACTCAGGGATCTCTAGTCAGTTTGCCTTTGTTCAGTATTTGCTGATTTCTAAAAGCTTCCATCTGCTGTAGCTCCAAAACTTAATTAGATCTGCATCTAGACTATAAAAATTTAAGAGCAACAGCGTGCTATATTATGTTGTAGGTCTTGCTGCTCCATTTTTATTTATATTGTTATTGATTATCAGTCTACTCTGATGAAGTTTTGTAGTGTCTTTTATTTTTTCTTTTATTTCATATCACAGTGTTGTCAATAAACTCCTGTCTTTGCAGAAAGTACACATTTACATAACTCGTTGATAAGATTTTTTGTTTTATTGAAGTCTTTTTTTGTTTTCCTTCATGAATTTCCTTCAGTCATACTGGTTAAAGGAAGTAGCAATGAAAGGATGCATACTTACCTCTCTACTAAATGAAGAGACAATTCTTTGTTGTTATTTTAGTTGGAGAGATAGAATAAGGACAAACAGACATTTCTTGCTCCAGGGTGCATGTTTCTCTTGGAAACGCAGCTCATCAGAGCACAAGTCCTTCAGCCATGTGAGCACAAAGGAAGGAAGCAAATGAATATGTATAGTTAGATAACATTAAAAGTGTCTAATAGAGTTGGACACAGTTTTACAGAATAGACAGATTAAAAAATGCTGATTGTCAAGGTAGATAAAGTAGTTAATGTATCCTTTTCCAGGATCAAATAAAAAAAAAGAAAAAGAAAAGAACTGGTATTCACAGATGATTCTCTGTATTCAGAGGAGCTTTTCATCCAGACCATAGAGCTCTCAGAGTTCTCTAGAGATTCCTTTCACCTTGCATCCAGGCTCTTTTCCAAAGCATTTTCTATGGTGCATGTCTAGATGTTCCAGCTGAAGGAAATGAAGTTGCACACCTAGAGAAAAAGCCCCGAGGAACACACGAAGATCACAGTGTAAACACAACACGGTTTCCTGAATTGGGTACTACTGCTTTTCATACTCATAATTTCACTATACATCCAAAATTTAGAGTTCTGAGAAAATTTTAGTTAAAAAAACTGACAGAACATAATGTTAAATTTTTATTTTTAATATATTTTAAATAAATGTATTAAAGGAATTATAAGATCAAAATTTTAAACTGTGTAAAATTAATATACATTTGCCTCATCCAATAATACTTGTACAATAATACATTTTTATGACATTATTGTAGAACAAGTAATCACAGGGTCTGAGTTTATCACAATGCAAGAGAGGTAAAAAGAATGTCTACAGGGTTTATGTATTTCTGAAAGGTATACTTCTATTGCTCTAAACTATTGGTTTAGAATTCTAAAACATCAAGATCTATCTATCTTTAATTTTAGTGGTTTTTTAAACATTTTCTCCTATTTATTTAAACCAGAGAATTTACATATTACTGAGGAGTCTAAAAGAATGGTTAGGAATTAGTCAAAAGGGCACAGTGTCTAATGCTTGTAAAATAAAAGAGTCAAGGTGAAAAATCTATAAAGTAAAACAAAAGCTACAGCAAAGGTATACTGAGATATTTTGGCTACATTAACAGAAAATTCATATGTAGGAAATTTATTACAATAATCAGTCAAATTTTATTTTTATTGTGTCATTATTTTAATTAATAAAGAGATAAAAAACCTCACAAACCCAGAATAGTGATGAGGAAAAAATTTGTCACAATTTAATATAATGTAAACATTTGGCTTAATATACCACTTCACACTGATTTATGAATAATATCTTTAAGAACTGAGTCAAATTCTTTCTTTTGATTTGCTGATTTGACATCGCAGTATTATATGAGTTAAATATTTAGTAAATTACCCAGATTCTCTTAGTTACAAAACCCGTAACCCAAAGGATCTCCTGAACCTCTTTCTTCTTTGAGATTTTTTACTTGTAACTAAAGTTCCTCTGAGGTCATAGCGTTATGCCAATAAAACAAATATTTTCACAAATATATCCCATCTTCTTTTTTATTCCTATTCCTTCAATGCTTCATTGCTCATGGACTTTATTACACTATTTTCCTGTGTAGTGAGTTGACTCTGGCTGGTTGCCAGGTGCCCACCAAAGCTACTCTATTGCTCCCCCACACAATTGGCCAGGTGAGAAAAAATACAACAAAAAGGTTCATGAATTGAGATAAGGACCAGGAGAGATCAGTCACAAAATACCATCATGAGCAAAGCAGACTTGAATTGGGGAAATAAACTGAATTTTATAACCAACAAAATCAGAGCAGGACAATAACGTGTAAAAAAATTCCTAGAAGCACCTCTCTTCTGCCCTTCCCTCCTTCTCAGGCCTTCCCTCCTTCCCCCTAGTGGCACAGGGAGACAGGAAATGAGAGTTACAATACATCAAATGGTGTTCCTGCTGCTGCTCAGGGAGAGTCCTTCCTTGCTCCAGCATGTGGTCCCTCCCACAGGAGACAGTTCTTACAAACGTCTCCAGTGTGAGTCCTTCCCACAGGCTACAGTTCTTCACAAAGTTGTCCACTGTAAGTCCCTTTCCACAGAGTATAGTCATTCAGGCACCACTTTTTCCAGCCTGGGTCCTCCACAGGGTCGCAAATCCTACCAGTAAACCTGTTCCCATGTGGGCTTCTCTCTCCCCAGGTCTGCGGGTTCCTGCCAGAAGCCTGCTCCAGCTTCCCACAGGGCCATGACCATGGCCTTCTTTCAGGCATCCACCTGCTCTGGCGTGGGTCTCCTCCATGGGCTGCAGGTGGATTTCAGCATTCTTGTTGAACTCCATGGTCTGCAGGGGAGGAGCCCTCTTCACCATGGTCTTCACCATGGTCTTCACCATGGGCTACAGGGGAATCTCAGCTTTGGCACCTGGACCACCTCTTCCCCTCCTTATCCCCTAACCTTGGTGTCCACAGAGCTGTTCCTCTCACATATTTTCACTTTGTTCTTCTCTGGCTGCATTTACATCTGAGCAATAATTTTTTTCTCCCCTTCTTAAATGTGTTATCACAGAGGTGCTACTACCTTCTCTGATTACCTCAGCCTCAGTCAGCAGTGGTTTTATCCTGGAGCTGGCAGGCACTGGCTCTGCTAGATATGGGAGAAGCTTCTAGCAGCTTCTCACAGAAGCCAACCCTGTACCCCTGCACTGCCAAAACCTGGCCATTTAAGTGCAATAAATTCTTATATCTTTTGCCAAAAAAGTTCTAATCATCTCCACTTCTTGTCTATCCTCATTCTTCTTTACATATTTCTTCTTCTTCCCTTCAAATCTTCTAATTTCTATTCTTTCTAAGAAAAATCTCATTATAACACTTTGCCTTCAAATTTATAACATATCTGTCCTCTCAGATTTTTTATGAGTGATTGCACTGTTTCCCAAATAATTCAAAATTACTTTCAAGCTAGTGTTCCCTTCTGACAAGAAAATTAAAGCCTAGACTAGCCCATTAACCTAGTTCTCAACCAGTTTGGCTGAGCAGCATACATAAGCCCCAAAGGTAAGGTTTTGAGGGGGGAGATTATATGCTAGGAGAATAGCTCAGCGCGGTTTTTTTTTGTTGTTGTTGTTGTGTTTTGGGGTTTTTTTATTGTTTTTTTTCGTTTGTTTTTGTTTGTTTGGTTGTTTTTTGTTTGGGGTTTTTGTTTTTGTGGGGTTTTTTGTTTGTTTTTTGTTTGGTTGGTTGGTTGGTCTTTATATCAGGAGATTGTTTTCTCTGCCTCTAAGATTTTCCCCTTTCATACTTACAAGCTGGTGAGAAAGTATCTAAAAACAGAGGAGCCCTTTAGATTGCAAAACAAAGAGTCTTCTGGCTTACGGTGGAAGAGACAGACAAAAACAGCTTCTGACACTACTTTCTGCTACATTCTTTGCATTCCAATTCTCTTCCATCCAGCTTAAAACCTAAAAAAAACACCCCAAGAGAAGTATAGGGTTCTTCCCACAATGAAATTTTGTGTAGTCATTATATTTATATTACAGCTATATCTATACCTATGGCTTATGTAAATCAATTATAGGGTAAAGACATAGTGTTCCAATTATGTATACATAATTTATCCTTTGTTCAGTCA